>CM067219.1:1463968-2203967 GCA_034190945.1 Octodonta nipae
GCATTATGGCTTTTTTTGTGTGTGCGGAAGGGTTTTCGCAAACCGGAATTATGATGGAAGTTGGGGAGAGTTTCTTTATGGCACAGTGTGTCCAGCTGACTGTATGGTTTTTCACGATGCATGCTGTTTCAGTCAAAAGATGTTACGATATGGATTCTATATTTTTAAAAATAACTAGCTTATACAGTGATGGGCAAATGTGTGGAACCAAGTAAATATCTCTGGAATTATTAGAGATATCAAAATGAAATTTGGATGGTAGATACTGCAGTAGATTGCCTAATTGTTTCCAATTTTTTTTACAATTTTGAACTTCCTGTTTTACCGGAAGTATTGTCGATATTACAATTTGCTTTGAAACACCCTGTATAGTATTTTATTGCGAATACAAAAATATCGGGTTTGATATTGTTTACTTCAATACCTACCGAGATATTAACAGAAAAGTAACTAAGGAAAGGAACAATTCAATGGTAGCTAAACTCGGTTCAGATTTCATTTACGCCCGATATAAACAAACTGCTCGGTAAGGATTTGTATTTCTATTGGCTAATCGGTGGCATTATACCGTCACAGCCAACAGCACTGCTTGTTCCATAGTCGAATACACGTGCGTTTGTATAAATCAGGCGCAAATTAAATCTGAATCAAGTTTATTAGTCCATGAAATTCATGGCAGAAGTGACAGTAGTTGTTAAAATAAGTTATTAGTTTTTTTTTATTTTAACGTAAAAAGATTGTATTGTTTTAATTTGATCGTAAACTCGCTGAATTAAGTGAAAGAGAAAGAATAGAAATATTAATGATGATTGGGTATGGGGAGAGGAAAAGGACGCATCAAGAAGTTTGTGACCTTTGTAACATTGTTCATCCGAATACACAAATATTCCGTTCAGTAGTGACGAAAACTTTGCGAAGGTACGACACAAGTGGAACAGTTAGCAATTTACCAAAAAGTGGACGGTTAAAAAGTGCAAGTAATGAAGGTGTAGCTCAAAATGTTGCTATATCTTTGGAAAAAAATCCTCACTTATCCACTATCTACCTCGCCAATATGCATGGAATTAGCCGTCGTTCAGTAGGAAGGATATTAAGGCGAGAAAAATATCATCCATACAAAATTTGCCTCGTTCAAGAACTCTCCGAAGACGATTTCGACAGACTTTGCAATTTTGTAAAAGGATGATGTATATTTGTAACCGTGATAATAATTTTATAAGAAATGTGGTGTTTTCAGACGAAACTACATTTTCTTTAAATAGTACGGTTAATCGACATAACTGCCGCTACTGGTCGCAAAGTAATCCTAATTGGGTACAAGAAGCTCATACACAACATCCCCAAAAATTGAACGTTTGGGCCAGCATTTATAACAACAGAATCGTGGGACCTTTCTTCCTACAAGAAACTTTAAACGGAGATAGGTATTTATAGCTCTTGGAGACACAAGTTATTCCGGCATTAGAGGTAAATGGACAATTACCCAATAATGTCTGGTTTCAGCAGGATGGAGCACCACCCCATTACGCTCGCATTGTTCCAGATCGTTTAGATATGACATTTCATCACAGATGGATTGGAACTTATGAATGGCCTGCACGAAGTCCCGACCTTAATCCACTAGACTATTTTCTGTGGGGTTACTTAAAGTCTAAGGTTTATGTTGATAAACCAAATAATTTGCAAGAATTAGCTGCAAAAATAACTCAAGACATCCAGAGAATTACACCAGAAGTAATAGTTAATGTTACTAGAGAATTTAAAAACCGACTTGCTTATTGTCAAGAAGTAAACGGTGCTCAGTTTGAACATCTAATACATTTATTTTAGTTAAGTTTCAATGTTTTGAAAATCACTTAGATTTAGTTAATAATTATGATTATGTATTTCTTTAATGAATATTAAATTTTTCCTTTCCTTAATTACTTTTCTGTTAATAAAATGTTTCATCAGAAACTAAAATACTATACAGGGGTTTCATTGCAAATTTTAAAATCGACATTGCTTCCGGTAAAACAGGAAGTTCAAAATTGTAAAAAAAATTGGAAACAAATAGGCAATCTACTGAACTATCCACCTTCCAAATTTCATTTTGATATCTCTAATAGTTCCAGAGATATTTGCTTGGTTCCACACATTTGCCCATCACTGTATATACACATCAAGGAATTTGAAACTATTTAAATATCAGTACATCATACACATACACCATAAACAGATGCATAACATTTTGATTGTAATTATCTGCTTCAATTAATATGTCATACTTGGCCCAATATGACATTTCATCCCCCATTTTGTACTTTTAGGTGTAGCAACAAAAAATACGTCTGTTAAGCCACATTATCTGAAAAACATTGGCTAATGCGGTTTAATACTATCAACGAAAATATAAGGGTGTTCCCTATCTAAAATAGGTTGTTATGCTTATAGGTTTCTTTTTACACGAAGTACGATTGTACACAGGGCAAATATAAGAAAATGCACTCATTCCCTGCTTGCCTGAAACTGGAATATTAGAATCTTGAAGTGTGGAACCCTTAGTATGCGAGTCCAACTCGCACTTGACCAAATTATTTTATCTTCTATCACTAAAAACACAACGACATTAATTTTATTTGGCTATTTTGATTAACTTTCACAAAAAAGCTCACTAATCTATCAAAATTTTTTTCCGAAACCTTATTTTTATGACAGAGATGGATGCTCCACTTTACCATCCATTATGTTGCACAAAACATTTTTCTCAGTCATAATAAATAACGTTCCTCATTTAACTATCATCTTCTTAATTAAAAACCGAGGGATGTTCCGTCTCCTCGCTATCAGAAAACTGCGCCACCACCACCAACATCATCTCCAAACTTCCCCCTAGCCTTTATTAATTATCCTTCCTTTATCATTATCTTTCTTTGTTAATCAATATTTGCTTGCTTACAAAACAGACTGACTGGGTATCGAGTTGGAGACATAATTATCAACAATTACCGACTTTCTCTCTTATATATCTGGAGAGGTCTCGATCTGGATATGGGGGATCGGCTTTGTCGATTTCTTGTGTAGCTGTTTGCGTGGTTTGTCGGAATTAATCTTATCATAAAGTCAGTGGGTGAGCAAACAATAGACCGTCGAGTGGGTCGGAGATTATTGAATTCGTTTTCATTAGGTTAAGTTAATATTTTGAAATATCCAGACGACTCGATAAATTACAGTAGGGCTCCGATGTTTTTGACATTTTCTGGCAAATGTTCAGGAATTTATTAGGAAATAAACAAGAAGGAAAAAGAGGAAAATTAATGTTCAGTTTTAGATCGATTGATCAAACAAAGTTTATATCAATGAATTGAGCACATGTGTAAAAATGCTAGTATCAAGAAAAAACGTTTATAAAAAATGTACTCTCTGCCAATAATTACCCTGAAAAAATTATTAATAAAGAGTTAAACAAAGTCAAATACCTAATGATCTCTAACAACCAACACCAAACTTCAGCAAACAACACTAACTCCTAAGATAATCACATTTCTACAATAACTAACTATACCATACATACAGGGTCTCTCAGAAAGACGAAAAAGATTGAGGCACAGATATAATATTAAATCATCATTAAAAAAAATATACTCTAAAATCAGTTAATTCAAAAACAAAACCAGAAAACACCCCAACTCTAAATACAAAAAATTGTATTTATAAAATTCCTGGTGAATATAATAAATTTTATATTGGAGAAACCTTTAGACCTCTAAATGTTCGAATAAACGAACATGAACACAGTTTGAAAATTCCAAAATTTGTGGTTAATAAAATAGCTGATAAGTTATCGAAATCTAGAGAGTATAAGTTAAAATGTTCAGAGTGTAATAGCTTTTATCTTGGTATGTCCTATAGGAATTTTAGTATTCGATATCAAGAACGCTTACGTTCTTTTGGATTAAATATAACTGATTCAACACTTGCAAATCATTTGCTGACCAAGGGGCATGCTTTTCCAAAATTACAAGAAAAATTATTCATTACAACAATTTTAAGCCATTTATTAAAACTAGCTGTCGCCCCGTGGTCGAAATTCGACCAATTGTGTCAATATCTCTGGCAGGTTAAGTAACCTGAAAATTTTATCTTGACATTCTATCCTAGGACTTTAGGGAGAACAGCAATTACACGGAACGGATCCAGATTCGGAACATCTGTGTGATAGTTTCCTCGAAAATCCTAGATGTCGGTCTTACATCTCGCTTCTACAAATAAGTAACGAAATTCAAGTTTTTTTTTAATATAATTCATAGGACTTTATTTGTGTTCAAATTCGTAATTCTTAATTTAATATGACATTCAACCGCTAATGGGCTACCCTACATATTTATATTTTCTAACTACCCTGTATAGCTGTAATTGCACTCAATTCTCTAACATTTATTAAAATTCTCATTATAATAATTCCATCTCATTATATATTTCCACCACCCTGTATATACAACTGCTCATGGACCATGCATAATATTTTTTAACATTTTTGAACCACCCAGTAAACCATTCTGTATATGCCACTGCCTATGAGCCACCGTATTTACACTTTTTGTTTATGAAATTGTTAACTATGTTCTGTAACTATAATTCTACTCCGACCTATATTTCAATCATCATATATATGGAACTCTTCGTGGGCTACTCTATAAATCATTTATTTTTCTAACATTTTTTATCATCATTCTGTATATCTGTAATTCCTCTCACCCTATATTTCATCTTCCCTATATATTCAACTGCTTATGAGTTACCAAATGTTGCATTTCCATTTCCGCCACCCTGTATATGCATCTCTGTATAATATTTTTTGCACCACCCTGTATAAATGTAATTTTCTACTGCACCTTCTATTCCAAGAACCCTGTAAATTCAACCGCTAATGGGCTTTTCTATATAATTATTTTATTAGTGATAATTGCACTCTACTAATATATTTTAAACACCCTATATATGCAATTGCTTATGTGCAGCCCCGAAAAAAATGATTTCTAACATATCTGGAATCGCCCTGTATAATTATAAATTCAACGATTACTTTACCACTAAACAATAACAAAGCTTGCATGCCTCTTCCAGAAGTACATGCTCTTAGTATTGGTCCCTCTATATATAATTACTCAATGTTTTGGGGCGGCGGCACTTTCAGTTGTTTGGCATTGACATTATGGACGTAAATAATGAATTTTTATTATATTTTATTTAATGAATGAACCAATATTATAAATTAATTTTAGCATTCTGCACTGAAGGTCGTCTGTAGCTACTAAACAAAGCAAAAATAAAGTAAATCGGTTGAGAGACAGAGGAGAAAATGGTACCTAACCGTATTGTCTTTGCCTATTTATATACAGATTTAAGCACTTATTCATGTACACCCTGTTTATTTGATTACTCCAGGTACTTGATTGTTGAAATAAAGTGGAAGACTGAACGTTTTTGACGTTACGTCATAAATATTGTGTTTTATTAAGCAGTTACATATCATAACTTAATGTCAGAAGGTAATATGTCTACAAATTACATAAAAAACAAACACAATTACTACATTGTCATTCTAAAAATTCATTTTAAAGCTCTTTTATGATCATAATAACATGGAGCGTTCATATGTCATGTTTATTTTTTTCAATATAATAACCAAAAAAACCCTTTCTATTCCGACAAATTGCCCATTTCCCACGAAATAAACATAAAAAATCTTGAATCCGAAAAGTCCCGCAAACTGACATTAATAACAACTTTGATGCCTATGAGATCAAAATTTCCATACAAAAATACGGTTTTCATTGACCCAAATGGAGGTTTATCCGTTCAAATGAAAAATATTTCGGGTTCTTTTATAACCACGTACGTCATAAAAAAAGTCAGATTGATGAAATTCGTCTGTGAGGGCGGCCATATTCCGGGTGAAACGTACTAAAAAAAGTTAATCTGCAATTCTATGAGTTGCCGGTTAGGGACGAAGGGATTAGACGATAGCTTTGAATTACAAGGAAAACGTGTATACTGCATATTTTAATCTGAAAGTATAAAATCTATACATTTTCACAAACACGGAGTTTTTTATGAGGTTTTTTAAACACTTAGGTCAAATGGCTTAAAGGGAAAATCCTTGACGGATAGCAACGAAAGACGTAATATTCTGATGTTTTTAAAATATATAACAGGATTTTCGGGCAGTGATTGTGAAGAAGTTAGTTATGTGCATAATGCCCGAAGAAGGTATCACTTGTCACTACTACTTATAGAAAGTCAGAAAAAATACTGCTCAACCACAAGTTAAGTGAGTGAGTACTTATAATCTTGGCATCATATTAGAATAAATTAACTAAATTTTTAATAATATACTAAAAGCTAATAAAACATTAAAAAAAACATAACCAACTTTCACCTCTAGCAAATAAATAACACATTCAATGTTGTTAGGTACCTACCCAGGAAGTAAAAAATGTAAACATTAAAAGGTCCTCATTCTGTAAAAATTAATTACCTACCAATCTAGTATATTTTTGAAGTCGGTGCCAAGCACATCTAAAATCCTGCATTGCGTACTTATCTACTACTTCATCAAACTTGATTGTTGCTTGGCACCAACTTGAAAAATATTCTAGATTGGTAGGTAATTAATTTGTACAGAATGAGCACCTTATAATGTTTATATTTTTTACTTCCTGGGTAGGTACCTAACAGTATTGAATGTGTTATTTATTTGCTAGAGTTGTATTTTGTTATAATTATTTATAGCTTTTTAGTTATAGGTGAAATATTCTATCAATATTTTATTACATTACTGATTAGTTTTTTGGTTATTGTTTTAGTATGATAGTTCCATTTCCTTGGTTTTTTGAGATCCCTGGGATAGTATTGAATGAAAACACGGCTCGCCATATTCAATATCATTATTATGAAGGTCATTTAGTCGAAGATAACCATAACCTTAATGATAATATAGGAATTTTACATTTAAAACTCCATCAAAATGTATTTATTACAGTCCCTAAAGTTTAATGGATATAAAACAGACTTCATCACTTTGCCTACCGACTGTTGTGTCTTCGGACCATTTGGCTGGCTTTTGCCCTTTTCTCTTCACTCGACTGACACTAATTTTCTTTCTGGTGAGGGGGATGAATCCATGTTTCGTCCATCATCATGTTTTTTGTAGTAACGCCACTGTTTTCGAGTTAACTAATGTATATAGTCGTAAACTGGTGGTACCAGTTACTGACTTTCAACGTTTGAAAGCCGCTTATGCAAAAATATGACATATGTTATATAAAACTTTTTTATTTATATTGATAGTTCTGTCATCTACCAAAATATCAGTACTGCACTATGTTACACCCTGTATATGCAACTCGAGTAATGCAGTAAATAATGATATAATTGCATCAACATTTCGTAGACGATTTGAGAGCCATCAATAAAATTATTTGGAAAGTTATATCCGTAGATATTCGCAACTGTATCGTGATTTCGATTTCCATGTTATCTTTCCAATAAAGGTTTTCCGATTATCCACGAACTTTTTTTCTAATTCAATTTTCGTGACATTTATCTTTGACACATCTCGAAAAAAAGAACCAATTTAAATTGTGTTTTGATATTGTACACACTTCGCGCTCTGAAAGTTTGCCACTTCGAGTTTTTGCAACTCTAAAGCCTTAATAAGGGAGTTTTTCGTTTCTGTCCCGTTACTACGAACTTTTTGTTGTGCGCTTTGCTCAAATTAAGAAAGTTTTAATCCGTTTCACAGTTGAATTTCTGACTACTGTAATTTTTTTTGCGTTTATTAGGATATATATAATTTTTGCAACTATAATTAAAATTGCGAGATAAATAATTGTGGATGTGAGGTAAAATTTTATCATTAGTAAGTAATTATCCATCCTGATACTATATATATATCATGACGTTTCGGCATAATTACATGTGCCCTCATCAGGACTTCTTGCTCTGCTTCGTATCCATCGATTGGCACTTGAACAAGAGTTGACACGCGTACCGCCCGTTGAATGATAGTCGCCTCTTAAGTTAACTTGTTACACAGTGGGGGTGGGTTTGTATGGCATTTAGTACGAGTTTTTTTATGTTTAAACGGTGGAGTTTTTTTGCTATCTTAATTGCTTCTTCTACCCGGCTTTATGTCGGTTGTCTAGCATTTTCGTGCTAATATCGTCGAGTTTTAATTTTCCTGTTGGTTTGTCCTACATCTGTTCAGTGGCAGTATGTACTTGGAATTTCATAAAGTCCTTATTGGTCTAAAGGAATCGTCGTCTTAGTATTTCTCACCACGGCCTTCGTTTTTCTTTACGTCTTGAAACTACTGTCAATATTTTGCCTACCTCGAATTCACCGAATACTGTCCGTGGTGCCCTTGTCTCCTGGTCTTGGTTTTGACCTTAGGGCCTTTGCACATTCCTACCAATAAGTCCGATTTGATGTAGATCTGTTCTTACACTGTCAGTTTGTTTGTTGTTGTTTGTTTGTTTGATATTATCGTTGTGTGTTACTCATATTTAGGACCTCATTTACTTACTATTTTCAGTAATGATATAGCTGATAATTTATAATTTGCTAAAATATTTATTTGTGCAGAAAAGTCAATCCAAATTTGATGTTTAAGTGTGGTTCACAGTTACCATCGACCGTTAAGGCTGGTTCACCCCTTATCAGTTAGGATGATTAAAATATTGCATTTCGAATTATCGAATATTTAATCGGCTAGGACATATGACGGAATTACTCTGTATGCTTGCGAATTGCGATAAAATTATAACTAAACAGGTATATTATTTATAAGAGTTGTACCAGAAACAAGAAAAACTCGAAAGTTTCAAATTGTTTTTAATCTAGCAACCTCAGTAACCACTTGCTGCTAACACACATGGTTGTCTACTAAATTAGTCGTACTTATGTAGGACATGTCAAGAGTTCAAAAACAAATCCACATACATTCCAGTTAGCAGCAACAACTTATATATTTCACAAATTTCCGCGGTAATTCCCCCAAAGTTCATAATTTTCGTTTTCATTATAACATCTGCATGTTTCCCTAGCAAATTTCCAGAATATAATTACTGCCGTAAATAATACATTCCTGTCTGTTTTCGCAGCGGCTGTGAGACGGCCGATCCTTTTTGCTCCGTGCCGGATATCCGGGAACCGCGAAACACCATATTTCATCTATTTCACAACCATAGAAATCGCGCGCCCAAAAAAAAAAAAACGGTTTCAGAAACATTTAATACGGATTTATAACCTTCGGAGCCTCCGATGTGGCCATAATTCACTAATTCTATTCTCTTGCGGGCCAGACCGAATTAGGAATATGAAAAAACAAGAGGAATGGGTCTTTATTAATACCTGGACGGATTGGAAAAAAATCGTAGCTATAGATTCATTTATAACGTTTTGATCTTTTAAGCTGTTAAGGGTGACTTGAAAGTCAGAAGCCAAAAAAAAGTAATGAGGTAATATTATTTTTTTTTATAAAATCGAGTATTTAAATGGAAACTGTTTATATTGAAATGCCAGATAACTGTACCTGGACGACCGAACCCCGCCCGTGATTTTGAAATTTTACCAAGTTTGCTATTTAAACATATTTTTCTTGAGACGATCCCTGTATAAATACAAATCCTCTACACTGTTGAACTTTAAATAATGTTTATATGGTTCCTTAGATTTAATGGAAAAATTCTAAAAAACAGCCATGACCAAATTCGACGTCCTAGACTACTTTGTTGTAGTAATTTATGTGATACTTTTTTACTTTCTCCGCTTCATTTGGGGCCAAAATATTTAAAGAAATTCCCTCACCAATTTTAAATAATGTTTAAACGGTTCCTTAGATTTAATAGAAAGACTCTAAAAAACAGCCATGACCAAATTCGACGTCGTAGACAATTTTGTTGTAGTAATTTGTATGATAGTTTTATACTTTCTCCGCTTCATTTGGGGCCAAAGTATTTAAATAAATTCCCGCACCAATTTTAAATAATGTTTAAACGGTTCCTTAGATTTAATAGAAACATTCTAAAAAACAGCCATGACCAAATTCGACGTCGTAGACAATTTTGTTGTAGTAATTTGTATGATACTTTTTTACTTTCTCTGCTTCATTTGGGGTCAAAGTATTTAAACAAATTCCTGCACCAACTTTAAATAATGTTTATATGGTTCCTTAGATTTAATGGAAAGATTCTAAACAACTGCTCTGACCAAATTCGACGTCCTAGACTAGTTTGTTGTAGTAATTTGTATGATACTTTTTTAATTTCTCCGCTTCATTTGGGGCCAAAGTATTTAAATAAATAACCGTAAGATTGTAAACAACTGCTATGACCAAATTTGACGTCCTAGACTACTTTGTTGTAGTACCTACTTGGTTTGATATTTTTTTACTCTCTCTGCTTAATTTGTGTCCAAAGTATGTAGACACTACAGTGTAATTAAATATCCTAGAAGATTTGGAAAAGGTTCAGTGGCATCGATATTGGTATCATACATGGACAAATATTGTTATTTCAGGACCAGATAATTATTTAAGAGAATTAGGAATAAGTAAACAATAGGAAATAATCGATTTGAAACTAAAATACCTACTCATAAAAAGACATTTAGAGGTCCATGGTTCAATACAACTAAGACTGTGGTCAATGGTTCAACATATTTTGATGTTTATCAAATTAAGGGCAAACCTAGTATAATATCTAATTTTAAAATGTGAAAAATAGAATAAAAATTGCCTATATTGACATATCCTATGAAAGCTTAGGTCTTTGGAGTAAGTGTTATAAACGACTCTTATTTTTAGGGTTTTACCCATTATTTTCGAGACATGTTTAATTTATTGTTTATACGAACTTATAATTGTACGAGGGCTGCCTTTTATATTTCGGGATTGGACAACCCTAGTGTTGCAATCTGACAACTGACGGCTCTATCGTAAAGTTTGACATTTTTGAGGTTATACGTACTCAGAACGTTTTGACATACGAGCGCTATGTGTTGTTTACAGTAACTAAAGGATTCATCTCGGCCAAAAAAAAGGAATTAAATCGTGAACATTTTCGTGCGATTTTTTTTACAACTTTCGACGTGGATTTAGTCAGCAAGAGTGCATGGATGAACTTAATTTAATTTTTGGCGATGAAACTCCATCAAGGACCACTGTTTATCGATGGTATGGTGAATTCAATCGAGGTCGTAGTTCACTCCAAGACGAATTTCGTGAAGGTCGTCCAAAATCAGTTGTTGTTCCGGAAACCATTGATGCTCTGCGCCAACTGATATTGCAAGATCGTCATGTGACCTATCGTGAGATTGAGTCAACCTTACACATTAGTGAGACCAGCGTACATTCAATATTGCATAAAAATTTGAATGTCAAAAAAGTTTGTTCCCGTTGGATCCCACACAATTTGTCAATCGTTCACTAGAACAACGCAGAACAGTCAATTCTGAGTGGTACACAACCATTTGTTTGCCAGTTGTCTTCCAAGAAATGAGGAAAACCAACCGCCGAAGACGGATCACTCTTCACCACGACAATGCGAGTTCTCACACATCGGCTCAAACAACTGAATTTTTGACCACTCCAAACATCGATTTGATGAGTCATCCGCCGTATAGTCCTGACTTGTCATCAAAAGACTTCTTTTTATTCCCGTACGTAAAAAACAAACTGAGAGGTCAACGTTTTTCGACACCTGAAGAAGCGGTTGCTGCATTCAGAATGCATGTTTTGGAGATACCTCAATCAAAGTGGAAATAGTGCTTCGACAATTGGTTCAAACGCATGCAAAAGTGTATAGATCTTCATGGGGAATATTTTGAAAAACAATAAAGCGATTTTCGATGATTAATATTTGTTTTTGTTCTCTAATCCCGAAATATAAAGGCAGCCATCGTAAGGGGCCTTTTGAAGAATGAAGTGTGCTGTAAGAACAATAATGCGTGTGCTAAGCACACATTTAGCCTGCGTTTCACCCCGAAATTTTTTTTTCAGTAGTGAGGACGATATATCAGGTTTTTGCTTGAATGAATAAACTCAGCTCATCAAAAAATGCTAAAAATGTGAAGACATTTTAACGCTGAGAATCTGATGCTTAAGAAACCGGATATACTAAAAAAACTGACATTACATATTTATTATCTTTATTTGAGACCTTTCCAATAAACTATTTTCAAAAAATGCTGTTCTGAAGTGTCTAAAGTCTGGACTATGTTCACTACCGTGCATTTGGCACGCTATCGGTTCCACGAAATTTGTATAATTTGTGAAAGTTTTCCCAAACCATAAATTTTACACTTTTCGGCGTATGTACACAGAATAGATGAAAGACTACTCGGGCACGACGATAGAAGAGTGTGATAAATTTTGTGGGAACGCTTGTGTGTTGGAGGCAGTGTCGAGTCTACAACACGTGATTAGTTGTATCGAAATAATTAACGGCTACCGCAGAATAATAGTTTTCGGTTCGTGTCCGCATTTTCCTCGGGAATGTTTAGTGAAATTGAGAGAATGCCTAATTCATACTAACATTACAATATCGATCGTAAGTTACGAGTACAAGGTATAAAATTGTCAATTTGTGGATGCCTAGCAAAAATATTTCAAACAATAATACACAGCGGATTAATTAGATCATATTAGACAGATTAGACCCGAGTAAACCAATAGCTACTACTTTCTCAGATTTAGCACAAGCATTTGATACCGTCAATCACCAAATTCTACTGAAAAAAGCTGTATATAGTTTAATTAATTAATCAGGGTGATGACGTCACACATACAAGTTTGGCAGCGTTGCCGATGTCACTGTTTTTTCCGAGATTTAAAAAACCCTATACAGAGTATCCGACAAGTTACTTTTGTCATTCGTTTTGTCTTTCATGTTTGGATATTTAATTTTTGAAATAACATTATCACTTATTCATGGATATATTAATTGCATTATGCAATTCGGTTTGATGTGATTAGTCAATAAGTCCTTAGAGCCTTGTTTCTAAGATGACAGTAATTTTAATTTGTCAACCCCAGAACGAATATTCGAGTGACTTTACAACAAAACTGATTTGTAGAGCACTTTGTGTTCCTTGAATAAACTTAACCTATAACAGCAAGTCTTTAATGTATGATATGTGACTTCCAGAACAAGCAAAGATGCAAGACATTATTGACTTAAAGTACAATTCATTTTATAAATTAAACCGTGATTTTGCACCAGTGATCCCTATGGACAACAGAAGCACGTCCAGGACCTGTACGCTTATAGTGAGCAAAGTAGCACTCAAGAAATTAATACAACTCTAGGGCAAGATTTAGGAGAGAACACACAAGGAAGTTTTGTCTAAACAAATCCGTTGATATAGGGTATAAGTAATGACTTGTCTAAAGATTTAAATAACTTTGATTTGGATTCTCTTTAAATGTATCATTTGTGTTTATTTATACAGCTAAAAAAGTTGTAAGCAATATTAACTTGTAAACTAGACATACATATAGGTAAGTCTTGTAAACAAATCAACAACACGAACAAATCGAAAATATAGTATTATTAATGAAAATGAGTTCCTAACAAATAAAAGGAATAAGGGGTAAGGCACTCTTTTTGAATATTAGCTATTTGACGAATAGAGCTCAATTAAAGGGTGTTATAAATGATTATGTTCTTTCTCTAAAATCCGTCATTGCGTACTTATCTACTATTTCATCAAACTTGATTGTTGCTTGGCACCGACTTCAAAAATATACTAGATTGGTAGGTAATTAATTTGTACAGACAACATTGAATGTGTTATTTATTTGCTAGAGTTGTATTTTGTTATAATTATTTTTCGGTTTTTAGTTATAGGTAGAAGTCGGTTATATATTTTTTAAAAAATATTTTATTTACAACTTTTTAGTTTTTTTTGAATTCAGATAGTTTTCATTCTTTATTTTTTATTTTGTATGTATAACCTTAATAGACAGAACCAGGTAACATTGAAAGCCTCAACATTACACAATGATTCTTTCTATTAAAATTGACAGGTAAATCTTTACGAGCAAAATGTACTAGTACGCCCAAAATATATTTATACCTTCTGGACTACGCCATGTAACCTTTTTTCAACTTTTTTTGCCAACCCTGTATAACTATAGATAATTCCACTTCAACCTATGTACCAACCATCCTGTACATACGACTGCCCACGGACAAGCATAAATTTGTTAGCTGCCTTCTGTAAACTATAGGACAGAGGAGAATCCATCCCATATTTACGGAGTCAAATCTGTCCTATATTTCAACCCTAGTATATAACTCCTTGTGGGCTACCTCATAAATTATTTCATTTTTAACATTTTATATTATCGCCCTGTGTAACATTAATTCCTCTCCTCACTTTATGCAACTTTTTATTAAATTATTTTTTAATTACACTGTGTAAATATAATTCAACTCCAGCATATATTTCAACCATCCTGTATATGATTTGCTTATGTCCACATCATATAACAGTTTTTTAATCACTCTATATAATTTTAATTTGACATTTTTTCCAACATTTGTATACCACCAAACGTCCAGTCCACCCTATATTCCAACCATCCTGTATATACAGCTGCCTACCGACCACTATAATTCTAGTCCTTCCTATATTTCAATCTTCATATAAATGCAACTTCTTTACTTTGTGATTTTGTTTGCTATAATTAAACAGGCTGTCTATAAACGCACCAATTAGCAGTTTAAAGTTTGACATGTGTTTTCATTGAATTTTCTATTAGGCCGGGAGAATGTGACAACCAAAAGCACCGTCTTCGCAAAATGGAAAAATTTGCATTTAAATAGGTATTTGCCTGGTATACAAACAAAACGAGCTTGGTCTCATTTTCAAATTCGCAATTAAAACTTCCAGTGCCTAAAATTACCGCACTATTACGTTGGAATTTAAATATTTATGAGAAAATGTCCGTTATGTCATTTCGATGAAATTTTTGATAAGAATTCTGGAATTTTCGACGATTTTCTGCAAAACTGCAAGTTGCACGTCGCAGAAAAGTATATGAGATCACCTAAGGATCTTCCTTAATAGATTAAACTTTAAAAAACTATACACATTCATAAGGAGTTATCGAAAAATCGACTAAAATATTAGGGATATTGGTCGATTTCCATGCACGCATGTGTTCATTCACAAATTTTAGCACTTTACCAATAGAATTCTTTTCCAAAATTTGAAGTTTCACCAATCCGGATATATACTCTCTTAAACAAGACCATATTCATTCAAAACGGTGCACCACAGGAGAAGAAATCAGGTAACATACATACAAAAAAAAACGAAAAAAAAAAATACGCGACGAATTGATAACCTCCTTTTTGGAAGTCGATTAAAACTGCAACAACAGCAGAAAACGAAATCAAACAAGATATATGGCATAGATATTCTCGTTTTGTTTTTCCCCTTTTTTAATTGCTCTATATTCCAACGAAACAAAAAAATTATACTAGTATAACAAGAGCATACATAGCATAACGTAGATTAAGTATGGCATAAATTAATTCTCTTACACCGCACTGTGGCCGCCTTCCACACCAAGCGAGAGCCTTAATTGCCTTTTGCACTGCACTCTTTTAAAGTGTATAAATTTTACAACAGCCCTTCTGACGCTACGTAAGAGTTTTGTTAAGAGATTATCTCGACATACCTAATTCACGAGGCTTTGTTTTTAACCACATAGATAGAGTAAACTGAGGGTACAAACATGTGCTGGTAATTGACATAAATATAAGAGACAAAGGACGAATGTTACGTATATGTGACCATTGTCGTTCTTGGTTCATATGAAAATTGGATTATTTTACTTTGTGTTCAGTTCAGAGCATTTCTATTCTAGCTGAATTGAAATGAATTTTACGTCTTTTTTCTTTCTTTCGAGAATCAGCTATATATCTTAATAGTATAAGACAAATTCTTAATTCGCCTTTGTTGGTGTTGAACATTTAACAAGACTAGTGGTCGCTCTGTGGTCGAAATTCGACCCTGTTTCATGAAATTGTAAAAAGTATATTTTTATAAGAAACAGAGTTGTGCAGAAATCGGAGAAGATTTTTGACAAATGAATGACCCCCCAAATTTTTGACTGGAACCGCTCCTGGCAAAATATTCGATTATAATTGGAAGATTGTTCTTTCCAACCTAAAAGTTTTCGTCATTTGCGGTTTCAATCAGGTTCAGGAATATTAAAAAAAGAGAGGACCAACAACCCTAGGATAACTTAAATATTTAATAAATTCTCTATTGTCCGCTGTCTGACAATTTTTTACACAACACCTTCGGGAAGGTTGTGATAATAATATACTAATCAAATAATTAAATTCACATTAAAAGCAGAATATTTACTATATTGACTATTTTACCATTAAACAATAACAACGCTTGCATGCCACTTCCAAAAGTACGTGCTCTAAGAATATAACAACACCTAACGATCGCTCCCTCCATATATAATTACTCAATGTTTTGAGTTTTGACCCTCTGGCGGCGGCTGCACTGTCAGTTGTTTGTCGTTAACAGTGTGGACGTAAATAATGAATTTTATATCAAATTAACGAAGCAGCACAAATAAATGTTTTGGCAATGGTAAATCAAAATCCATCTATATCAACTCGTGAGATTGCGGCAGAAGCTGGCACATCTCAACGAACTGTGGTTAAGGTACTGAAAGCGCACAAGTTCCACCCGTACAATCTTTCAGTTAACTTATATGTTTCTTTGGGGAATAACACCACAATAGAAATAAAACTACATATATTGCAGGAATACCATTCGTTTCAAAGTCTATTCTGACTTCGTTGTCAATGGCTTTATATTTATTGATGTGATTGCAAAATGAAAAATTTTCAGTTTCTCAAACTTTGCATGCAGGTGACGAACATCGACGTATTTTGTTTTGTACATGGTTTAGAGACATGTGCCTTGACAATCCACAGTTTCCATTAAAGGTGTTTTGGTCAGATGAAACTGCGGTATGTTCAATAGATACAATCAACATATCTGGGCTAAAGAAAACCCTTGTAGAACAAAGACGACCCCAGATGAAATTTGGTTTTAATGTTTGGTGTGGTATCATAGGGTCTACTATTCTGGGGCCTTTTATCTATGACGAATCACTTACTGGGGAGCGCTACTTGCATTTCTTGCAACACACTTTTCAAGACATGTTGCATAATTTGAATTTGAGAACTCGTTTAGAAATTGAGTGGTTCCAACATGATGGAGCACCTGCTCATAACTCGTTATTAGTAAGACAACACTTAGGTAATATCTATTCAAACTCTTGGATAGGAAGAAATGGCCTACGCGAATGGCCACCCCGGTTTCCCGATTTGGCAATTATAGACTTCTATTTATGGGGTGCGCTAAAAAATAAAGTATACAAAACAAAGTATAAGACAGTTGGTGACCTCAGGGAGGCGGTATTACAAGCAATTGAAGATCTTGGTAGGCGGTCTGTGAGGAAAGCAGTAACGTCAATCTTAAAAGATGCAATTTTTGTCTAAATAACAATGGTGGACTTTTCGAACATAAATTGTAACCATTATTATGTATTTTAATTTCTTATGTTTTTAGTAAGTACCTAGTTATTTAGTTTTTTCGTTAGATCGGAAATACCTAATAAAAAAATCGGTCAATGTTTTTTCTAATAGTTATTAATAAATCAATCTATTTCATGTCTACCTACGTTAAAAGTGAAAATAAGAGAGAAAAGCATCCATAATTCCGTTATTTTTATGAATAACTATATCGAATGTTATATCGTTGAAAAGCTCTAAAAATGTCCTATTTTTGGGGTCATAGCCAACATTGGTTTCCATTAAAAAAAAGTGTGTATCATATCTCGAAAACGAGAGCTGTCACGCAAACGAGGACATGCCAATCATATTCGGGATACAATTCCCTTCAATTTTGATATTTACACTTTTTTTATAAAATCAACAAAGGAGTTAGAGGGATTTGACTAAATTGACAGAATTTCGTGGTTTCAAAATATCTAGTAAGCCATGACTTTTTACAAAAATCCGAAAGTGTCATTAAATTGGGCCAGTAAAACTGCAAATCTTTACCAATTTAACCATTTCTCTATCTCCGTTAGTTTCCGAGATCTCCATACTGATCATCAAAAAAAACTCACCCTGTATATGACGTCAAATTTATGTATATATATGGAGGTTCTCAACCCTAAGGCTAGTTTCATCATGTCAGTGATAACCTAATTGAGTTGTTTATTAAATTTTAGTGTCATTATTGTTATTATGCTTCCAAGTCGTTTAGTTTATTTTTAAATTTATTTTATTTGAAGTTGGATTTTGTTTTGTTTTGTTAATTTATTTATTCTCTTGGAACTAACTCCAAACTTAAACATTGTATATTCCCAATCTCTTTGCCCATTTTTCAAGTTTCGCGGAAAGCACCATTAACAAACTAATGTATTATTTCCATGTAAATCGAAATCATCCCGACCCAGAGAAAATTGCCTCGTTCCCACTTTTCCACAAAGGAAAACTCCCATGAGACACATAGGCGACACCGAAAAAAAGTCCCACGAAACACAAACGATACTCTCCACAGACTCGAGTGAGGGAACACGCGGGGTGTAAAACAAACTCCAAACTGCACTGATCTCATTTCCATACAAATACACCGTGACATGTTTCGCGGCGGTCGAGCTAGTCATACTTTTTCACGGGATTAACGTCAATTATGGCACGCGCAGCGCCCTCTCTGTGCGCATTCGATGTCCTTTATGACAAAGACATTCGTAAATGACTCTCGGATAATTCCTGCACAAATTTGTAATACGACATCACAGGCGGTGTATCTAGAAATTTATGTTCTATAAAAGAATGCAATCCGGGGGCAATTAAGGCACTCGCTCTTCTACTGTTTTGATAATTGACACAATGTAAGGGAATTAAATTAGACGCCATATTTTATTGTTATGTCTGGATCCGACTGTGTTTGGAATTGAAGTAACGGATTAAAGGCGAATTAAAATTGTGGAACTAGGTGAATTACAATTTGAAACTACTTATTTTGTATGTTTTTATCTCAAGTACAAAATACACCAGCGCAAGTAACTAAGGGTTAAAGAGCATATACTCTTGACCAGAGTCTGTCTTATTTGTTTCAACAATTGTTTTTGATCAATATGTTGGTCTAACAAGAAAGAGTTTTTATTTGACTCCAGCATTCGCCCCTTAAATATGAGCATGCCATTAAGGAACACCCCTTAGGAGGACCCAAGGGGGAGCTAAAGTCAGAATACACGAGCTTTGTGTATTCTGACACCAATTTAGCTAACCCCACTACACTATCGACGATATAGAAGCAAAATCTGAAAAATGGTTTAGTACTAATATACTGAAGCTTAACAAGGAAAAAACAAAAAGTCCTATGTTTACAACCACTTCTAATAATGACACAGGTAGCGTAAAGTTACTAGGTATTTATTTAGATAGCACCTTGTGGAATGTTCATATAGACCACTTAAGAAATAGAGTATCTATCAAGTTCACTCTTTCTACTTCGTCACCTACAAAATATTACAGACTTTAGTGCCTTAAGATCTGTATATTTCTCGCTATTTCACTCCCATATTAGTTATGGAACTATGATCTGGGGAAATTCATCAAATTCTGTTGTGATATTCAGAATACTGACTAAAGTTGGAGTTCGTAAGTCGAGTCAACCATTACTTATTCCACATCTTGCCATTGCCTTTTACAGATATACAAGAATATCAATGTTCTAAACAGTCTGATGTACATCAAAATTATACAAGAAATGCAGGAAATATGCGAACAAACCGTTTTAGATTAAATTAGGCTATGAAACACTCACAAAACTACGATGTTTATAATATTTTGCCAGAAGAGCTTAAATAAATTTAGAAAGAGTGTGAAGAACTACTTACTAAAGTCTTGTTTCTACTCAGTTAGTGATTATATGAACCACAAAATGTGCTCCACGAATTTAGTGTCTAATTTTAAAAGTTATTATCTGCTCTTATTTTTTAACATGTAGTTATTCATTTTTGTATTATTTTAATTCTGATTTTTCTCTGAGACATTTTATTTTTGCCCTGCTACAAACATTGTTCAATATGTGGTCTATTCAAACGAGGTCTAACTCCCCAAACGAGGTCCAGCCCTCCAAACAAGGTCCAGCCCCCCAAACGAGGTCCGGTTCCCCAAACGAGGTCCAGCTCTCTAACCGAGGTCCAGCTGCCCCAATTGAGGTCTAGCCCCCCAAACGAGTTCCACCTCCCCAAACGAGGTCCAGCTCCCGAAACGAGGTCCAGTTTCCCAAACGAGGTACAGCCCCCCTTAACGAGTTACAGCTCCCTTAACGACGTTCGGCAGCCTAAACAAGATCTAAGCCCCTAAACGAGGTCCAGGCACCCCCAAACGAGCTCCAGTCACCCCCAAAGTAGCTCCAGCCACCCCCAAAGTAGCTCCAGTCCCCCAAAACGAGGTGCCCCCAACGAGACCCAGCCCCCCCAAACGAGGTCCAGCCCCCTAAATGAGGTTCAGGTCCCCAAACGAGGTCCAGCCCCCCAAATGAGGTTCAGTCCCCAAACGAGGTCCAGTCTTCCAAACGAGGTATAACCCCCCTTAACGAGTTACAGCTCCCTTAACGACGTCCGGCCGCCTAAACAAGATCTAAGCCCCTAAACGAGGTCCAGGCACCCCCAAACGAGCTCCAGCCACCCCCAAAGTAGCTCCAGCCCCCCCAAACGTGGTGCCCAATGCTACCAAAAATATTTTTTTAAGTTGTAAGGATATCGTGGTTATGTTAATACTCTATTAAGTATGTTAAGTAGGAAAATATATAGAGGGTGTAAGTGAAATAAGTGCAATTATTTGCAAAAGAACAACAACGTTATCAACTGAACAATACCATCACTAAAATTTTTACCATTCTTATCAAAAAAAAGATATTTATTTATTTTGAATGTAATATTTTGACGTACTTAGGTATGTGAAAAGAGTTTGTATTATTTCAATATTCAAATTTTGTTTATGGTAACGAAATTTGTGTGTGGGCAGCATGAAATAAAAAACCACTGAATTATTGGTGAGTTTTATGACGTTGCAAATTAAAGGTTAAGAGTTTTTAGTTCCTACAAAACACTACTATCAACAATATATCTGTATTGTATAATATTTTACACGCTGTATACTAAAATAATACGGCTATAATTATTAATCCAAGTGGTTATAATTGAAGCTCCTTGTTCCTTTTTTATTAGCTGCAAAAATTTACTTTGGCTAAACCTTCGTTTACTCTTAACGCCCTATAATAATTTAATAGTGTTTACAATCCTAAGTATTAATAATATACCAGATAAGCTTATTTGAACTATAAAATAATATTCCCAACGTCCATTAGACCCAATTTACCCTGGATATATGTCGTTTCATTCCCGAAAATCCCGCAATACTAACGAATCACTAGCCAAAGTTGCCGACTGAAACTTGTTAATCCACAAAATAAACACTAATAATCTGTTTTCCAAAACATAAACGCCCCAAACACAAAGGCTCCCTCGCTTACCCCAAACACAAACACTTAACTGTCCAACGAAAATTTCCCCCGGAAAATTAATTTACTTTCCTAGACATGATGGATAAAGTCCCGTTAATGACGGCAAGTAAAACAAGGTAGGGCCGTTTTTCGGTACCCCAGGTGGCCAGATGGAATCTTAATAGAAACCCATTAATATTTGTACGAGTAGGTGGCATGCGTGGTTGTGTACAGGCTGATTCTACGGAACTTTCAACTTCCCTGACAGATGGATTCTATTGTGGAAGTTAACACAAAAGCAAAGTTGTCGTTTGGTTTCAGCTGGTTTTGTTCTTTAGCTTTATTTTGGCTTGCGACTCTTTGGAATTTGTTTGTTCAAAAGCAATCATTGTAAGGCGCATTACAATTGCTAGGTAACAATAGTTTCAAAAAATTACAAGGAAGCAAGAATAGATGTGATTGTAGAGAATAAACTTTTCGAACCACGATACAAAAATAAATAAGTGGAGTTTTATTATGAGAATTTGGTGGGGAATTTGGAATACTCGTATTATAAATTATGGTGTAAATAAATAAGAGCGTCGGATTTCAGTTAGGTGACCGAACTGTAGAACTCCTCGCTTAAAAACTGAGTGTATATATCTCCATTTAATGTAGGTGGATAGAAAAGTGGACCAATTAGGTGATCTCCAATAGTTCCAATCCACACGTTTAAAGAAAATCGTTCCTGGTGGTGTCCTTTAACGATAGCATAAGGATTTTCTTCCGTCCATATGCGGTTGAGGTAGTTTTTAGGGTTCCGTATATACAATATCACATCACAGAAATTTTCTCCTAAACTACTGAACGGAAGAGGTTGAAATTGGCATAAATCTATAGTTTGGTGACCTGATCAGGAATACATATCGTAAATGAAGAAATTTTGATTTTAGGGGTACTTATGGGGGTAAAAACTAAAAAAATCGACCGTTCTTCCCCTGATCTTCGAAACCACTGAGCCTAAAATTTTGAAAAATTAGGACATATAGATCGTTGCGCGAACTTTTTAGGAAAAATAAGGAAAAACAATTAATATTAATTTTGGGGGGCAAATTATAGAATTAAATAAAAATTTAAAAATAAAAAAAAATTCAAACGCATCATGTAATATATCAAATGAAAGGTCCCATTCTGAGGAACACAAATATATTTTTTTCATATTTAAAAAAAATAATCAAAAAGATATTAACAAATATATTTTTTTTCATATTTAAAAAAAATAATCAAAAAGAAATTAAGGAAAATATATCAAAATTTACCCATTCCCCTCCCCCTTATCTCCGAAATTATAAAACGTAAAGTTTTGAAAAACCTCTACTTTTAATTTTGGGGGGCAAATTAAATGGAAAATATAAAATTAAAATTGTTTCTAACCCATCATGTTATATGTCAAATGAAAGGGCCCATTGTGACGAAAACAAATATATTTTTTCCATATTTTTAAAATAAATTAATTAAAAGATATTAACAAAAATATAAGAAAATTACCCATTCCCCCCCTTATCTCCGAAACCATAAGCTGTAAAATTTTGAAAAAAAAAATACAGGTATAGGGCATCACCTGAACTTTACTGGAAAAATAAGGAGAACCCCCTAATATTCATTTTGGGGGCCAACTATAGAATTAAATGGAAAATAAAAAATTATAATTGTTTCTAACGGATCAACTAATATGTCAAATCAAAAGGCTCATTATGATGAATACTAATGTATTTTTTTATTTTTTTAAAATAAATATTTTAAAATATATTAAAAAAATATTTAAAAAATTACCCATTCCCACTTTTATTCCCCAAACTATAAGACCTAAATTTTTTTATTTGCAGGAAAAATACGAAGAAATCCCTAATATTAATATTGGGGGCCAAATTATAGAATTATCGGAAAATAAAAAAATATTTTTTAATGCATCATGCAATACATCAAATGAAAGGGTTTATTATAAGGATTACATATACATATTTTTAAAATTAATTGTTTACAAGATATTAACATAAAGATATAAAAAATTCTCATTTCTCGCTTTATTTGCGAAACGATACTACCTAAAATTTTGAAAATAATTAGGGGTACTGGTGCTCACTTGAAATTTATAAGAAAAATTATTAGAAAACCCCCATAGTAATTTTAGGGACAAATTATACAATTATTGGAAAATAAAAATTCAATTTTCATATCAAATAAAAGGCTCATTATGTGAATTACAAATATTTCATATTTTTAAATCATTTGTTTAAAAGATATTAACAAAAATATTAAACATCGACTTCCCACTTTAGAAACTACACTATCTAAATTTTGAAATATATATTTTTTTGTATTTTTAAATAATTTGAATAATAGATTTAATAATTTATAATATAAAACTTGACCTATTTTGTCCTATATCTTCCAACTTACAGAGCCTCAAAATTCAGACAGTAGGTTATAAAAGGCTTCCCTGAAAGTTTATTAGTAAAATAAAACTTTAATGTTTAGAAAATTAAATACATTTGTATTCTTATAAAAATCAACCGAATCCTGAAGCAGATAAAATAAAAAGTCTATGTGTATATTTTTTATAAATTTAAAACGCTTCCTTTAAAAGATATTACGGCAAATGTAAGAAAATGCACTCATTCCCTGTTTGTCTGAAACTGGAATATTAGAATCTTGAACGTGGTACGGAACCCTTAGTATGCGAGTCCAACTCGCACTTGACCAAATTATTAACAAAGGCTTCCCTTGGAAAACTTGCTTTGTCCGTGAATAAAATGTGCTCAAGAAATTCTGGGTGTTGTCTAAATTATATCTAGCATCTAAAACGAAAATGTGAGGCCTTATGAAAATCACAAGGTAACAGTGTAACTCGTTGTACATTATTTTCTAGTTTTTTTGCTATTAAAGCGTGTTTTTTTAGCTTTTTTTATAACTGTATGACTTATTTGCTAATAATTGAAAATTAGCAAATAAGTCAAATTAAAAAAAGATGAATTAGTTTATAAGTGTATTTGGTGTTAGTTATTTTTTTTTGGTTTTTCCTAGTTCTTATGTACATAGAGTTTATCTATGGATACGTTATATTGTTATGCTATCAGTGAGTTTTTTTTGTAATTTTTGGTGTGTTTATTGTTACTAGTGGTCGCTCAGTGGTCGAAATTCGACCCCATTTCATGAAATTGTAAAAAGTATATTTTTATAAGAAATTGTTCACTCATATTGGCAAATCTATTGAAATAAAAATGTAATCAAATATCGGTATTCGAAATATTTTTGACAAATGAATAACTCCCCAAATTTTTGGCTGGAACCGCTCCTGGCAAAATGTTCGATATAATAACTGGAAGATTGTTCTTTGCAATCTAAAAGTTTCGTCATTTGCGGTTTCAATCAAGTTCAGGAATATTAAAGAAAAGAGAGGACCAACAACCCTAGGATAACTTAAATATTTATTAAATTCTCTATTGTCCGCTGTCTGAATTTTTTTTACACAACACCTTCGGGAAGGTTGTGATAATAATATACTAATCAAATAATTAAATTCACATTAAAAGCAGAATATTTACTATATTGACTATTTTACCACTAAACAATAACAACGCTTGCGTGCCACTTCCAGAAGTACGTGCTCTAAGAATATAACAGCATCTAACGTTCCATATATAATTACTCAATGTTTTGAGTTTTGACCGTCTGGCGGCGGCGGCACTGTCAGTTGTTTGGCGTTGACAGTATGAACGTAAATAATGAATTTTTATTATATTTTATTTAATAAATGAACCAATATTATAAATTAATATTAGCATTCTGCATTGAAGGTCGTCAGTTGCTACTAAACAAAACAAAAATGAAGAAAATCGGTTAAAAGTTGTTAATCGGTTTGTCTATGCCTATGTATACAGAGATGGGCAAATGTGTGGAACCAAGCAAATATCTCTTTTTTTTTTATTTCTATTCTTTCTCTTTCACTTAATTTTGGGCCATTTTACGATCAAATTAAAACAATACAATCTTTTTACTTTCAAATTAAAAAACTAATAACTTATTTTGACAACTACTGTCACTTCTGCAATGAATTTCATGGACTACTAAACTTGATTCAGATTTAATTTGGGCCTGATTTAAACAAACGCACGTTTATTCGACTATGGAACAAGCAGTGCTGTTGGCTGTGACGGTAAAATGCCACCGATTGGCCAATAGAAATACAAATCCTTACCGAGCGGTTTGTTTATATCGGGCGTAAATGAAATCTGAACCGAGTTTAGCTACCATCGAATTTTTCCTTTCCTTAATTACTTTTCTGTTAATATCTCGGTAGGTATTGAAGTAAACAATATAAATCCCGATATTTTTGTATTCGCAATAAAATGTTTCATCAGAAACTAAAATACTATACAGGGTGTTTCATTGCAAATTTTAAAATCGACATTAGTTCCGGTAAAACAGGAAGTTCAAAATTGCAGTATCCACCTTCCAAATTTCATTTTGATATCTCTAATAATTCCAGAGATATTTGCTTGGTTCCATACATTTGCCCATCACTGTATATAGATTATCTCTTAAAGTCAGTCAACTGATTTTTAAAAAGTTATTTACATATAAATCTGACCTAGTTTTACCATTAGTCACCTAACTTTGTTTGACATTTGATTCCAATTAATTCTGTTTTACTGGTCACTTTAGGAATTAGAATGTGCACTTTTTGTTTTATACGAAGTTTACCAGACACAACCTGTATTGAGTTAACCCTTTGTTTGAGCGAGCGAACATTGTATATGCAAAGGCCGGATATGAAGAGAGAGTGGACTAGATTAATGCGGAAAAGAGTGGAAATGTATTTTTCTCGCGTGTGCGTTACAAATACCGCGGAACTCCTAGTTTCGACGTTTCGTATATGTTAATAAATCGCGAGCGGGCTTTGATGTATTTCGAATCTGAAATGTAAATCTAGTCGGCGTTGATCGTTATCGCTGAAAAAAATCCCGTAATAATAAAAAACGGGTAGTTATGGTTTTTTCATTGCACGAATAATAAATATTACGGTTATAGCCTAGCGTAAAATTATTTTTTAAGTGGTATTTACGTCTCTTATGTTGATACCTGTGAGATCGTATCTTTGCACGTTTAAATTTTGTTATGGAATACGTTTTATTGAAAGACGACATAAGTGAGAAATTGCTGAGCATAAATTTTGAAAATTACGACTGCGAGATATATATTCTGTTAAGATTTTTAGTAAGGTGCTGGCTATTTAGTGCATTTATAAAGTTTTGAAAAGATGGCCTATATTGTTTCAGTTCATTTGTCGAAAATACTTTAAATATAAATATTTTGCTTTTACAGAACAGGTTTGGGATATGATGGGAAGAAAGCTTAAAACTTACAATATTTTTCCACATAATCGCCATTTCTGTTTAAATGCTTTTGCAGACGATGCTCCAACTTTTCTATCCCCATGTTGTAGAATTCTGCCGCCAATCCTTTGAGGAATCAAATAACCTCTTCATTGATTTCATCATCGGTACTGAAGCGTAGGCCACCCAAGTGTTCCTTTAATTTTGGGAATAAGTGATAATCACTTGGGTCTAGGTCCGGGCTGTAGGGGGATGGGGCACAATAGTCCAGCCAAAATTTGTCAGCAGTTCTTGAGTTTGACGTGAGACCATGATGTCGAGCGTTAAAGAAGTTCCACCTTCGAAGGCAGCTAGACCGGCACTGTTGGAAGTAGCGAGGCGCGAGTGGTATGGATATAGAGAGGAACAGCTGATGAGTAAAACATTGTTGCCAGATTTCACCCAGCACATTGCATTCTGTCTCGGCGGTATAGGAAACCTTATTTTACTAATACCCCTCGTATAAATCAGCTTAATTGGCCTAGTGGCCGTTGGCTGTGAGATCTTTCACTCCTCTTTTCCACTTATTACGGGCTAACGCCTGCTTCTTCCAGTTCCTAATTCCCACTTTCACCAGTTTCTTAACCACTTCCTCTTGCCATTTTTTCGTAGGTCTTCGTCTTTTTCTTTGTATTTCATCCCTTTCAAATAATATTCTGTTTATCCATCGTTTTCGGGCATGCATCGAGCTCTTTTTATTCTCACCTAAAATACTTTTAAAAATATTCATTTGTTCTTCTCCCTATATTCGTTATCATCAGGAGTAAACCCAAACTGAAAATTTATACAAATATTCCTTAATATATAGTTAATAATTTGATACCACATGTTATATCCTGCATTTCTTCTTTTTCTTAACTTAATTGATCAGACATTCATTGGTCTGGCTAAGGGCGGTAAATTTTGAAAAGTAATTTTTGCAAGCATCCACACAATTGAGATACTAACTTGTTCAACAATTCATATAAAGATACTACCCCCAACGGAGAATCAGTATCAAAAACAGAGTTCCTTTTCGATAAAAAGCTTTATTTTCTTTTATTTTCAGAGCATAACTTCTTAGTTCTTTCATTACTTTATTTTTTTTGCACAAGTTTGATATATCTACTGCTACATTCTGAAGTCTCCATTTCTATTCTCTACAACTTATGCTCACAAATTAATTAATGAAACCGGAGTATAAACTTATTTCCTGACATGTTTCTTTAAAATTGAGTTATTAAATACTTAAGTTAAAATGCGAAAAGGGCTTGATTGACTTCATTTATTGTTATCTTAGTACGTCTAAGTTAACTAATCGTTAATTTAAATCTATAGAGTGACTTTAATGATGCGCTCAGTTTATTTTAAAAATATATTTCCAGGATTTTTAACCATTGCAAGTAGCTATTTCTCTAATTTTTAAAAATTATTTTTTCTCTTTTTGAAACCTCTCAAAAATTAAAATTAAAAATTTGTAAAATTTTTAAGATTTTTTTTTAAATTTTTTGTGATTTTTGGGATATACTATTTATCCCGAAATTTTTGAAATGACTTTAAATCATTTTTTCTGAAATTGTTCAAATTTTTGAAATTTTTGAAATTTTTTGAATTTTTTGAAATCTTCAAAAATTTCTTTCAAAATTTTAAAATGAAATTTTTGAAATTTTAAAAATTTTTGAGATTTTTGAAATCTTGAAATTTTGAAATTCTTGAAATTTTTAAAAATCTTTGAGATTTTTGAAATTATTGAAATTTTTGAATTTTTAAAATTTTTGAAATTCCAAAAACTTCAAGAATTTAAAAAATCATAAGAATTTCAAGAATTTCAAAAATTTCAAAGATTGCAAAAATTTCAAAATTTTCAAAAACTTTTGAAAAAAAGCTCATTGTATTGTATACTATCGTTATACCAAGTTCTCTAAAAAAAAATTTAAAGCCCTTAGTATAATAATTATATGGTACGGAGATAAACTTATTTTCTTGTTTCTCGTTTCGAAAATTTGATACTTTATTTATTCTTAGTGTCTAAGTTGTTTCCTCTAATCAGTTTTTCTAAATTATTTCCGGGATAACCATTACAAGTAGCTATTTCCCTAATTATTTTCTTTTCTCTTTCAAACCTCTCTTTGGCTAGAGGGAATGTCGACAAACGATGTACAGGGAAATTGATCCCCGCCATTTTCTGTTGTTGACAGTGAAAATAATTATTAGATAAATATCTAAATGTGCTGGTATCCTTTCTGTATACTGCAAATTCTAAACGGTTATTAGGATTTTTTTAGAACAAGTACATCTAAAAATTGAAGACTACCTTTATTTTGTAATTCATACGTAAATTTAATAGTTGGAAAATTATTATTAAGATATAAGACAAAATCCTTAATATTAAAATTATTCGTATCAAAAACAGCAAATTTATCGTCCATATACCTTAGCCATACCCTAGGAAAGTATTGGGAGGCCTCAGCTTCGAATCTGCCCATAAACAAATTAGCAAGGAACGGAGAGGAGGTTCCTAATCGCCGTTCCCTCTTCGTGTAAATAGAAGCAGCCCCCAAATTGAAAATATGTGAAAGTAAATCATCAATATATCCTCAAAGTACTTCAAAGTCTGTGGAATGGGTACAATAGGAAAAAAAGTGAATGTACGAGGGTAAATCAAATATGAACCGGACTTTTGTTTTAAAAATTTTATTGGTACGATCAATACAAATTTTAATACATATTATTTTTCTACATAGTCTCCTCTCTTATGTATACATTTTTCCCACCGAATCGGAAGTTTTTTAATACCTTTCTCAAAGAATGAAACTGGTCGTGTCGATAACCAATTGCGCACAAACGTTTCTACACCTTCGTTGTCCTCAAAGTGGTGGCCTCCCAGTTCTTCTTTAACTGGCCCAAACATGTGGTAGTCACATGGCGACAAATCAGGACTGTAAGGCGCTTGTTCAAGGGTTTCCCAATGCATTTTGTTCAATTTTCCTTGAATCAATGCAGCTGTATGTGGCCGAGCGTTGTCATGCAACAGAATCACACTTCGGATAGACATATCCCGCCTCTTTTGCCGATAGGCAAGTTTCACTTGTTGGAGTAGTTCGCAGTAATACTCAGCATTAATTGTACGGCGTTCGTGCAGAAAATCGATCAGCAGTACGCCTTTTGAATCCCAAAAAAACTGTTGCAAGAATTTTCCCTGCAGAAAGACGGGTCTTGGCTTTCCGCGGTGCTGCCTCTTCAGGTTTTCGCCACTCCATGCTTGCACGTTTGGACTCCGGGGTATAATGATACACCCATGTCTCATCACAGGTGACAATATGTCTCAAAAACTCATCCTCCTCTGCTCAATATCTTACTAACAGCCTTTCACATACGGCAAGATGGTTTGCTTTCTGTTCTTCCCTTAGAAGGCGAGGAACCCATCCTGCACACACTTTTCGGTAACCCAACTCATCTGAAATGGTTGATTGAGCACTATGATATTCACATTGCATACTGAAGATGCGGTTTCAATCAGCTCACGTGGGACGGCGTGCATGAGGCTCATTTTCCACTGTCTCTCGGCCATCTGAAAACTTTTTGTGCCAGTCGTACACTTGGGTCCTTGAAAGTGTTTCATTGCCGAACTGTGCAGATAGTCGACGCAAAATTTCAGACGGTCTAACGCCCTCCCTCGCCAAAAATTTGCTCTGACATGATGCTACTAACAGCGCATCGACTACGCCTCGCCAAACCGACGAACTCCCCTCTTCTTAACATCCCTACCTAACATATATCGAGACGTCACGCCACTCGAATTACCTACAGGGCGAGAAACAGAAAAGTCCGGTTCATATTTGATTCACCCTCGTAGATCAACTTATAATTGTCAGTAAGCCTCTGCTAGAATAGATTTTATTATGGAAGTACTCAAGACGAATGAATCCCGTAGAAAGTAGGAAATAATGAAAAGTGAAAGAAAAGAAATGTATACAAATCTGGATAATGCAAGTTAAATCGATTGACTGATAGAGAGAGCATCGCGAAAACCATTTTTGAATACACTATTTATCTCCTTTATGTCAGGTCGTCCAATTTGCACATTCCCCCCTTTTTTTCTATTTCAGGAATGATGTCTCTTGGAAATGATCCTCCTTTCAGCACTGTTGTCGACGGAAAGGGGAGACTGCAAAAAGGGAAAAACAAATGACTACGGCACGCTTTCAACGCCATCAATAGGTACGGATAAATGGAAGGAGATATAGATTTTTCCTAACGCTTTTATGCGAAAGTCGCCCACCCCCAAAGGCGCATTCTCTTCTTCTTCTAAAGCCTTTGTTTCATTATTCACTGTCAGTTTTCGGGGGGTCGTGTTCTACATGCAGTAATGATGATGTAATAAAGAGCTGACGAGACGTAACGCGACTCTGAGGGCGGGGAAATAGACGTCTCGGATCCGGGGGATCCGGGGAAAAGGGGAACAAATGATTTTTTGATCCTCCGGGCAAGGCAATTTGTTGTTTTTTGGTTATTCGATTTCGTTTTTGATTCGTTAAAAGCGTATTGGAACGCCTGAGGGGCGAAATTCGATTCGGTTGAATGGAAATTGAGGAAAATTGTTTGAAATTGATGAGGAAGAGTTTTCCGTAAATTCGGTAAACATACGGAACTGTTATGTACTGGTTGGATCGACGAATATTAAAGATAAACAACGGGAAGTGTTGGCAGATTCGTGGATAGAAAATATTCTACCAGATCGTAAAATTATTGTACTTTCGATCAAATTATTGTACTGTTATAAAAATCTATCCAGTCCGTCCTTGGCTTTATTCCGTGAGACAATTGCCGGGATAGAAAAGAGCTAGAAGGTTCGTATGGGAAAAAAATTATCTCGAAATAACTCGAGAACTGTAAAATTGTCACTGGATTGTACGAGAGTTTTCGATGCTGATTTTGAAAGGACCGGCCCACATTCGCAGCAGCCAGTTAGTGCGGCGAAGAGCTTGTGTTGTATTATTATTAGGGTTCCGTCTATACAATATACGAATACCCTTATAATATTACTCCCGATTTCTGCCTCTGTCACATCACAGCAATTTTCTCCTAAACTACTGGACGGAACATTTCCCCCAAGTTAAACAAATAAAATAAAGAATACTAGGCGTAGCTAAATGCATTAGCCCAGAATCTCCTTGGCTCTCTACTGCAAACTTAGAGAAAGGAAATTAAAAATTTAAATGTGATTTATCTGTAAATAAGCATACAGCAACCAAATCTGGGCCAATGAACACTGAAAGACCAGCGAGTGACTTAAAAAATATATATATTTACTGGTATATCTGAATATAAATCCAATTCAATAAAATATAAATATATATGAAATACTGAACGAAATGCAAAGAAAAAAATAAAAAAATAGAAATTGTTAAGTCACTCACATGATCATTCCCAGTTGCAGTCCAACCCAGTTGGGAAGCTTCGTCAGCTACTAAATTTAGACTCACAGGAGATTTCGTCTAGTGGATCAATTTGTCCTTTCCTGAATTTTGGTAGATATCGTCAATCAAACTTTCCAGATTCACCAATACCTAAAAATGCAAAAGAGGCCAGCAATAATTGTTCCCCTTTTCCAATATATTTTTATCACGATACGTGTAAAATCTCTAGCAACTAACGATGGCTTACCCACGCCAACAAGGTTGCAGATGCAAATAAAAAAAAAATACAAAAAAATTCAATGAACCACGCAGTTAAGCCACAAACTATTTATCGTTGCAATAAAACGCTGTATATCGATAATAAGATGAATATGAAACCAGATTCACCCAAGATTTCTTTCCAAAATTATTGATAGATTCGATAAAATGTGAACTATAGCCGAAAATAAAATTCATGCGATAACTCAAACTATTACGATAAGCTGAATTTGCTTAACTACAATCAAATATACGGTAATAAGGAAAACGATAAATTAAGCAAATTCTAACGGTACAGATAAAGAATTTTCCCAATAAAAAAATTAAACTCATAACGAAATTCGCTTACATACTGTTCTTATGGCGGTCGAAACAGAAGAGAAACAAAATCTACTTAATCAACAAGCATTTCTCCCACCTGTCCAATCACAGAAGAAAGGAAAAGAAGTGACATGTTAAATTTCAAATTTTATTTAGCGCGAAACCACGAATATTAATCAAGAGTTGGTCAATACAGGAACTAATACAAGATAATTTCGATAAAAGAACAAAGCAAAATTTTACTAATTAAATCATAGATAAAATTTTATTAATGACAGTTTCCTTGTCTTCTAAACGTTGATTGTGGCATGTTCTTGATTATTTTTATGTTTCTTTGGGGAATAACACCACATAGAAATAAAACTACGTATATTGCAGGAATACCAAACGTTTCAAAGTCTATTCTGACTTCGTTGTCAATGGCTTTATATTTATTATATTATATTTATTTTCATTTTGCAATTTACATCAATAAATATAAAGCCATTGACAACGAAGGCCGAATAGACTTTGAAACGTTTGGTATTCCTGCAATATACGTAGTTTGACAGTTTCCTTCTTCCCAACAAAATTATATTTATTTAATATTTCCATTTTGGGCGGAAGTTACATCAAAATAGCACGTGATGTTCGTTCTGTCAGATATTTATGACGCTAAATCCTAGGGACACAGTTGGACTTGGAATATTTTCCAATCGAATTAACTGTTATTTAGCAATTAAAAGCGAAAAAGCGATTGCGTAAGCGACTAAAATAGGAGTATTTACTTACGTGTTTATTTATTAAGGTAAAGACACTGGTTTATTACGGTAGAACTCAGTTTAGAAATCGATATAATTCGAAAAGTGATTTGAAAAATATAAAAGGTAATTTATTAATGCCACAAATATTAGTAAATATCAATGTAACAGGGAGAACGGCAATTCACCCGTTTACAACTTCTGTTATGGAAAAAAATCAATTGTTGTTTTTAATAAAAAAGAACGAATGTTGGTAAAACAATTCGTTTGCGCCCTCTAGTGACAGGCTACGAAACGTTGTTTCCAACGTGAAACTCACAGATGGCGGTAGCTTCATTCATTGACTGACTCCAGCAGCCGTATTCTGTAAGTCGTTAATGTTATAAAATAACGATAGAAAGCTAAATGATTGAATGTTTTGTGACTCCGAAACAATCTCTGCGTTATAATGACATATGATTTGTTCGAAGAGACAAGTTGACAACGATTTGTAAACGTTTCAACGAAACAGCGATCTCGACAGTTGACTGTGCCAACAATCGATTGGTGGAGAATTTTTCTGTTTGAACTACTGCCAACTGGTCTGTACGAACAAACCTATTACATTCCATTTCGTTTCGATCATATGAGTTACAGAATACGGCCACTGGAGTCCTGCCTGAGCCTCCTGCCTAGTTCTAGTTAGTACTTAACGCTTCGGACAAAAAGCGTAATTTTTTATCATCAGATTGTTTTGCAACACACAAATCGAGTTTTTATTTAAAACACAATCGAATATTTTTCACATCCCCGAATTGGGGTGAGAGGGCCTCATATTTTTAATGCCGTCGTTATATTTTCCCAATAAACAGAATTTGTGAAAATTTCTTCGATCAGTTGCAATTCAGCACATTACATAAAGCTTACTAGAAATGATATGAAAAAGTGTACATCGACTTGCTGTAGTCTGACAACTCAGTAGTCTATGACCAAGGATTTTATCTTTTGGAAACCCTTAGATTTCTTAAATGTTTAGCAGACGCATTTCATTCATATCGATTTTCGTCACTTAAACGCTCACACAGTCGAACTCTACGCCTCTATATGTGAGTGTCTCTGCACAAAGTTCCACTTTGCATTCCCGACGATCCGACGTCGGAATCCAAAGCACACTGTGATCGAGATGTAACATTTGTTTGTTCTTTTCGCTTTTATTTCTTCCACGCCGCCTGGGGAGAATTTAATTTGAAATTTTATTGAATTTACATAGCGCTTTGTGTTCTCTGGTGTTGTACAAATATTTTTGAGTGAATTGTAAAAGTCTGGCGACTGGGAACGTTGTTTTTAATTTACGGAACGACATAAAGTCTCGTTCTGACGTCGAGGGTATTATCTTGCGTCGAGGAGTGTTTTTTTGGTTGATACTAAAAACGGGGTTCGGAGATGCAAACGTTGATGGAATTTTCGTTTCGTCTGGCTCGTTTCTCATTATATGGACTGTTAGTGAAAAACTGTAATATTCTCTGTTTCCAACCAGAAATATTCCCCATTTCGCTCTTTGTAATGACAAAGGCAGAATGCCAGCAATTTAATTTTCTGTGGGCGGGGGTTGTGCCTCTAAAACGGATTTTTCGAAGCGTAGTTCCACTAGTGAATTTGGAGAAACACTTTAGGATTTAATTCAAACAGAATCGTGCCAAACGGTTTTTAATGATGTTCTAATAGAGCAGTCATGAAACATTGTATAAGTTATACGCAACTATATTCACTGGTAAAACATATATGCTATACAAGGGCTACCTTTTATTTTTCGGGATTGGACAACCCTAGTGTTGCAATCTGACAACTGACAGCTCTATCGTAAAGTTTGACATTTTTGAGGTTATACGTTTACAGTAACTTAAAGGATTCATCTCGGACAAAAAATGGAAATAAATCGTGAACATTTTCGTGCGATTATTTTTTACAACTTTCGACGTGGATTAAGTCAGCAAGAGTGCATGGATTACCTTAATTTAATTTTTGGCGATGAAACTTCATCAAGGCCCACTGTTTATCGATGGTATGGTGAATTCAATCGAGGTCGTAGTTCACTCCAAGACGAATTTCGTGAAGGTCGTCCAAAAACAGTTGTTGTTCCGGAAACCATTGATGCTGTGCGCGAACTGATATTGCATGATCGTCATGTGACCTATCGCAAGATTGAGTCAACCTTACACATTAGTGGGACCAGCATACATTCAATATTGCATAAACATTTGAATGTCAAAAAAAATTGTGCGCGTTGGATCCCACACAATTTGTCAATCGTTCAAAAAAGGCTTGTGTTGATTGGTTGAAAGAAAAGCTCAAAAAATACGATCGCGGTGCTTCAAAACACGTTTATGACATAGTGACAGGTGATGAATCGTAGATTTACGCGTATGAGTCCGAAAGTAAACAGCAGTCGACTCTATGGGTGTTTCAAGATGAGCCGAATCCAACAAAAGTTGGCACTTTCAAGCAAATGATCGCCTGTTTTTTTCGGAAAAACTGGATATGTCGCAACCGTACCACTAGAACAACGCAGAACAGTCAATTCTGAGTGGTACACAACCATTTGTTTGCCAGTTGTCTTTCAAGAAATGAGGAAAACTCTTCACCACGACAATACGAGCTCTCATACATCGGCTCAAACAACTTCATTTTTGACCACTCAAAACATCGATTTGATGAGTCATCCGCCTTATAGTCCTGACTTGTCACCAAATAACTTCTTTTTATTCCGTACGTAAAAAACAAACTGAGAGGTCAACATTTTACGACACCTGAAGAAGCGGTTGCTGCGTTCAGAATGCATGTTTTGGAGATACCTCAATCAGAGTGGCAAAAGTGCTTCAACAATTGGTTCAAAAGCATGCATAGATCTTCATGGGGAATATTTTGAAAAACAATAAAGCGATTTTCGATGACTAATATTTGTTTTTGTTCTCTAATCCCGAAATATAAAAGGCAGCTCTCGTATTAAGAGTGTCTTCGTTTATAGAAAATCAATAAACTATAGAAAATAGAGACAAATATTGTTTGATTTTCGTTCTAATGAACATTCCAATTTTTTGTTTGGGATATTTTCTCCATAAAATTTCTGTTAAACTTGTAGCCGCACTTACATATCATTGGATATTAATTTCTGGTTTGTCACAATTTATCGGGTAATGAGATTCTACTGATAAGTTAATGAAGCATTACATTTTTTATGGCTTGTGAATACGGTTGTTTGATTTTTGTGGTTTTGATTTTTAAGTATAAATAGTTATTATCCTTCTTATCAGGTGATGGAAACTGAAATAACAATATAAATATGTATATATGTTGAAAAAAAGTTTTACTAGAGCTTCAGTATATCAAACAACATATTGGCATTCTTTATTTACGAAATGTGGCTTCATTTTGTAAGTAATTATCCGTGATGTTCTATAACAAGGATTTTCAGAAAATAATTTTAAAAATGAACGCAATAAATCGTAAAAGTCATAGAAACTTTCTTTACATTTAGTTGAATTTAAATGTATATAATATTTATTAGAAAATATTTATTGATTACACCTGTTTTGATTTGTAATTATTTCAATTTTATGTCTTGCTATCCTACTTTTTAATCATAAAGATATTTGGCCCACTTAAGTGGATGCCTGCTTCTAGCATGTTGTGTATTTCATCTGAGCATAACGGTACAAGTGTGGATTTCTTTAATTGAGAAATGTTGGATTAAGTACTTTTTATAATCTCTTTCAATAAAAACTGTTTTTGCATAACCGCCAGTGTCCAAAAAAAATTCGAATTACCCAATAACTGAGCCACATATTTCTTAATGTAAAAAAGTTTGAATTAAAATTTATCAAAACTCTTGACATATCAATATTGGTCCTTAATAGCTTAAAAACTGTCTAATATAGTAACTAAAGGAACTGTAATCTTTACAAGAAATGTTGTGTAAATGTAAAACTTTGCGATTCTTTAATAACATTTTTTGTTGCTTAAAAAACTATTTTAACGTCTCTTAACCTGGACGTTCTGACAGTTTTTTGTTTCTCCCTTGCTTTTCTCCTTATTAACACAAAAACCCCAAAAAGCTGATTAAATTCCATTTAAGCCTCGCAGAGAGAATCGGATAGAAGAAAACATCATTACAAAAAGGGGGGGTCGAGAAGTGAAAGGAGGCAAAACCGAGGATTCGGGAAGACGTCTGAGAAGACGATACAACAGATAATGTTATACAATAATTGGTGAGGCTTTGGTTGGATATAATGAAGGGATTAAGGAGCACAGTAATTTTATGCGAACAATACCTGTCAGGCGTTTTCCTTTTCCAGGAAAATGGCTTGTCTCTAATAAAACGGTTTTGATGTTTTTTCGGGGGAATAAGAAAGGACTACCTTAGATTGTTTCTTCGGGGTAGAATGGTGAATTAAATCCTCAGTAGGAGAGATTGGCGAGGATTATATTTATTTTTCTTGTAATTGGAACGCAGAACGTATTATTACAATGATGAGATTTATGAAGTAATTTGTGAATGATTGGAATCTATATTGGTTATTCATTTGGACTTTTCCTGGTTAGAAGGATTTGTAAAAAATGAGGTAATTAATTGAAAATAGTAAGTAATAGTCAAATAGCTATTTGAATTTCTATTCAAATCACTCTTTAAACGTTTAATTTACAGTGTTTTATTGTGTACTCCATATAACATCTGTATAGCTTACGGTTTTTGTTTTTTTTTTTAATTTATTTTTTTCCCTTAATTTCCAGATTTTGTCAGATCAACTTTACTTATTTATTTTTCTTTGTATCTTCACCAAATAAAGGTAAATATAAACTACGATGTCTGTTTGCTCTTCTGCAATATTTGATAGAAACAATTCGGTGAAAAAATGAGTCCACAAATGGTGAGGTTCCATAAAAAGTCATTTAGTTTTCCACATTATAAAAAAATAATAAGAAGCACATCCAGATTTTCGAATGTTTTCACAAACTTCTACAACTAAAGATTGTTTAGATCTGCATTAAGCACATGATTGGCTATCTGAGGATCACCAGGCTTAAAAGAATAATATATTTGAGTGACATCAGCGTCTAGATGATATTTGTAGTGATTCAGTGAGTTTATAATATTGGAGGTGTACACGTTAAATAAAAGTGGGCCAAGTATACCCTGGGGAACTCTGCAAATTAGTTGTTGAAGATCAGACGCCCTGCCATCTAAAATAACACGTTGTTCTCTACCTGTTCGAAATGAACTAATAAAATTAGATGAGTTTGTATGAAAGCCAGAATATTTTAAGATCGATATTAAATTTTCGTGATTTAGTAAATCGAATGCTTTTGTATAATGAAGGAGAATTTATCTTTGGATATTAAAACATCATCTAGTATCTCAGATAATGCTGTAGCACAGCTACCAAACTGCCTGGGAGGGATTAAAGTTTCTTTTCTAAGTATGAATTCATTTCGAGCTCCATGACTTTCTTGAGAATTTTAGAGAACGTAGTAAGGATAGAGATTGATCTTAAATGAATGGGTTCAGACGGAGATTTAACTTTTGGTAAAGGTAAAAATTGTGCTACTTTCCAAGCGTTAAGGAAGTACGAGTTCTTTATACAACAGTTTACAATATGAGTGACAGCAAAGTGTTATGAGAGTAATATTTAATCCGTCAGCTCCAATCGACTTTGATTTCAGACGTAAAATGATATTAGAGATGAGCATTTCAACCCAGCATTTATTTTTTCACTTAATTGCTCCTTGGTTTCTATTTTCTTCTTGTAAACGATTTGCTTGGCTCGTCGCGATAAAAAAAATTAAGGCTAGTCAGGTCTGTGGACCTTGGAGGCCAGGGTATAGGACCAGCTCCCCTAATCGAAGCGTTTGAGAATTAGAGAGATTGAGATTGTCTTGGAACTCTCTGACTATAATGTGCTGGGACAGCCATTGTTTTGGAATATTATTGGTCTGCCTGCCAATGGAAGTTCATCTAATAAGGTCGGCAAATCGTTCATTAAAATTTCAAGTCGTTTTTTTTAACTACTCCATATTTTATTTATGGGAAGAAATAAAAAGTATCTATCAGGATTGTATTATGTAGGTTGTATGGTGATTAGAATTTTTTTTCCATATAAAGTTTCAATAGACTGGGATCGACTCTGGTTATCAACTGAACTAGGTAACCTCAACAGATTGGTAATTTTTTTACTACAGCTTCCGTGCTTAAAACTTGATTTGTTAAAAAAAACCGGCACCCCCAACGGACAAACATTTCAAAATCTGGGTAGGCTAACACACATGAACATAAGTTGAACTAAATTACTTCCCGAAGTTATTACTCTCCTCTGCTCTTTACTGTATATTAAAATGATGACACTTCACATTCTAAGCATTTAATAAATAGGTATAATAGATTTATTTCACTGGAATAAATATGGATATGTTGAAGAATTTCGAAAATCTTTCGGTAAATGCATTTCTTTATAGTTCAAATTCAGAATGATATTGAAATCTTTGATCTGTTGGCCTTCAGGGTTGGTTGTATTTAGATTTACATCAATAAATATTGGATCCATTGTCACTCGATTAAACCTATATATTTTTATATAGGGAAACATTTGGTTATTATCAGAGACTACTAATATAAATGATTCTCGCACTGTTGTGTATATTCGACTGATCGAAAAATGGTTTGAAGCATAAAACAATGGGTCTCGTCCGGATTAAATTAACGGTTCACATTAATCAGAATCAATATAAATAACTCTATAATCTAAAAATGAGATTACATTTAAACTTACTAGAGGGCGTATACAATAATAAAAACTGTTTTTTTTTTGTTTCAAGTTAAAATAATTTTTCAATATCAATTTAATTAATAAAAGAGCACGACGGTCTACATTTTCATCTTCAAAAAAGGGTTCAACCAAATTCTGCAAAATATTCAAATAAGAATATAAACAGCATTTTTAACATACCAGATAATCAGATAGTTCTCTGACAAATGCGATTCCCCTCTGGAAGGAAAACTTAACTTCTCACGTGTGTTTCTACATTATTTTTTAAAATTAATCAATTCTAAATCAAAAAAGTAATTGTAATTCAAATTTTGTATTTTTATATTGCAATATACTTCGTGGGTTCAATTTAAAAATTATAAAACTAATATTTACTTTCACTTTTCTAGAACTTTATTTACATTTAAAACAGCTGATTCACAATACATTCTCATATACGCTAGTCGTCGCGGTATAACTGAACTGCGATCGTGGCGTGCTTCCTTTAATACCAGCGTAGAATTCTCCAGTAGAAATCATCATCGCTCCTTCCGCTGCCGAGTCTTTTCGAGAATCGTATTTTTTTATCTTAAAGCGTTTGTTGTCGTGCTGAAAGGACACAGGTCGGCTTTGGGTAAATTTCGTAACAATATTGTATTTATTTATAATTTAACTAAAATGTTAACACTACATTGTAGGTGGGATTGATTGCTACAAAAATGAAACTCGTTAGCATTTTTGCAGGCTAATACTATTAGGTAGACCACTAGCAGATCTTGTCTTTTCCAACTCACGTAACTTCACTATCCATAGTTTCTCACAACTTTTTGAATTCTCTTGTACATTATACAGTGGTTCATTAACGATTCTCCTCTAATCTTGCTCCGTGCATAGCCTTGTAATTGAAAAAAAATTGTGTTTCAATTGTAGGTTAGAAAATATTTTTAAAAATATATGTTGTCCATAATAATTATTAATTATTAATATAAAATATGTCTTCTAAATGAAGAAAAAAATTGTCCAAATTGAGTTTTGGTAGTCAATAATTTACCTATCGCAACAACAAACCAACACAAATAACCAACAGACCACTAATACCAACCAAACACAAACAGAAAACAAAATTATGAATATAATTCCATACGCTAAATATTTTCATTAGAATCATTGAATAGAAATTAATTGTATCACCAATTTACAGGTGTAAAAATTTTGGACATACTTAAAGATTACAATGTTTGTAGCGATACAAATTTCAAACATCTATTAGTAATTACTTTTTAAAAACTCTCACTTTTTGAAATAAAGTTGTTTGGAATACCGAATAATTAATTACTTCTTAAATAAATTATTTAAACATTCAATAAAAATGTTGATAAACTTTAATATAGTACGTACCATTAGTAAATTAATTACTTTTTAAATAAAATGATGCCATTTATAAATTACTTAAAAAATATTTTATAAAATGTTGATAAATTACAATATAACCTTTTAGAAATATTACAATTGTGTTTTATCATGACATCTGTTTATGGTATAAAAAAGATGTTAGGGAAATTTAATTGAATGGGAGTGATGAAAACGGCTTGAGTAGTAAAAGAAAGCCCTTTTAACGTCATAAAACAAATTTCTCTCACAAGAGGCGCCACCAGTGGCCATCGCGGTCGATAGTTGTCATAGTGAGGTTACGCCATGGAGATCGGCTTGGACTAGTAGCAACATGGCGGGGTACCACGTCACCAAACGAGATATTTATAGCGTGACGTCACACTGACATCTTTTTCACAGCTAGAGCAGCGATGGCCGCTGGTGGCGCCTCTGGTGAGACAAATTTGTACTATGGTTTTATTATAGTACTGGCTTACTTTTTCAAATACACCTGTAAAATCACACTGTAGATTCTGGTGTTTTTTAAATTATTCTTCGATACAACTATGTTGAGTTTTTTATTCTAGTTAGATAATCTCGACACGCATGTCTGTCTTATTCACTAGCTCAAAATCCCGGACGGTTTGATACGACGAAATGTACTATTTGTACTTATCAGACATACACTTTTGCATGCGTTTTAATCAATAAGGGGGAATAAAAAAAAGTCATTTGGTGACAAGCCAGGACTATACGCCGGATGATTCATCAAATCGATGTTTTGAGTGGTCAAAATTGCAGTTGTTTGAGCCGATGTGTGAGAGCTCGCATTGTCGTGGTGAAGGGTGATCCGTCTTCGGGGGTTGCTTTTACTCATTTCTTGGAAGACAACTGGCAAACAAATGGTTGTGTACCACTCAGAATTGAAGTGGTACGGTTGCGACATGTCCAGTTTTTCCGAAAAAACAGGTATCATTTGTTGGACTATCTTGAAACACCCATATTGAGTCGACTGCTTTTATTTTGGGCTCAGCGTAAAGCCACGATTCATCACCTGTTATAATCTCGCACCAATCGACACGAGCCTTTTTTTGAACGATTTTGTGTGGGATCCAACGCGAACAATTTTTTTTGACACAAATGTTTATGCTTCTGGTCCCACTAATGTGTAAGGTTGACTGAATCTCACGAAGAATGCTCTTCACAGTTCGCGCATAGCATCAATGGTTTCCGGAACAACAACTGTTTTTTGACGCTGGTCTTGGACAACCTCGATGTAGTAAACAGTTTTGATGGAGTCGGCCAAAAATAATTAAGTCTATGTACATCTTGCTGACTTAATCCACGTCGAAAGTTTGAAAATGTTCACGATTTAATTCCATTTTTTGGCCGAGATGAATCCTTTAGTTACTGTAAACAACACATAGCGCTTATGTCAAAACGTTCTATACGTAAGATAGAGCTGTCAGTTGTCGGATTGCAACACTAGGGTTGTCCAATCCCGAAATATAAAAGGCAGCCCTTGTAGTATTTTCTTTCATAAAATATTCCTTTCTATAAGCTAGAAAATGATAAAGGATATGAATAGAACATTAGTCTATTTTTGTATGTCCATGGGATGATAATGGCTGCCTATAATGTTTTTTCTGTCTTAACCAAAACAATTTTATACAAATTATTATTAAAATAAACTCACGGTTACGGACATGTTTAGGTTTAAATTCTATAAAAACATCGCCTAAAGGAACCACAGTAGTCACTGAAAATTATACTTTCGTTACTTTCGTATTAAACGCTACCTTATTTTCGCATTTCCACGAAAAACGCGTTGCCTGAACAATTTTTCATCATTAAAAACATCTCTCAAGTGGTCCACACTCTGCCTCCAGGCGGCGGTATAGCTGCGGTGTGTTACACAATTAGAAGTTGAAAAATCGGACCGGCAAAACTCACACAAGGGGAACTCATAAACAGTATCAAAACACAATTTAGCATTTTTTTTTCGACGTTGACGTCGGTATAAGAGAAAACTCGCGAAACTCCCGAGCCACGGAAATTTTAATATGCGACTGGAAGTCGAGAAAAACCGGCAAGTGGAAAGGCATACGATACAGTTAATTAGGATGCAGGAAACGAGAAAAAAAACTTATTTGCATAACTAATTGCATTATACATTCGGAAAGTTGGTCGCGTTAAGGCAACGACAACTTTTTGCTTTGGTAATATCGTGCGTTTTAACGGTTAAATCAAAAGATCGATAAGCATTTAGTGCTGAAGCTGTATTGAGCTGACGATTGCATAGAATACTAAAATTGTTCATTAATTCGTTTTTCTTAGGCAACTACAAGACTTTTTACTAAAGTACAATAGATAGGAAGTTTCTATATGATCTATATATAAATAGGCAAAGACAAAACGATTAGGTACCCATTTTCTCCTCTGTCTCTCAACCGATTTTCTTCATTTTTTTTTGTTTAGTAGCTACTGACGACCTTCAGTTCAGAATGCTAATATTAATTTATAATATTGATTCATTCATTAAATAAAATATAATAAAAATTCATTATTTACGTCCATACTGCCAACGCCAAACAGCTGGCAGTGCCGCCGCCAGACGGTCAAAACTCAAAACATTGCGAATTATATATGGAGGGAGCGATCGTTAGATGCTGTTAGATACTTGGAGCATGTACTTCTGAAAGTGGCATGCAAGCGTTGTTATTGTTTAGTCGTAAAATAGTCAATGTAGTAGATCACTATTAATTTTTCGGACGCGTTGCAGTAACTTTCGTATTAAATATTCTGTTTTTAATGTGAACTTAACTATTTGATTAATATATTATTATTACAACCTTCCCGAAGGTGTTGTGTAAAAAATTGTCAGACAACAGACAATAGAGAATGTACTAGGGTTGTTGGTCCTTTCTTTTCTTTAATATTCCTGAACTTAATTGAAACCACAAATGAAGAAAACTTTTAGGTTACAAAAAACAATCTTCCAATTATTATATCGAATATTTTGCCAGGAGCGGTTCTAGCCAAAAATTTGGGGGATCATTCATGTGTCAAAAATATTTCGAATACCGATATTTGATTACATTTTTATTTACTTTTTATTTCAATAGATTTGTCAATATCACTGAAAAATTTTGGTCATTACATCTACTTCTCCGATTTCTCAACAATTTCATGAAATATGGTCGAGTTTCAACCACTTGGGGACGACTAATACTAAGAAATGGCACTACATTGTAAATATCTACAGTTAACTCTTTCCATGGTGGGTATACAAATTTAAACCTCACAAATTTACATTGTAAATATTACTTTGTGTTAAACTAAGTAGCAACTAAAGTTCATTTTTGACAGTATGTACAGTCTGATATGGATTCATTGTGATTTTTTGGGTTGTTTTGCTGGGGGTCTAATGGAATTTCTTCAGAACGTGGGCGTAGTTGATATTTGAGATATTTGTGGTTATGTGTACAAATAATGGCTATTCTTGCTGTATTGAAGGTAAGATAAAGTCTACCCAAAATTTTTGTGATTGCGATTGTTGTGTTTCCAAAACTTTTACCCCCAAGGGTTGAAAATAGTGGTTGAAAGGGTAGACAGAGGTAAATTTTTCTTTTTTTCATGAAATGTAAGGAGATTTCTGTGTTCCTATGATGTAATAGTGATGCATATGTACCTATAGTATAAATTTTCAACATGTTAATATCTATTTAGTTTGTCTGTTCATTGGGTTTTCTCTCCTCAATTTTTTTTCCTGCAACAGATAAGTATTTAAAAATTGTATATGTAGAACAAAGTGTAGTAAGGCAATTTCGTAAAATTTCCCGGCTTACTGTCTGTCCGTACAGAGATTCTTCCTCACAATTATTCTGAGAGAAAGAGATGTCTACAAAATGATCAACCAGTATTCCTTTACATAAGTAATGTATTGTATACTGTGTAATACTTATCTGTGTTTAGAGACGTTTCGACTCCAATTCTGGAGTCGTTGTCAATAGTTTAGTGTTGTTTTCGAGGTTTTTTATAAAAAAATTTCGCTTTGATCTTGAATTTGTTGTTTGTCAAAAAAAGTGACACTGACCATTTGTCGTTTGGCGATCACTTGACGCGGAAGTTACCGTTTTTTTGCTCTATTAGCAATAAATTCCTCGAAGAGAGTATCTTAATGTTAATTGGAAAATCATTGTGGCTAAAACAAAGCTACAACAGAACATACATTTCAATTTTTATTATCGGTTTAGAACAATTTTGTCTCTAGCAAATTCACGATAGTGTTAGGGAGTTGTTATACTATGGCTTGGTGTGAACTTGATATACTGTTATAAGAGGTTTAGAAGAGCTTTAGAAATTTTTGAAGAAGGACCTTAAAAATAAGAAACTATGGGGTTCATTACGGTTAAGCCGAAGACGGATCACTCTTCACCACGACAACGCGAGCTCTCACACATCGGCGCAAACAACTGCATTTTTGACCATTCAAAACATCGATTTGATCAGTCATTCGCCGCATAGTCCTGACTTGTCACCAAATGACTTCTTTTTATTCCCGTACCTAAAAAACAAACTGAGAGGTCAACATTTTTCGACACCTGAAGAAGCGGTTGCTGCGTTTAGAATGCATGTTTTGGAAATACCTCAATCAGAGTGGAAAAAGTGCTTCGACAATTGGTACAAACGCATGCTAAAAGTGTATAGATCTTCATGGGGAATATTTTGAAAAACAATAAAGGGATTTTCGATGATTAATATTTGTTTTTGTTCTCTAATCGTATAAGGTATTCAGATGTTTAGCATTTAGTTTAATATTCATTTCCGATGAAGCCTGTCAACTGAGCGAAACAATTGTCAATTAATATCTATTAAATTAGTAAAAATTATCACAGTGGCTATTGTTTTAATGTAATTAAGTAAATTTTTACCAAGTAATGACATAAACAATCATCAGTACAATTTAGCATAAAACCAGCCACAGAATCATCCTAGTAGTGTTTAGACGAGGATTTTTTGTTGAATGCATTTTTTAATTTACCCAAAACCAGTGGTATTAAACTCAACCCTTGCCCGATCGATATCATTCTTGTTTTCGTTTCATATGATCTCTTGTTTTGTTGCTTTTTTATTTCCATTCCTCCCATATAATTCTCATCAAGCAAGTCATTTTGTAGCTCACCGAGATTTCCATTATCTCCTTCTTTGTGTACATGCTTCATCAATTTTTCAGCAAAAAAATATCGCACAAAAAAATTAAAATCCTCGACGTGGGTGAAAGACCATAATGCGTAGGAATAATAAAAGGTAAAGGTTATAGCGCAAAATTCCACCCGTCACCGAATCAGATTTAAATATTTGACGAGGTGTTTTCCTTCTCGTACCATGCACGAGAGAAAAATGTGTTTTCGCAGTAAAATCCCGGCAACGGGATTTCAAGAGGAAAATAAACAATCTAGATTTACTTTTAATTTTGTGAAAATATCATTTTTTATTATTGTTTTTTGTTCAAAGCTGGAAAAGAAGGCCCCGAGGGGGAAAATTCTTATGTTCTAAATTGCCGAAATTAAGTTATTATTATTCTTAGAGGTGTCATTTTTTTGTACGCTAGACAATATGTACATATAATATATATTATTTTTGGTTAGGAAACCTTCATCAGTTGCGTTTCCCACAATTGAATGTCCTCTCGAACACTTCTTTATGCATTTGATACATTTCGTTAAATTTGAAGACGCGAGATGTAAAGACCTATATCTAGGATTTTCGGGGAAACTAGCACATAGAGGTTCCGAACCTGAAGTCGTTCTATGTAATTGTTGTTACCCGTAATTCCTAGGTTAGAATGTCACGATGAATTTTTCCGGTTAACTTCACCTGTCAGAGATATTGAATACTCTCTTCGAGAAATTTCATCGTGACATTCTAGCCTAAGAGTTACGGGTAACAGCAATTACATGGAACGGCTCCAGATTCGGAACCTCTATGTGCTAGTTTCCCCGAAAATCCTAGATGTCTTTACATCTCGCGTCTTCAAATATGTCATTCATGCTCAGTCATTAAATAAAATATAATAAAAAAATCATTATTTTCATTCCATACTGTCAATGCCAAATAAATAATAGTAACATTGTCTCTAGATTGCTTGGAATGAAAATCGGAATATGGATTGACTCGAATGTAAAACTAAAAACTAAACTATAAACTATAAACTATAAACTATAAACTATAAACTATAAACTATAAACTATAAACTATAAACTATAAACTATAAACTATAAACTATAAACTATAAACTATAAACTATAAACTATAAACTATAAACTATAAACTATAAACTATAAACTATAAACTATAAACTATAAACTATAAACTATAAACTATAAACTATAAACTATAAACTATAAACTATAAACTATAAACTATAAACTATAAACTATGAACTATGAACTATGAACTATGAACTATGAACTATAAACTATGAACTATGAACTATAACTATGAACTATAAACTATAAACTATAAACTATAAACTATGAAACTATAAACTATAAACTATAACTATGAACTATGAACTATAAACTATAAACTATAAACTATAAACTATAACTATAAACTATAACTATGAACTATGAACTATGAACTATAAACTATAAACTATAACTATGAACTATGAACTATGAACTATGAACTATGAACTATGAACTATGAACTATGAACTATGAACTATGAACTATGAACTATGAACTATGAACTATGAACTATGAACTATGAACTATGAACTATGAACTATGAACTATGAACTATGAACTATAAACTATGAACTATGAACTATAACTATGAACTATGAACTATGAACTATAACTATGAACTATGAACTATGAACTATGAACTATGAACTATGAACTATGAACTATGAACTATGAACTATGAAACTATGAACTATGAACTATAAACTATAAACTATAAACTATAAACTATAACTATAACTATAAACTATAAACTATAAACTATAAACTATAAACTATAAACTATAAACTATAAACTATAAACTATAAACTATAAACTATAAACTATAAACTATAAACTATAAACTATAAACTATAAACTATAAACTATAAACTATAAACTATAAACTATAAACTATAAACTATAAACTATAAACTATAAACTATAAACTATAAACTATAAACTATAAACTATAAACTATAAACTATAAACTATAAACTATAAACTATAAACTATAAACTATAAACTATAAACTATAAACTATAAACTATAAACTATAAACTATAAACTATAAACTATAAACTACAAACTACAAACTACAAGCTACAAGCTACAAGCTACAAGCTACAAGCTACAAACTACAAACTATAAACTATAAACTACAAAACTAGAAACCGAAAACCGAATACCGAAAACTGAAAACTAAAAACTAAATTAATTTGAAGAACTAACAAATTTGAAACCGGCCCTAAAGTTATTCCACATCAGCATTTTATAGAAATAGAACTCAGAAAAATTTATATTACTTAATAAACGCCATTTATTGGGCTTTAAGAAGTTTGCAACTTTCATTGCATTGTAAATATGTTTGTCAACTAAAATCACAATTTTGTATTCAAATTATTACAAATATCGTAAATTTATAGACAGACCGTGAGATTGCGGCGACTCCATTCTTTAGTCTTTGTCTCAAAAACACACTTTGAAACTTGATACATTGACGGACAAATTGTAAAAACGACTAATACTTTGGATCTAGCCAACGAAGAAATGATAATTGCCCCCCCCCAATTATTATTTCTTCTTTTAACATTATTAAACATGGATTTTGGTTCCCATCAAACAGTTTGTGTTTTTTGGTAAATAAAAAAAAACAATAAACGACTGCAATATTGACTTATATTTATATTCATGAAAAAAATTCTCCACACTTTACCAAATTCTAGGTATTGCGATTTCTTTTTCAAAGAGTATATTTTTAGGCTAAATATCCAATTGGGCTATTTTTTACTTTTTAGTGCCATTATTGCCATTATGCCTTGAAGTCGGTTATTTATTTTAAAACGGGTTTTTGTTTTTTAGAAAAATTTCTTACTGTTAACGAGCATTCATATATTTTGATAAACCTTGTATACAATTGATAGAAATCGATTAATGTTGATTTCATTTTAGGTTTGAGACCGTACAAGTTTTTTATGGTTAATATATTTTTTCATAATAATACAATGAAAACGTTTTTCATATACTAGCAACATAAATAGACAAAATGTTTAGACAATCGAATTGAAGTGGTGTAATTAATATTTATCCCTATATACTATCATCATATTTTCATTTAATTCCATCTTAGAAATCAGATAACGTCAATTAAGTTCAATTAATACCCGCTCATCCGCCAAATTTTTTTACTCAATATTATTCGCTTAAAACACATAAGTAAATGATCCAAATATATACAGATTATAACTGATTTTCTATGAATTTGTATTTCTATATTAACCGCTAATATTTTTGTTGGTGAGTTATTGATTGCCTTTATTTGAAGACAAATACAACAAAACGTGCAATTGAAAATTCAGTTGTTATTTAGACTCGTTCGAAAAAGCACGTATTGCCATAAATATTTAGTGAAGCAAAAATGCAAAAGCACAACAATTCGTATTGCAAATAAGCTCGTCGAAAGCTATCACGTTGGCCTATTTTTAAACTGACGATTGATTATTTTTAATTGGATTATGTGATTTATCGTATTTCTCTCTATTAAGCTCCGTAATAGAATCAGGACCGTGTCGAAATTATATATTCTCTCCGCCAGGCGTACTTCCAACTACCATTTCGATTTCGCAAATATAAAATTTGCGTAACGTAACGAACGTTTGCTATTATTTAATTTTCTGCACCCCGAATGGATTGATGAATTGTAGACATAAATTACTGCTACACGGCTCGAATTGCACGATAATACAGCATTAATTATACAGTCCATTTTATATTTATGAGGTCGATTTGACATTAAATACTATTCAATATTTTAAAATGTGTTTTTAGTTTATGTATATCTAAAGGGTGATCCAAATTTAACCCTGGAATTGTAGCAGGTCTGGTGACATAAACCCTTTCCTTCAAATAGCCTTAGAGAAAAAGTCGAATGGGTTTATATCAGACGACCTCGCTGGCCAATCTAGGTGACTTCTCTAAGAGATTACATGACTAGGAAGTTTGAAGTGAGTGTTTCACATTCTGTGTGACATGTGGCTCCCTCAAGTTCCAATTGTTGGTTTCATTAAGAAAAAATCCGTTTGGCATCAACCGATAGCGTACACCCTAGGGCATCAAAAATGCATTTTTGTAGATATATTAGTTTTTCTTGAATACGATGGCTACCTTTTATATTTCGGGATTGGACAACCCTAGTGTTGCAGTCTGACAACTGACAGCTCTATCGTAAGGTTTGACATTTTTGAGGTTATACGTACTCAGAACGTTTGACTATGTGTTGTTTACAGTAACTTAAAGGATTCATCTCGGCCAAAAAATGGAATTGAATCGTGAACATTTTCGTGCGATTATTTTTTACAACTTTCGACGTGGCTTAAGTCAGCAAGAGTGCAGGGATGAACTTAATTTAATTTTTGGCGATGAGACTCCATCAAGGATCACTGTTTATCGATGGTATGGTGAATCCAATCGAGGTCGTAGTTCACTCCAAGACGAATTTCGTGAAGGTCGTCCAAAAACAGTTGTTGTTCCGGAAACCATTGATGCTGTGCGCGAACTGATATTGCAAGATCGTCATGTGACCTATCGTGAGCTGAGTCAACCTTACACATTAGTGGGACCAGCATACATTCAATATTGCATAAACATTTGAATGTAAAAAAAATTGTTCGCATTGGATCTCACACAATTTGTCAATCGTTCAAATAAAGGCTCGTGTCGATTGGTCGAAAGAAAAGCTCAAAAAATACGATCGCGGTGCTTCAAAACACGTATATGACATAGTGACAGGTGATGAATCGTGGATTTACGCGTATGAGCCCGAAAGTAAACAGCAGTCGACTGTATGGGTGTTTCAAGATGAGCCGAATCCAACAAAAGTTGTTTGCGCACGAAGCACTTCCAAGCACATGATCGCCTGTTTTTTCGAAAAAAATGGACATGTGGCAACCGTACCACTAGAACAACGCAGAGCAGTCAATTCTGAGTGGTACACAACCATTTGTTTGCCAGTTGTCTTCCAAGAAATGAGGAAAACCAACCGCCGAAGACGTATCACTCTTTACCACGACAATGCAAGCTCTCACACATCGGCTCAAACAACTGCATATTTGACCACTCAAAACATCGATTTGATGAGTCATCCGCCGTATAGGTCCTGACTTGTCACCAAATCACTTCTTTTTATTCCCGTACGTAAAAAACAAACTGAGAGGTCAACGTTTTTCGACACCTGAAGAAGCGGTTGCTGCGTTCAGAATGCATGTTTTGGAGATACCTCAATCAGAGTGGAAAAAGTGCTTCGACAATTGGTTCAAACGCATACAAAAGTGTATAGATCTTCATGGGGAATATTTTGAAAAACAATAAAGCGATTTTCGATGATTAATATTTGTTTTTGTTCTCTAATTCCGAAATATAAAAGGCAGCCCTCGTATATAGATTTCTTGTTAAACATAAATCATTATTAATTAAAAGAGAGTAGAATAGTAATACATTTTATATTTGTCTTGTCTATTGTCCAATTCCCTGTTGAAAAATATCTCAAAATATATCGTATTGCCTGTATTTTTATTTAAAAAAAATTGATCAGCATTAACAACGTAAATAACTTACTGATTTCATAAACTCTTTCAAGGTAGCACTTCAAGCGCAAAGTTCAAATTTCTGTTTCAACTTCTACCATCAGAACACAATCGATCTTTCGTTTAACGAAACCCCCGATACTTTTACACCGCGCTCGTTCGAATTTCAAATTTATTTCACACACAATTACCTTCTAAATCTCCAATAAAAATTCCGGCAGCCCTACTCTAAACGTTTTTCCTAATTCTTTTCCCAGTTTAAACGCCGAAACTTCCAAAACAGTCGTGTCGTAATACATCTCGAATTACGATCACGCATCTCGTCCTATCTGATCCAACTTTACTTTATCCTTCCTCGTCCTGATACCCTCCAACCCTCCCCACTCTGCTGCTGCTCCTTCACGTCTTTGGATTGTCGCGTATCACTTACAGGATCGCTATGAAAGTTTTCTATATAGTTAAGTGTCAGTAGACTGAGTGAATTTGCCAGGCTTCGTCTTTTTGTCGAAGCAGGTAAAGCCTTTAACATCGCTTGTTCAGGTAATAGGAAATTGAAACTGAGTGGAAACGGTTAAAATCGTTTATTTTATAAATTATTTTGGGAAATGAGGTAATTTATTATTAAATTTATTTATGAGCATGTGCAGAAATTTATTTATGAAACTGCATACTTCTAATGCTTCTACTGTCTCATCATATAAATTAACTGCTTCTCATTGTCGCCCTGTCTGTCTTTGCAGTTTAATTTCTGAGGCTACTGTACAGAGTTTGATATGGTTGTCAGTAGTAGACAGACTTATTCTGCGGGAATGTTTGTGTATACAGTGAGGACGCGTGATGATATACTCATTTATACAGGGTGAGCCAGAAACAAATTGCCATCATCAACTTTATTTTGTCAATAAGAAACTTTTGTTTTTTATGTCCTATACCAAAAATTAACAGTTATTAAAAAAATTACATTTATTTCAAAATTGACTTGAACTTTAGAAAGAAATGTAATTTTTTTAATAACTGGTAATTTTCGGTCTATGACATTGTAATGAAAAATACTTAGAATTCAATTCAGAATTCAAAAATAAAATAAAAAATAAATGTTTCCATTTAAAAAAATGAAGTAGATGGTCACAATTTATGTCTGTCCCACCCTGTATAAATGAGTTTATCATTACAAAAAACACATTAAAAAAAAACGGACGTGTTCGAGCGTTTTTCCAAAAAACCTGAATTTTAAATGAATTTGTTCCAACCCAGGTGTCCTCACTGTATATGAGATATATTGTTTCTGGTCTGGAACCTTCATCAGTTGCGCTTCTCACAATAGAATGTCCTCTCGAACACTTATTTATGGAATAGCACTAAATTTGTAGACGCAAGATGTAAGACCGTCATCTAGGATTTTCGAGAGAATCAGCACACAGGTTCCGAATCTGGAGCCGTTCCGTGTAATTACTGTTCTCCCTTAACTCCTAGGACAAAATGTCACGATCAAATTTTCAGGTTACTTCACCTGTCAGAGATATTGAACGGGAGAACAGCAATTAAACGAAACGGCTCCAGATTCGAAACCTCTGTGTGCTGGAATTATTGGCTACATCTTCTACGAACAAAATTGTTTATAAATATTTAAACGTAAAGGTGTGTGTAAATATTTGGTGGATGCGGAATGATACATAAAACAAGTTTATTAACTTTAAATGGAACCTCTCTTGAACTCTGTCAAGCTGCAAAATCGGCAAAATTAGATAAAGATATGGTCCTAGGAAATCTTTCACACTGAACGGTGTTTCAGCTTACTGTAGAATTATATAGCACTTCACAATGGATTCTTTTCATACAATACCGTTCTTTTTGGAACCTTCTTCTTGTTCTTCAAGGGCCATACACTTAGTTGGGCATATTAATACATTAAGGTTTTTTAACCGACTTCCAAAAAGGAGGAGGTTATCATTTCGTCGCGTATTTTTTTTTACTTTTTTTTGTATGTATGTTACCTGATTTCTTTTCCTGTGGTGAACCGTTTTGAATGAGTATGGTCTTGTTCAATAGAGTATATATCCGGATTGGCGAAACTTCAAATTTTGGAAAAGAATTCTATTGGCAAAGTAATCAAATTTGTGAATGAACACATGCGTGCATGGAAATTGACCACTATCCCTAATATTTTACTCGATTTTTCGATTACTCCTTATGGATGTGTATAGTTTTTTAACGTTTAATCTATTAAGGAAGATCCTTAGGAGATCTCATATACTTTTCTGCGACGTGCAACTTGCAGTTTTGCAGATAATCGCCGAAAATTCCAAAATTCTTATCAAAAATTTCATCGAAATGACATAACAGACATTTCCTCATAAATATTTTAATTCCAACGTAATAGTGCGGTAATTTTAGGCACTGGAAGTTTTAATTGCGAATTTCAAAATTTTCTATTTACATATCAAGCAAAGCATAGTATTTTCGGCTCCTTAAATCAATGAGTGCGAAGCTCGTTTTGTTTGTATATCAGGCAAATACCTATTTAAATGTAAATTTTTCCATTTTGGGAAGACGGTGCTTTTGGTTGTCACATTCTCCCGGCCTAATAAAAAATTCAGTAACAACACATGTCAAACTTTAAACGGCTATTTGTTGCGTTTATACACAGGGTGTTTAGTTATAGCAAACAAAATCACAAAGTAAAGTGATAGAAGGAGTTGCTTTTATATGATGATTGAAATATAGGAGTAGAATGACAGTGGTCCATAGGCACCGTATATACAGGATGGTTAGAATATAGGGTGGAGTGGACGTTTGGTGGTATAAAAATCTTGGAAAAAATGTGAAATTAAAATTATATAGGGTGAATAAAAAACTGGTATATGATGTGGACGTAAACAAATCATACAGGATGGTTGAAATATATACTGGTGTTGAATTATATTTATACAGTGTACAGGGCGATACTATAAAATGTTAAAAATGAAATAATTTATGGGGTAGCCCACAAGGAGTTACATACTATGGTTGAAATATAGGACGGATTTGACTCCGTGGATGGATTCTACTTCGTCCTATAGTTTACAGAAGGCAGCTAAGAGATTTATGCTTGTCCGTGGGCAGTCGTATGTACAGGATGGTTGGTACATAGGTTGGAGTGAAATTATCTATAGTTATACAGGGTTGTCAAAAAAAGTTGAAAAAAGGTTACATGGCGTAGTCCATAAGGCATAAATATATTTTGGGCTTATTCAGTCAACGCGTACTAGTACATTTTGTTCGTAAAGATTTACCTGTCAATTTAAATGAGAAAGTATCATTGTGTAATTTTGAGGCTTTCGATGTTACCTGGTTCTGTCTATTAAGCTTATATATACAACATAAAAAATAAAGAATGAAAACTACATGAGTTCAAAAAAACTAAAAAGTTGAAAATAAAACATTTTTTAAAAAAATATAACCGACTTCTACCTATAACTAAAAAGCTAAAAATAATTATAATAAAATACAACTCTAGCAAACAAATAACACATTCAATGTTGTTAGGTACCTACCCAGAAAGTAAAAAATGTAAACATTAAAAGGTGCTCATTCTGTACAAATTAATTACCTACCAATATAGTATATTTTTGAATTCGGTGCCAAGCAACAATCAAGTTTGATGAAGTAGTAGATAAGTACGCAATGAAGGATTTTAGATTTGCTTGGCACCGACTTCAAAAATATACTAGATTGGTAGGTAATTAATTTGTACAGAATGAGCATTTTTTAATGTTTACATTTTTTACTTCCTGGTTAGGTACCTAACAACATTGAATGTATTATTTGTTTGCTAGAGTTGTATTTTGTTATAATTATTTTTTGCTTTTTAGTTATAATCGGTTATATATTTTTTTAAAATGTTTTATTTAACTTTGCATCATATTTATGTGTCATCCATATACTTTACTAAATTTTCTCTTCAATTCTTACTCGGATATCCATTGGTGCTGTAACGTCGAAAAACACATGGAGCACGATCAATTTAATTTTTCCACGTTTTCAGTTTTCCATCAATTAAAATGTTTATCCATAAACAAAACAATAGACCATCGATCCGTTGCCGGTGGTGCATTTTCCCAACACGAACGCACCGAAAATAATTAGTATGTTTTATATTTTGCCGACAATCGGAACAAATTACTAATAGGAATTTGTTTTTGTCCAGCCGGATAAATTGGTGACAAGCACACGCAGCTCCAGCGTGCCTGTGTCATCAGTATTTTCCTATAATAATGGAAAATTGTTTGTTTGTTACTGCGCTAGAACAGTTCATTAGAAGTAAAATGGGACTGGTTTGAATGGTTAAGCGAGAAATGGGGAAAGGTTACGGGAAAACGAAAAATAATGCCACAGAATTAACAGTGATTATGTAATATGTCAATAACTGAAAAGGTTGGATATTTTTGCTTTTAATTTGGAGTACAGGGAAATAAATTGGGTCTGTGGGACTGTAACGAAATTGTCAGCAGATTACCAGTGATTTGATGAGTTCCTGTTTTTAAATAAGTGTTCTGCCAGTCTTATTACCTTAACAACTTGAACTGTCTAATTTATAATTAATGTTACAAATAAGTAAGAAGTAAGAAATAATTTATGTTAAATCACTAATTTATGCATGTCCTCTCAGTCGAACAAACTGTATGGGTCGGCCATTTGCCAAAGATCACTAATTTTTGTTCCTTAAATCCACTATCGTCTCAGGGTGTGTCCAAGGTTGTGAGCTATTTATTGTGACAGATAAGTCGTTGATGACTAAATGACAGAATTTATTTCAAATTTATTGCATTTCATTGGAGTGGCCATACCACAGAACAATCAAACCCAGAAGCGAAACTTTTCTCAGAACCTTTGATGTTTTGGGGTCAAGATTTCGTGACCTTGAACAGAATCGACCATTACTTTGATAGTAACAATACCCGGCCGGTAAATTTAAATTAGATATAAGGATGAATTCGTATTAAGAGAGGAACAACATATTTGAAGAAAAATGTAGTTTTAGAGGCATTTGAATAAAAAAAATTAATCAGAAGTCGTGTGAAAGTAAAATATCATAATGAAATTTGGAAGGTGGATACTGCAGTAGATTGCCTATTAGTTGTAAAAATTTTTTACAATTTGGAACTTCCTATTTTACCGGAAGTAATGTCGATTTTAAAATTTGCAATGAAACACCGTGTATAGTATTTTAGTATCTAATGAAACATTTTATTGCGAATACAAAAATATCGGGTTTGATATTGTTTACTTCAATACCTACCGAGATATTAACAGAAAAGTAACTAAGGAAAGGATAAATTCGATGGTAACTAAACTCGGTTCAGATTTCATTTACGCCCGATATAAACAAACCCCTCGGTAAGGATTTGTATTTCTATTCGCCAATCGGTGGCATTATACCGTCACAGCCAACAGCACTGCTTGTTCCATAGTCGAATACACGTGCGTTTGTTTAAATCAGGCGCAAATTAAATCTGAATCAAGTTTAGTTGTCCATGAAATTCGTTGCAGAAGTGACAGTAGTTGTCAAAATAAGTTATTAGTTTTTTTTATTTGAACGTAAAAAGATTGTATTGTTTTAATTTGATCGTAAAATGACCGAATTAAGTGAAAGAGAAAGAATAGAAATATAAATGATGATTGGGTATGGGGAGAGGAAAAGGACGCATCAAGAAGTTTGTGACCTTTTTAATATTGTTCATCCGAATACACAAATATCCCGTTCAGTAGTGACGAAAACTTTGCGAAGGTATGACACAAGTGAAACAGTTAGCAATGTACCAAAAAGTGGACGGTTAAGTGCAAGTAATGAAGGTGTAGCTCAAAATGTTGCTATATCTTTGGAAGAAAATCCTCACTTATCCACTACCGACCTCACCAATATGCATGGAATTAGCCGTCGTTCAGTAGGAACGATATTAAGGCGAAAAAAATATCATCCATACAAAATTCGCCTCGTTCAAGAACTCTCCGAAGACGATTTCGACAGACGTTTGCAATTTTGTGAAACGATGATGGATATTTGTAACCGTGATAATAATTTTATAAGAAATGTGGTGTTTTCAGACGAGGCAACTTTTTTTAAATGGTACGGTTAATCGACATAACTGCTGCAAAGTAATCCTAATTGGGTACAAGAGTATGCATCAGTGAAACAGGTCGATCTATAAACACTCGTCTGGGTGAGCACAAACGTTGTTTGAAAACGGGCCTGCTTTCAAACTCTGCTCTAGCTGAACATCATCACGAAACGGGCAACCAAATCCTCTTCGACAGCTCCTCTGTCGTGGCCAAATCTCCGTATTATTTCACCAGAATATTTCTTGAGGCCGTTGAAATCGCCACAAAATAAATCACTTACATTATCCACTAATAAAATTCCAGGAACGTATACGAAATTTCATCACAATCATAAAATAATCCCATTAAGTGCCTCCTACCCTTCTTTTAACTGGAAATTTCAGGGGAAAATTATTATTTCTTCGTACCTATTATTCATATAGAATTTGTACATCATTGTGACAAGTTGAATAAAAACGTAAAGTTTTGAAGTGTTCGTGAGAAAAAGATGAAATCAATGGAGTAGCCGCAAGGTAAGTAACATTTGTTTTGTTTTTTGTCTCATCCTTGAAAAAGCCCCTTATAAGTGTGGGCGAAACGTCGGAAAACTTTGTTTATATCCCGGTTTAGGTATGTAAATAAGCTAATTCGAAAAAATAACGCGATCCAAACCCGGAAAAAGCAGAATCAGCTATGAATGATACTTTTTCTTTGTAACTGATATAATTCATATAGTAATTCATATTTTTCATACATTGCCGTATATTCTATTCGAGAAATCCGTCTAAGACATCACGTTCTCTGCCTGTTCCACTTCTCATGTCTAAAGGTCTCCATAACAATACCCGAAGTTTCTAGAGCCAGCAGTCGGTAATTTATGGTTTGCACCGCTCCTTAATATGTGATTGATTTATTCAAGTGACTTGGAGGTATAGCTTTCTGGCATGAAACTGGATATTCGGGCGATCTGAATACGAATTTAAGCAAGACTGTACGAGAATTTGCTCTGATATCGTGATGGAATTCGAAATGAAGGTATATGAAATTCACCAGCTTAAAAACATAAAAATATTTCAGAATTTATATTTTCATATATCGTTTTAAATTTGATGTTTAACTTACTATATAATTTGAACATATTTTGGTTTGTTAGGTTATTCCTGTTTCTCTGCTACCACTTATTTTCCTATTCTTTGACCTCTATTTCTTTCCAACTTTTTAATTTTGGAAATAGCATCAAATTACTATGGTCTATCAAGCAGTCCTTCGATAGAATGACCAGCACGATCTCCTGATTTGACGCCATTGGACCCTTTTTTGTGGGGAATTGTCAAAAGTACTGTACGAGGGCTGCCTTTTATATTTCGGGATTGGACAACCCTAGTGTTGCAATCTGACAACTGACAGCTCTATCGTAAAGTTTGACATTTTTGAGGTTATACGTACTCAGAACGTTTTGACATACGAGCGCTATGTGTTGTTTACAGTAACTTAAAAGATTCATCTCGGCCAAAAAATGGAATTAAATGGTGAACATTTTCGTGCGATTATTTTTTACAACTTTCGACGTGGATTAAGTCAGCAAGTCATGGATGAACTTAATTTAATTTTTGGCGATGAAACTCCATCAAGGACCACTGTTTATCGATGGTATGGTGAATTCAATCGAAGTCGTAGTTCACTCCAAGACGAATTTCGTGAAGGTCGTCCAAAAACAGTTGTTATTCCGGAAACCATTGATGCTGTGCGCGAACTGATATTGCAAGATCGTCATGTGACCTATCGTGAGATTGAGTCTACCTTACACATTAGTGGGACCAGCATACATTCAATATTGCATAAACATTTGAATGTCAAAAAAATTTGTTCGCGTTGGATCCCACACAATTTGTCAATCGTTCAAAAAAAGGCTTGTCTCGATTGGTCGAAAGAAAAGCTCAAAAAATACGATCGCGGTGCTTCAAAACACGTTTATGACATAGTGACAGGTGATGAATCGTGGATTTACGCGTATGAGCCCGAAAGTAAACAGCAGTCGACTGTATGGGTGTTTCAAGATGAGCCGAATCCAACAAAAGTTGTTCGCGCACGAAGCACTTCCAAGCAAATGATCGTCTGTTTTTTGAAAAAACTGCCAGTTGTCTTCCAAGAACTGAGGAAAACCAACCGCCGAAGACGGATGACTCTTCACCACGAAAATGCGAGCTCTCACACATCCGCTCAAACAACTGCATTTTTAACCACTCAAAACATCGATTTGATTAGTCATACGCCGTATAGTCCTGACTTTTCACCAAATGACTTCTTTTTATTCCCGTACGTAAAAAACAAACTGAGAGGTCAACGTTTTTCAACACCTGAAGAAGCGGTTGCTGCGTTCAGAATGCATGTTTTGGAGATACCTCAATCAGAGTGGAAAAAGTGCTTCGTCAATTGGTTTAAACGCATGCAAAAGTGTATAGATCTTCATGGGGAATATTTTGATAAACAATAAAACGATTTTCGATGATTAATATTTGTTTTTGTTCTCTAATCCCGAAATATTAAAGGCAGCCCCCGTACTATATAATTTGAACATATTTTGGTTTGTTAGGTTATTCCTGTTTGTCTGCTACCCGTTATTTTCCTGTTCTTTGACCTCTATTTTTTTTTAATTTTGGAAACAGCATCAAATCACTATGGTCTATCAAGCAGTCCTTCGATAGAATGACCAGCACGATCTCCTGATTTGACGCCACTCTTTTTTGTGGGGATTTGTCAAAAGTACAGTATAAAAAACTAAACTCCTCAACTTAAATGACCTAAAAAGACAACAATGTTGAGTAACGTTAGAATCTTCAAACCTGTTCTTCATCATGTTGAAATTATCTTTTTTTCTGTAATATATAAAAACGGGCGCAAGGAAAACTTTTCCTATTTACAGAGAAATGCCCATTTAAAAACTCCGTTTTTACTAAAATCACTTCTCAAATCATGTCTACCCCAATTACCCTACAAAGAAACAACCTCAGGGCTCCGTATATTTAAAACAAATTTCTAAACAAATGCTTTTGAAACAATATCAATTTTTTTATCGTACAGATGTACCTAATAATTCGTACCAGGCCCGATTTAATTGGCTTCAAAAATGATTGACAAACAATAAAAATTACAAAATAAATATAAAAGAAAAACACACCCCCATTGTTGGGAAAACAAAACCCTTATTGTTATTTTCGCTTCATTAAAATCTCGCAACAAATTTCCACTAACCGGTAAAACACAATAAACACATTGTGTAGCTTGGCTCCTGCAAATTTCATTAGGGATTTTTTTATGGCTTCACTACGGAAACAGCTGGTGGCTTTCCGATTTTTATGATGGAATTAATTCCGTTAAATCAATACGATGTTTTCCTTTCATCGATCGCACGATTCATTTCCCCAATTTCGTAATGGCTTTCAACGTGGTTGCTTCGAAAACAATCTCTTTACTCCCTATGGAGAATGTCCCCAGTGCCCCTTGTAAAGTGTCTGTCTCTCGCTATGTCATCCATCATAGTGATGGGTGATCTGTGGAAGTGCGCTCTATCGCCGTGGGCAATTTTAATTTCGTCGGTTTCTTTTGTTACCCAATAAATGGGCACCTCTGAAATGTTACGTCGTTTAGAACATGTCGAATTTGGGAGTGCTTGTAAAAAATATGCTGAAAAATTGTCGTATCTTGATTTATTACTGTATTTTTCAACAGATTTATATGATAGACCAATCAATAGAGCAAAAATTAACTGATAATGTGTAAAAAATACTAGCAGGATACCAACTGTGCCATCACATTAACAAAGATTCCTAGCAATATTTTGCTATGTTTTCCACTCGCAACTATGGTTTTTTACTTTGTTATAAACAATTGAAGCAAGAAAATTACGTTTTTTTTCTTAGCATGTTTATAAAATCAAAAATAATAAACTAATCTCAATGGTGTCAACAGGTCAATTGTAAAGCATGAAAATACCAATGAAATGAGCCCAGGCTCGATCCGATTGGATCATTAGTAACAGGGACAAACAATAAATACTGAAAAATGTAGCATTTTTTAAAAAAAAATCGTATCTTCGTCACTTTAAAAGCTGTAGAACTGGGCTTGTAGGAACTGATAGTAATTTACATCTATTTTATCTATGCCAAAACCAGACGCTACCGGTTTATTAGTTTTTGAACAATTGTGATATAAAGTTTTCTGTACACAATTTTTGCATTGTGTCCCTATGCGTTATAGATAATCAATTTTCAATTTTGAAAAAAATTGTTGAAAGTAAAGATGTCATTCTACAAAGCCTCTATTCTCATTATTCACTAAATGTCTGTGAAATATCTGAAAAATGTTAGCAAACATATCAAAAAATGGGGGAGCTTATGAATGTATCCAAGGAGTGGGGGAAACACGGTTGTTGAGGGGAAGCGTATAGTAATATATAGTAGAGGCACATACATAGATCATTTTAATACTTAAAATCCTCACAAGTAAGAATTTTTCTAATGACCGCTCTCTTTCGATGTTCCTTAAACCCAAAATCCACAAATTAAAGCAAAAACGGGAAACCATTTACATATAAATATATTAATAAACAAATAGTTCTCATTTGATATAAAAAAATCGAAGAAATCACTCTGTATAGAAGTTTTTTAGCGATTAGATTCTTTCACCATCTGTCAGAGTGACAGTTACTATCGATAATAATTATTGTTAGCAGTTCACCTCAACAACCGTGTTCCCGCCACTACTCGAACGCATTCATACGCTCACCAAATTTTGGTCATTATTGCTAACATTTTTCGTATATTTCACAGATATTTAATGAACAATGAATATAGAGGCGTTGTAGAATGATACCTCTACTTGCAACATCTCTATTCTGAATTGATATTTGACGATCCATGTCGCATGGAGACACACTGCAAGAATAGTGAACTAAAAACTTCAGATCGCAATTATTCAAAAACTAATAAACCGATAGCGCCTGGTTTAGTCACGCATAAGGTAGATATAAATTACTATCAGTTCCCACAAGCCCAGTTCTACAACTTCGATAGTGATGGAGTTATGATAATATAAAGAAAACCGCTACATTTTCCAGTATTTTTTGTTTTTCCCTGTTACTAAAGATCTTATCGGATCGATCCTGGGCTCATTTCATTGGTATTTCCATGCTTTACAATTCACCTGTTGACACCATTGAGATTAGTTTATTATTTTTCATTTTATAAACATGCGACGAAAAAAAAAACGCAATTTTCTTGTTTCAATTGTTTATTATAAAGTAAAAAACCATAGTTGCGAGTGGAAAAGGTAGCAAAACATCACTACAAATTATTCTTAATGTGATGGCACAGGCAGTATCCTGATAGTATTTTTTGCACGAAAAAAACTCTATTGATTGGTCTATAAGGATACAAATGTGCATACTTGATATACATAAATATACTAATAAAGATATTAAAGCCAATATTTTCTTGTACTGTAAACCGACGTTTTTCTGAAGAATTTCTAAATACACGGAGCTTCAAAAACTGCTGAGGGATTGCCATCCAAAAATAAGAAAAAAAAATCTGTTTGTGTCATCTCCTACACGAAACTAGTGTTTACATTTTACCGATAGATATTTTTATTTTTTTATTCAGATTTTATTTTATATTAACAACGCAGTCAGAATACATTTTTGAAACGACTGAATTTTTTTCCCTTCTCAAGTATGGTGTTATATCCCAATAAAAACGTTAAAAGAAATGATTCAGTTTTTTTACACACATATTTGTCACACAGTTGATAAAGTTGACATTTTGACATTCTTGATATTTGTGACATTTCTGACAGTTTTAACAATTTCCATAGCTGTGTATCTGCTGTCGTCATCAGATGAATGATGTGATGTGACGATAGCGAATGTTTTAATTTTTTAATTTAAAATTTGTTTGTCTGTTTTGGGAGTAACTATTGTTTTACGGAGAATTCAGTATATTCTAAAATAAACAGAAGAGAATTATGATATTAATTCTTTAAATTAATAGAGAATTTATGTGAAATTTTGCTAAATTTCTCTTATTAAAATGGGGGATGGGTTTCAGTATTGCGGCTTGTGTACCCGATATTCATTGGATGAGAATTAAACTGACTTTTTTCTAGAAATGAATCGATACATTATTCTTCAGTTTGCGAATATTGAATTTATGGGCGGGATGGGGACTGAAAAGTGTGGAATATCTTATTAATCGCAGGTGAATCGAGAAAAAAATGTCTGAAACGTAAAAAATGTTTGAAGACTCGAGATGTAAGACCGGCATCTAGGATTTTCAAGAGAATCAGTACATCAAATGCATAAAGAAGTGTTAGAGAGGACATGCAATTGTGGGAAGCGCAACTGATGAAGGTTCCCGACCAGAAACAATATATATTATATTTATATATAATATATATTGTCTTGCGTACAAAGGAATGACACCTCGAAGAGAGTATGTAAAAAATGTTGTGACAAAAACTTATAAAATGAACATAAATTCCAAAAACATGACAAAATATTATAAACCTAGCAACTTTTAAGCGTCAAAAATGTCGAAAATGTTGAAAATCTTAATATCAGAAATGTTTTAAAAATATCTAAAATGCCAATTCAAATGTGTCACAATATCAAAAATGTCAAAACTGTCAAATTTTCAAAAATTTCATAAAGGAAAAAAATTCAAAAATCTGAAAAATGTCAAAAATGTCAAAAATTTTCAAAAATGTCAATAATCTGAAAAATCTCAAAAATGTCATAAAACTATGGAGATCTATACACTTTTGCATGCGTTTGAACCAATTGTCGAATAACTTTTTCCACTCTGATTAAGGTATCTTCAACACATGCATTCTGAACGCAGCAACCGCTTCTTCAGGTTTCGAAAAACGTTGATCTCTCACTTTGTTTTTTACGTATGGGAATAAAAAGAAGTCATTTGGTGACAAGTCAGGACTATACGGCGGATGACTCATCAAATCGATGTTTTGAGTGGTCAAAAATGCAGTTGTTTGAGCCGATGTGTGAGAGCTCGCATTGTCGTGGTGAAGAGTGATCCTTCTTCGGCGGTTGTTTTTCCGCATTTCTTGAAAGACAACTGGCAAACAAATTATGACACTAAAGAGCACTAATGTAGCACTAAAGATGGTAGTTTTCAACCGATTAGTAAAAAATTCTGGGCTGTCCACAAAAAATTTAAAAAATCCTAGCTGACATGTTTTTTGTATATTATCGAAAATATTAATGGCACTGTCCTAGCAGGAACGATTAGTTCATTGTCTAAGTGTTTATTGGGAAATAACACCACACTTTAAAGGAAATTGCTGTATATTCCAAACGTTTCGGGGTCTAGATCACATCCCGTTGTCAATGGCTAAGAAACTACGGATTAAAAAGGTACAATTCCAAGACAAACATTGTCAAATATTTAAATTTACATCTTGGAATTGTACCTTTTTAATCCGTAGTTTCTTAGCCATTGACAACGGGATGTGATCTAGACCCCGAAACGTTTGGAATATACAGCAATTTCCTTTAAAGTGTGGTGTTATTTCCCAATAAACACTTAGATATTGAAAAAGATGCCACAAGTATCCTTCAGAAAACGATTAGTTCATATTGGTGCGATTTCGAGATAAACGGGGCTAGTTTTATTTTTGCAAATAAAGCTAAGGAAAATGCAAACTGCGTTTAAATAAAACTGTCTATAGACACTAACCAAATATTAACGTCCCTTTTTTAAATAAATAATTTGGTCAAGTGCGAGTTGGACTCGCATACTTAGGATTCCGTACCACCTTCAAGATTCTAATATTCCAGTTTCAGACAAGCAGGGAATGAGTGCATTTTCATATATTTACCCTTATATCTTTTAAAGGAAGCGTTTCAAATTTATAAAAAATATACATTTTGATTTTCCACACATAGACATTTTATTTTATCTGTTTTAGGATTCGCTTGATTTTTACCACAATACATATGTATTTAATTTTCTAATTTGGCCCCCAATAATTAACATTAGAGTTTTATTTTACTAATAAACTTTCAGAGAAGTCTTTTATAATCTACTGTCTGAGTTTTGAGGCTCTATAGATTGGAAAATAAAGGGCAAAATAGGTCAAGTTTTAAATTATAAATTATTAAATCTGTTATTCAAATTAATTAAAAATACAAATAAAACATATTTTTCAAAATTTAAATAGTGTAGTTTCTAAAGTGGGAATTAAGTCGATGTTTAATATTTTTGTTAATATCTTTTAACTGAATGATTTAAAAATATGATATATTTGTAATTCACATAATGAGCCTTTTATCTGATATATTACATGATGCATTTGAAAACTGAATCTTTATTTTCCATTTAATTGTATAATTTGTCCCTAAAATTACTCTGGGGGTTTTCTAATAATTTATTTTCCGTTTTCTAATATTCTATTATTTGGCCCCCAAATAATAGAATTAGGGATTTTTTCATATTTATCCAATAAACAAAAAAATAAGGTCTTATAGTTTGGGGAATACGGGGGGAATAGGTAATTTTGTTAAAATATTTTTTTAATATATTTTAAAACATTCATTTAAAAAAAAATAAAAAATATATTTGTATTTCGTCATAATGAGCCCTGTGCTTGATATATTACATGACCCGTTAGAAACAATTAAAATTTTTTATTTTCCATTTAATTCTATAGTTTGCCCCCCAAAATGAATATTAGGGGTTTCTCATTATTTTTCCAGTAAAAGTTCAGGTGAGGGGCTATACTTTCTTTTTTTTTTAATTTTTCAGCTTATATTTTCGTAAAAATTTTTATACTTTTGTTAATATCTTTTAATTAATTTATTTTAAAAATATGAAAAAAATATATTTGTTTTAGTCGTAATGAGCCCTTTCATTTGATATATAACTTGTTGGGTTAGAAACAATTTTAATTTAATATTTTCCATTTAATTCTGTAATTTGCCCCCAAAATTAAAACTAGAGGTTTCTCCTTATTTTTCCAGTAAACTTCAGGTCAGAACCTATACTTCTAATTTTTTTCAAAACTACGTTTTATAGTTTCGGAGATAAAGGGGGGGAATGGGTACATTTTGGTATATTTTCGTTAATATCTTTTTAAATAATTTTTTTTTAAATATGAAAAAATATACTTGTGTTCCTCAGAATGAGACCTTCATATATTACATGATGCGTTTGAATTTTTTTTTATTTTTAAATTTTTATTTAATTCTATAATTTGCCCCCCAAAATTAATATTAATGGTTTCTCCTTATTTTTCCTGTAAAGTTCGCGCAACGATCTATATTTCCTATTTTTTTCAAAAATTTTAGGCTCAGTAGTTTCGGAGATCACGGTCGATTTGTTTAGTTTTCTCCCCAGAAGTACCCCTAAAATCAATTTGTTTTCTTTTTATGATAGGTGCTCCTGATCGGGTCACCAAACTATACATCGATACCAAATTTCAACCTCTTCCGTCTGGTAGTTTAGGAGAAAACTGCTGTGATGTGACAGAGGTAGAAATCCGGAGTGATATTATAAGGGTATCCATATATTGTATATACGGAACCCTAAATATTGTTCCTAATTCAAAGAATAAAAATGACGTTAGGAATAAAATGGAGAAACAAAGGAATAAATGGTAATATTGAAGAAGGATACCTAGGCTTAGGGAAAGATGGATATTGTAGCAGCCCTTATACCTAAAACTTGAAGCGAAGAAGCAAATAATTATAACATGACAACGTGGTATTCATTGATCATCCTCCTGAAATTGCATAATGAAACTCTCATCTAGAAAACAATTCGGAGTTGCTTTTAATTTTCATTAAAGCATTATCTCACGTGTTAGCGCCGGTCACTGTATAAACCACGAGCTCAACTGAAAAGGAAATGAAAACATTTTTTGTTAATTCTCATGCCCGCCATAGAGAGAAATCTCACTCACTCCGAACTAATTTCCTTCAGGAAATTACCTCAAAACGTCATTATTTTTCCCCTAGTTTCATTTCGTGTCCGTCCGTATACTTAAAGCAACACTGCCGACTCGCTCTTCACCCGGCTTGACAGAAAAAAGCTCTTATTTCTCAAGAATTGGTAGTACGACTATATTTCATGTCAACCTCTGCTCTATTTTTGCGCCACGGCTCTATAAGAAAGTTCATGACTCGGTAATTTGTTAACTTTGTTAAGTGATATTGTCGTTACTGGGAAGAATTATTAAAAATTTATACGGGTATAGTTGCGTGGGGTGCTATGAATAATAGCTTCGTGAAGAAAAACAACGTATGAAGGAAACAACAAGAATTTTCCAGAAAGTTTATTTGCATAAGGCTACCGATAACAAAATTGAGTTATAGTCGACACAATTATAAACAACTTTGATAGTAGTAAAGATATTTTTTATGTCAAGACGTTATATATCTTTTCTATTTATAGTATGTGTAGGTGCATATATCTACATTTATGTGGGTATGTAGATATGTGTTTAAAAAAATTATCTTTTCACCACTTCAGGTATTAAGGCATTTGGACATTTATTATTATTTATTTCTTTCTTGATAATTTGTTGAGGTCGTATAATTTTTAGTTTATTTCTAATATCTTATGACGTCTTAGTGGAGGGCCATTTGGTGTAACCATGAAGGTCACAAATGTGACGTTCTTGGGGGAGAGGGCGCCACTCAGCTTAGTTTAATCTATACCTCCTTAAGCTGAGAAAGGAAGTTGTATATATTGAGATATTTAGAGAAATTAAACACTAATGAACTCTAGAAGGATCTGTTTACAATTAACTAACTTAGTACAAAATGATTCTGGATCTTCTGAATTTAAACCAATGTAATAAAACTGTTAAGATAAATATTGGGAAATAAGAAAAATTCTCTACAGGTAAGTAAACTTTCATTATTCATAGTTTTATTAAACTATTCTGGAAATTAATCATATGTTTTTAATAAACTGAAATCCTTTGTTCAATCATTTCTGCAATGAGAGAATTGAAACTAAATATTTATTCTGAATGGAATTATAATCAACAATGAAAATCAGAAATGTATTGGTATATATACTGGAACGTAACAAGTACTAATAAAAAACCTTACCAATCACCTTAATAAACATTTGAAAATTTAAAATCTGTAAGTATTTATAAAATTTTATCTATTAAACCGGTATCTTTATATCCTGTAACTCATGAGTTATAGTTTACAATTTTTCTACACATAGACACTAGAGGTGTCGTACTTTGTGACTGACTTATTCACAAAAATTTATAATCTAATTTTTAAACACATTATCAAAATATAATTTATATATACATATTTTGGTAAACCTAGAGTAGGATTTCCTAGTCAAAATGAAAAGGCCTGACCTTAATTGTCCTTGTAGTAAATTTTACTCAAATTGATAAGGATGAACTGTCCACGATCTAATATCAAAGGTGGGATAGTGTTTGCTAGATAGAGCAACATGGGTGACCCTGTCCGGGTGTTTCTATCATCCGGAGTAGCAAAATGTGTGGACATCCTAACCAGGTCCCTCGCTGACACCGCAACTCAATTTTGGACACAACCAAGGAGTGTAGACATCTCCATTAAAGTCCAGTTTACTCTTAATTAGATCTGAGCACAATCCAATTTTTAAATCAGTGTTAGTACTATCCTAGACCAACCTCAGGTCTATTCCGGCTCATATAAAAGCCTTAAACCCAACCAAAATCCTACAATAAAGATTATCGTGAAATAAAATTTCATTTTCAACCTGTCAAGTACTTAACCTAATGACTCTTGAAATATCTTTGTACAAAGAATTTTAATATTTAATAGAGTGAAAGATCACCCATAAAACAAATGAAAAGGAGTTGATACATTCAACTAATGGAAAGGATATGTCTTCATTTTCACCTTTATAGTAACATGAAGAAAATGAGCATAATGATTTTTACAATGATATTCGAAAACTAATTTATCTTACCTTCTTTGCTGGCGAAGGGTAACCACTCAAAAGAGGTGCCTTTTTAAATTAAACCCTTGCGGTTATTACATAGATTTCCCCAAAACGAACTATGGAAATCGGTGAACTTTCATTTAACGTTATAGTTGAGGGATATCTCAACAAATCGGAATCAATTTTAATACCACCCCGGGATCTTTCCGAGACCATTCTCCAATTCCCTTTTTTTTCACCTCGTGTTCTTCAGTTCCCCAGGAAATTCTACTCTCCGTCCGGTCAGTTCAATGGCGGGCTTTTTGAATATCCCTATCCAAACTATCATGTAAAAACATATCAGCTGATCCGAGTCAGATAAACTCTGTTGGCAGAACTTTTGACAGTTCCACGTCGGGCGAAGCATGTGACCACTGTTGTCGACTGCTCTTTTGGCCTGGCAATCAATCTCGCCAACTGTATTTGTTTCTTAACCTCACGTCAAGGAATCATATTTCGCATGCGTTGATATCCATTAAATGTTAGGCAAACATTATATTATTCTTTATACTACCAACATATTCTTTCAACATCTGTCTATTTAAATTCATTATCTACTTTCTTAACCGTGTCGGTATTAATTGTTTTATTCATATGAAAATTCATATTTAAAAGTTTTTAAGTAATCTAACTATCTTTAATATTTTCCCGGTTGTATGACATGTCAGACTTACAACTTAAAGAATTATCTTTTACTCTTTACTCAAATATTTGACCAAATTTTAGTTATTGAATTAGATACTAGGAGACGATAAATAATTCTAGTGCTCTTCGAATAAAATTAATAAACGAAAGTATGGGCATAACATAACTCGTTTTATCCAAATAATATTTATAGCGTTAAGGGTGTACATCGCTTGTTCATTCCGAGGTGAGAATTTAAAAGAACCTGTAACTTGCACTAGATTATTTTTATAAGGTAGTGCAAATGTTACAATCTTTATATCTTATTGTTCATTTCTAGAACTCGTTATTCTCTTAAAAACTTAGTTAGTTTCCTCTCTATCATCTGCATCAGTTGTTGTTTATGAAAAATATTACATTAATATGAATAATTTAAGTTAATTTTTTTTCAGGTGGGTTAAGCCTCAATATCACTCAGGTTTTACTTGGTAAGTGATTAAAATTTAATCTATATGAATGTGCGAATTATTGGACTTTCCACAAGTGCAACACAAAATATTATCCTTCACGACACCCCAGTCGGAATTTCGTTGGAAACAAGATAAGAGTATGCTGAAACAGTAACCTTTTAAATGATCACTAGATTTTGATAATATAGTGAATATTACAGAAACTATGGTGTTTAGGTACAGTAAACTTTTATGAAACACCTTATCATTTTAATCGTAGATTCCGATAATGTAATAATATACAGGGCATTCAATTTAAAAAAAAAAAAAACTTTGATGCTTTTCACATTTCTGGGACACCCTGTATGAAACGAAAATAATTTTAAATAGTTCCTTTTAAGGATAAATTCAACCTAAAAAAAGATCGTCTAAAATGAGTATGTCAGTCATAATATTTCGTGTGGTAATAAGTGAATAACCCTGTTTATATATATATATATATATATATATATATATATATATATATATATATATATATATATATATATATATATATATATATATATATATATATATATATATATATATATATTTCAGGCCCGTGGTTCAAGTCGTGGCGGCAGTTTCCCATGAATTTTCTGACCGTCTGGGCTGTTCCTAACAGGATGGCTTTTTGTATTTGTTGGTAAAAATGTTCGTCCAGACCGAGGTATTTTAAATTGTTTAATAGATGTTTTGGGACTACTCCTGTCGTTGACATAACAGTTCGTGTGTTATTCATGTCCCACTGAGCCTTTATTTGAAATTCCAAATCTCTATATTTAGTAATTTTGTCAGCCTGCTTAATATTTAAATTATTGTTGTTAGGAATTGCTATGTAAATTAAAGTTATTTTCCTAACGACTTTATCTACCAAAACTATATCTAGTCTATTGTGAGCAACAGTCCGATCAGTAAGTATCGTGCGGTCCCAGTACAGCTTGTAGTTGTTATTTTCTAGAACAGATTCTGGTTTGTATTTATAGTATGGTAATCTCACCTACTGTGATAATTCAAATTTCAGTGCTAGTCCCTGGTGCAGTATTTTTGCCACAGCATCGTGTCGTTCTTTGTATTCAGTTGCAGCGAACGCTTGACAACCTCCTGTGATATGCTGGATAGATTCAGATGTTTGGCAACCGTACCTACATCTGTCGTTGATAATAGAAGGGTCTTTAACGATGTACTTTAGATAGTTCTGAGTTGGAATTACTTGATCTTGGATTGCCAATATAAAGCCTTCCGTTTCAGAAAACATATGACCAGAAATCAACCAGTAGTTCGACGCTGCGCTGTCGACATAATCTTGGTTGGTTGACGTCATTCATATGTCTTCCATGAAGGGACTTCCCTTTCCATTTCAGCAGTTTCTGATAATTTTTATTATTATTATTATTATATTGTAATAAATTTTAATATATTTTTCTCGTCTCTCCTTTTATTTTAATTTTTATTCTCTCTAAATTTGTATTAATTTGCTCAACCGTTTAGTACTTCCAACAATTTCGTTGTTTTTGATGTATTCTCATGAATACGAAAACGATGTTTTTTATGATTAATTCATTATACATTTAACATGTAATAATATAATTTTCCTTGCTATTCGTATTGTTACTCCCTAACGAGCAACGATGAATAGCGTACACAAATAACAATATCCCGTTTTCTGACGTAATTCAATCTAATCAGTAGCCGAGGAAAAATGAAAAGAAATTTTCATAAAGGAAACGTCCTTAATGAGCCATTTTTCCCTCGATTTCGCAAATCGTGAGAGTGAAATCCCTCGCTCATAACTCATTCCTTAAAGGAAAAGCCACACTAATTTAGATGTGAAATGTCGGCATTTCATGTCTCGAATGCGCGGCGATGACTATTTTTAACATTTCAGAAAGATTATTTTACGATTTGTCCTTTTCAGATGCGATTGTTCTAGTTACGAATATCTATATTGATTTTACAATAAATATTTAAAGCTTTACGTGGGATGTAAGTGAAAATCGAAGAAGGAAATAAAAAATGTTTGAAAGAATAATATAGTAGTTTGGTTGGGGAATAAAATTATTTATTACCCAATGCTGTAGCCTTAATCGATATGATATCTATTTGTATTTTACATTTTTTTGTCATATTTTTCGAAACTTACATCTAATATAATTTATTACCAACTTCGTAATATTTGTAGTTGAAATATATTGTTAATAATTCATTAGGATGATAAAACTTTCGGTCTAAAACACTGACAATTTTTTATTTTATAATAATTTCTATATATTTTTTTATAAAATGTAATCAATATCAGTGTCAGTATTATAAATTTTTGGATGTCATTCTTATCTTAAATATAAATATGATTTGTAGCTTTGGGGTTAAGAATGGAGTATAAACGTCCAAAATAGCCAGGTAGTTAAAATTTCGAATAAAAGTATTTTTTCAAAAATTATGTTTTGGACCCAACGTTTTCTCATACTATCGACATAAAAGTTATCTATGACAAAATAAGTTTTTTTTGAATTTTTACAGCCCAGTTTCCTTTAAAAAATATTACTAAACATGAAAGTTGTGAATTGTAACTATATAGTGTTGTGTATTAACATTTATTAATTTATTATTTAAGAAACAATTTTTAGTTGGTAAAATGTTCGTTATTTTGGGACTTAAAGATTTGTGCACCTAAGACGAAACTCATCATCAGTTGCTGTCTCTTAAAAAGACTGACACCTCACGAAATTATTTATGAGTTTCAAACATTCATAGTCATATCTTAATATTACCTATTTTTAATTATTGACTGCTTATGGCGAAAAGTTTATATTAATGAATTTCCTAAAAAATTATAATATTAAAAATGATAAGATTAACGGAAAGACAAAAAAAATTGACATCTCATGTAATGTCAAAAATTTCAGTTAAAATAATCAAAAATTTCAAAAATGTAAAAAAATGCCAAAAATTCTAGAAATGTCAAAAACGTTATAACCATCATAAATTTCAAAAATGCTAACAAATGCCGTAAAGGTCAAACTTGTCCACAACCAATACGGGCAAAAATGTTAAAAATGTCATTATAAATGTTACACAAGTCACAAAGTAAAAAGATTGTCAAAAACAGTAGTTTCTAAATGATTGAGGAGGTAAATAATTATTTTGAATGTTCATCTGGGATTTTCTCTCCTCGCAATGGTTTCTGAAAAATACAGATAAGTTAAGTACTTGAATATCAAGGTGGAGTATCTAAGGGCAGTTTGTGGAAACTGCTATAAGAGGGCAACTAGCCCTCTTATAGAAAAAACTCTCCCGCAGAATTAAGTGTGAGAAAGTAGGTCTTCAGATTTGTCAACTAGTATTCCAGTATAATATGTTGTGTAATCTGTGTTGTACTTATCTGTTTTTTTGTGACGTTTCGATTATTTATCAGGAATCGTTGTCGAACAATGTTTGTTTGAATGTTTTGCACTATATACTGATTAATTGACTTTGAAGTTTCCTTTTTGATGTTTATTCGTCAGAAGTTGTTGCCATGCAATCGGTATGTCTACAGATGGTGTCCCGATTTCTCCATTATTCAACAATATGCAGACACTTTCTTTGATTTTTCTTTTTTTGGTGTGTTCTTCTTTAAGTAGTATTTTTGTCTTATTCCAGTCCATTTTGTGTGTACCATTATCCGTGAGTACATGATTTGCCAAAATTGATCTGTCTATATGTATTTTTGAGACGTTGTATTGGTGCTCTTTTGTTCTAATTTGGAGAGGTCTTGATGTCTCACAGGTATATGTTTTTCCGCAGGCACAAGGTACACTGTACACACAATTTTTGGAACTTTGAGTACCGTTTTCCGGTTTTATTTTTGTCAAATTTGATCTTAAAGTATTATTTGTTTTAAAAATCGTTTTTACTTGGTATTTATTGCCAATACGTTTAATTTTTTCTGAGAGGCCGGAAACATAAGGAATAACGTTTATAATTGTGTGTTGTTATTTAAACTGGAAGTATTGTGTGTTGATTGTGTCGTTTGTTGATTTCTTTGTTTTTTCTCGATTTGGTAAATTGTTTTGTTTATGAAATTTCTTGGGTATTCGTTTTGTTCTAAAACTTCTTTTATCAAACAACTCTTTTTCAAAAAATTCCTTTGTTGCTGAAACTTCTTTGGCTCTATCATGTAAGTATTTAATGACTCCTTGTTTTACATTTAAAGAATGATTTGAATAAAAATTCAAATATCTATTAGTATGCGTTGGTTTCCTATAAATGCTTGTAGTGAAATTGTTGTTTGATCGGTCAACCAACACGTCTAAAAATGGAAGTTTATTTCCATTTTCTATTTCAATAGTAAATTTTAATTGTAGATTCTTTGTTATTGATCGTGTCTAAAAAGCAGTATAAGTCGTCTATGCTATGTTCCCATATTGCAAAAATATCATCAACGTAGCGCCACCATACTTTAGGTTTTTTTGAAGAATTAAAGATAAAAGTTTCCTTAAAGTATTTCATAAATATATTACTTATTATGGGTGACAAAGAAGAACCCATAGCCATTCCAAAATCTTGTCTGTAGAAACTTTCTTCATATTGAAAATATGTTGTTTTTAAACAAAGTTCCATAAGCTTTACTATTATATTAACAGATAGTTTTGTTCTTTCTTGAAGTGAATTATTAACTTCTAATTTATTTTTAATAATTTGTAATAACTGACAACATCAAAACTTACCAAAAATTCATGGTTATTTATTTGTGTATTTTTCAATTTTGATAAGAAGTCTGCTGTGTTTTTTAGTGTGCTGTGGTTGAATTCGTATGGTTTGATGATTTTGAGTAAAAATTTTGAAATATTCTGCAATGGTGAGTTTATCCAGCTTACAATGGGTCGTAAAGTAATTCCAGTTTTGTGTATCTTGGGGACTCCATATATGTGTGGTGGTTTACTGTAGTGGGGTGTAAGTTGTTTTCTTTCTGAAAAAGTAAATTCGTCTTTGTGTTGTGAAATAATGTCTCTTGCTGTTTTTTCTATGTTTGCTGTAGGATCTTTGTTGAGTTTTGTATAAGTGCCTGTGTTAATGAGGTCTGTCATTTTAGTTGTGTATTCTTGTGAATCTAAAATTACAGTTGCACTCCCTTTATCAGCTGGTAGAATTTTAATAGTATCATCTTTAGTAAGCATTTTGATAGCTTCTCTTTCAATTGGAGTTACATTTTGTGAGATCTTTTGTTCTTTTTGTAGAAGTAACTTGTTTCTAATGCGATACACCCGCTCAAACCTATTTTCACCTATATTTTTGGCAGGATCGCTTTGTAATAAATATTTTTCTTATCTATATTAATAAGCCTAGAATTAATAAGGAAAACATGTGTATAAATCTCTTTATTTGTCTTTGAGATATACCATAAACCAAAGAAAAAGAGATATAATTTTGAAATCTGCATCATTTCACACCCCATTTCCACCCCTATAATAGTGGATGATGACATTCTAAATAATTTTCTCTTAATCTACAAAACCTAAGGTTCAATTTAAAAAAAAATTGTTGCGATATCTCTATTTTTGCTATTAGGTTTCTGTTAAAAAATGCCATTTGACCCGCGCCGTCAAGGTCAAAAATGGGAATTTCCTGGGTCAATAAAAAAGTAATGTCCTCTCAGATTATTATCACTGGAAAATCATAATTTATGAAAATATTCTCAGCCTTCGCATTTGACCTTTAACCATTTGTTTCGCATCCCACACACAGGGGAAAAAGTGAAATTTATGTAAATTCGATGGAGGTTTAAACGAATTCATTCGTCACAAACAAAATTCCGTTCCCATAAAACGACCCCCCGTGAACCGATATGAATCGAGATTTTCCACTTAAATAATTGCACGGATCGGAAGCTGCATATAAACCACCCTAGTTTCCATATTATAGCTAGTTTAACCCCTAGAATCCCGGAGTGCAGGTTATCGCTGGCGTTTTTACACTCCCGTCGGATGCGTCTCATCCATAATGTGGGTCTTTTTATGCAAACGGCGTTACCGATATATGTACCCGGTATCTGGAATCTCGGCAGGCTTTATGGGGTTTCGGGAATTTCTAATACAGGAACAGCCGGGATAGTTATTTGCTTATCGGGAATAAAATCTTAATGGTTGTATTGGATATTGTTCTGAAATATACACTGTGAGGATTAAGGACCCTTACCCACGTAGACAATTTATGAGATCTCTTACGTAGGAATTCGTAAAAGATATCGTATTGTTTGGTTACTTATGATAATGTGTAAAATCGTAGGACATATTTTGTACATATATAACACACACAAATTCAAGAATTTTGAAGAAAAATACTGCTGTGAGTTCCGACAAACAGCTGGAGTTTACTATTTTAAATTTTTATCATTTTCACGTTTGACATTTTTGAGATTTTTCACATTTTATACACTTTTTAACATTTTTTTTTGAAAATTTTGTCATTTTCTACATTTTTACTCCTCACATTGAGACGTTTTTAACGTTTCTGGCATTTTTTACATTCAGGGTTCCATATATACAATATACGGATTTCTGCCTCTGTCACATCACAGCAATTTTCTCCTGAACTACTGGACGGAAGAGGTTGAAATTTGGTATTAATGTAAAGTTTGGTGACCCGATCAGGAGTACATATCGCAAAAGAAGAAATTTTAATTTTAGGGGTACTTCTGGGGGGAAAAATTAAAAAAATCGACCGTTCCCCCTTGATCTCCGAAACTACTGAGCCTAAAATTTTGAAAAAAATAGGGAATATAGAACGTTGCCCGAACTTTACAGGAAAAATATGGAGAAACCATTAATATTAATTTTGGGGGGCAAATTATAGAATTAAATGAAAATTTAAATATTAATTTAAAAAAAAAGATATTAACGAAAATATACCAAAATTTACCCATTCCCCCCTTATCTCCGAAACTATAAAACGTAAAGTTTTGAAAAAAAAAATACACGTATAGAGTCTGACCTGAAGTTTACTGGAAAAATAAGGGGAAACCTCTACTTTTAATTTTGGGGAGCAAATTACAGAATTAAATGGAAAATATAAAATTAAAATTGTTTCTAACGCATCATGTTATATATCAAATGAAAGGGCCCAACAAATTTGCAGGTTACTTTACCTGTCAAGAGATATTGAATACTCTCTTCGAGGTGTCATTCCTTTGTACGCAAGACAATATATATTATATATTATCTATTATATATAACATACATTGTTTCTGGTAAGGGAACCTTCATCAGTTGCGCCTCCCACAATTGAATGTCCTCTCGAACACTTCTTTATGTATTTGATACATTTCGTTGAATTTGAAGACGCGAGATGTAAGACCGACATCTAGGATTTTCGAGAGAATTAGCACACAGAGGTTCTGAATCTGGAGCCGTTCCGTGTAATTGCTGTTCTCCTTTAAGTCCTAGGACAGAATGTCACGATAAAATTTTCAGGTTACTTCACCTGTCAGAGATATTGAATACTCTGAAAATTTTATCGTGACATTCTGTCCTAGGAGTTAAACGAGAACAGCAAATACACGGAACGGCTCCAGATTCGGAACCTCTGTGTGCTGATTCTCTCGAAAATCCTAGATGTCGGTCTTTCATCTCGCGTCTTCAAATATTAAACATGTTGAAAATGTCGGAAAATGTCAGAAACGTCAGAATGTGATTAATCATTTTACGAAAATTCAATTTCGGGTTTCTTTTATTTATTGTTAAATTTGTAGAAATGGAAATTGAGCAATCGAAAAAATTGTTATCAGAGATCAAATAACAAAAACTTTGTTTGTTATTGAAAATGTCCAATATAAAAAATAGCAGAAATATCAGGAAATTCTAAAATATAAATGATTAAAATATGACATTAATGTCTTAAAATGTAGAAATTGGCAACAACGTCAAAAATGTCAATAATTTCAATAATGTCAAAAATATCAATAATATCAATAATACTCTCTTCGAGGTGTCATTCTTTTGCACGCAAGACAATATATATAATATATATTGTTTCTGGTTAGGGAATCTTCATCAGTTGCGCTACCCACAATTGAATGTCCTCTCGAACACTTCTTTATGTATTTGATACATTTCGTTAAATTTGAAGACGCGAGATGTAACACCGACATATAGAATGATACCTCGAAGAGAGTATTCAATAGCTCTGACAGGTGAAGTAATCTGAAAATTCTATCGTGACATTATGTCCTAGGAATTACGGGTAACAGCAATTACATGGAGCTGCTCCAGATTCGGAACCTCTAGGTGCTAGTTTCCCCGAAAATCCTAGATGATAATGTTAAAAATGTCAATAATGTCAAAATTGTCAATAAAAATATCAAAAATGTCAGTCTTATAAAAGTGAATAATTCCAAAAACGTTGACTCCAGTTGTACAACGGACCTGGTTCACAATTTTATTCCATTTTTATCGATTTTTATCGAATTACGAGGGCTGCCTTTTTTATATTTTGGGATTGGACAACCCTAGTGTTGCAATCTGACAACTGACTGCTCTATCGTAAAGTTTGACATTTTTGAGGTCATACGTACTCAGAACGTTTTGACATACGAGCGCTATGTGTTGTTTACAGTAACTAAAAGGATTCATCTCGGCCAAAAAATGGAATTAAATTGTGAACATTTTCGTGCGATTATTTTTTACATGTTTCGACGTGGATTAAGTCAGCAAGAGTGCATGGATGAAGTTAATTTAATTTTTGGCGATGAAACTCCATCAAGGACCACTGTTTATCGATGGTATGGTGAATTCAATCGAGATCGTAGTTCACTCCAAGACGAATTTCGTGAAGGTCGTCCAAAAACAGTTGTTGTTCCGGAAACCATTGATGCTGAGCGCGAACTGATATTGCAAGATCGTCATGTGATCTATCGTGAGATTGAGTCAACCTTACACATTAGTGGGACCAGCAGCATACATTCAATATTGCATAAACATTTGAATGTCAAAAAAATTTGTTCGCGTTGGATTCCACACAATTTGTCAATCGTTCAAAAAAAGGCTCGTGTCGATTGGTCGAAAGAAAAGCTCAAAAAATACGATCGCGGTGCTTCAAAACACGTTTATGACATAGTGACAGGTGATGAATCGTGGATTTACGCGTATGAGCCCGAAAGTAAACAGCAGTCGACTGTATGGGTGTTTCAAGGTCCAACCCGAATCCAACAAAAGTTGTTTGCGCACGAAGCACTTACAAGCAAATGATCGTCTGTTTTTTCGGAAAAACTGGACATGTCGCAACCGTACCACTAGAATAACGCAGAACAGTCAATTGAGTGGTACACAACCATTCGTTTGCCAGTTGTCTTCCAAGAAATGAGGAAAACCAAGCGCCGAAGACGGATCACTCTTCACCACGACTCTCACACATCAGCTCAAACAACAGCATTTTTGACCACTCAAAACATCAATTTGATGAGTCATCCGCCGTATAGTCCTGACTTGTCACATTTGGTGAAGCGGTTGCTGCGTTCAGAATGCATGTTTTGGAGATACCTCAATCAAGTGGAAAAAGTCCTTCGACAATTGGTTCAAACGCATGCAAAAGTGTATAGATCTTCATCGGGAATATTTTGAAAAACAATAAAGCGATTTTCGATGATTAATATTTGTTTTTGTTCTCTAATCCCGAAATATAAAAGGCAGCCCTCGTATTACTTCATTTCAAAAGGCTAAATCTTCAAAAGTGCCTTATATGTAATAAAACTTATACCGTAAGATGCCAATGTAGATATTATTTCCACAATTTCAATCGGAAAATAGTATAGAAAAAGTAAACCAATTGAGCTAAAACCCAGACATAATACACGGTCCTTAAAAGTCATCTTATGACCTTCCGCCTCTCTGCCGCTGACGTCAAAACCTCATTCGAGAGTCTTTTCTCTTCATCTCCTCAGTGAACTCACAAAGCGAGTAGTCCGTGTAGGTAGAGCGAACAACTCCAACTCAAACACGACACGAAATCTACTAGACAAACGGCTTCGACGTACATTTCTAACTGGATTCTTTGATCTTCACGATTTCCCTCATTTGTTTCGACTTTTTGGTATTTGCCTTTTGGAAAGTTCGAACGGGCAAATGAAAATAAAAGGAAAAAAACGACGGAAAGCTTATAGAAGCGGACCCGAAGAGGTGAAATGTGTTTTCAGTGATGATGTTATGTCGTTAGGGGAATCCGTTTTTATTTTTATAGGAAAACGGAGTTACAAGAAGTGCGGGCGTTAGCCCGAAATTGCTTTCCATGCAATAAAACTGGATGACTGACTAAAAGCATGTGTATTTTTCAACCGGGTTGGTTCCATGGCGTTTTATCTGATCAGCGAGAATGAATTCTTCATAATTGACTCATGTCTTTTAAAATTGAATAGGGACATAAAAGAGATCTCATCTTTCAGTAAATGTGTTTACAGGTTTACAAGACACAATTTGTTATAAAAAAGTTACCAATTGATCTTTTCTACTCGAGTTAATGCTGGGTTTACAGCAGGAACATGGCAGACTTGTTGTCGAAATGAAGTTGAATGTGAACAATAAAACATTTTTAAAAAAAATATAACCGACTTCTACCTATAACTAAAAATCTAAAAATAATTTTAACAAAATACAACTCTAGCAAATATATAACACATTCAATGTTATTAGGTACCTACCCAGGGAGTAAAAAATGTAAACATTTAAAGGTGCTCATTCTGTACAAATTAATTACCTACCAATCTAGTATATTTTTGAAGTGGGTGCCAAGCAAATCTAAAATCCTTCATTGCGTACTTATCTAGTTGGTGCGTTCCCGCAATTTGTTTAGTGTATTGTTTTCAATTTGATTGAATTACTTCATTGATTTTTAAACTTCTGCACCTTTTCTAAAACATTCCGTCGCGCTAATGCTAATTTTAAGTGTTTTTTGCGGGTAAAATATAGACAGTATTGACATTCGTGTTTCGTTTCCCTAGCTGTTAGGACGCTTGGGAGGTTCGTGTATTGTTCTCCGAACTTTTCGGTCGCTTTAATTCCGTCTGAAGAGACGACGCTTATTGTTGCTTTTTGCGTTACGATTTCGCGAGTTCTTAGCCCCGTTCGTAACGACCGCTAAACCGCTTTCATTTTGTTTCTTTTGTGTTTACAAAAGCGCATCATTTGTTGTTGAACCCGCATTTTTGTTTGCTCAATCAATGAACATTACGTCGCTATTTTTTGTGTAACGTGTTGTCCAGACGAAGCTCTAAGAAACTGTTCCAGCTATTACGGGGCTAGCCTCTGAAGAAAGAAGACCCAAGAAAACACCAGAGCTTCGACATAAAAGGTTAGTGATAACTTTTATTTGGTGGTTCGTTTATGTGACGGCACGTGTTTATTGATTGTTCCGCTAAAGGTCCTTCGTCAATTATATAAGCACTTGCATTGAACCAGCATTGAACTAAAACCGCAACATCTAATTCATACACATTTTTTGGATATTCTCTATGGAACGTGCCATCGAAGACATTCCACTAGTACTTCATCAAACTTGATTGTTGCTTGGCACCGACTTCAAAAATATACCAGATTGCTAGGTAATTAATTTGTACAGAATGAGCACCTTTCAATGTTTACATTTTTTACTTCCTGGGTAGGTACCTAACAACATTGAATGTGTTATTTATTTGCTAGAGTTGTATTTTGTTATAATTATTTTTAGCTTTTTAGTTATAGGTAGAAGTCGCTTACTCAGGTAGGTAGGTATTTTAATTCCAATGTAATAGTGCGGTAATTTTAGGCACTGGAAGTTTTAATTGCGAATTTGAAAATGTTCTATGTACATCTCAAGCCTATAGGTAGTAAAGCATAGTATTTTCGGCTCCTTATATCAATGAGTACCAAGCTCGTTTTGTTTGTATACCAGGCAAATACCTATTTAAATGCAAATTTTTCCATTTTGCGAAGACGGTGCTATTGGTTGTCATATTCTCCCGGCCTAATAGAAAATTTAGTGACAACACATGTCAAACTCTAAAAATTGCTATTTGGTGCGTTTATAGACAGGGTGTTTAGTTATAGCAAACAAAATCACAAAGTAAAGTAGAATGATAGTGGTCCATAGGCAGCAGTATATACAGGATGGTTGGAATATAGGGTGGACTGGACGTTTGGTGGTATAAAAATGTTGGAAAAAATGTGAAATTAAAATTATATAGGGTGATTAAAAAACTGTTATATGATGTGGACGTAAACAAATCATATACAGGATGCTTGAAATATATGCTGGAGTTGAATTATATTTATACAGTGTGATTAAAAAATTATTTATTTTATAGTCCATAAGAAATTGCATAAAGTGTGGAGAGGAATTAATGTTACACAGGGCGATAATATAAAATGTTAAAAATGAATTAATATATAGGGTAGCCCAAAGGTAGTTATATACTATGGTTGAAATATATGCCGGATTTGACTCCGTAAATATGGAATGGATTCTACTCCGTCCTATAGTTTATAGAAGGCAACTAACAAATGTATGCTTGTCCATGGCCAGTCGTATGTACATGATGGTTGGTACATAGGACGGGGTGGATTTATCTATAGTTATACAGAGTTGTCACAAAAAGTTGATAAAAGGCGTGATCCATAAGGCATAAATATATTTTGGGCTTATTAAGTCAACGCGTACTAGTACATTTTGTTCGTAAACATTTGGCCTGTCAATTTAAATGAAAATGTATCATTGGGTAATGTTGGCTTTCGATGTCTCCCGGTTCTGTTTATTAAGGTTATACATATAACATAAAAAAAACTAAAAAGTTGAAAATAAAACATTTAAAAAATATATATAACCGACTTCCACCTATAACTAAAAAGCTAAAAATAATTATAACAGAATACAACTCAAGCAAATAAATAACATATTCAATGTTGTTAGGTACCTACCCAGGAAGTAAAAAATGTAAACATTTAAAGGTGCTCATTCTGTACAAATTAATTACAATTACAAGCAACAATCAAGTTTGATGAACAACTAGTAGATACGTACGCAATGAAGGATTTTAGATTTGCTTTTTTATGTTTTTACTGTCATAATCGGGACCGTGCTATAGCTGCTTTGAAGAGAAATTACATTTATTACAAAAATGTATTTGTATTATTTTAATGAATTAACCCAAAAAAAAAATTGCGTAAGTTTGAAATTTACCAGAGCCGTTTTACATATTCCGGTTTACATTGAAATGCACTTTTATTTACATTTGTATAAAAAAAAACAAAATTTCTACAGTATCTTAAAAGAAACTTCAGTAAATACAACTTCGAACTGGTTATACGACTTAGTTCTGTTTGATACTTTACCCCAGAGTACGTTTTTTGTGAGCAACAATGTAGAACTGAGCCGTTTATCGCTGTTTGTTTTGGCAAGCATTTATGGTAAACAGTCAGTTAAATTAAATAGGTTCTCGCTGAAGTTGTGCAATCTACCTCATTTATATGAAAGTTTTATGTCGACGTACAGGAATAAAACTCTCATTACGAAGGGTATCAAAGTTACTCAAACGTAATAAATAGATAAAGAAAGCCTGTCAGTGAACATTTTTCTTTTCATTTTAACACCTCTGAAGTCCGTCTATCAAAATAATGTTCTTCTCGAGCCGTGGCCTTAGTTTGGTAGCTCGTAAATGTGCGTCGAATGTTTGGCCGTCATTTTGTCAAAAGTTTTGGAATCATTTATCATTAAGGTAAAAAAAATGATTTGTTAGAATCAATTTGGTTTTAGTTCACTCTTTACAGTAAAGCTTTTAGTTCATAGTGCAGAAGCCTTTTGATGATCCGTAGATTTTTTATCGTCATTAGTGTGAATTTTTGGTGTAGAAATAAAGACGATTTATTTGTGTAAAAATTGTTTTTGAACCCACAGAAAATTTATAATAATATACACCACGTGACTTATTATTGAAGTTATGTTTGTAAATATTTCAGAAACTGTTCGTCCGACATGAAAATCGTTCATAGGGGATTGATGGTCATTTTATGCTCTACAAACATGTAATTTACAATTTTTCTCTAGAACTTATAGTCCAGGAGAAAAATGAATTTTTGTAAATAATTCAGAAACTGTTGGTCTGACATAAAAATCGTTCATAGAGGAATTGATGGTCATTTTATGCTCTACAAACTTGTAATTTACAATTTTTATCTAGAACTTATAGTCCAGGAAAAAAATGAATTTTTGTAAATAATTCAGAAACTGTTTGTCTGACATAAAAATCGTTCATAGAGGAATTGATGGTCATTTTATGCTCTACAAACTTGTAATTTACAATTTTTATCTAGAACTTATAGTCCAGGAAAAAAATGAATTTTTGTAAATAATTCAGAAACTGTTTGTCTGACATGAAAATCGTTCATAGGGGAATAGATGGTCATTTTATGCTCTACAAACATGTAATTTACAATTTTTCTCTAGAACATATAGTCTAGGAAAAAAAAAGAGTTTTTGTAAATAATTCAGAAACTGTTGGTCTGACATAAAAATCGTTCATAGAGGAGTTGATGGTCATTTTATGCTCTACAAACTTGTAATTTACAATTTTTATCTAGAACTTATAGTCCAGGAAAAAAATGAATTTTTGTAAATAATTCAGAAACTGTTTGTCTGACATGAAAATCGTTCATAGAGGAATTGATGGTCATTTTATGCTCTACAAACTTGTAATTTACAATTTTTATCTAGAACTTATAGTCCAGGAAAAAAATGAATTTTTGTAAATAATTCAGAAACTGTTTGTCTGACATGAAAATCGTTCATAGGGGAATTGATGGTCATTTTATGCTCTACAAACATGTAATTTACAATTTTTCTCTAGAACATATAGTCTAGGAAAAAAATGAATTTTTGTAAATAATTCAGAAACGGTTGGTCTGACATAAAAATCGTTCATAGAGGAATTGATGGTCATTTTATGCTCTACAAACATGTAATTTACAATTTTTCTCTAGAACATATAGTCTAGGAAAAAAATGAATTTTTGTAAATAATTCAGAAACTGTTGGTCTGACATAAAAATCGTTCATAGAGGAGTTGATGGTCATTTTATGCTCTACAAACTTGTAATTTACAATTTTTATCTAGAACTTATAGTCCAGGAAAAAAATGAATTTTTGTAAATAATTCAGAAACTGTTTGTCTGACATGAAAATCGTTCATAGGGGAATTGATGGTCATTTTATGCTCTACAAACTTGTAATTTACAATTTTTATCTAGAACTTATAGTCCAGGAAAAAAATGAATTTTTATAAATAATTCAGAAACTGTTGGTCTGACATGAAAATCGTTCATAGAGGAATTGATGGTTATTTTATGCTCTACAAACTTGTAATTTACAATTTTTATCTAGAACTTATAGTCCAGGAAAAAAATGAATTTTTGTAAATAATTCAGAAACTGTTTGTCTGACATGAAAATCGTTCATAGGGGAATTGATGGTCATTTTATGCTCTACAAACATGTAATTTACAATTTTTCACTAGAACTTATAGTCCCGGAAAAAAATGAATTTTGTAAATAATTCGAAAATTGTTGGTCCGACATGAAAATCGTTCATAGGAGAATTGATGGTCATTTTATGCTCTACAAACACGTAATTCACAATTTTTCAGTATAACTTATAGTCCGGGAAAAAATGAATTTTTGTAAATAATTCAGAAACTGTTCGTCGGACATGAAAATCGTTCATAAGGGAATTGATGGTCATTTTGTGCTCTACAAACATGTAATTTACCATTTTTCTCTAGAACTTATAGTCCAGGAAAAAAAATGAATTTTTGGAAATATTTCAAAAACTGTTCGTCCGACATGAAAATCGTTCATAGGGGAATTGATGGTCATTTTATGCTCTACAAACACGTAATTCACAATTTTTCAGTAGAACTTATAGAAAAAAATGAATGTTTGTACATAATTCAGAAACTTCTCGTCGGACATGTAAATTGTTCATAGGAGAATTGATGGTCATTTTATGCTCTACAAACAGGTAATTTACAATTTTTCAGTAGAACTTATAGTCCGGGAAAAAATGAATTTTTGTAAATAATTCAGAAACTATTCGTCGGACATGAAAATCGTTCATAGGGGAATTGATGGTCATTTTATGCTCTACAAACATATAATTTACAATTTTTCTCTAGAACTTATAGTCCAGGAAAAATATGAATTTTTGTAAATAATTCAGAAACTGTTGGTCCTACATGAAAATTGTTCATAGGAGAATTGATGGCTAATTTATGCTCTACAAACACGTAATTTACAATTTTTCAGTAGAACTTATAGTCCGGGAAAATGATTTTTTGTAAATAATTCAGAAACGTTCGGCCGACATGAACATCGTTCATAGGGTAATTGATGGTCATTTTATGCTCTACAAATGTGTAATTTAAAGTTTTTCTCTAGAGCTTATAGTCCGGGTAAAAACGAATTTTTATAAATTATTCAGAACTCTTCGTCCGACATAAAAATCGTTCATAGGAGAATTGATGGCCACTTTATGATCTACAAAAGTGTATTTTACAATTTTTCTCTAATGCTTATAGCCCCGGAAAAAAATGAATTTTTATAAATAATTCAGAAATAATAAGCTCTAGAAAAAAAAAATTAATCTGTGCTACAATGTATTCTTTGCATTCATACCGATGGTTTTTAATATACTCATATCCATTGAATAACGCCTCGTTTGTTATAGATTCCTTCTCTCCCGTTCAGATTTCAATAAGTACACTTTCCAGCCATTCATTTCTCCTGCTTTCCGGCAAAAACCTCCAGAAAATAAAAGAGAGATCTTACCAGTGAAAGCCATAAGTCACCTGAGGTTGCTGCAGAACGGAATTGAGAGCGCCGAGAAAGAAGTCCATTGATAGAAAGGGGGGAAGTACAATGGCCACCAATCACGACCGCTGCACTGATAGAAGATACGATTCGAGATGTCGAACTCAACGTTCCGACGATCTACAGTTTTGTGTTCTGCGGTCGCGGAACGGGTGAATCGAGGAGAGCGAACAAAAAAATGAGATTTGCGAGGGAAGAAGTAGGGAGCTAACAGATGGCATGCTGTTGCTGAGGTTGATGCGGATATTGGTTTGCTAAATGCCGATGGTAATGCAGATGTTACGCGAGGGATTCCTAAATAAAGTTTTAACGTGAACAATCATTTTTCCACACTAATATGCAGTTTTTGTAATTTATTTCTGCTGCGGTTTGTAATGGACTGACTGTCCCCAGAAAGTTACAAACTCAGTTAACGGGTTTTAATATTGTTTTTAGTATAGATGTATCACAAACGCATATAATTAGGTCTTTACGGTGTGTGTTTAAAGGGTGCTGGGTAATGACTTCAGTAAATAAGTTTAGTTTATGTGAAGAGTTAAATTAATGGTATTAGTATCGACTGTGCTCGAAAGTCTATAAAGTAACGAAATTCAACTTGTTTTTCCTATTCCTATAATCAATTGGAATTTATTTGTATGCAAATTCTTAATTGTTACCTAAAGGATATGGAGATAAGAGCGGAGAAGGGTGAATAGACAGCATGTGGTAATTACTTACAAAAAAAAAATAATTTGAAAGAAATGAATAGTTATGAAGTAGATTTAGTATTTCAAAACTTTTGTATCTACACTATTATAAAATTGTAAGTTTGTCTGTTTGTTTGTTTGTTTGTTCGGGCATTACGTAACAACTACTTAACTGATTTTGCTGAATCTTTTTTTGTTGCGAAGCCTATAGTGTGACTTAAAATCTGGTAGCCATTTTATCTCTCTAACTTGACAGAGACGGTATATAGCGAAAAAACTTCTACCATGTTGGGTAATTCAATTACTCAATTGGTTCCACCGGACGCATAAATGGCGTCAGCTTTTATTCAAAATTTGGAATGTGCAAATGTAACATGTTTCGATTTAACAAAAATGAACATATATCAAGCCTGATTCTACAGGGTGTTCTCTATATAGGAAACTTAGAGCGGAGTAGAATTACATGGATTTAAAAAATCTACAAAAAGTTATATTTGGTGTCCTATAAGCAGCTGTATATATAAGATGTGGTGGAAATAAGGGGGAGTGGAATTAGTCATACGGGGTGGTCCAAAAAAGTTATATTGAGTGGGCCATAAACAGTTTCATATAGCAAGTGGTGGAAAAAGGGTTGAATATTTATACTGTGAATAACAAAAGTTTAAAAATGTCTTAGGTAAGCAGTTAGGATCTTTGAAATCTGTTCATAAGATATTATAGTTATGAAATGGGTTAAAGAAATATTAGAAGCAGTTGGTTATAGAGGTTGTTTGAAATATAAGATGGAGTGGAATTATAGTTTATGTTGTGGTTAAAAACTTGTTTTATATCCACAAGTATTTACATATATAGGATGGTTGATTTGTGTACCGGAGTATAATTACACCTATACAGGTGGGTTTAAAAATATTTTAAAGTAATGGTATGATCTACTATTGTTCAAATATAGGGTGGCTTACAGTTACAATTATACAGGGTGGGTAAAAAATGCGAGAAAGATTTTGTTATATAGCACTTGCATATATATAGAGTACCTGACGTATGGTGCGCAGTCAAGTTATAGTTGTACAGTTTCATTCAAATAAGGTTAGAAAAAGTTGTAAATGAAGGGTGGTTTAAATGTAGTATGGAGTGAAATTATACTTTAATATATCTTGAAAAAATATAAGGAAAAAATGAGAAATAGCATAGTTCATAATAAGTTGCAAAGATAGGATAGTTGAAACATAGGGTGAAGAAGTGTTATGATTATTAGTTATTTAAAAAATATTATATTAGTTGAACAATAAGCAGTAGCGTATACAGGATAGTTGTAATACATACAAGGTGATTCAAAAACATGTTGAACAAAATTGTTATTTTCAGTGCCCCATAAGCAGTTGCGGTTTTGGTGAAATATATTTGGAATTAATGAATTTATAGTTATACAGGGAAGAAGAAAAAATGTTATACTGGGTGGCCGATAAGTAGTTGCAAATACAAGGTGATTGAAATATCGGGTGGAGTAGATTTATAGTCAAACAGATTGGATAATTAGGATAGAACATGAGCTGTTGCATATCTGCAATATCAGAAACATGGATCGAAGTAAAATTATAGTTAATACAGTGTGATTAGAAATATTTAAAAATTTTATATTTGGTGCACTGCAAGCAGATGCACATACAGGGCGGTTGAAATATTTTGTAGAGTAAAATTATGGTTATATAGGGTGGTTCAAAAATAAGTTGTAATGTTTGACAAATTGGCAGCGGTGTATACAGGATGGTTTTAATGTAGATGGAAGTAGAGTTAGTTATACAAAGTGGTTAAAAAAAATGTTCAATAAAATTGTTATATAGGGTGGCCAATAAGCAGTTGCAGTTTGGATGAGGGTTTAAATAAAAGTTTGGTGTTGGGTTGCAAAACTATGTTTTTAAATTTGTGACTCACGAAGGGTTCCACATCATTTCCATTAGGATGGATCAAAAAAGTTTAAAAAAATGTTATATAGGGTAGACCATAAAGAGTTGCATTCTACTATATGGGGTATCTGAAATTAGGGGAGAAGCAAGATTATAGTTTTGGAGTGTGTAACACAATGTTAGAAAAAGCTCATATAAAGGTTGATTAATATATAGAGTAAAGAGAAAGTTTACTTAAAAAGATGGTTAAAAAAATATCAGAAATAATTGTTATACAGGGTACACCATAAGCAGTTGCATAGCTGAAATATAGGGTAGAGGAAAGTTATAGTCAGGTGTTCAAAAACTTATAAAACAGCATATACAGGATTGTTGCAAATGTTGCAATATAGTGTGAAGTAGAGTTACACTTATTCAAGGTGAAATGTCGAATAAAATAGTTATATAGGGTGGCCCATAAGTACTTGCAGTTTGGGTGAAATATATTATATTAAGTAGGGTGGTTCATGCAAGTTAGAAATTTTTTTATTTGAAGACGCGAGATGCAAGACCGACATCTAGGAATGACACCTCGAAGAAAGTATATATATAGGATTCTGTTTCCAAGGCTTGAACATTCCGTTCGCGGGTGAAACCGCAGGTAACGGCTAGTTAACTATATTTTTGTTGGCTTTGTTCTCTTTGTTCATAAATATAGAATTTCAAACCTTTAAGATATCCAACCTTGCTTGATGTGACATATAATGGTCTGTCTACATCTGTCATTTCTCGCCGCACATAAATGTCTTGTATGAGCGATAAATACGCATTGGCTATTTACATATGACATAAATTGCAAAGCATGTGTTTTGTTTACATCGTTTTATTAGTAATAATAAACAAAGTACTCAATAGAGGGACTGATGGATTATATTCATCCGGAGCGTTTATGTTTACCAAAGACAGGTGGCCGGTGTCTAAAGCGCACGGCTACGAATCAAAGTTCTTGGGTTCAAAACCGAGAACTTATTTACTTTTTTTAAACATTATGTCATTATTAATTAATTTTGGGTACTATTTTAAAGTGACATAAAATGATTAAAACTCATTTTAATATTTCATAGAATAACTGTTGCGAATATATAGGCATATAATTTATTGTTTTGTATAAATCTTTGTGTTTGTAATGATTTTAGCTAAGAACAAAACCAACATTTCTTTGATATCTTATCTTCAAATACTTATTCAAATGAACAAAACTATTTACAAACACTTACTCAATATTTCTTTGCAGATACATTTAATTTAAGAATTGACATTGGATTAATACTTGACTCGTATCAAAATAGTGACAATTATTTTAATTCCCCTGATCTTTATATCCATTACTAAGAGTGACACAAATAAAGAAAAATAGAGACAGTGAGATAACCAGTAAAGGGAAGTTCAGTCTCAAATGACTGCCTCTCTTTTATTTCGGTCACCATTGAACTGATTCCGAAAATTATGTATTTCTTTCGTAGTTTATGTCATATTAGTAGAAAATTTCGTTTTTTAAATTCATTATAAATATTGCTCTTAACGTCCTAAAATTTCGTTTTTTCGTTTTTGCTTCGTACCATTCTATTATTTCTAGGGTGTCGGACTTTAGCCAATCATTGTTGTTATTTTGACGGCTCATTTCACGACACTTGTGTCCGGAGATTTATTCACAAGTAAACTATCAGTGGTGTTGACATCTAGCGGTACAGTGTCGACACTTTGCTGAACATTTAAATTAATATCTGTGACATAACTGCGTAAGCGTTTACATGAGTACATTTGACTATCTGACATAAGTATTATGTAATAACGCACCATAACTGACCGTGCGTAAAAATAATTAGTCGCGTTTTTTAAATCTCAAATTAATTGAACGTGGGCCCGAGAGTAATTGTAATTGTAGCGTACATTGGCTTAAGCTACCTGTTCATAGAGGGTGCCACCGTAGTTGGTTATTTGCAATAATTCATCTTTATTTTGGGTACTTTTAAAGAAACAAATAAAATTTCTTTTTATTTTTCGAATCTAGGGCACAGTATGATGTTTTGAATTTCATTGCTCTCCTTAAGAAAAAGACCAAAAAGGGAGGAGCGTTTTCATGTACACCCATTAACATATAAGTTTCTGTACAATTTTGCTTCTAAACAACTAACATGAAGGGAAAATATATTTCAAATATTATTATTATTAGGGTTGCAGATATTTGTATATTAAAATTTTAGCCCCAATATTGATTCATTTCTCTACGACTCAGCCAATTTGGAAAATATAAACTTGAAATTTTGAAACGTCCAATTAGTTTCTTATAAATTCTTCCATATAGCTATACTATGTCGATAAGGATATCCAATCTGTTTGACCTTTCAATTCATTAGCATGTCTTTCATGATTTTTCAGCATATGGCAAATTTAGAAAAGCTACTATAAGGGAAAGGAAATCTCTAAGTGTACAAAATCTTTTTCAGTGAAAATGCATTGTATTTTGTGGAAAAATCTAATGTGGCGTCCATATAAAAATAAGTTGATGATGGTTGCTGAAAAACGAAAAGTCGGATGACAAATCTGCCAAGGTTACCGTATGGCTGAAAAAGTGGCAGTGCAAATCTGGTTTTGTGTTTCCACGTCAAATAACATAGCAAAAAAATTAACTAAACCTACAATTTTCTATTTTTTCGGGTATATTGAGAAGTATTTGGGAAATTTAAACTTCTTTATGCACTAAACTGTGCAATTTCGCTACCAATTTAAACTTCTTCCCATCTCCTGTAGTTCTAATTGTGAGGGTTGAATATGAATTACCCCTAGAGTCATGTTCATCTTTGACTTTGAGATTTTCTGCGCTGTGTAATAACTTTGTGTTCCTAAAAGTTTTTATTGTAAAAAAACTAAAATCGTATTTATTAGCTTGATAAATTCTTATTTGAGTATTTGGCTAGAAGTTTGTTTTATTTTCTAGTTTGGTATCTAATGGGTTAAGAAAGGTTTACCAATATTTTAATGTGCACTTCTACCCTTTGGTGTATTACATTTGTAATAGAAATTTGTTTTGTGTTGTAGAATCAGTCTGTGCGTTCGAAACACTTCCAAACTTCCCCCTTTTCGGATTTGAAATTCCTTTGCTTCCGCTTTCACACTATTGTCACTCCAAAACTCCTAAGTCCCTATAAGCAGATCCAAAATTTAAATTAGTCTCGTCAACTTCGCACAGGCTTAAACGCAAATTCAAAGTGAGCGAGTTTGGTGTTAAAGTCACTGCCGAACTAACTCCTGACAGATTCCCTTTCGGTCCCTCGACTGCTGTTCGTTGAAATGTTTCTCTGGAGTTTTCCCTTCGAACACGGCTCTTACTTATACTTTATATGATCGGCGAAGACTCTAAGCGCCTCACAAACTACCAGTTAGAGATTCTTTTTGGACGAGGGCTGGGTTTTAGTCGAGCCGTTATAAAAGCATGTTAGGCCTTTGGGGACGGACAGGGTTGAGCTGAAAAACTGGAAGCCGACCTCTTTTTAGAGTAGAAGTAATGTTAGACTAGTAAAAAATAACAATTATGATTATAGAAAAGAATTCTCGGAAGAATATCTTATTAGTCTGCCTGTCTGTCTATGTTGGGTCCATGTACATCATGATACTAGGTAAATAAATGATCCCAAACCCACAATCTTTGAATAATTTATTATCGACGACTAGTTTCGGGGCCTATAAGTTGCACCGAGTTATCAAGTCCAAAGCTACAAATATAATTAAAATAAAACAAACTTAGACTAAACGTTGTACAAATACTTACATACAAGACAAACAAAGTAAATTATTGTCACATATACATTAAAACAGAACGACTGAAGTTGTTAAACTAAACGAATTTACAATTAAAATCTTTTCTCAGAAGTTAAGTACGACAAGACCGTATGCCTTCAAATAATTCAAAATTGTATTAGCAAGGATAGAAATAATAAAAAAAAGAAAGAAACAAACAAATGGAAATTTTGTTTGTTTCTTCTCTGTTTTATTGTTGAAACTAGTACCAATAGAACTATATATTTATTTAAGTAGTATTAATAATTATGACCCTAGAGGCTAGATGGGCAATCAATCCCATTTGTCTCATCAAAATTGTGTTTGTTATCTAGTAGATGCTTTGCAAAATGTGAGAAACCAGAAGAGTTTTGGTTTAGACATCCAAGATATTCTTTTAATCTTATCTTGAAACATCTGTAAGTTCTACCGATGTACAATGATCCGCATGTATCACATGTAAGTTGATAAACACCACTACAACTTATAATATCAGTTGGATCTTTGTTGTTCAAAATGAAGTTCCCTATGGTATTTTTGGCTTTAAAGGAAATGTTTAAGTAAGGTTTGAAAACGTTGTCTATCCTGTAAGAAATGCTACCGTGGAATGATAATGGTCTATAAGGTTTCAGTAGCTGTAAGTTATTATGGTCATGTGATTTTGGCAGGTAAACCGAGCATTCAACCATTCTATTTGTTCAACAATTTGTCCACGAGTGAAGTAGCAAACCCATTTAGAGTAGCTATTTGTTTGATATCAAACAATAGGAAATGGGGGAAAACCATTTGAGAATTTTTAAAAACATATCAATCTGTGACTAACCAATTACTTAAAGATCTCAAATAAGATGCTATTTGCATCTCTCTTTGTTTGTTAAGTAGAAACTTATCAATTTCTACACTTCTTTGTCAATAAATGGCTCAAAATTGTTATAATGAATGATTTCTGTTTCTTGCAGTTTTGAAATAGTATAACCCTGTCTTATAGAAATGATTAGCAAATGTTGAACCAGTTTTATTTAATCTAAAAGAAAGTAAGTGTTCTTGATATCGAATATTAAATTTCCTACAGGTCATACCAAGATAAAGGCTATTGCACTCTGAACTTTTTAACTTATACACTCCAGAACTTATCAGTTATTTTGTAACTGAAACTGAAACCAACTTTAATATTGTTATTCGACAAAATATTCTCTATTCTCCCACTTATGATTCCAAAATAAGTATGGCTAACGTATTTAATTGAGTATTTTTATCTTGCCTAGTTAAATTTTCAACAACTTGACTTTCCTTTGTTGATTTGTATGCTTCTAGTTTGTGTTAGTGTGAATTAAAGGATGAATTTGGGATAGTAGTGTCTAAATGTTGGCTCTCAGAATACATTAAACGTGATATTATTATGTTTATATAAATGTAAGTGAGGTCTATGTAATTGATAGTGGAGTTAATCTCAGTTTCTAGACCAAACTTGATTTTAGGATGTAATGTGGTATTAATCTGTCTCTTTAGGCGAGTGAAGAAAGCTAAAATGTTGTCCATATACCTATACTAAAATGAAACATGTTTTTGCTAGATGCAGAAGACATTATGATTTCTTCCAAATGAGACCTGAAAGTATCAGCAATGAGCTAAGGGGTAAACATATGGCTAAACCAGATTTTTGCTCGTAAAATGTATCATTAAAAGTACAATAATTAGGGCTAGGGCACAACTGGAAATATTTAATTAACAAATAAAGAGTTTAGTCGTATTGAACGAAGTAATTTTTTCTGCAATCACAATGATAGAGTATCACAAAGTAACGGCTTCTACCATCAATTTTTAAGGCAGCTATTAATACTCTTGTCATACGAAACGTTCATAGATAGTAGTGATAGGTAAGAATCTACCTTAGTAATACTGATTATTACAAGCTAGAAGTTATTTAAATTGACACTTTACGGCTCAAAAAGGGATCACCACTAAGACTAATTTGTTGGTTTACTTACCGCAAATAAATTAAAATACGATCTTTTCTACGATCTTCATAGGATGATAATGAATAAATTATGAAATAAGTTATGCCGGTTATGAATTTCATGAAAACCTGAAAAAAGTCTTGTAAACTTACAATGCCCTCTTCCACCCAGAGCCCCAAAGCCACTCTTAAGTTCAAATATATAGAAAAATCAGTACATCTAACATGATTTTTACTTTTACAGATGCTGCTTTCTTATTGAATAGCAAGTGCATTGAAACCTTCGAATTTTTCCTGAATTCTTGGTAACTATCCCCATAGGAATATAAAGCACATCCCTAACTTCAAATAAATCAGAAAAATCAATGAATCTAAAGGTCTCTTTGATGTAGAAAAGATATAAAGAACTAATGTTTAATGTCTAAGTGCTTCTTGGGAAATAACACCACAGTTTGAAGAAAATTGCCCGAAACGTTTGGAATATACAGCAATTTTCTTCAAACTGTGGTGTTATTTCCCAAGAAGCACTTAGGCATTGAAAAATATGCCACAAGTATCATTCAGAAAACAACTAATGTTTACCTCTGAAAAGGAAGACAATAGTCGATCAGCAGATTTTTTAAGATAAAGCTAAATGGTACTACAGAAAGAAGGATTAAATCTAATCTCATCATACTTTTCTATTGATCGACCATCAAAAGTTGGCAGCAATTTCTAGTAACGCTGTGGATGTAATTTTAAAAACGGTGTAACCAACTATCTTTTTTACTTTGACAAACAGCTAAATTTTTTAAGACATTAGCGGATACATCAGGTTTTATAATTTACATTTATTTACAATTGAGTGTCATTGAAAGACATTGATTGCTTTTTAGTTTACTTCTGTTTTTTTTTTGAAGTCAGTTTTTGTTTTTTTTTAATGTATTTATTGTTCAGTAGGTTCATTAGGACCGAAAAATGTATATTTTCTTTCATGTACTTCCACTTTATGAAAAATCTATAAAATAAAAAATTTATTCTTGTGAAAACGAATGTTAAATTGTTAAAAATGAACTTTTAGATGTAATCACACCAGACATAAAAGACGAAAACGACCATTTTCGGAATTGGTGGGAATATTATTAATTTCTTTGAACTATTAGATTTCCACATTTAACCGATTTTGTATCCATTGCAGTTTACGAGACATATGTATACAACAACGAAATCCAGTTCACACTGTCTACGATAACTGGATAAATACTTGACTCTCAGTCAATTCGTTGGATATTTAACAGACGTATATCAGTGATCTCTTTTAGCTGCCATCTAGGTAACCGTTTGGAAAATTACGGTTCCAGGTATGGCTCGGATAACTACGTAATGAAACGACAATAATGTGAAATTAACGGCCGTGATACCACGCCGATTTTGCAATAGTTGTGGCTAAAAGTCCGATGCAGAGTTCTAACTCAATTTTATTTAATACTGAAATTTAGAATATACTTCAAGACTGTGTTCGTCACCAAATGAATATGAGCTTGGCACTGAAAATTTGGAAATAATCAGGTTACTATGATAGGGTACACGTGGATTTAGACTTAAAAAAGGTAAATGGAAAAAACAGTTCAGTTGAAATTATTATTTTTGGTTCTATATGGCTTTGAGACTAATTTTTTCTTTAAGTTTCGCATTGGCACAATTTTCTGGTTTAAAAAGGGTCCTGCAAAATATTCATTTCCTATAGTTGCGGGCCTTATGGTCTACCTTGTGCCTTTAAATTAGTATTTGATCAATGATCTGCAGCGCAAAAATGTTTTCTTGTTGAACTTTTGTCCATTAATAGCTTTAGCAATATTATTTAATTTTTCATTCCAAATTCTATCGAGGAAAACCTCCCTCGGTTTACGTATTTAAACTGATCTGGTTATTTTTATTATTCATCCCAAATACTTGTATTCTGTTTTTGATCAATTATCACTCTGCCATTCTAGCATTTCCAGCATCCATTTGTTTTCTGATTTAAAAAGAGGTAAAATATTTGATTTTTGTTTCATTTTCAACTGGAAACAAATTATTATGCACCCTTTTACATACATCCTATTAATATGACTTAAAATGGACTATATGTGTACCCACAAGTGAATGTTGGGATATCTTACCAACATTGTTAGTTATTATATTTTCAACTAGGTTAAGATGTTTAATAACAACAACTACTCCAGACACGGAACCTCTGTGTGCTAGTTTCCGCGAATGTCCTAGATGTCAAACATTAGATCTTGCATATCAGCATATTCAATGATACTAAAATCAACTGATAACACTACAATCGCAATTTCCAAATTTACGTTTTGTAAACAAACTGTCTGACGCGTTTCGACTTTGTCCAGGAACTAGACTAACACTAAACTAACTAATTAACTAAAGTTTTTTAAAATAGTAAATGTGGAAATTGCGATTCTAGTGTATCCATTTAATTTTTATAACGAATTTCTATCAAGTATCGGCCGAATCAATTCAATACTTGAATCGCGTGTGGTCGAAATTCGAATTGTGTCAATTCCTAACAAATTACAGTTTATTTGTGGGGCACATTCTTAATCCTTAGCTTAATGATAAAGGTAAGGCAAAGATGCAATAAGTGGAAATTAGAGACAAAAAATTGGTTCACATGAAATTTCTTAAAATTAGATAATTAGATAATCTGTTTTATTTTGCTACTAATATATATATATATATATATATATATATATATATATATATATATATATATATAATAGGGTGTTTCAAAAATGCAAACAATTTTTTCTTCTTCTTTTGGTGTTGAAAAGTTGAAAGTACACAAAAAAACAAAAATTTTGGCACTAATTAGAGCCCTTATTATTGATATTAAGGTTTGCCTCTATTCATTTGTTTTTTTTTCTCCATTTAAATAACACAGGAAATTATTTTTCTTATTTTTGAATTTTGATTACTTTAAACTGGTTCATTTGCTCGGTACCAAAACTTCAGATCTCATAGGAAATTTCACGCTCTACAAAAAAGACCTGAAGGTCAAAACTCGTCAGAGCAACCGCTTCAAAAATATTTGCGATTGAAAATAACACTAATAAAAAATTTCACATTTTTTCTATTATAACTTTAAAAAAATATCTTTTGTTATTTTTATTCTATGTTTTATCTAAAATCACTTTAATTCTGTTAATGTAAAACTGTTATTTTTTTGCCAATTAATTCAATACGTAACATACAAAAAGCACGAATACGTAAATATAAAGATGTTACTCTCTGGCCTGAAAATCAAAATTTCTTAGAAAACCTGGAGTATTTTAAGAAGCTTCAAGTTGTAAATGATGTAGCAGAACGTGGTGTGGCATGGATAGAACAGTATAATCGTTGCTTAACCAAAGATGAAGAACAACTCCAATATTTGTTGTAAGTAGTCACAGAACACAGAAAACAATATCCGAATTGTAATAAATCTAATTTTGTGACACCCTAATATTTTAAAGGCAACAAAAGATTATTATAAGTAGTATATATTGTTGTTTATTATAAAGAATTAATTGTTTAAAAATTTTTTGTTACTTAGTGAAAAATAAAATGAATTTGTTATAGAAAAACCCAAAATTTATTTATAGAATTTTTTTATCTTTATATTTACGTATTCGTGCTTTTTGTATGTTACGTATTGAATTAATTGGCAAAAAAAATAACAGTTTTACATTAACAGAATTAAAGTGATTTTAGATAAAACATAGAATAAAAATAACAAAAGATATTTTTTTAAGTTATAATAGAAAAAATGTGAAATTTTTTATTAGTGTTATTTTCAATCGCAAATATTTTTGAAGCGGTTGCTCTGACGAGCTTTGACCTTCAGGTCTTTTTTGTACAGCGTGAAATTTCCTATTAGATCTGTTTTGGTACCGAGCAAATGAACCAGTTTAAAGTAATCAAAATTCAAAAATAAGAAAAATGTTTTCCTGTGTTATTTAAATGAAAAAAAAAAACAATTGAATAGAGGCAAATCTTAATATCAATATTAGGGCTCTAATTAGTGCCAAAATTTTTGTTTTTTTATGTACTTTCAACTTTTCAACACCAAAAGAAGAAAAAAAATGTTTGCATTTTTGAAACACCCAAATATATAATATATATATAATACACTCTGTGTATGCATCTGCTTATGGGCCACTGAATCAATTTATATATGCATATGTAACTGGCAATGTATATTGACTGGAAAATGTCCAATGTTGATCAATGATTACTTCTAAATATTGAATTTTATTTGTGTTGCTCAAAGATGAACAAGAGTTAATGGCATAGTTAATAATTACAATTTTATATATACATAAATAAACTTTTCCATGTTCGGATATTAGTTCGAAAAAGTAAATACTGTTTAACCTATTTCAGCGTGTCGATTCCAATTAATTGAAATTCATTGCGAGCTACAGTTTGTTAACTATTTACATATTTAGAAATTGTCAAACGTTATTTTATTATATAGAATTATTTATGGAATATATTTGTTCAGCATGCAATTTGTATATATTTTAATTGAAGTTCGGAAAATTTTCAACTCAATTTTAAAATATTGATCTACATAGTTTCAGAACGTATGTTATTACAGTTTTATAAAAAAATAATACTGTAGCTTCTATACGGTATTTGAATTCAATGGTAACAAAAACTTCAGTCCACCAATTATATTTATAAGCAATAAACAATTATATAAATATTTTTACAAAAACTTTGCAAAGCAACAGTTACTAGAAAATTTAAAAAACGCATTTGACAACTAACCCGAGGGGGACTGAATAATATTAATTTATTAATTGTGAAATAATAATTTTAATATTTATGTAATTTATCCATCAAAATTGACATAAACCTAAACAAAATTAATGTAGCTGAGTAGGTATGGTCGTTATCTTTCAAGTGAGCTATAACTTTTCATAAAGTCACTTAAAATTGGTGGACTTGTGACGTCATCTATTTCTGTTAGGTCATCTGTTACCAATAGTAGAGGTTCATATTTATTGATAATTATTTTCCAAGGGTTGGAGAGATGTAGATGTTGTTCTGTCAGTCATTTTATGCACAAACATACAAACAACGTCTCCAGCCAGCAACACACACAGCGGACCTGACAAATCAATCAGCATTGCTACAACTTCATACGAAGGTCTATTAATACACAACTCGTACACAAGAAACAGGAACAAATGGCTAGGATGTACTAGCAATATTGGAAGAGATTAAGAAAATTGTTTAGTCTTTAATTTAAACAACATCAACGTAAGTGAGACCTTGGCGAAACATCTGCAGGATTCAAACATGAATCAATATAACGAACTGATGTATTCCCAGATAAATATTTCTTCATATATAAATATATATATATATATATATATATATATATATATATATATATATATATATATAAAAGATGTAACTTCTCACACCTAAAATCTTGACTGTAATTTCCAAGATTCTATTATAATTACAATCTCGGTTTTGCCAGGCGAAATCTACGCGAAATATGCAGTGCGAGAGGGACTGAAACCACGAAAGTTTCCTTTCATTCCCGTGTCGCAAGCTCCCGCTTCTTGCTCCCACCATTTAAATCGAGATAATACGAACAATGTTAAGAGTGTCGTTTTCACACTGTTTAACATTTAAACAATTTTCTTGACGCCTTCCTTCAGGTAACGACACTGCGGCCCCGCGTTGCCATAGGGATGCTGTTTCTGGATTAAGATTCGAGATAGGCGAAACAGGTTCTTCGTAACTTTTGTTTGCTAGTAAGGTATAATGAATTTATAAATGATAGTTACTAAAATTAGAGGTGTTCAGCGTATATTTGGACTGAAATAAATTTTGTTGATAATTACTTGAAAACACAAAGATACATATGACAGTAAAAGGAGCAATCCATATACTAGTAATTACTAAAAGTGAGGGTGCTGTCACAATATGAGATGTTTTTTTCCAGACAATGCTTGAAATTCTGAGTTTTCCCCAAGAAGCTGTTTAAACAAGAACCTTAAATACCTATAAAAATTGCTTAAACACCCAAAAAAAGGCCACAACTACTAGGCCAGAAAACTAGAAAAACAAATATTTAGTTTAGTTCAAATAAGAAAAATGTCTAGCTCGAAATATTTTAAAAGATGGAGACGACAGTTAAAACAAATAATTGTGACTGAAGCCTATACACTGCTGATAAAAATTGGATACATTGCTCATAAAAAACACTGGACAAAACATAACTAGTTACGTGCAGAGTGGACATTTGAGAGTGAGCAGATAAATAAAGATTCTTTTAGAAAATAGAAGAATAAGTATACAGATACAAAGGTACATACTAAAAGAAAATCAATGGAAAAGAAACATTAGGGCAAATGGATCAGTTGTCAAAATAAATACACGCCCACAGAGCCGAAAACAGAGCAATAAACTGACGGACTGGAGCCCAATCGACAGAAGAAGAAGAGGAAGGCTAAGACGATCCTGGAGAGGCGAAGTCGAGGATTCCATGTTAAGACGAAGACTGGACCAACTTATACGTGGTAAAAATTGATTTTTTGAGAAGAGCAGCAAGGAGATCTAGACTCGAAGTATAAACAACCTTAGCAAAAGACATAGTAACGCAAGAACTGAACTACCACACTCAACATTAAGAAACACAATAAAAAATAGCTCGTGAGAGCGTGTTCAATTGGAATAGCACGTTTTTAGGGTTCCGTATATACAATATACGAATACCCTTATAATATCACTCAGGATTTCTGCCTCTGTTACATCACAGCCATTTTCTCCTAAACTACTGGACGGAAGAGGTTAAAATTTGGTATCAATGAGTAGTTTGGTGACCCGATCAGGAGTAGATATCATAAAAAAAGGAATTTTAATTTAAGGGGTACTTCTGGGGGAAAACCTAAAAAAATCCTAAAATTTTGAAAAAAATAGAAAATATAGAATGTTACCCAAAATTTACAGGAAAAATAAGGAGAAACCATTGGTATTAATTTTGGGGGGCAAATTATAGAATTAAATGAAAATTTAAAAATAAAAAAAATTCAAACGCATCATGTAATACATCAAATGAAAGGTTCCATTCTGAGGAACACAAATATATTTTTTTCATATTAAATAAAAATTAGTTAAAAATATATTAACGAAAATATACCAAAATTTCCTACCCCCCTCTTATATCCGAAACTATAAAACGTAAAGTTTTGAAAAAAAAATAGAGGTATAGGGTCTGACCTGAAGGTTACTGGAAAATAAGGAGAAACCTCTACGTTTAATTTTGGGGGGCAAATTACAGAATTAAATGGAAAATATAAAATTAAAATCGTTTCTAACCCATCTTATTATATATCAAATGAAAGGGCTTATTTTGACGAAAACAAATATATTTTTGTCATATTTTTATAATAAATAAATTAAAAGATATTAACAAAAATGTACCCTTATAACCGAAATCATAAGCTGGAAAATTTTGAAAAAAAAATGGAGGTATAGCGCCTCACCTGAACTTTACTGGAAAAATAAGGAGAAACCCCTAATATTTATTTTTAGGGGCAAATTATAGAATTAAATGGAAAATAAAAAATTATAATTGTTTCCAACGGATCATGTAATATATCAAATCACAGGGCTCATTGTGACGAATACAAATATGTTTTTTTAATTTTTTTAACATGAATATTTTAAAATATATTTAAAAAATATTTTAAAAAAAATACCCATTCCTCCCGTTATTCCCCAAACTATAAGACCTATTTTTTTGTTTACAGGAAAAATTTGAAGAAATCCCTAATATTAATATTGGGGGCCAAATTATAGAATTAAACGGAAAGTAAAAAAATATTTTTTTAACGCATCATGCAATACATTAAATGAAGGGACTCATTATGAGAAATACAAATATATATTTTTCATATTTTTAAAATTAATTATTTACAAGATATTAACATAAAGATATAAAAATTTTCATTCCTCCCTTTATTTCCAAAACCATACTACCTAAAATTTTGAAAATAATTAGGGGTACTGGGGCTCACTTGAAATTTCTAAGAAAAATTATTAGAAAACCCCGATAGTAATTTTAGGTAGAAATTATACAATTAAATGAAAAATAAAAATTCAATTTTCAAACGCATCATGTAATGTATCAGATAAAGGCTCATTATGTGAATTACAAATATATCACTTGTTTAAAATATATTAGCAAAAATATTAAACATCGACTTAATTCCCATTTTAGAAAGTACACTATGTAAATTTTGAAAAATATATTTTATTTGTTTTTTTAAATAATTTGAATAACAGATTTAATAATTTATAATTTAAAACTTGACCTGGACTTCCGGCTAAAATGGCATGGTGACCGGTCGTTTGTGAGTGTCTTAGATTAAGAAATTTGAAATAATTTAATATGAAGACGCGAGATGTAAGACCGACATCTAGGATTTTCGAGAGAATCAGTACACAGAAGTTCCGAATCTGGAGCCGTTCCGTGTAATTGCTGTTCTCTCTCAACTCCTAGGACAGAATGTCACGATAAAATTTTTTCAGGTTACTTCACCTGTCAGAGATATTGAATACTCTCTTGGAGGTGTCATTCCTTTGTACGCAAGACAATATATATATATATATATATATATATATATATATATATATATATAATATATCAATATAATACATATTGTTTCTGGTTAGGGAACCTTCATCAGTTGCGCTTCCCACAATTGAATGTCCTCTCGAACACTTCTTTATGCATTTGATGCATTTCGTTAAATTTGAAGACGCGAGATGTAAGACCGACATCTAGGATTTTCGAGAGAATCAGTACACAGAAGTTCCGAATCTGGAGCCGTTCCGTGTAATTGCTGTTCTCTCTCAACTCCTAGGACAGAATGTCACGATAAAATTTTTTCAGGTTACTTCACCTGTCAGAGATATTGAATACTCTCTTCGAGGTGTCATTCCTTTGTACGCAAAGGAATGACACATGAGTTGAGAGAGAACAGCAATTACACGAAACGGATCCAGATTCGGAACCTCTGTGTACTGATTCTCTCGAAAATCCTATATGTCGGTCTTACATCTCGCGTCTTCAAATTTAACGAATTGCATCAAATGCATAAAGGAGAGTTCGAGAGGACATTGAATTGTGGGAAGCGCAACTGATGAAGGTTCCCTAACCAGAAACAATATGTATTATATTGATATATAATATATATTGTCTTGCGTACAAAGGAATGACACCTCGAAGAGAGTATAATTTAATATAATTAATAATTAACCGCTTCTGATCATTCCATTTTGTTTTTCATATTGTGCCCTCCCTATAAAGACGCTGGTAAAGTGAAAGACGCCCTGGAAGTGATTTAAGTGTTTTGAATAGTGAAAAGCCGGGAGTGTAGGTTGCCACGCCATGTAAATAAAGTTTCGTCAATATCTACATAATCAAAACTGGGAGCTAGGATAGGATTAGAATTCAGTGTTATTTGAACCCTTAGTATGCGAGTCCAACTCGCACTTGACCAAATTATGTTATTTCCAGTGTGTGGGGCAAAGTCCCTGCATTCCCTGAAGCCAGACAAACGATGATGATGACGTGATAATCTGTTTTTTTAGTGAAAACTTTTTTAGCTGCATTTGGCACTTTTTGGGAAGGAAACGTATATTTGCGAGTAATTTGTATGCTCTATTGAGCAGAGCGAAAACCTGATAATTGGAATATCTCATCTTATCGCCCTTTTGATATATCGGGATAAGGACTTTATCCGTCGACATTTCTTCTCTGGACCAAATAACGTCCATTGAACAGCTCGATGACAAGCCCTCTCACAATGTTTCAGTTTACTCAAAAAAACAGACCACCAAAAAAGAATAAAAAATATTATTCTTTATTCATAGATGAGCAATGTAATGTTATTCCCGTATAGGCAACCAAATAGTGGTTTCTAATTGAGTATCCTGGTGTTACATCAATAATTCTCCGACCGAACGCGGTTAATAAACTTGCAATGTTTTTTCTTTGTTCCTTCGAATATAGGATTATGTGAAATGTGTTCGAAGTTTAATACCGGATTGAAAGGCTTTGGGGTCAGAACGAAGCAGAAAGTTGATCGTAAATCCAGAGACTTCGAAATAGTAAACGTCTTTTAAAGTTTATAAGGGATGAAGGCTGTTCGAATTTGAGAGCGTATCTAAAGTTCGAGCTCTTGCTTTATTGTTTTTCCCTAACATTTGTTTTTTCTTCCAAATTGTATTTGCATGTTCACGGAAGAACAACAATTCGATCAAAAACTTCGGGAATTTGGAAATTATTGAAAGAGAAAAGTATTAAATTATATGTTGGTATTTTTTATTGGAAAATAAATATCTAAGAACAGGACAAAAACTTCTGAAATTTGGAAATTCTTGAATTTATGAATGTTGGTATTTTTTATTAGGACACAAATAAAATAAAGATAAAATAGTTAAGAAATTTGATTTTATTAAAGACATAAAATACTATTAAATGATTGTGGGTATATATATATATATATATATATATATATATATATATACATGTTTTAGGTGGTTGCCGGGAATTCATCCGCGTAGTTGATTACTGATCCCTGCCGAGCTTCTAGCTACTCGATGGTAAAATGACTGACGTTTCGGCAGAGTCACATCTGCCCTCTTCAGGTCGGTTCGCATAATTCTCGTAGCCTATCTGCTATTCGCTTCTAGTATACTCGAACATTTACATGAATTGACGGTTAACAAATACTACGCGAAAATGTCAGAAGGCTACGAGAATTCGCGTTTTTTTTTCACTTCTATATACTCGTCATTTAAATATCATTATATCTAAAATAACACATATATATATAAATATATTATATAAAACATTTACATTTGGGATATTTGACGGTTAACAAATAACAAAACTATTAACATAATGATTAAAATTATATTAATTATTGAAAGGTGGGGCGGAAATGTGTTGAAATAATTTGCCAAGAAATAAAGCCAAGACAGTAAGAAGCATCCATCTAATTACTAAACCAAAGAACACTAGGACGTCGAATATGATCATGACAGTTGTTTAGAATCTTTCCATTAGATCTCAGGAACGATATAGACATTATTGAAAGGTGGTGCGGGAAGGTGTTCAAATCATTCACCAAGAAATAAAGCTGAGACATTAAAAATCATCAATCTAACTACTAATACAAAGTACACTCGGAGGTCGAATTTGATCATGACTGTTATTTAGAATCTTTCTATTAGATATAAGGAACCATATAGACATTATTGCAAGGTGGTGCGGAAATGGGTTGAAATCGTTTATCAGGAAATATATATTTTTTTATTTTTAGTTATTATTTTACAATAATAATTACCTATATTTATTTAATTTAATATTTTTATCCTTTAAGAAATTTAAAATTTCAGCAGTTTTTTGACTGCATTTTTGACAATTTATTTTAAAGTTAAAAATACCAAAAAGTATTTATTTCCCTTCAAGAATTTCGAAGTCTTTTATCGTGTTGTCAGTTATGTGTACCAATTAAAAATATCAACAATCATTTAATATTTGATCGTATTTTTGTTATTTATGGTCTAATAGAAAACATTCATATAATTCAAAATTTTTACCCTACATGAATTTCCAATTTTTTTTATCATATTTTTTAGCTATTATATTCTGAATAAAAAATACTAACATCCATAAAATGAAATAGTTATCTCATTCAAGACATTTCAAATTTCGGAATTTTTTCCTTTAGTTAAATATGTTTGTCCTTCAGGGATTTCGAAATTTTAGAAGTTATTTTACTGTATTTTTAGTTATTATTATGTATGAGTCAATGCCACACTGGGAGGTGAGGAGATAAGTTTTCTCCAGTAAACTAACCAAAGATAAAATATTCTCATTTAAATTTCGGCGTGACTTCGAAACGATAGAGCATTTGTAACCTTGACTTCAGCGTGGAGAGAATTTCCCGTCGCAATAGACAGTCTGAACTCGTCAAGGCATTATTTTGAGGTTACAGCCTCAAGGTATGAAATAACATTAAATTATACTCAGAACGAAATTACACGAGTTCAGCGTTTGTTTCCTCCCTCAGGATCATCAGAATACTGGAAATTCCAAACTTTATCTTCGTTTCAGTCTCAGCGGCAATTAACACAAATAAGTAATAAAACTTTACGGCCCCGACGTTCCTTCATCTCGAGATCTCTCTTCAATTCGTTTTCCTTCTATTTACGACTAATTTCATCTTGAAGAAGAGACGCGTTTTCTATTTTCGACAGTCATCAAAGTTTTAAGTGCATCTCTCGTACAATTTTCGAGGGATCTATTCTGCGCTCATCTCAAACAATTAAAAAGTTTATTGTCAAGCGAGACTATTGCGACATAAAAGTTTTATAGAACGGAAAAATTTGTCTTAGTGCGAGCGTCTTTGTTCGAGTTGTTTGCTCTTTGAAGTTGCGAGTGAATTTTTTTCGAGCGAAAACTTTGTTTTAGAGGTGCTGCATTAACTTAAAATGTAGATAACTGAAAGCATTAACGTTAAAAATTGTTCCAAGTGCTTTGAGATTTTTAAAGAGGATAGTGTTAGTTAATTCATGGTGAGAATATGAAATTGTAGGTTAGACTGCGTCAAAAAAAGTTTTTTTTTTCAATTAAACATATGTAAAAAGTTTCTTCAGTATAAAAAAAAGTCTCCTAAATTTTGAGCTCAATATCTCAAAAATTGAGCTGGCGCATAGGGGGGTCCCCTTTTCCGTTTAAAATACATAGGAAACATTTTTTTTTGGCTTTAAAATATCTACATGCATAAAATTGTTAAAAATTGTTTGCTTCTCACTATCTCATCGGAAATTTAATACTCTACAAATTGCTTTCCGGGTTTTTGTTCTAACCTCAACCGCAACGAAGTTACAGGGCGCTGAATAAAAGGCAAAAAATCAACAAATCATTTAAGAATTTATTATATTAATTTATCAATAAATTAACTCAAAATACTTAATTTGTGGTATTTATCAGAAGAAATCGCGTCACTAGCATTTTTTGATGATTCTGTACCACTTGAAGTAAAATCAAAAATGGTTGAACCAATACAAACAAAGGAAAGTCGAACTGACAAAAAACGTAATGACGTTGATCAAAAAAATTAGATATATTGTCTACCAAAAATATAAGAGACTTTATCAGGTCAGTTGCTTTAGTTGAAGAATTTAATCAGTTTGTACCCTACGTGCAATAAACAAAATTACATGAATCAAACTAGTCAACAATAAATCAAAAAATTGTAAATATAATAACTTAAATGAATTAAATGAACTAAAATTAATATAATGTTAAATTGACAGATTGACAGAATTAAGTATTTTGAGTTAATTTATTGATTAATTAATATAATAAATTGTTTTCGATTCTTAAATCATTAATTGATTTTTTGCCTTTTATTCAGTGCCCTGTAACTTCGTTGCGGTTGAGTTTAGAACAAAAACCCGGAAAGCAATTTGTAGAGAATTAAATTTCCTATAAGATAGTGAGAAGCAAAAATTTTTAACAATTTTATGCATGTAGATATTTTAAAACCAAAAAAAAATTTCCTATGTATTTTAAACGGGAAAGGGGACCCCCCTATGCGCCAGCTCAATTTTTGAGATATTGAGCTCAAGATTTAGGAGATTTTTTTTATACTGAAGAAACTTTTTACATATGTTTAATCGAAAAGAAAACACTTTTTTTGACGCAGTCTATTGTAGGTGCTTATCTGGGAATATCGAGGGTAAAAGATGGCGCAATGATGGTGAGAGGGTTATGCAGGATAACCTGCGAATATTTTGGTAAGACGGGCATCAGATTGTTAGCAAAAATGCACATTTTTTAAAAAATACGTCTCTATCTTCCACGCAGTGAAATGCGCCATTATGGAATGTCTGAGAAGTGATTTGTTAAAAATAGCATGAGTTCTGTAATAAATCAAATACTTTCTTAATAGTCCAATATCCCAGCGCGATCAGACACAACTTATTTTCACATAGATGAAACCTCATGTTCTCAGTAGTGTCTTATGTGCTCAGAATACCTGTGCGCTTGTGGAGCTTGCCGAGTGACACCTGGGCAGGTACCAGGTGTGAAAGGTAACTAAAATTAACAGTTATTTAACTTAAATTTTTATAGCTGATTTTTATATATATTTTGTAGAGTATTATTATAAAGTTATATCATAAGCGTCAGACACTTTTCATGGGCCAGAACTTTTTTCAGACGCTTTAAAGCTCTACAAAAAATAAATTAACTTTACTTATTTTTACATGTCTGACTTTTAAATACTTATATCTCACTCAACTTCATTGTATGCCTTAAATTAACATGAGAACAAATAATTTTTTACCCATCCAAAAATCGCCTAACCAGCACTTTTTACTTTAAAATGCTATAAAAGGTTCACACTTGAAGCAACTCATTCAGTCAAAGGTCGAAAACGTACAAAAACAACAAGCAGGGGGATGCTTATTAATTAACTAACAAATTGCGATTTCTTGAAAACTTTCTTAATTAAACTTGATTAAAAAATGTCAGTTACCAATAAATGTTCATTACAACAGTTGCTTTAGTTGTCTTTGAAAAGTTTTGTGACATTGTAAAGTTTTAATTGTACGAAACAAGAGTTGAAGAATGAATTCTTGATGAATTTCTACAGAACGGTATCGAAACGTTTGTCTCAATGGAAAACAAAAACTCCAAGGGAACGTATATTCGTAAAATGAAAGTAAAACAAAACCGAGAAAAGGCGAGATGAAGAAACGCCGAGACTATAAAGTTTTATTACTCATTTGTATTAATTTCCCTAGAAACTGGGGGGTGAAGATAATTTAGGAGTTTCTTGGAAATTCTGATAATCTCCGAGTGGGGAAACAAAGCTAAACTTTTGGAATTTCAATCTCGATAGGTTGTGTAACCCCGCAACGAATTCTTGGTGAAGTTTAAATAATGAACGGTATTAGGAGGGTTAATTCGAGTCTGTATTAAAATTTAAAACAACAAAATTTAATAAACTAAACATTGAAACTATATACAGTGTTATATTGGAAAATTCATAAATCTTTAAAAGTATCATATGTTACAAAGCAATACAATTAGGTTAGAATGGATCATTTAAAACAGTTAACTCACATTTTATAGCGTATATGTATTGTGTTATGTCACTGGTTTATACAGGGTGAGTTTTTTTTTATGATCATTATGGGGATCTCGGAAACTAGCGGAGAGCAATGGTTTAATTGGAAAAGATTTACAGTTTTTCTGGCCCAATTTAATGACGCTTTCGGGTTTTTGTAAAAAGTTATGGCTTACTAGATATTTTGAAAAAACGAAATTCTGTCGATGTAGCCAAATCCCTCTAGCTCCTTGTCTTTGATTTTATAAAAAAGTGTAAATATCAAAATTGAAGGGAATTGTATCCCGAATATGATTGTCATGTCCTCGTTTGCGTGACAGCTCTCGTTTTCGAGATATGACACAAACTTATCTTTTTTTGAATGGAAACCATAGTTGGCTATGACCTCGAAAAATCGGACGTGTTTAGAACTTTTCAACGATATAATACCGATATAGTTATTCATAAAAATAACGGAGTTATTGATGCTTTTCTCTCTTATTTTCACTTTTAACGTATTGATTGATTTATTAATAACTATTCCAAAAAATATTGAACGATTTTTTTATTATGTATATCAGATATAACGAAAAAAGTAAATAAGTAGGTACTTACTAAAAACTTTAAGAAATTAAAGTACATAATAATAGTTACAATTTATGTTCGAAAAGTCCACCATTGTTATTTATACAAAAATTGCATCTTTTAAGACTGACATTACTGCTTTCCTCACAGACCGCCTATCAATTTCTTCAATTGCTTGTAATATCGCTTCCCTTAGGTCACCAACTGTCTCATAGTTTCTTTTGTATACTTTGTTTTTTAGCTCATCCCATAAATAGAAGTCTATACCTGCCCAATCGGGAGACCGGGGTGGCCATTCACGTGGGCCATTTCTACCTATCCAAGAGTTTGGATAGATACTATCTAAGTGTTGTCTTACTAATAACGAGTCATGAGCAGGTCCTCCATCATGTTGGAACCACTCAATTTATAAATGAGTTCTCAAATTCAAATTATGCGACATGTTTTGAAAAGTGTATTACAAGAAATGCAAGTAGCGCTCCCTAGTAAGTGATTCGTCATAGATAAAAGGCCCACACCAAACATTAAAACGAAATTTTATCTGTGGTCGTCTTTGTTCTACATGGAAAGGGTTTTCTTTAGCCCAGATATGCTCATTGTGTCTATTGAACATACCGCAGTTAGTAAATCTAGTTTCATCTGACCATAACACCTTTAATGGAAACTGTGGATTGTCAAAGCACATGTCTCTAAACCATGTACAAAACAAAATACGTCGATGTTCGTCACCAGCATGCAAAGTTTGAGAAACTGAAACTTTGTACGGGTGGACTTGTGCACTTTCAGTACCTTAACTACAGTTCGTTGAGATTTGCCAGCTTGTGCCGCAATCTCACGTGTTGATGTAGGTGGATTTTGATTTACCATCTCCAAAACATGCATTCTTAACGCAGCAACCGCTTTTTCAGGTGTCGAAAAATGTTGACCTCTCAGTTTGTTTTTTACCTACGGGAATAAAAAGAAGTCATTTGGTGACAACTCAGGACTATACGCGGTTTTGAGTGGTCAAAAATGCAGTTGTTTGAGCCGATTTGTGAGAGCTCGCATTGTCGTGGTGAAGAGTGATCCGTCTTCGGCGGTTGGTTTTCCTCATTTCTTGGAAGACAACTGGAAAAGTATGGTTGTGTACCACTCAGAATTGACTGTTCTGCCTTGTTCTAGTGGTACGGTTGCGACATGTCCAGTTTTTCCAAAAAAACAGGCGATCATTTGCTTGGAAGTGCTTCGTGCGCGAACAACTATTGTTGGATTCGGCTCATCTTGAAACACAACACCCATACAGTCGACTGCTGTTTACTTTCGGGCTCATACGCGTAAATCCACAATTCATCACCTGTCACTATGTCATAAACGTGTTTTGAAGCACCGCTATCGTATTTTTTGAGCTTTTCTTTCGACCAATGGACACGATTCTGAACGATTGACAAATTGTGTGGGATCCAACGCGAACAATTTTTTTTGACATTCAAATGTTTATGCACTATTGAATGTATGCTGGTCCCACTAATGTGTAAGATTGACTCAATCTCACGATAGCTCACATGACGATCTTGCAATATCAGTTCGCGCACAGCATCAATAGTTTTCGGAACAACAACTGTTTTTTACGACCTTCACGAAATCCGTGTTGGAGTGAACTACTACCTCTATTGAATTCACCATACCATCGATAAACAGTGGTCCATGATGGAGTTTCATAGCCAAAAATTAAGTTCATACATGCACTCTTTCTGACTTAATCCACCTCGAAATTCGTTAAAAATAATAATTGGCCGAGATGAATCTTTTAAGTTGCTGTAAACAACATATCTTATGTCAAAACGTTTTGAGTACGTATAACCTCAAAAATGTCAAACGATAGAGGTGTCAGTTGTCAGATTGCAACACTAGGGTTGTCCAATCCCAACAACTAAAAACTGTAATTAGCTTGGAAATTTGAACTGTGTCTTGAAATTTTTATAGCCCACTTAATTTCAAACGCTAACCAGAGGTAAGATTTTACAATCCGATTTCTTCTCATTGTTTCAATAAATCGATGAAAGATCCCAAGCAATTTGTGGAACACAACTCCATTTCCATTTGAACTGAAAACATCCTCATAACTTTCATTTTCACGATCAAACTTTCACTTACTCGTGAAAATTATAAGTCCGGGTGTTATCCCTCGGCCACATGAGGATCAAATTTGATGGAATTCGTAAGTGAGTGACTACTGTCATAAATAATTTAGTTGAAAATTCAGAACAGCGTAATAAAAGCAAATTGGATAATTCCCGCAGTGGCCATTTACCGTCGACGAGCCGTCTGGATGAAACGGCTCCCCTAAATTCCCATTGCTTCATGGCGCGCCGTGAATATTCATGGTGATGTGCCATGAAACAAATAGTATTAACTTCGCTTTGATGGGATCAAGTTCAGTTTAGTGAAAGCTTCCACAGAGCACTGCTTTGGGTCTTGAAGGCGGTAAAGTTCGCGATCTTGCGGCCGCCTCAATTATCCAAAAGCTGTTCTGTGTTGCAACAAGAGCACGTTTCTGGTGGTGCTGGTAAGGCAGTAACATAAATAATTTATGAATTGTGCTTTTCGAGTAAAGCCGTTGCCTTCATTATTTGTCAATCGTTGCAATACCTTCAAAGGATTGGAATCTTGTATTTAGAATACTTGAATTTCAGGTTTGTCATGTCCTTTTGAATCAGATGTATGTTCGGAATTTTCCACGTTTTTATTTCGACCTCTTTCAAATTCACTTTGCCGGCGATATGTCCCTTCAAGCAGTTTGTTTTTTGGTAAATTAAAAAAAATACAAAAATGACTACAATATTAATCTATCAAAAAACGTTTACATGAAACAACATTCACCAAACTGTACCAAATTTTAGTCAATTATTCCCTTACTATAGCATCTATGTTTTGTGATTTCTTTGCCAGTGATTATACATTATTACACCTTTTGCCATTCTTGTACGAATCCTTTTGTTGTTTAATCACGCTGGATTAAAAATTAATATTTTGTATCTACGAAGCATATGAATGAGAAGAATTTTTTTCAGTTCAATTATAACAGAGTGAGTTTTTTTTAATGATCAGTATAGGGATCTCGGAAACTAGCGGAGATAGAGCAATGGGAAAGATTTGCAGTTTTACTTGCCCAATTTAATGACACTTTCGGGTCTCTGTAAAAAGTCATGGCTTACTAGATATTTTAAAAAACGAAATTCTGTCGATTTAGTCAAATCCCTCCAGCTCCTTTGTTTTTGACAGCTCTCGTTTTCGAGATATGACACAAACTTATCTTTTTTTGAATGGAAACCATAGTTGGCTATGACCTCAAAAAATCGGACATTTTTAGAGCTTTTCAACGATATAATACTCGTTATAGTTATTCATAAAATTAACGGAGTTATGGATATTTCTTTCTCTTATTTTCACTTTTAACGTAGTCAGCCATGAAATAGATTGATTTGTTAATAACTGTTCCAAAAAACATTGAAAGATTTTTTTTATTAGATATATCAGATATAACGAAAAAACTTACTAAAAACTTAAGAAATTAAAGTACATAATAATGGTTACAATTTATGTTCGAAACGTCCACCATTGTTATTTAGACAAAAATTGCATGTTTTTAAGATTGACATTACCGCTTTCCTCACATACCGTCCATCAATTTCTTCAATTGCTTGTAATACCGCCTCCCTTAGGTCACCAACTGTCTTATACTTTCTTTTGTATACTTTGTTTTTTAGCGCACCCCACAAAATAGAAGTCTGTAACTGCCAAATTGAGAGACCGGGGTAGCCATTCGCGTGGGCCATTTCTTCTTATCCAAGAGTTTGGATAAATATTATTTAAGTGTTATCTCACTAATAACGAGTTATGAGCAGGTGCTCCATCATGTTGAAACCAGTCAATTTCTAAACGAGTTCTCAAATTCAAATTATGTCTTGAAAAGTGTATTGCAAGAAATGCAAGTAGCGCTCCCCAGTAGTGATTCGTCATAGATAAAGGGCCCCATAATAGTAGACCCTATGATACCACACCAAACATTAAAACAAAATTTTATCTGGGGTCGTCTTTGTTCTACATGGATTTTCTTTAGCCCAGTTATGCTCATTGTGTCTATTGAACATACTGCAGTTAGTAAATCTAGTTTCATCTGACCATAACACCTTTGATGGAAACTGTGGATTGTCAAGGTACATGTCTCTAAACCATGTACAAATCAAAATACGTCGATGTTCGTGACCAGCATGCAAAGTTTGAGAAACTGAAAGTTTGTACGGGTGCAACTTGTGCGCTTTCAGTACCTTAACTTCAGTTCGTTGACATGTGCCAGCTTCTGCCGCAATCCCACGAGTTAATGTAGATGGATTTTGATTTACCATTGCCAAAACATTTATTTGTGCTGCTTCGTTAATTTGATTACGTTCCTTTGGTGGTTTAGAAAAGATACATATCTGTGTAAACTTATCGTAAAGCCTCTTAAATGTACATAGAGCAGGTTGACGACGATTAAAATATCTATGAAAGTATTCCTCAGCTGCACGAACTGAATTTTGATGGCATATGATGTAACATTCGACCATATTCAGTTTTACTTCGTTAGAATATTCCATCTTATCACGAAAACTTGTCAATATCGACTATCAGTTCAGCACTACTCTTGGAATTACTCTCAAATGAGAAACGTCAAAGTGAAAACAATAATTTTCTTGGCTACCTACGTTAAAAGTGAAAATAAGAGAGAAAAGCATCCATAACTCCGTTAGTTTTATGAATCACTATATCGAGTATTATATCGTTGAAAAGCTCTAAAAATGTCCGATTTTTTGAGGTCATAGTCAACTACGGTTTCCATAAAAAAAAGTTTGTGTCTTGTGTCATATCTCGAAAACGAGAGATGTCACGCAAACAAGTACATGACAATCATATTTGGGATACAATTCCCTTCAATTTTGATGGTTACACTTATTTTATAAAATCAAAAACAAAGAAGCTAGAGGGATTTGACTAAATCGACAGAATTTCGTTTTTTCAAAATATCTAGTAAGCCATGACTTTTTACAAAAATCTGAAAGAGTCATTAAATTGGGCCAGTAAACCTGCAAATCTTTCCCAATTTAACCGTTGCTCTATTTCCGCTAGTTTCCGGGATCCCCATACTGATCATCAAAAAAAAACTCACACTGTATAAAGATCTTTCTTCTAGTACTCAAAGAACACATTTGGAAGCTTGCCAACATTGATCTGTAAGATGCTATCAAAGATATATGCCATTCCTTTTGATACGGAGGTAGCGTAGAAAACGTTTATGACTTTTTTCAATTTCATCGCTGTGGGTGTAACAGTTTGGTGACCAAATGTTGGAGGCATTCTCAAGATGAGGCCTCACCATAGAAGTATTAAGTCTTATGGTTGTTTTTATGACAAATCCAAGACCTTTGTATGCTTTGTTTATTAGGTAGCTGAAATGGGTATTGAATTTGAAGTTATCTTGAAAGACCACCAGATCTTTAATCTCCTTGCACCTCTTAACTTTAAAATTTCCAGTATAATAGTCGTCAGTAACTACATTGACTTTTCGGGAGAAGGAAACAGCACAACATTTTTAGGTATTAATTAACAAACCGTATGTTTTCTCTAAACCAGTTGAGTGCCAAGATCAAGTCATTTTGAAGTGCAATAACATCGTTTATGTCATTAATAGATTTGAATAATTTGAAATCATCAGCAAACAACAACCCAACGCCCGTTCTCAAGCTATCGGGTAACTCATTAATAAAAATAAAAAACAAGAGAGGACCCAACAGTCTCCATACTTGGAGGGTGTCTGAGAATTTCCTGTTGGTGAAATTGAGGATTCCTTTTCAATTGCTAAAGTAAGGATCCAACTTTGGTTTATTACATAGATGATACCTATGGTATATAAATATGACTAGGGTCTTGGTCAATCAGTCGCCGCCTATAGTTAATGATACAAATAAGAGAAATAGATCAACAAGTTCAGTGATTACAGCTGTTTCTTTTTTCATTACTAATAAATATGCTAAAACTCTTTTCTGTATAATTTTGATTGCAGTTATTGTGTTTTATTTCCGTCTCCTTAGAAGTGTGCGACCACATCTCATCTTTCCCCCAGGAGTTGCTCCTTAAAAAGACCCCAACAAACGATCTTTTCAATCTGAAAGTTTCACTTAACAATAGTCTGACTTCATTAGGAACTTTTTAATTACACTAAATAAGAGAACGAAATAGATCTCTTGAAATTTTACGAGATGCACTTCCTGCAACTTTGCAGCACCGAACAAAAAACGCATCCGGGGGATTTTCAAAACAGAATTACTGTTTCGAAAATAGGAAACGAGTTTTCAGACGGAATTTGAGATGGAAAGGCACCGAAGACTGTAAAAGTTTCATTACTTATTATGTTAATTATCGCCCCGACCGTGTTGTGGATAATAAAGTTGAGAATTCCAAATATCCTGAAAAACAAACTAGGAACCCGCCCGAATTTCATTTCGGGAATAATTTAATGAAATTTTACGTTTCTTGCCGTAACCTCAAAACAGTCTTTTGTCGGGGATAATCTGTTGTGATGGGAAGCGTCAGTTGTACGGGGTGGAATCTCAATAGGGGTTGACAGTTTTGAATTAAATCTTGAGAGAAAACATAATTTGTACGGAGTTTAATTTAATGAAGAAATCAGGGAATGTTTCGGAAAACAAGGATTTATAGGATTTACAATTTTCTGTTATAGTTGATAGAAACTTCGCTGATGCCGAAGTTACGATGGTTAGTTAAATACCGGGTGTCCAATAAATAGCGCGATTAAAGAGTTTTGCTATTGGTTTTCAAACAAGGATGATACTCGAGACTTTTTGAAAACAATTACTTGGACTGATATTTTAAAACTGTGGCGTCTTCGGTAAGAATAATGAACATATCTAAAAACTTAAGAAATTAAAGTACTTAATAATGGTTACAATTTATGTTCGAAAAGTCCACCATTGTTATTTAGACAAGAATTGCATCTTCTTAAGATTGACATTACCGCTTTCCTCACAGACCGCCTATCACTTTCTTCAATTGCTTGTAATACCGCCTCCCTTAGGTCACCAACTGTCTCATACTTTCTTTTGTATACTTTGTTTTTTAGCGCACCCCATAAATAGAAGTCTATACCTGCCAAATCGGGAGACCGGGGTGACCATTCACGTGGGCCATTACTTCCTATCCAAGAGTTTGGATAGATATTATCTAAGTGCTGTCTTACTAATAACGAGTTATGAGCAGGTGCTCCATCATGTTGGAACCACTCAATTTCTAAACGAGTTCTCAAATTCAAATTATGCAACATGTCCTTGAAAAGTGTATTGCAAAAATGCAAGTAGCGCTCACCAGTAAGTGATTCGTCATAGATAAAAGGCCCCAGAATGGTAGACCCTATGATACCACACCAAACAATAAAACCAAATTTTATCTGGGGTCGCCTTTGTTCTATATGGAAAGGGTTTTCTTTAGCCTAGATATGTTCACTGTGTCTGTTGAACATACCGCAGTTAGTAAATCTAGTTTCATTTGACCATAACACCTTTAATGGAGACTGTGGATTGTCAAGGCACATGTCTCTAAACCATGTGCAAAACAAAATACGTCGATGTTCGTCACCAGCATGCAAAGTTTTAGAAACTGAAAGTTTGTACGGGTGGAACTTGTGCGCTTTCAGTACCTTAACTACAGTTCGTTGAGATGTGCCAGCTTCTGCCGCAATCTCACGAGTTGATGTAGATGGATTTTGATTTACCATTGCCAAAATATTCATTTGTGCTGCTTTGTTAAGTTGATTACGTTTCTTTGGTGGTTTAGTAAAAGATACATATCTGTGTAAACTATCGTAAAGCCTCTTAAATGTACTTAGAGCAGGTTGACGACGATTAAAATATCTATGAAAGTATTCCTCAGCTGCACGAACTGAATTTTTATGGCATATGATATAACATTCCACCATATTCAGTTTTTCTTCTTTAGAATATTCCATTGTATCACCAAAACTTGTCAATATTGACGTCAATTCAGCACTACTAAAGGAATTACTCTCAAATGAGGAAACGTCAAAGTGAAAACAATCTTTTTCATGGCTACCTACTTTAAAAGTGAAAATAAGAGAGAAAAGCATCCACAACTTCATTATTTTTATGAATAACTATATCGAGTATTATATCGTTGAAAAGCTCTAAAAATGTCCGATTTTTTGAGGTCATAGTCAACTATGGTTTCCATTCAGAAAAGATAGTTTTGTGTCATATCTCGAAAACGAGAGCTGACACGCAAATGAGGACATGTCAATCATATTCGGATTACAAGCCATGACTTTTTATAAAAATCCGAAAGTGGCATTAAATTGGGCCAGTAAACCTGCAAATCTTTCCCAATTTAACCATTGCTCTATCTCCGCCAGTTTCCGAGATCCCCATACTGATCATCAAAAAATCTCACTCTGTATAGAGATATTGGAATTTTTAAGTAAGCAACTCATATATAACAAGTGGTATATCAATGAAATCTGAATATATTTCTCTGTGGAAAAACGAAATTCTGTTAATAACGTATGTTGGTACAGTCAACTTGCTTTAAGTGTACCCCGTATTTAAACAATAGACTCATTACATTATCGAGTATTATTCTTTTTCGCACAGTTTATCGTAATTTTTATTCCTTTATACAGTTTTTCCTGATAATAACGAATGCATAAATAATGCCAATTTTCCGAATTTACCATTTTTTTTTCGCAAAAATGAATTGTTCTTGTTTGTTTTCAATAATTTTTCCTTAATAAGTAGGCAAACGATCCTATCGATCTGTTTGTTTGTAGGTAATTGTATCTAAATGTTATCATGTGCAATTAAATTAAACCCCGTTTAATGGAACCCTTTCGCTTCTAGACAGTGTTTGCCCGAGGGAAAGCTATTTATATTCATCTAAGCTTTGGAATTGATTACTAAGGGAAAATTTAATGCAATGAACTTCAAGTGAAATAAAAAAGTTTTAGAATCAAATAAAAGTTTCATGGGATGTGCTTTAATCACATTTATAGACAGAACTTAATTTATCTTTGCAATTCAAAAGATTGATCCAGTTTGTACAGAAAAATCATTTTCCTACTTAATATTTCGGTCTTTAGCATATACATGTAGTAGTCACGTATGATTTTCTATTACGAAATCTTACCAATCAATTTTATTTGTACTATGAATTAATGAAGTATCCATATTACTTAGTAGATAGGTCTATCCAACTAATATCCCTTTACTCTCTTCGAGGTGTCATTTCTTTGTGCGCAAGACAATATATATTATATATAATATATATTGTCTCTGGTCAGGGACTTTCATCAGTTGCGCTTCCCACAATGAATGTCCTCTCGAACACTCTTTAGTAGTTGATACATTTCGAAATTTGAGACGCGATTAGCCGACACAGATTTTCGGGAGAATTCCGAGGTTCCGATCTGGCACCGTTCCGTGTGATTGCTGCTCTCCCTTAACTCCTAGGACAGAATGTCACGATAAAATTTTCAGGTTACTTCACCTGTCAGATTTTGAATACTCTCTTCGACGTGTCATTCCGTTTGTACGCAAGACAATATATATTATATATTAATATATATAATATATATATGTTTTTAAGTTTTCGCGGGCACTAAATGTTTTAGGTGGTTTCCGGGAATTCATCCGCGTAGTTGATAACTGATCCCTTCATCAGTTACGCTTCCCACAATTGAATACTGTAAGTAAGTAAGTAAGTATTCCTCTCGACCGACATCTAGGTCATTTTCGAGAGAATTATCAACTACGCACCCGGACAGAGGTTCCGAATTTGTCCTCTCGAGCATTTCGTTCCGTGTAATTGCGAGAGAATGTTCCGAATCGAAGAGAGTATTCAATATATCTGACAGGTGAAGTAACCTGAAAATTTTATCGTGACATTCTGTCCTATCCGTCCTAGGAGTTAAGGGAGAACAGCAATTACACGGAACGGCTCCAGATTCGGAACCTCAGTGTGCTAATTCTCTCGAAAATCCTAGATGTCGGTCTTACATCTTGCGTCTTCAAATTTAATATCCCTTTCATTAGGAAAATGTAACTTCTTCGCTAAAACAAAATGTTATAGAAGCTATTCTTACAATTTTGCTACAAAATAAACTCTTAAAAACATATGGGCATGGGCAGGTGTCTCCAAACTGTTGCCCTAACCCCTATCCCATAATCCTGTCCTGGAGGGGATCTCTTCTACTTAGTTGATAGGAACTTGGGTGAGCAGAGTATTCTTGAATAGATTTATTAGCTTGTGACTCTATAAGATATGACAGAGTTAATATTCATTTTCGGGCTTGTCCTTTTAAACATCTAGGGCGAATTAATATTCGGTTTAGGAGACAATTTTACTTGGGTGGGCGACGAGAGGTTACTGGGTGCTGGGGAAGAGCTAGGATCACCCCTGGTATCAATAGTTGCTTCGGTGGAACTTTCTGCATGGGCGATTTGAGGGAGAGGATTTAAGATCTGCTTTAATCCGCTTATCAATGATGGTCTTCTGCATTTATGTTTTATAGACTCAAGTGTTAGCTAATCTTACTTCATAAGCACCCTCCACGTGTATGAGGTCCAGGACCTCCTGATCAGACTAGTTATTCAGCCCAGTAGCTTCTGCTTCCATTGTCCGATTGATTGTACTCAATTGGGCGGAACATGCTTGATGTTGTGGAAAATTCATATATGATGCAAAGAAGTTGATATTGTTAAGCACATAATCATACCAATTATTAAAAAGATTAAAATTATCATTTTCAGAATCCCCTTTGACAGCACCTGTTTATAACCCTTAAAAGTTGAAATTTTGCCGAAAAATATTCCGATGAAAACAATCATTATCCAAATTGAGGTACCTATGGCCATGTCAGGACTGGAACTAAAGGTACTGGTCAGGATCTTGCACACCAATGACTAAAACTCAAGCAATTCAACCAGACGGTGACATTGAAACTTACCAGTTAGATGTTTCTACGTTTTCCTTGGGATTAAATGAATGTTTGGTCTCAGATAATTATCAATTAGAAAATTAGTGCAATAAATGCAAGTAAAAAGGGAACAGGATAAAAAATGTTTCTCAAATGAAGTCTTTTTGGCATTTCTTGTCTGTTATCGAGCTTCGATGAATAATTTTTTGTTTAGTTCTGTGTATATTGTCCTTATCAAATTTCTTTCACAACCTTGGACTGTTTGGCTGTATGTGTTTACTTTGAATTTAAAGCTTGTTCTTCGCATGGCTGGAAAAAATTTCCTCTTTGTCCGCCTTTTAATCAGTTCCTATAGCTGCTGACTATAGGTTTTCCTTTCATCTTTTTTGGTGGTCCCCCAAATTGGTCTTCTATTATAAACTAAGTTAAGTAGTTATTTTCGCTTATTTTTTAACCGACTTCCAAAAAGGAGGAGGTTATCAATTCGTCGCGTATTTTTTCGCTTTTTTTGTGTATGTATGTTACCTGATTTCTTCTCCTGTGGTGAACCGTTTTGAATGAATATGGTCTTGTTTAATAGAGTATATATCCAGATTGGTGAAACTTCAAATTTTGGAAAAGAATTCTATTGGTAAATTGATAAAATTTGTGAATGAAAACATGCGTGCATGGAAATCGACCAATATCCCTAATATTTTAGTCGATTTTTCGATAACTCCTTGTGGATGTGTATAGTTTTTTAACGTTTAATCTATTAAGGAAGATCCTTAGGTGATCTCATATACTTTTCTGCGACGTGCAACTTGCAGTTTTGCAGAAAATCGCCGAAAATTCCAAAATTCTTATCAAAAATTTCATCTAAATGGCATAACGGACATTTCCTCATAAATATTTTAATTCCAATGTAAGAGTGCGTTAACTTTAGGCACTGGAAGTTTTAATTGAGAATTTGAAAATTTTCTATGTACATTTCATGCATATAGGTAGTAAACCATAGTATTTTCGGCTCCTTAAATCAATGACTACCAAGCTCGTTTTGTTTGTATACCAGGTAAATACCTATTTCAATGCAACTTTTTCCATTTTGCAAAGACGGTGCTTTTGGTTGTCACATTCTCCCGGCCTAATAGAAAATTCAGTGACAACACATGTCAAACTTTAAACTGCTATTTGGTAAGTTTATAGACAGGGTGTTTAGTTATAGCAAACAAAATCACAAAGTAAAGTGATAGAAGGAGTTGCATTTATATGAAGATTGAAATATAGGATGGACTTGAATGATAGTGGTCCGTGGGCAGCCGTATATACAGGATGGTTGGAATATAGTATGGACTGGACGTTTGGTGGTATAAAAATGTTGGAAAAAATGTGAAATTAAAATTATATAGGTGATTAAAAAACTGTTATATGATGTGGGCATAAGCAAATCATATACAGGATGGTTGAAATATATACTGCAGTTGAATTGTATTTATACAGTGTGATTCAACAAATATTTCTTTTATAGCCCATAAGAAGTTGCATAAAGTATGGAGAGGAATTAATGTTAAACAGGGCGATAATATACAATGTTAAAAATGAAATAATTTTTGGGGTAGCCCACAAGGAGTTATATACTATGGTTGAAATATAGCACGGATTTGACTCCGTAAATATAGGATGGATTCTACTCCGTCCTATAGTTTACAGAAGGCAGCTAACAAATTTATGCTTGTCCATGGGCAGTCGTATGTACAGGTTGGTTGGTACATAAGTTGGAGTGGAGTTATGTACAGTTATACAGGGTTGTCAAAAAAAGTTGAAAAATCGTTACATGGCATAGTCCGTAAGACATAAATATATTTTTAGCTTATTAAGTCAACGCGAACTTGTATATTTTGTTTGTAAAGATTTACCTGTCAGTTTAAATGAGAAAGTATCATTGTGTAATGTTGAGGCTTTCGATGTTACCTGGTTCTGTCTATTAAGGTTATACATACAAAATAAAAAATAAAGAATGAAAACTAGTACTAGTTCAAAAATACTAAAAAGTTGAAAATACAACATTTTAAAAAAATATATAACCGACTTCTACCTATAACTAAAAAGCTAAAAATAATTATAACAAAATACAATTCTAGCAAATAAATAACACATTCATTGTTGTTAGGTACCTACCCAGGAAGTAAAAAATATAAATATTAAAAGGTGCTCATTCTGTACAAATTAATTACCTACCAATATACTATATTTTTGAAGTCGGTGCCAAGCAACAATCAAGTTTGATGAAGTAGTAGATAAATACGCAATGAAGGATTTTAGATTCGCTTGGCACAGGCTTCAAAATATACTAGATTGGTAGGTAATTAATTTGTACAGAATGAGCACCTTTTAATGTTTACACTTTTTACTTCCTGGGTAGGTACCTAACAACATTGAATGTGTTATTTATTTGCTAGAGTTGCATTTTGTTATAATTATTTTTAGCTTTTTAGTTATAGGTAGAAGTCGGTTATATATTTTTTTAAAATGTTTTATTCTCGTTATCTATACTCACTGACAAAGAAATTGCAACACCAAGAGGAACATGTTTAAATTTAATATTGTTTTGGTGAAACATGCTACAGTAAGGAGTAAATTTGAATAAAAAATACCAAGCAGTTAAAACTTTTTTGTTAGATTTGTTAATAATGGGTTTGTCCAGCACGGTTATCTATACACTCCCCACCACGTCTTGGCATTGATTTAATAAGGTTGTCTATTTCTTCTTGAGAAATACGATCTCCAGCTACCTGTATTTCATGTCTTAGAACCTCCAAAGTCTGGGCTGGGATAAATTTCCGAGCCTTCTACCCTTCAAATCCCAAACATGTTCTATGGTCGAAAAATAGAGGAATCTGCGCGATCATGGAAACAGATTCTCATGGGACTCTTCAAAAAAGTTTAATCTAACTTGAGAACATGAGGCCGGGTATTATCTTGTCGAAATATGGGCTCCGTGAGTCGGTTAAGATAAAGGAGTAGATACGGTTCCACCACTTTCTGAAGAAAAGAGCTGTCATTTGGTCTCGAACAAACACTAAAGATGAACTACTTCCATGTGCAATAGCTAACCCATACCATAACGCTTACTTTTCGATGTGTTTTGTTTCCTTTGTATCTGCTCTTTTATCAGCTGCTCATATTAAAATGTTGTTCCTTATTTCCTCACTTTGCTTTTTGTTAAATTCGCTAGCGCTATTTAATATTCAAAATATTGAAAATACCTCTCAAAGTGCTACTTCCCTGTGACACAAACATTTTCAATTACACGCAACTTTCCAATATATGAGTTCGACTTAGCAACTGCTCACAATAAAATCTGAATTGAATTCGTCCACATTTTCGTCGGCATTCCATCGCCGATCCAAAGATGGATGTTTTCCTTATTTCTGAACATCACGCTTGTGCATACGTACACAATATAAGTAATCCCCCGGCGTCGCGACGTCAGTAGACGCCTCCCGAAGCGTCACCACGTCGAGAGCGGCGTTGGATTCCTTTCATCTAGCGAGAAGTCATTTGTCACGAGTTTCCTTCGAAGTTGTTTGAAGTTTTCTTTTGACTTCCCGCCACTTATTCTATTAGCATTTGCTGTTGGTAATAAATTCGGGGAATAGGGGGAATATAAATTGGTTTTCATTAAACGAAGATTGTCTACCAACTTGGGGAAACGTTTAAGATTGATCTAATTTAATTTTGATGAGTGTTGTTTTGGGGGTATGGTTACCGAAATATCAGTCGTTTGCTCATATTGATTTTTACTCAATTTAAATGAGAAGATTAAAGTACTTACCAGAATACCTCAATTACCACATTAGAAGTGTTGTTGTATGACATCAAGAATAATATGTAAAAATCCACAATTTTGCTTTTATAATTAGCTCAAACTTTTGTTAACTAGTGCTAAAAGTGACGTATTCAGGTCCAAAGAGAAAAATTCGCTGTCCATTTTGATACAACATCAATGAACCTGTCTTGTTCACCCTTATAACATCAAAAAGTTGATAGGATTAGAAAGGAAAAATCAACTGATGACCTTAGCCCTGCACTAGGATGTTGACCTTTAAGGCATTTTGTGCTCCATTTTATAAAATCGAAGTAACACCTGAAGCAAGATGTGGTAAAATTTCAGATTCATATGTACCCATGATCAGGTCAAGTACTAATGTCTCAAGGGTCACTCAAGATGAATGGTAAAGCTTCATACTGTATATTCGATGATAAATGCAATTTCAAAAATGCGGTAGTATGACCAATGGCGGACTAAGGCTAAAGGGGGCCCTATGCAACATTGTAATTTCGGGCCCCTTTTTGCTAAATTTTGCCTTTTTCGACTCTCTTCCCCCCGTCCTCAGGCTGCATCACACTTTCTGCGTCCCCTATAAATATGACGTCACATAAGCTAGGAACCCCCACCTGTATATGACACATTGCGACTAATACTAATATTACACAAATATTAATATAATGAATAAGCATATCTATAATAACGATCTTGCAGTATCTATATTGAAAGGTGAGTCAGAAATGGGTTCAAATCATTTACCTAGAAATAATTCCGAGACGGTAAAAAACATCAATCTAAGTACTAAAACAAAGTACACTAGGGCGTCGAATTTGATCATGAAAGTTGTTTAGAATATTTCCATTATCTCTAGAAACGTTATAGACATTATTGAAAGGTGGTGCGGAAATGTGTTCAAATCATTTACCAATAAATAAAGCCGAAGACAATAAGAATCAGCAATCTAACTACTGTTGGTTAGAATCTTTCCATTAGGTCTAAGGAACCATATTGACATTATTGAAAGGTGGTGCGGAAATGTGTTCAAATCAATTACCATCAAATAAAGCCGAGATAGTAAGAAGCAACAATATAACTACTAAAACAAAGTACACTAGGACGTCGAATTTGATCATGACATTTGTTCAGAATCTTTCCATTAGATCTAAGGAACCATATAGACATTATTGAAAGGTGGTGCGGAAATGTGTTCAAATCATTTACCAAGAAATAAAGCCGAGACAGTAAGAATCATCAGTCTAACTACTAAAACAAAGTACACTAGGACGTCGAATTTGATCATTACAGTTGTTTAGGAGCTTTCCATTAGATCTAAGGAACCATATAGACATTATCGTGGAGCCGTATGTATTCCCTTACCTTAATCCAGATCCCCCGATCTTACGCCCATAGAACATGTTTGGGTTATGATTGACTTTGGACGTTCTAAGGCATGACAAATATAGGCAGTTTGGGATAGTACATTAAACACCTTGGCATTTTGTCTTCAAAGTTTGATCATTTACTCCAGTATTAAATTATTAAATAATAATTAAACTTATTAACCCGTTATAGCAAATTAATTTTAGGGCTTGCCATTACTTTTTAACTTCGCCTTCAGATCAGTTAATTTAATTTCAAAAGCTTTTTCCAAATAGAGGTAATCATTTTTAAAACAAGGAATGGACAAGAAGGTAAATTTTACATTTTTTCTCACAATAGTTATCTAGTTCTTCACTGTTTTTAATGTTACTGTGGACTGAACGACTTGTCATTTTCTGTCCTTTGAACGCTTATTTTTAGTGCCTTTCATTATTAAGGGTAGTGAATTTCATCTCTACAACATTTTAATTTCCCAATTTGCTCCAGGTGTAATAGTTAGTGGCATCATATTCGCAAAAAATGTAATTTTAAGCACTAAAGTGAGCTGTATTCGCTAATTTGTATATTGCAAATATCTCGGAAACTTGTCTTCCTTCAAAAATGTCGCTCAGATCAAATAATTGGAAATTTCATGCTCTACAACATTTTTCCGCTACTATTAGTTCAAATTACTTGCTGTCTGTTTCTTAAAAAAAATGATAGCAACATTACATGAAAGTGGTTTCAATTTATCGGTAACAACGAACCAGAATTTCAATGTGACTTTGATGCGCTAAGACAATTCCCAGGTCCTGTAGAAATCTTCGTAAACTTTGGATATTATGAAAACTCACTCTCTAGCGACCATCTATTCAGCTTATCCCAACCAACAGTGAAGAAATTGTTTAGACTGCTAAAACAAGTAAAGACTTTTTACCGGGATACTTTGTATGATCCACACTTTCAAAAATGTTCCTACAACAACCAATGACAACTTGAGCCTAGCAGATGATCAAGTGATTATCTTACAAGATTTGGCCATATTAGCAAAGTGATTAAGAAACTAGAGGCGGAATATAGGAAACATGGTCCAGAAATCAACTTGCATAAGGCTGAATACATAATGACAACACAAGAAGGAATATTCAGTCTACAAGTCAGTGAAACTGCTAGATAAAATACAAGCATTGGTTTAATTATTTATTGTACAAAATAACGAAGAATTTGGGTGGTATAAACCAAGGAAATACAGGAAAAATCACAACATTTTGGAGAATAGATGACGAAAACGAAGGATGGAAGTTAAAAAGAGCTAGAAGATAAATTTTTAGATGGTACGGACACGTTTAAACATAATCCAATGTATACCTGCATAACCGAGGGGAGTCGAGTGGTAAACGATCCTGAAAAGATGCCAGAGAGATTAGAAATAGAAAGACTGATGGGCACTGGTTGAAATTAGGAAGGCTTATAGATAGAAATCCTAAATATATATCGTGTGTCATGATGTTCGTACACTGGTTCCAGCTTGAAGAGGCTAGTTTTGGATCTGCTAAGTGCCGCTGTTGTCGATATCTAGTAAAATTGTTTAATAAACACTTTATATAGTCCTGCACGTCCACTAGTATCTAACCAAAGTGGATCCTACACCTACACAGTGCCACAATGAAACCTGCATCTAGTACATATACTTATTCATGACTTGATGAATGTTGATTGTTGCTTTTGTTATAAATCACCATATTTTTTCGATCGAATTGTTATTCAACACCAGTGAAACACGTGTCAGGGCACGGTCGTGTGGATCACCTTTTGTTTAAAATTGTGTTTGATAAATTTATATTTATCACAAACGTAGGGATTCTTGCAAAAATGAAATCTAAAAAAATTAGAGAGATGTCACAGTTGTAACATTGAAATAAGAGCATATCAGTTAGAAATTTTCAGGCTCTCGCATTTGACATAGCGTCTTGCCCAACAATTTTTACTGCGTCGTCAATGGCGATTGGCACTCAGAAAGTAGACTACAACTTCCTGAGTTTCCGGTCTCTGGGAAATAACGGAAATATGAATATCGGTTCGGCAGGGTATCTTTATGAATATTTAAGAGTTGTTAAAGGAAGAATTTGGTAGCAAAATATTTGCATTTTCTTTATCGTCCTGGAGATAGCGGGCGTCGAAAATTTAAATGAATTGGTTGAAATTTATGCTTTCTTTCTTAAGGAAAAAAAAACAAATGATACGCCATCCAAAGTGGTTTCATTTCTTGGAACACAAAAGAGTATAAACGTAATCATTATGTGAAGCTTCAAAACATAAATTTGGGCACGGCATATTTTTGTTCAAATTAATACAGATATGACACAGATAAAAATAAAATTTGAATATGCGATATCCACAAATTTATATTTTCATAAATAGTTTATATATGAAAATATAAATTTGTGTATATCGCATATTCAAATTTTATTTTTATCTGTGTGATATTTGCTCAGAAGCTTCGTTTTAATATCTGTTCAATGAGCAATACTGTGCGGATTTAATTCAAAATTTAAGTTAAGAATTTACCCTAGAATGTCTTGATTAAGTTCTAGCAACTTATGTACACTGATAGTATCGCGTATATTAGTATTTTAGTGGTTTTTGCATTAGAACAAACACCAGAGTAGTTTCAAAGGTTTGATACTCGTGAGTTATCTTTTCAAATCCTCGGTACCCATAATCTTGACATTGAAGTTGTGCAGAACTTCCTGGTCCCAATTCTTGACGTACCTACTAAACGCTTGGTTAATGGGGACTAAGTGTCTATTTAGATTTTTTGCCGTACCATAAATCATCAACAATACACCTTAGTAATTGGCTCCGAAATCACCAATTTATGTTCCAATTGTTTTGATGTTGACAGAACTTCCGTATTTAGGTGCCTTATGTCCCTATACAATTTCGTTCAAGTAGCCAATACTGTTTTTTCTTCTTGATTTAAGTTCTCCAACTTAAATTCACTCTATGTGACGCCTGCATTGAAATTATAACATCCCAAATATGTATCTATAATTTTCATCATAATTTCTACCACTATTCAGAAACTTCTTGTATCGTACAAAAAACTACACCCTTGTACAAATTTGCAACTTGTTTTGGTGGCCACTGTTACAAAACTGTCTTGAAGCCATGAACTGATCATTAAAATAAATATAGAAACCACTTGTAGCCACTATATGAATATATGAAAAGTTAGGATTGCAGTACGAAGGCTTTCTGACATAACACCAAACAATTTTTGAATTTGACTGGACGACGTAGTATTGTTAAGAACTCACTATATTCTATTGATTCTGCGCTGATGAAAACTACCGAAGTATTTATTTTATCTGGGTTCTTTGGGAATAAGACCACATAAACGTGAAAGTCTGTTTATTTCAAAAAGTCCAAATGTTTCAAGTTCGAAATCAGACCCCATTTTCAATGGTATGATTTTTAAAATATACAGACTTTCAAGTTCATGTGGTGTTATTCCCAACGAACCAAGAAAAAACAAAAAAAAAACAGAGATACCACGATTATCGTTCAAAAAACAGCTACTGAAGTAGTCCATGACAAAAGTGAGTAGAAAGCCACAGTGACAAATACGTAATGACATGGTTTTTGGAAGTCTACACACTAAAGTTTAACTTATGACGTTAGCTTTCTTCGCCCAATAGAGTCATTATGGAAACAAGAATTCGGTGACGTAAAATATGTTCATACATAATATTCACACAAACAATTTCAGCCCAAAAATCGTGTATATTGTGTACTAGAATATTATTTTTAACTTCTTGGTGACATAGCAGACCTGGAGACCTACAGTGCGTCCTAAGTACACTCGGATATGAAAATGCCAGCCGGTTCACGATCTGAAAAACCTCATAAGGTTCGTAACGTGTGCTTTGAACGTCCTATCAAGAAGTTTTGCAAGCCGGAAAGCTCTATACGAGTGCCGGAAACTCATCTGAAAAACCTCTAACACCTCCGTAACGTGTGGTTTGATCAAATTAATTGCAAGAAGTTTTGCATCCTCGAAAGTGCTCACTTAAAATGCATTTTTTTATTAAGTTTTTGCTCAACTAAGAGCGGTATAACTTAGAAACACTGTTGTGCAAAACTTACAATGAGCAAACCACACTCGAAAGGTTTCACGCACGCCTTATTTTTCAGATGAGTTTATTTCGATTTCTTACGAGTTTCCGGAAATTTGCGCTATTACACTACGTTTAAAAGGTTAGAAAGCACGCAAGGTTTTGAGTCAAAAAAAGTTTCATAACCTTGTTAATAAATTATGGATGTACTAAGAGTATCTGCAGTTATCGACCCTGTTTCATATATATATATATATATATATATATATATATATATATATATTATATCATAATATCTAAGTAGTCTAATAATTTTCTTACATACATAAGCTCTAATTTGTTTCATACGAACATATAAAGCAGAATATTCTAAAATGATTCTTGATATTCTTTCAGGTTCTTAGAGAAAACTCAGTATTCAAGAAGGGTAAATTCCTTTCCACTTTGCAGTTGAATTCGCAATTTCCCACTCCCGAAAATATTATTTCACGATTGAATAATTTTTGATATGAAAATAAGCAACTGTCTAGGGGCAAAGAAATGCGGTGCATGCACTTCTGAGAATATTTCCTGTTATAAGAATAATAATTTTATGGAATTTGCCCGAAAGAATTTGCGATCTTTTGAGTTCTAGGTTTGTTGGCATGGAAATTATACACAATTTGATTTCCGGCGTTCTTTTTAGTGAGTATTGTAGTTCTGCATAGTTTACAACATACAATTCGATTATCCAATACCAATTTTTTTAATCCGTATAAGAGGGTTGTCAAACAATATGAATTTTACTGAATTGTTGCGGCTGATACTTGATGTAAATCCATAATGAGAAACACAAAAACGAAAATTATATTTCGAGATTTACACTTTATTTTATAAACGACACGTGTTTCGGCATACAATGCCTTAATAAAGTTTCACAAAATACTAAAACTATTATTCTAACTACACCATTATATATACATATTACTTAACTAAACTAATTATACAGAGCCATTGAAAAGATTTAAAAGTGGGGATGGATTAAGATCTAATTGGTTATTTAATAGTCTACCTGAATATTTATACCTGTTAATTTCTAGGGATTCTAATAGATTAATTTTACTGAGGTTATTTTCCAAATGTAATATATTTACAGTTTTGTTAAAGTTGTGATTATCCTCTACTAAATGACGTGCATAATTAGATTAATTGTCTTGTGTAGAATAACTTCTTTTGTGCTCTCTAATACGAGTATTAAAATTTCTAAATGCCCTACCGATATATAGCTTGTCACAATTGCCGCAGTTAAGTTTGTATACCCCGGATTTACAATTACTATCTACTCTTGATTTATTATTCTTAATATATTTGTATAAATTATTTGAAGTTTTATAACTGATATTTATGTCTTGTTTTTCTAAAAATGATTTAACTTTATTACTTGTTTCGCCCAGGTAAGTTAAAGTTTTGAAAAATTCGTCAAAGGTACATTGATTAATCTATGGATCATACTATAAAATGCAGACATTTTTTGTTGGTAAGGATGATATATAACTACTATGAATGACTATGTCCGAATATGTAGGCTTGTGATAAATCGCAAATGTATGTTTGTTATTTATTCTGGTAATTGTCAAGTCTAAATAATTAATTTCATTATTTGTTTCTATTTCAGTCGTAAATTCAATATTTGGGTGTATATTATTAATGTATTCTAAAAAGGTGCTCAATTGTCTATTAGTTTCTGTAAAACATACCAAAATGTCAAAACAACGGTTTTGCTCACCATCTCATCGATAACTTAGTAAAAAAGAAAATTTTCCATAAGGCTCTAAATTTAATTTATCCTATTGATGATGATGACCTTATGATTTTTTCAAAACTTTAACTTACCTGGGCGAAACAAGTAATAAAGTTAAATCATTTTTAGAAAAACAAGACATAAATATCAGTTATAAAAGTTCAAATAATTTATCCAGATATATTAAGAATAATAAATCAAGAGTAGATAGTAATTGTAAATCCGGGGTATACAAACTTAACTGCGGCAATTGTGACAAGCTATATATCGGTAGGACATTTAGAAATTTTAATACTGGTATTAGAGAGCACAAAAGAAGTTATTCCACACAAGACAATAAATCTAATTATGCACGTCATTTAGTAGAAGATAATCACAACTTTAACGATACTGTAAATATATTACATTTGGAAAATAACCCCAGTAAAATTAATCTATTAGAATCCCTAGAAATTAACACGTATAAATATTCAGGTAGACTATTAAATAACCAATTAGATCTTAATCCATCCCCCACTTTTAAATCTTTTTAATGACTCTATATATTTAGTTTAGTTAAGTAATATGTACATATAATGGTGTGGTTAGAATAATAGTTTTAGTATTTTGTGAAACTTGATTAAGGCATTGTATGCCGAAACACGTGTCGTTTATAAAATAAAGTGTAAATCTCCAAATATAATTTTCGTTTTGTGTTTCTCAATATAAATTTTGCTTAAGAGAAAATTATCCTTATTTTTGATAAAATCGCCGTTAAAAAAACTTTATTAGAGTTGCAAACTGCGTCCAAACTTCTAATTACCCACATATCCTGAAAAGTGAGGTTTTGTATTTTTTTTTAGAAAAATGAAATTCTATCATTACACATTACGTTCAAACCATTTAAATGAAATGTTTTACTGTTTGTACTTAAAATTGTTGTTTGTTTAATGACGTTAATTATTTTTTTTTGTTTACAGTCCAGCCAATGACCATTTTCCCGTTTAATTACACTGATGAATGATGTATGTTACTTACTTTTTAAAAATAACTATTGGTCTAATTGTATTGGTGAACTACCTATAAGGCTACTGATATGGTACCAACAAGATACCCTTTTGCAATGGAATATTTTTCGTCCGGCTAGGTCTCCATACTTGAGCCCTCTCGATTATTTCTTGCAGGAGTATTTAAACTAAAACATAAAATAATATATTTCTATAACAAAATCGCATTTTTTTAGTAGAGAAATTTAACTACATATTTGAATGTAATTTTCAACATTTTTTCTAATAACGTGTTCATTTTTTTTCTATTTACAATTTTTCCTTTATTTTACAATTAATATCAAAAATTTGTCATTTAACATACTGTATATATTAGGTTGTTTCTGGTAATTCATCCGCATAGTTGATCCCTATTGTGGTCGATGGTAAAATGACGACGTTTTGAGAAAGCCACATCTGTCATCAACAGGTCGGTTCGTATAATTCTCTTTTTCATCTGCTGGAATTAGAAAATAAAATAAAACAGATGCTCAGAGCCATATTTCCGAATTGTTATAGTTATAAACGTATAATGTACTTGAAAAATTATGTTTTTATTTTATTTCGCTGATAGATACCAAACTTAATATAATCATTTCAAGATAGTGAACGATTTTTCCATATAAACTTTGGTTCTCCAATTTTACCCCCATTAAGGAGTAATTAAAAAAAAATAAATATGCAAATTTTAATCATTTGTCACCAAAAACATTTTCAAACAACCAAATCTGTGTTAATATGTGATTTTTTTGATAATCCGTTCTTGATTGATGTCTACTTTCTATCAACTGCGTATCTGCCAAATTTTAGCTTCAGGAAAAACGATTTTTCTATATTACCTTTATAACCCCATTGCACCCCCATTTAAGAGCAGGTTAAAAAAATGCTACTTTAATTATTAGTTGTAACAATAAAAGTAGCCTATAACTGCCTCCAGGCTCCCATCTGTCTCTAAAGAAAATTTTATAGCAATCGATTTATCTATTTAGGCGTCAAAGAGTAACAAACAAACAAAAAAACTCACTATCCCATTTATAAAATTAGTTCGAACTATCTTTAGTTTATATTCCAAAGTATGTTAAAAATTTTGTTTTACCAGCAGAGGTTATCAAAATTTTCTTTCTTTACTTTCAATACTAATATCAGGAAAAGAAACGTTTAAAATGGAACTCACATAATCCTCTTAGACTGATTGTTTCTTTTTCTGAAAAATGTATTCGTGTATGAAACAACTTATCAACTGTGAAATAAAAATATTATTATTATACAGAGGGGTCCAAAAAATGTATCCATTGTTTAAAAGTCCATAACTTGCAAACAAATTGACGGAGTTATCTCATTTTTGGTATTGTAATAGTTTGTAGCAGGGATGTTGCGGATGCATTATTTTTCACATCCGCGGATGCGGATGCGAATGTGGATTTTAGGACGCTCACATCCGCGGATGCGGATGCGGATTTGTACAAAAAACTTAAGTGTTGATTTGGTAGAGTAAAAAAAACAGTAATATTTATCTTTTCTTTATTTAATAATAAAGTGGTGAATGAATTACTATTACGAATGAATTATTTTAGTAATTAAAATTGAATATTGGAGCATTATATTTAATGAAAAGTAGAATGGCCGCCTTTTCAGACTCCAATCTGTTTCGTAAGTGTTCGTATATTAATCCTGCGCTACTAAATAATGGTTCACTTGGAACATTGGCTGGTGGAGCTGATAAGAATTTACGTACTATTTTAGATAACAGTTTGAACTCGCTTTTATTAACACTCCACCATTTAAGAGTGAATGACAGTCGCCAGATAGTCAGTGTTTTGTTGTTAGTTGTACATATTTACTCGAGCAAATATGGCTGGTGCAAGGCTTACATTCGATGAAAGAAAGTCAGATTTGAAGTGGTATTTTAAGTACGAAAACATTAGTGAGGTTTAACGGCAATGGGAAAATGAGTATCAAACAGAACCACCGACACGTTTAACGATTCATTGTATTCGAGACAAATTTGAAGCCGATGGCTGTGTTAAAGATGTACACAACCAACGATCTGAACGACCTGTAACAATAACAGGTCCAGCTAACTCCCGACTTGTTTTACAACAATTCATTCGCTCACCACAGAAGTCTGTGAGACAGTGTGCCCGTGAAACTGGAGTGAGTCGCCCAAGTGTTCCGCGAATTTTGAAGAGAGCAAAGTAGAAGTGCTACATCCTAAGATGGCTACACTCACTGAACGAGGACGACCCAGATCGTAGAATGAAGTACAGCGAGTGGTTTAATAACATGGTGCGCAACGATGAAGAGTTTGCAGAGATGATTGAGTGGTCTGATGAGGCACAGTTCAAACTCAATGGTACTACAATTGCATCTACTCTGCCGTCGAAAATCGGAACGTCCATCTAGACAAAGCCGTGAATATTCTAGAAGTAAAGTGTGGTGTGGGTTCTCTTACCGGGGCTTGATGGGGCCATTCTTCTTTGATGGTACAGTTACCGGTGAGGTGTACCTTCAGAAGCTTCAAACATACATTTTACCTGCTACCCGAGACTTGTATGGAGACGGAAGATTTTACTTTCAACAAGATGGTGCCCCAGCCCACTACCACAATCGTGTTAGGGCTTATCTAGATGAAAATCTACCAGGAGATGGATAGGCCATAGAGGTGCTGTAGAGTATCCAACACGTTCCCCAGACTTAACTCCTCTGGACTTTTACCTGTGGTGAACACTAAAGGACATCGTTTATCGACAAAAGCACTAAACACGTTGCAGTCAGTAGTTCGTGCTGCAATTCAGCGGCATCGTTTGTGTATGGTTGTTAATGGTGACCATTTCGAACCTAGAGAGATGGACTTTAATCTACACTTTCACCAAAAATGAGACATCTGTGTCAATTAGTTTGCAAATTATGGACTGTTAAACAGTGGTTAAATTTTTTGGACCGTTCGGTATTAATAAATCTTCGTACAACAAAGTAAGAAATATAATTCATAAACATAATTTGTTTTTGTGTAACTCCCTCTAATTGAATCCTTTCTGAATTAACCCCGAAATTCTCTTTAACCTTCTGGCGAACAAGTTTTCAACGCAATTTCCCCGGAAGATCACCGGGGGCTTTATTCCGAACCTTCGGAACAAGTGTTATTTGAAATCCCAGCTTTCCGAAGTGCAATCCCATTTGGCACGGTGGACTTCTTAATGAGTGCTATTCCCAGAATGCAGACAACTCCTCCCCGCTCTCTCGCCGACTATGTCTCAACTTCCGGAGTATCCTGAGTACGGAGTTCGGAAGCAAATATCGGAAATATGGCTCTATAAATAATAAAGAGTTGTTTTCGATGAGAATGAAGGAATTTGCATAAATTTTGACGCTGCCGTTCGGGGCATTCAGAATGAACTTTAGCGTTATGGTTGTTGTTCCGAAATGCATAAACACTTATAAAAAATTCAGCAGCAAGATAACCGACGTGTTGTGAATTCACGAAAATGTTTACTGAGTCGGGTGACTGCTTTCGTTGAATGTACAAGGAAAATGTATCACACAGGGTGTCCAGGCATTTTATGCAAAAAATTTCGGAGGATGTAACTGCGATGAAAATAATCTTATAAATGTTTCGAAAAGATTGTTGAAGAGGTCTTCAATTATTTTTCCTGTTCATTGGGTTTTTTTTATCTTCAAAAATTTTTCCTGTGTTGGGAAACAAATAACAAAATCAACGAAAAACCAAAATATGCATGCTAATATTCACTAAGAAGAGCCGAATTTTGCACTAAAAACTTTTCATATGCCCAAAATGTGCGCAATCAAAAAATATTTTTTTTCTGTATATATATCTACTGACAAATCTAAACCCGATATAAATTTGGTACAGTTTGCAAATCTTGCTTGTCGCCGCCCTTTGCCAATTTGTTATGGCCCTGTAACATCCCGAGGATGATTACAAGAGGGCATAAGGCCAATTTTTCTTTTTTTTTATCAAATAGATGTTATTTAATATTTCATCACATAAGTGAACTAGAAACGACTTGGCTTTTGCTTCGTATAGAAAATTCCGCTCGTATTGCAGAATATGAAACATGTCGCTAAAATTGTGAAATTTCACACAATGTATACCACTTGCATATATTGCGAAACTTAACCCATTTTCCATGTTATAATAATTTTATTTAAACCATGAATAGTTTATGTATATCGTTCCGTTTTGTGTTTTTGTCGATTCAGGGTTAGTAGAAAGTTGAAATCCCATACGTGCTACAAACTAGGTCGACACAAACTGTTTTGCAACATTTTAAACAAAAACCAAAGATGGCCGATTATACGCAGTTAGAGAAAAATCACTGATGTTGCCGGCCTAAACAAAAGTTTGTTCTAGAATTTTAAATTCGGAAGAATGAGACATGCGTAGGATAAATCGACTAATGGCGGAAGAACAATAAAACACTCACGAGGTAGGGGGTTTTGTTGTTAACTTAATGGGAGGGGCTAACGTTCACGAGGAAAAGGTCCAGAGAATTTCCAAAGAAGTTGGGGATCGGAACTCAAGAAAAGGAGTCGTACTTGGCGCGACGGATTTAGGAGACATAAAAAAAGTTGAAACCAGACTCCTAAGAGACGAACGTTTCACCTGTCCATATAGGACGCTATGAAGTAAATGTAAAAACACAGTTTTGCACCCTAACACCGAAAATTTATTTTAAACACTCAACGCCGTTTCAACAACTCTAAGTTGTATCTTCAAGGAGTAAACCCAGTTTTACTCCTTGAATTTTTGCACCACCCTGTGTAACTGTAATTCTACTGCGCCTTCTATTCCAAGAGCCCTGTAAATTTAACCGCTAATGGGCTTCCCTATATAATTATTTTATTAGTTATGATTTCTAACATATCTAGAATCGCCCTTTATAATTATAATATACAACGATTACTTTACCACTAAACAATAACAACGCTTGCATGCCACTTCCAGAAGTACATGCTCTCAGTATATAACAGCATTGGTCCCTCTATATATAATTACTCAAGTCTGGCGGCGGCGGCACATTCAGTTGTTTGGCGTTGACATTATAGACGTAAATAATGAATTTTTGTTATATTTTATTTAAAGAATGAACCAATAATATAAATTAATATTAGCATTCTGCACTGAAGGTTGTCAGTAGCTACTAAACAAAACAAAAATGAAGAAAATCGGTTGAGAAACAGAGGAGAAAATGGTACCTAATCGTTTTGTCTTTGCCTATTTATATATAGATTATACAATAAAAGCAAAAAATACAAGAGAGAAATAGTTAATACAATTTATCCAGCATACTATGAATTTTTGAACTTTTTCTTAAATGTTAGTTTATTCCTATAATTCTAAATATTATTTATTCATGTATTCTTAAAGCTACGCGGAACAGAAAAATTCAGTATTTCCGTCATGCTTTTAAGATGAACATTATCTTAACTCCTTTACAGATATAAGCCATTCACTTCTGCTATATCTTCATAAAGAAAACCATTAGTGACAACGAACCACATACCGTAACAATCCTAATGCTCTTTTAACGTCTCTCCTGTTGCTTAGTATTTTTTAACTGTCACTCAAAACCTGGAAAATCCAAAAGAATCCGTAAAGTCGCTTCCACCCATCCTCACTCTTCCTTTTCGCACCTCCACGCTTTCCTATTTTTTCGTCCCTTTACCCGATTTCACACTCTCCTGAACCCGTTTCACACCCTCCTTTCAACTCCGTTCTCCAGCAACGCGTAAATTAATGATTTCACTAACTGGGTATTTTTTCTCTCTTCTGTTCCAGGGTGGAGACGTCGTCCAGGAGAACATTTCCGCGAACGTCACAGATGACACCGTCACGTTGGAATTCCAGAGATCGGACGGGACGCTCGTCACGCAGCTAATTGACTTCAGAAATGTGAGTATCTATCACCCTATTTCGTTCGAGTTACAGCTCGATGTCGTTTGTAACGGTCTAACTGTGTTTCGCTAATTGGATATACGTACGAGGTTGTCAGAAACGTTTTTGGACAAAATAGAATGGGAATCGTTGTGGCATTATGTCAATTGTTTCTTGCAGATTTATTATTTAAACTAGGGATTCATAAAATGATCAGCAATACACATCAATAAGATCAATTTTAATAGAAAAAGTACATCCTAATATAGCAAAATGAAAGATATGCTATATACCGTTCGTTTAAAATAGATCAGTTGGTTCCGTGGTTTTCTTTATCCCAGGGGAACATTTCCCAGCCTTCTCAAAAGCACCCCAAAATCATAAATAGGATTCTGCATGTGTCAGAAACACTTGAAAATGATAATACATACAGTGTTGTCAGTAGAATGTCCTGCAAGATCGCCTGACTTGATCCGCTTAGATTTTTTATATGGGGTTACTTAAAGAATAATTTGTAAAATTTCTCTCTCTCTCGGCTTTATTTGTTGCTAACTTATTTAAACAAATTGCCGCCCCGCCTTTCAATGATGTTTATATGGTTCCTTAGAAATGGGACGATTCTAAATAACTCTCACAATAAAATTCGACGTCCTTCAGTACTTTGTATGATGTTTTTTACTCTCTCGAATTTATTTATTGCTGAATTGTTTAAACAAATTGCCACCCCGCCTTTCAATGATGTTTATATTGGTTCCTTTGATCTAATCGAACGATTCTAAATAACTCTTACAATAAAATTCGACGTCCTACAGTTATTTGTTTTATTACTTTGGTATTTTTTTACTCTCTCGGCTTTATTTGTTGCTAACTTATTTAAACAAATTGCCGCCCCGCCTTTCAGATTCGACGTCCTAGTGTACTTAGTTTTAGTACGTTGTTTGGTGGTTTTTCACTAACTCGCCTTTCAATGATGTTTATATGGTTCCTTAAAACTAATGGAACGATTCTAAATAACTCTCACAAAAAAATTTGACTTCCAAGAGTATTTTGTTTTGATGTTTTTTATTTGTTGCTAAATTATTTAAACAAATTGCCGCCCCGCCTTTTAATGATGTTTATATGACTCCCTAGATGTGAGTACAGACTGCGAGATGATCCTAAAATGAAATGTGCCACTTTTACATGCCCTGGACCATCCAGTTAACACGTTTGGCAGCTATCATTTGGCTTCAACGTCATAATTCAAAATACCTACAATTCAACTGTAACTGTAACAATGATATCTTCTCATAAAATATAATATAAACTTGAAAAACTCCATCGAAATTGCGACAAGTATGTTCTTTTATTAGAACAGTAAATCACTTCCTAACTTATATAAAGCTGAAGCTGCTCAAGAATTCTGTCCTTGTAGTCGTAAATATTGGACTCACGTATAAAATACCGCCTTCAAAATTAAATCTCATCAATACCGAATTTTCGAATAACAATCCTCTATTGTAACAAAATATATCTCTCATAAACCTCGGGAAGCCTTTATTCTCTCTCCCGAATCCGCACGAATATTTCTATAGATATAAATTCTAAAAGAAAAAGCACGACCAGAAAACTCAAGTAGCTCCTTGTGGCCACGATTTTCTTTGTAGCCGTAATTCAGTTCACATGTTCCGGTTGTTTTGTGGGAAAAGAATGGAGGGAACGTATCCGGAGGAATACAAAAAGCACAGACAAAATGCAATTGTAACTATTCAATTTGTAGTTCTTTTCTAAGACGTGGTCTAATTCAATTTAGGTTCCTTAAAGTGATACGGTCAATATCTTGAAGAACTTAGTAATTCAGACATCACTGTAATGTTGTATTAAGGTCATAGAATGTAAACAGTTGTACTTTATCCTTAATATGTTTTCAGGATTTTCTTACTTAACTGTTTCAAGAATTTTTAGTTACAATGGAGCGGTATAACAAGTCATTCTTACATACGCTGAACTTACTAAAATAAGCTAAAATAAGCTAAAGCCTCAATACATGCATCGGTCTGGCTAAATAGTTCTTACGTTATTAATGGTTACTTTTATTATGTAATAATAATAATATTACTACGAGATTTGTTTTCTGAATGATACTTGTGGCATATTTTTCAATGTCTAAGTGCTTCTTGGGAAATAACACCACAGTTTATAGAAAATTGCTGTATATTCCAAACATTTCGGGGTCTAGATCAGACCCCGTTGTCAATGGTTAAGAAACTACGGATTAAAAAGGCACAATTCTAAGATGTCAAATATTTTAATTTACACTGGGGATGTATTAGTACATTTTTTCTCAAAATAAATCCTTAAGACTTTAACTCTTTTGTTGTCTTTACAGCTATGTGTTCTGCAAAAGTTAATTTGCTATCGAAAATGACTCCTAAGTTCTTGATACTTGTCTTTTTTTCCAATTGTCTGCCTTGACTTGAATATGGAGAGTTTACAGCTGATAATTTTAAAATATACCACATTTCACTGGGGATGTATTAGTACATTTTTTCTCAAAATAAATCCTTAAGAATTTAACTCTTTTGTTGTCTTTACAGCTATGTGTTCTGCAAAAGTTAATTTGCTATCGAAAATGACTCCTAAGTTCTTGATACTTGTCTTTTTTTCCAATTGTCTGCCTTGACTTGAATATGGAGAGTTTACAGCTGATAATTTTAAAATATATCTTTGAACTTGTTCGCATTTAAGCACCTATTATTTTTATTGGCATCAGTTTTATATAGATAGTACCTGACTCTGTATGTTATAACAATCATCCAAAGCATCTATTTTTGCGAAGTGCGTAAAATCATCCGCATAAAGCATACTTCTTCTGTGGTTATTGTATTACATAAATAGTTACCGTGCAGAATAAATATAAGCATATAATTCTGTTATTTTTTAAAATTCTTAAACATGGGGCAAACTGTAGTTCACTTTCCAAAAGAAATGTATAGCACTTAAGACAGACATTATATGTTGGTTAGGATTCCCGGTAGTGCTCCAGCACAATCGTTCAAGGTAAATGACAGGATGTTATCAGGTCCCGAGATCATTTTGTCTTTTAATACCATGAAGAAATTAAAAGACAAAATAAGCTTGGAATTTTTGGATGTCAGTTTTTGGAACTGAGGGTTATACAGTATTACAGGTATGACTTGTTGCCTTGTCTTGTTGAAATCAGGTTCTCTGGTTGAAGTCTGAGAATTCCTGTAACGCTGTTCCGAAAAAAATGTGTACCGTCTTAACTTATCGCTTTGTATTGATAGTAACCGTACCGCTTTATTTGAAGTTTATAAATGTTTAGACCAATGATTCATTTCGTTTATAATGTCACCTATTCAGTCAGATTCGTTGACTGTAAATATATTTGGTGCTGCTGGAGAGTTAGTGTCACTTAAGAGTCTGCAAATTTGACTGTTACAGTGACCGTTTTAATGGAACTGTGTTACATCTAATCCAAAGATGTTAGTAAAGTTGGAAAACCTCTTCAGCATTTGCTCAGTAAACAGCGGCCTAGTTGCATGCTTCACTAGCCTTAAATATCAGTATATTTTAAATTTGGTACGGGGGTGTAGAAATAGTTTCTTGTGCAAAATATTCTAAGCGCATTCAAGACGAGTGGACATACTAGGTTGCTCTACAACAGATACACGCCCTATGTTTTCCGTTACTGTCGATGTCCTAGGTCTACTAGACCATGGGTTGTTTAATTAAAACCGTCTCTTTGACCATCTGTACACAAATCTTAATTAATTCAACCTGTTGAAGCTTGATTTGTATTGCAGAATCGTGCTTTGGTGAATGTTGCTATTTAACTAAATTCTTATTGCGACTCCTAAGTATCTACCTCGTCCCGTTTTCTCTCTTGCACAGAAGCAGAGGGCTACTTATTTATTGCTCCACCCTGTATATACAAAATGGAAATAAAATATTTATATGCGTAACACATACTATGGAAACAGTATAAAATAATATCTGTCTTGTTTGGTATGGGATATACAGGGTGAGTTTTTTTTGATGATCTCGGAAACTAGCGGAAACAGAGCAATAGTTAAATTGGGAAAGATTTGCAGTTTTACTGGCCCAATTTAATGACACTTTCGGATTTTTGTAAAAAGTCGTGGCTTACTAGATATTTTGAAAAAAACAAATTCTGTCGATTTAGTCAAATCCCTCTAGCTCCTTTGTTTTTGATTTTATAAAAAAAGTGTAAATATCAAAATTGAAGGGAATTGTATCCCGAATATGATTGTTATGTCCTCGTTTGCGTGACAGCTCTCGTTTTCGAGATATGACGCAAACTTATCTTTTCTTGAATCGAAACCATAGTTGGCTATGACCTCAAAAAATCGGACATTTTTAGAGCTTTTCAACGATATAATACTCGATATAGTTATTCATAAAAATAACGGAGTTATGGATGCTTTTCTCTCTTATTTTCACTTTTAAAGTAGTTAGCCATGAAATAGATTGATTTATTAATAACTGTTCCAAAAAACATTGAACGATTTTTTTATTAGGTATATCAGATATAACGAAAAAACTAAATAAGTAGGTACTTACTAAAAACTTAAGAAATTAAAGTACATAATAATGGTTACAATTTATGTTTGAAAAGTCCACCATTGTTATTTACACAAAAATTGCATCTTTTTAAGATAGACATTACCGCTTTCTTCACAGACCGCCTATCAATTTCTTTAATTGCTTGTAATACCGCCTCCCTTAGGTCACCAACTGCCTTCCTTTTGTATACTTTCTTTTTAGTGCACCCCATAAATAGAAGTCTATAACTGCCAAATCGGGAGACCGGGGTGGCCATTCGCGTGGGCCATTTCTTTCTATCCAAGAGTTTGGATAGATATTATCTAAGTGTTGTCTTACTAATAACGAGTTATGAGCAGGTGCTCCATCATGTTGGAACCACTCAATTTCTAAACGAGTTCTCAAATTCAAATTATGCAACATGTCTTGAAAAGTGTATTGCAAGAAATGCAACTAGCGCTCCCCAGTAAGTGATTCGTCATAGATAAAAGGCCTCAGAATAGTAGACCCTATGATACCACACCAAACATTAAAACCAAATTTTTTTCTTTTTCTTTAGCCCAGATATGCTCATTGTGTATATTGAACAAACCGCAGTTAGTAAATCTAGTTTCATCTGACCATAACACCTTTAATGGAAACTGTGGATTGTCACGTCACCAGCATGCAAAGTTTGTACGGGTGGAACTTGTGCGCTTTAAGTACCTTAACTACAGTTCGTTGAGATGTGCCAGCTTCTGCTGCAATTTCACGAGTTGAAGTAGATGGGTTTTGATTTACCATTACCATAACATTTAGTTGCGCTGCTTCGTTAATTTGATTACGTTCCTTTGGTGGTTTAGTAAAAGATCCATATCTGCGTAAACTATCGTAAAGCCTCTTAAATGTACATAGAGCAGATTGACTACGATTAAAATTTCTATGAAAGTATTCCTCAGCTGCACGACCTGAATTTTTATGGCATATGATATAACATTCCACCATATTCAGTTTTTCTTCGTTAGAATATTCCATTTTATCAAGAAAACTTGTCAATATCGACTGTAAGTTCAGCACTACTAATGGAATTACTCTCAAATGAGGAAACGTCAAAGTGAAAACAATCTTTTTCATGGCTACCTTCATTAAAAGTGAAAATACGAGAGAAAAGCATCCATAACTCCGTTATTTTTATGAATAACTATATCGAGTATTATATCGTTGAAAAGCTCTAAAAATGTCCGATTTTTTGAGGTCATAGCCAACTATGGTTTCCATTCAAAAAAGATAAGTTTGTGTCATATCTCGAAAACGAGAGCTGTCACGCAAACGAGGACATGACAATCATATTCGGGATACAATTTCCTTCAATTTTGATATTTACACTTTTTTTGTAAAATCAAAAACAAAGGAGCTAGAGTGATTTGACTAAATCGACAGAATTTCGTTTTTCAAAATATCTAGTAAGCCATGACTTTTTACAAAAATCCGAAAGTGTCATTAAATTGGGCCAGTAAAACTGCAAATCTTTCCCAATTTACGCATTGCTCTATATCCGCTAGTTTCCGAGATCCTCATACTGATCATCAAAAAAAACTCACCCCGTATTTGCCAGGGAAATTTATATCGCTTGAAGGAGAATAGTTTATATTTTCTAAATAATTTTTGATGGTCATTCTTGTAATTGTGCTTTACACATGCCATTATTTCCAGTGTGTTCACAGCAATAACCATTCGTTTGCATACCAGACGATTCCGTTCGTCAGCTGAACTAATTTCCATACTAAATCACCTTGTAACTCACAAACTCTCGTACACAACACACACACTGTTAAGTAATTAGCAGAAAGTGCATTACAGTGTGCAACATCACGAACGGGCGCGACGCTGAATAAATTGTCGGATTCATCAGTATTAAAGATCGGAGGCCGGCCGATTTCCATACACACGTACCTCAATCCTTTACAGTCACATACACGTCCGCACACACACTTCCGAACGTGCCCGAACGTGCGAAACGCGCTTCCGAATACGGAATCGAAGATCATCGAGACACTGTTCGTCGCGTTTTGTTCTGTTTTTGTTAATGCATCTGCATCTAGCTGTTGCCCTCTTTGTCTAAACAATCCCGTTTGACGATGTGAAATGTCGCGTGGTTGGTTTGGGAATTAGAATGAAATGCAACATAATGGGAGGCTGAAATGTTGCAGAATGATGCTGGGGGTTCGGTTAATGACAATGGATCTGTCTAAATCGTACGTGTAGTTAGTGAAGGGTTCGGGTTCTGAATTAACAATTGTGATTTGTCGGATCTTGTGGAGTAATTCTGGATAGCAGCTTTATGACTTATATATGTGCAGATGTACAAACGCAAATGGTCTCTAAACAAATCTACAAAAGAGTTATGTAAATCTCTTGGCTCTTTCATATTTTATCATGACTTCTGCTTAAGTGTTGAAGAATCACTTTAATTGAATGTCTTGTTCATGCGTTAAGTAAACATAAATTTCTACTTCCGACAAATGATAATTGAGAAGCATACTATTTTCTTCTCAAATATCCTGTACAATGAGCCTGATGGGATAAATTCAAATTAATAAACAAAAAATGAACGATTTCTCTGTGAAAACCAAGGGAATGATATTTTCTTCAATTTGACTGATGACTTCTTTTAAGTTAGTTGTCTTAAAGCCATTGTAATATCCGGCATATTCTTGCTGTTGAGTGGAATCTTGTCTACATTTTATTCTGTTATGAGGTCGCTATTCCAGTGTTTTGGTATGAGTCTTGTTCTTAGGTATTGTGTCTACACTTTGGCCAGGCAGTTCCAGATTTCTGTACCATCGTATTTGAGTACTTCGTTATTACCTGTTGGTTTGCTGTTTTTCATGTTTTAGACCACGGATTCCACTTCTTCTAAAAGTAATCCTAATGATCCTAAATTGCACACACAAGAAGTCACAGACAATAACTGTGATATTATGAGTAGTTACACAAAGCCATAGTACAAATTTCTCCGTCTGAACGCGCCACTAACGGTCCTCGGCGCTCTCGCGGTTGACAGAAAGTTAGTTGTGACATCATAACCCTTGCCGTCATTTTGCTGGTAGTCCACAGTCATCTCTATGACGTACGTCAGCTGTCAACCGCGAGATTTCTATCGCGAGACATCGACTTCTTTCTTTTGGTGCTATTTGAAAGAAAAGGTGTATGCCGATAAGCCTACAACACTTTAAGAGCTAGTTTCACCGATAATATAGACCATCGAATGAAAGTGTGCCGCCAAAGTTGTAACGAGCGTAATTGCAATGAAGAAAATTAAAACAATTTCCAAAATACGTTTTATTAATTTATTTTTTTTTGTATGTATTTTACCTGATTTCTTCTCCTGCGGTGAACTGTTTTGAATGAATATGGTCTTGTTTAATAGAGTATATATCCGGATTGGTGAAACTTCAAATTTGGGAAAAGAATTATATTGGTAAAGTGATGAAATTTGAGAATGAACACATGCGTGCAGGGAAATCGACCAATATCCCTAACATATTGGTCGATTTTTCGAAAACTCCTTATGGATGTGTATAGATCTCATATACTTTTCTGCGACGTGTAACTTGCAGTTTTGCAGAAAATCGCCTAAAATTTCAAAATTCTTATCAAAAATTTCATCGAAATGACATAATGGGAATTTCCACATAAATATTTTAATTCCAACGTAATAGTGCGGGAGTTTTAGGCACTAGAAGTTTTAATTGCGAATTTGAAAATTTTCTATGTACATCTCGAGCATATAGGTAGTAAAGTATTGTCGGCTCCTTAAATCAGTGAGTACCAAGCTCGTTTGTGTTTGTATACCAGGCAAATACCCATTTAAATGAAAATTTTTCCATTTTTCGAAGACGGTGCTTTTGGTTGTCACATTTTCCCGGCCTAATAGAAAATTCAGTGAGAACACATGTCAAACTCTAAACTGCTATTTGGTGTGTATATACATAGGGTGTTTAGTTATAGCAAACAAAATTACAAAGTAAAGTGATAGAAGGAGTTGCATTTATATGGTGATTGAAATATATAATGGAGTAGAGTGATAGTGGTCCATAGACAGCCGTATCTACCGGATGGTTGGAATATAGGGTGGAGTGGACGTTTGGTGGTATAAAAATTTTTAAAAAAATGTGAAATTAAAATTATATAGTGTGATTAAAAAACTGTAATATGATGTGGACGTAAACAAATCATATACATCATGGTTGAAAGATATGCTGGAGTTGAATTATATTTATACAGTGTGATTAAAAAATATTTTATCTTATAGCCCATAAGAAGTTGCATGATGTGTGGAGAGGAATTAATGTTACACAGGGAGATAATATAAAATGTTAAAAAATAAATAATTTATGGGGATAGCCCACAAGCAGTTATATAACTATGGTTGAAATATAGGACGGATTTGACTCTGTAAATATGGGATGGATTCTACTCCGTCCTATAGTTTACAGAAGGCAGCTAACAAATTTATGCTTGTCCGTGGGTAGTCGTATGTACAGGATGGTTGGTACATAGGGTGGAGTGGAATTATCTATTGTTATACAGAGTTGTCAAAAAAAAAGTTGAAGAAAAGGTTACATGGCGTGGTCCATAAGGCATAAATATATTTTGGGTTTATTAAATCAACGCGTACTAGTACATTTTGTTCGTAATCATTTACCTGTCAATTTAAATGAAAATGTATCATTGTGTCATTACACACATTAACATCGAAAGCTTCAACATTTTGAAGCTTTCGATGTTACCTGGTCCTGTCTATTAGGGTTATACATACAAAATAAAAATAAAAATAAAACTAAAAAGTTGAAAATAAAATATTTTTTAAAAATATATAACTGATTTCCACCTATAACTAAAAAGCTAAAAATAATTATATCAAAATACAACTCTAGCAAATAAATAACACAATCAATGTTGTTAGGTACCCAGGAAGTAAAAAATGTAAACATTAAAAGGTGCTCATTCTCTACAACTTAATTACCTACCAATCTAGTATATTTTGAAGTCAGTGCCAAGTAAATCCAAAATCCCGCATTGCCTACTTATGTAGTACTTCATCAAGCTTGATTGTTGCTTGGCACCGACTTGAAAAACATACTAGATTGGTAGGTAATTAAGTTGTATAGAATGAGCACCTTTTAATGTTTACATTTTTTACTTCCTGGGTAGGTACCTAACAACACTGAATGTGTTATTTATTTGCTAGAGTTGTATTTTGTTATAATTATTTTTAACTTTTTAGTTATAGGTGGAAGTCGGTTTTATATATTTTTTAAATGTTTTATTTACAATTCACTTCGGTCCTAATTAATTGTTTACTCTTTATAAAAAAATGAAATGTTTTAACGTTCTACCAAACGCATCTTTTCTGTTGCAAATTTCAACACTGACCTCACTAACCTCACCGTGAAGCGTAATAAACGAAACACTATTTGACCCTAACCTGTAATTACTTTTTTACAGCCTCAATAAATGCACTCGGCCGTGTCTGAATTGCCCTCAGGTGACTTTCCTACATCGCAGCCAGACTCCAGGAGTTGAACAAACTCTGTAGGCGACGAGGCGATTCGACTCGCAAGTCTCTAACGCTCTATAACAACCCGCTCGCTCACTTATCCTCGAATGTTGCGGCGTTAGTGAAGTTCGGAATTACTTAAAGCCTGATAAATTATGGAAAAGCCTTTTGAAAGTGCCGCTAATTTCTAAGTTTGTAGTCGCTTAATCTCGAGAAGAGCACCACACTCTCGACCGCTCCGGGCCCTCGCCCCTCCGTCTAGGCCTCTATGAAGAACTCCGGAGCCGCTTGCTCTTTGCGCTCGTCACCACACCTCGCCGGCCCCGGCCCGAATAAAGTTGCCCAACTCCACTTGGGGAACTGTTTATAACTAATCGCCCATCTACAGAGTCCTGGGCGGGGACGGCTCTTCGGGTGGAAGGGCTTGGGCTCTACATCTGATGCCACCACACTCTCTCGCGAGCATTTTGTTCCGACAACTTTTAATGGGCTCCTTCATTATGAGAGCAGTTTGATGCATTAATGAAAGAGTCGAGCACAGTCTGGTCTTTCTGGAATTTCAAACTTGCTGTTCTTGTTTTCAAGATTGAGAATGAAAACTTTTTGTGGCCATTAATGTTTCATATAATGGGCAGATTTAAAGGATAATTATTAGGTTTTGGATTTAGTTCTCGCAGTTTCTTATTGAATGATGGTGGCAGGAAGGCAGTAGGCTAAATGGAGATGCGCTGTTAGCTCAGGTCATTTACTGAGAAAGAGACCTTTTGGTGACAAAATTAATAGTAGAACAAAACCGACATCAATGTGTTCTAGTGATAAAACTAATTGACGTAAAATTCAACATTTTTTATAGATGCATTTTTGTTTCTTATCAAAAAAAAAAACGGCGAAAAATCGGTAACAATTTAGTTTTTAACCGACTTTTCAAACGGAGGAGGTTATCAATTCGTCGCGTATTTTTTTTCGCTTTTTTTGTATGTATGTTACCTAATTTCTTCTCCTGTGGTGCACCGTTTTGAATTAATATGGTATTGTTTAATAGAGTATATATCCGGATTGGTGAAACTTCAAATTTGGGAAAAGAATTATATTGGTAAAGTGATAAAATTTGCGAATGAACACATGCGTGCATGGAAATCGACCATTCTCCCTAATATTTTAGTCGATTTTTCGATAACTCCTTATGGATGTGTATAGTTTTTTAACGTTTAATCTATTAAGGAAGATCCTTAAGTGATCTCATATACTTTTTTGCGACGTGCAACTTGCAGTTTTGCAGAAAATCGCCGAAAATTCCAAAATTCTTTATTATTGCGTTGTGGATGGGGGATGAAAGTGTTCCACCTCAAGTCATGGAAAATGGATACTAAACATAAAATCGCGTAATATGTCTCATGATGGTTTTAAAATTTACCTTACACCTTAGGTCGTTTTTTTTCTTTTTTTTTTTTAAATTTTTAATAACATCTTGAATTACTTAGTGACTACTAGCAGTGTTCCTTTATTTCTTTAAAACCTTATTAGTCAATGTGTTTTCATTGACCGACTTCCAAAAAGGAGGTTATCAATTCGTAGCGTATTTTTTTGTATGTATGTTACCTGATTTCTTCTCCTGTGGTGAACCGTTTTGAATGAATATGGTTTTGTTTAATAGAGTATATATCCCGATTGGTGAAACTTCAAATTTTGGAAAAGAATTCTGTTGGTAAAGTGATGAAATTTGTGAATGAACACATGCGTGCATGGAAATCGACCAATATCCCGAATATTTCAGTCGATTTTTCGATGACTCCTTATGGATGTGTATAGTTTTTTTAACGTTTAATCTATTAAGGAAGATCTCGTATACTTTTCTGCGACATGCAACTGCAGTTTTGCAGAAAATCGCCGAAACTTCCAAAATTCTTATAAAAAATTTCATCGAAATGACATAACGGACATAATAGCGCGGTAATTTTAGGCACTGGAAGTTTTAATTGCGAATTTGAAAATTTTCTATGTACATCTCAAGCATATAGGTAGTAAAGCATAGTATTTTCGGCTCCTTAAATCAATGAGTACCAAGCTCGTTTTGTTTTTATACGAGACAAATACTTATTTAAATGCAAATTTTTCAGTTTTGCGAAGATGGTGCTTTTGGTTGTCAGATTCTCCCGGCCTAATACAAAACTCCGTGACAACACATGTCAAACTTTCAACTGTTATTTGGTGCATTTATAGACAGGGTGTTTAGTTATAGCAAACAAAATCACAAAATGAAGTGATAGAAGGAGTTGCATTTATATGAAGATTGAAATATAGGACGAAGTAGAATGATAGTGGTCCGTAGGCAGCCGTATATACAGGATGGTTGGAATATAGGGTGGAGTGGACGTGGTATAAAAATGTTGTAAAAAATGTGAAATTAAAATTATATAGGGTGATTAAAAAACTTTCAGGGCGAAAACAGTATGAGTGCAAATATTTTTGCGAAATAATGGTCCTGATGAATATAAATCAAAAACATTTTTTTAAAAAACAGCTATGGTGTTGTTAAAAATAGGAGTATTACGAATTTTACATTCAGTTTTACAATTGCTAAGAGATAATTTTGCATTTAAAACGGTTGTGAAGTTTCATATGTAAAAACTAAACAGATTATATGGCTTTAACAACGACATTAACAATATTATAAATTAAATGGTTAGCACACTTAATGTTGATGTGGCAACAGCGCGCGATCACAGGTACGGTGAATGCTAGTTTCAGTTAATGTTTATATTTCTTTGTGGTGGCTCTTTCATTCTGTGTTTTGTAGTTTTTTGTGAAGCGTTTACTTATGGTGGAATTTTACAAAAAATGGATTTAATTTTGCAGGTTGATGCGGTTTTTGTATTGAAAATAATAATCTGAAATTTATTTATTACTGCCTTTTTACTCAATTTAGCAAATTTTTCCTCTTAAAGTGTCTGCATCAAAGTATTTATAACATGTGAACCACATAAACTAGAACTAAGTAAATTTATGCTTTGCCATATTGATTTTTCTTAACGCAAAATTAATAATTGACGCATGTACCACACATTAACTATTGTATTTGCTTTATTTATTCTTTATTCTTTATTCCAGTTCAAAATTTACAAAACACAATATTCATTGCAAATCCTACAGAGGTAATGAAACCTATGCGTAGGGCCTGAAACTATACATACATAGTAACATAAAAATATAGACATATAAACTACTATATTAAAACACTAGAGACTAAGTTATATTCAAGTATTGCTATTTTTTTAAATTTTTATACAATACTAATTAATGCAAAACTTAATAGTACCCCTTTACTCTGCACAACAATCATGTTGTATTGTAAAAATATGTAAGAAACATACAACAATACAATAATAACAAAATCAAAAAAGTGAAATTTAGTGTCACAATTTCTTTCACAAATGTATCCTTACTTGTTATTATTGTTGTAAAGTCCGTGGGTTCAATTTAATATTATAAAACTAATATTCACTTTCACTTTTCTAGAAGTTTATTTACATTAAAACGGCTGATTCAAATATGACAATAACATTCCCATATACGCTAGTCGTCGCGGCATAACTGAGCTCTCCATCGTGGCTGCTTCCTTTATAAGACCAGCATAGAAAATTCTCGTAAAAAGCATCATCACTCCTACAGGTGCCGAGTCTTTTCGAGAACTATTTTTTATCTCAAAGCGATTGTTGTCGTACTGAAATGAAACAGGGTCGGCTTTGGGAAAATTTCGTAACATTATAAATCCATTCTTTTATTTTTCTTTTTTTGTGATTGCTATTCAAGATTTTTAAATCATTTGACATGCTTTAAAAAGTCTAATAGCTACAATGAGGCTACTTTTATTACTTATTGTTTTCTTGATAATAGGCATCTGTAAGTTTTTATTTCTGGTTAAACTTGTCGATGTTTTAAATTTGTCCTTTAGATTATTATAATGGTACATAAGTGATTCAAAGTAAAAGAGCAGTTTTATATTTAGTGGATGAGCCATAAGTACAAGTTTCTTTTTATTTATTACTTTTAAAATTCTGTTTTGGATGTTTTCTAACAATATTCTAAAGTTCGTGTAGGCCCCTCCCCAGGATATTATTCCATAATTAATTATGCTATTAAATATGGCGTAATATATCATGCTAAGAGTTTTACAGTTCATTACTCTAGATAACTTGGCAAAAATGAAAACAAGATATTTGGTTTTGTTAATAAGGTATTGAATATGTTGATCCCATTTTAAATTCTGATCAAAAATAATCCCCAAATATTTACAATTTTGTACTCTAGTAATATTACTATATTTTATTTGTATATTAAATATATCAGGGACACTATCAGAATAATTCCCAAAGGTCATACATACGGTTTTCTTCGTATTTAAGGACAGTTTGTTTAACATACGCCAGTCAGCAATGTGATCAAGATACTCGTTCATTTTCATTTGAACTCCTTTCCAAGATTTCTCCATTGAGATAACGGCAGTATCATCTGCATACGATACTATATTGAAAGGCATATCCACCAAGATGTCATTAATGTATAAAATAAAAAATAGTGGCCCCAAAATTGTTCCCTGAGGAACTCCTGTTTTGAGTGTCAAAAAATTACTATAATCTTCATCTATCTTAACTCTTTGTTGCCTATTTTCTAAGTAACTCGTTAAAAGTTTATTAGCTCCGCCTCTAATACCATATCTATGCTGGACAGTGTTTTTTTTATTTTATCAATGCATGCATTAAACCGCCAAAATTTCTAAGTATATAGCTCGCCCGAATTAATCATAAATATTACATATTTTTCGATTTTTCTTGTACAAAATATTTCCCAACAATAACTTATTACAAAATTCCCCGATGCTGTAGAAAACGCAATAATAGCGACGTTATGGCATTTCGAAAGTACGAGAACGCCTCTCAGGCATTCCATATTTCATCTGCCTCAACAACAACGAACACCGTACACGGAACACACAATAATCGCGAATTATTTTATCAAATTAATTAACGTTGGAAGACTATAATTCACCTTTAGCTGAAGTAGTTGTAGTGGAGGAATGCAAGCTGCTGCTGTTTTGTGTGCACCCCGTCATTTCGTAGTTCAAAATAATCGGATTGTATTTAGCACACGGATAATTTGAAAAGTTTTCGTTATTGCGTTGTGGATGGGGGATGAAAGTGTTCCACCTCAAGTCATGGAAAATGGATACTAAACATAAAATCGCGTAATATGTCTCATGATGGTTTTAAAATTTACCTTACACCTTAGGTCGTTTTTTTTCTTGTTTTTTTTTTTAAATTTTTAATAACATCTTGAATTACTTAGTGACTACTAGCAGTGTTCCTTTATTTCTTTAAAACCTTATTAGTTTTTTTGTTGGTTTTATTCAATGTGTTTTCATTGACCGACTTCCAAAAAGGAGGTTATCAATTCGTAGCGTATTTTTTTTGTATGTATGTTACCTGATTTCTTCTCCTGTGGTGAACCGTTTTGAATGAATATGGTTTTGTTTAATAGAGTATATATCCCGATTGGTGAAACTTCAAATTTTGGAAAAGAATTCTGTTGGTAAAGTGATGAAATTTGTGAATGAACACATGCGTGCATGGAAATCGACCAATATCCCGAATATTTCAGTCGATTTTTCGATGACTCCTTATGGATGTGTATAGTTTTTTAACGTTTAATCTATTAAGGAAGATCTCGTATACTTTTCTGCGACATGCAACTGCAGTTTTGCAGAAAATCGCCGAAACTTCCAAAATTCTTATAAAAAATTTCATTGATATGACATAACGGACATTACCTCATAAATATTTTAATTCGAACGTATTAGTGCGGTAACTTTAGACACTGGAAGTTTTAATTACGGATTTGAAAATTTTCTATGTACAGTGCATCCCATTTTGGTTGAGATTGCCAGGTTACTCGGTTGTTATTGAAGATAGAGTCTTGTGGTTTTCACATACCTGTTCTACTTTTTTGTGAAACTCAGGATGGCCATATCAGATTTTGCATAAGTGTTTCCATTTATAAGATACAGGGCGATTTTGATAATTTATACTTTTTGGACCCCTTCTATATCTACGAAGTTATTAGAAATACTCTTGCGCTAAGAACTACGTCTAATAGAAAATTTTGCATAGAATCCAGTGGAATACTCAATTTTTTTTTCCGAGTATGGTTTTGAAGATACTACACAACATTATATATCTTTAAATGGAACACCCTGTATTTTATTATTTCATTGAATTTCATTATTTTTTTCACTTTAAAATAATAATAAAAAACACTAAAAAGCTGAGTTTTTTGCTAGTAGGCCATGTATTTTCCATTTAAAAGGAAATAAAACAAATAATTCCATTTAAGATTTTTTATAGGAGTTTATCAGCAAAGAAAAATAATGTTAACAATAATTCAATAACATGAAACACGAAATTTAGGTACCTAAAAGCAACTAATAAATAATTATACATCGTTCATTATGTATAACAAACAGAACAAGTATTACAAATCAAATATCTATCTTAAAATTAATTTTGGACATTATTTATTACCTTATTGATTTAACTGTTCAAATTGTTGTCCATTTTCCCTAACACATAATTGGCAAACCTTTTCAATACGCCTGAGTGCATTTAAAATTATAACAGGTCGCCTTTGTAAATCCCGAAAAGCTGCCTCCGTTGCGGCACGAAGTTCTTCGCGACTGTTGTGTCTGTTGGTATATATTTTATTTTTCAAATAACTCCACAAAAAAGTCCAATATAGATAAATCGGGTGATCTTGGAGGCCACCTAATTAGTCCATGTGTTCCTATCCAACATCCTTGAAAATTATTTTCTAAAAAGCGCCCAATTAATCTAGAATTGTGGGCAGGGGCGCCATCTTGTTGAAAGTGTATAGAATTGCTAAAGGCGAGGGGAACATCTTCCAATATTTCGGGTAATAAGTCTTCTAGGATTGTCAAGTACCTATTGGCGGTAAGGGTTCCTTCAAAAAAGCGGTGCTTTATTTTTGTCCCCAGTATGAAACAGGCTACATTAAAACCAAATCGACCCTGCTGTTGTCGCTCAAAAATTAAGTGCGGGTTCTCATCATACCAGTATCTTGTATTCTGCCTGTTGAATATACCGGCACTGCTTATATGAGATTCGTCTGACCAAATAACTTTCCTTACAAAATCATTGTCCCTTCGGGTTTGGTCTAAAAACCAATTGCAAAAATTTAACCGTCTTGCTGCATCACCAGGATATAAGTCTGGGCAATATTGACTTTGTAATGTTTTAATTTATATTTTTTTAAAATTCTTTGGACCCGTGATTGAGAAACTCCAGTGTAATTTTCTAATTTCGCACAAGAAGTCTGGGGATAGGCATGAACGCTAGCTAACACATTTATTTCATTCATTTCTCGATTTTCTTTGTTATACACCTTTGATCGAGGTTTAGAATATGCACCAAAACTTAGTAAAGTATTCTTTAGTCTAAATATAGTTGCTCGACTAGGTTGATACCTCTCTGGATATCTGAAAGTTTTAAAAAATGAAATATCTTATGGTAAAATACTCGTACTTTATACCTGTGGAAATATAGTTCTAAAGCTTCTTCAACATTCTCATAACATTGATTTAAACATTGTATCATATCGTATTTTTCGTTATTTAGAAAAACGAATTCTCTTCCAGCCATTATCAATTATCAACCAGCAAACTCACGAATAATTATTTATATAATGATCTTGTAAACTCAAACACGATAAAACACAATAGTTACTAACAATGACAGCTTGATCAGATTTGCGTTTTTCTCTCCAGCGCTCACTAGATAAAATATTGTTCCGAAAGGCGGAATTCTATAATCATTTTAAATGGATTCATGCGAGATGGAAAGGTTTGCCAATTATGTGTTAGGGAAAATGGACAACAATTTGAACAGTTAAATCAATAAGGTAATAAATAATGTCCAAAATTAATTTTAAGATAGATATTTGATTTGTAATACTTGTTCTGTTTGTTATACATAATGAATGATGTATAACTATTTATTAGTTGCTTTTAGGTACCTAAATTTCGTGTTTCATGTTATTGAATTATTGTTAACATTATTTTTTCTTTGCTGATAAACTCCTATAAAAAATCTCAAATGGAATTATTTGTTTGATTCTCCTTTTAAATGGAAAATACATGGCCTACTAGCAAAAAACTCAGCTTTTTAGTGTTTTTTTAGCATTTTTAATAATACCATGTGTATTGTATTATACATTATTTTAAAGGGAAAAAAATAACGAATTCAATGAAATAATAAAATACAGGGTGTTCCATTTAAAAATATATAATGTTGTGTAGTATCTTCAAAACCATACTCGGAAAAAAAATTGAGTACTCCACTGGATTCTATGCAAAATTTTCTATTAGACGTAGTTCTTAGCGCAAGAGTATTTCTAATAACTTCGTAGATATAGAAGGGGTCCAAAAAGTATAAATTATCAAAATCGCCCTGTATCTTATAAATGGAATGCAAAATCTGATATGGCTATCCTGAGTTTCATAAAAAAGTAGAACAGGTATGTGAAAACCGCAAGACTCTATCTTCAATAACAACCGAGTAACCTGGCAATCTCAACCAAAATGGGATGCACTGTACATCTCAAGCATATAGGTAGTAAAGCATAGTATTTTCGGCTCCTTAAATTAATGAGTACCAAGCTCTTTTTCTTTATATACCAGGCAAATACCTATTTAAATGAATTTTTTTCCATTTTGCGAAGACGGTACTTTTGGTTGTCACATTCTCCCGGCCTAATAGAAAATTCAGTGACAACACATGTCAAACTTTAAACTGCTATTTTGTGCGTTTATACACAGTGTGTTTAGTTTTAGCAAACAAAGTCACAAAGTAAAGTGATCGAAGGAGTTGCATTTATATGATGATTAAAATATAGGACGGGGTAGAATTATAGTAGTCCATAGGCAGCCGTATATACAGGATGGTTGGAATATAGGGTAAACTGGACGTTTGGTGGTATAAAAATGTTGGAAAAAATGTGATTAAAAACTGTTATATGATGTGGACATAAGCAAATCATATACAGGATGGTTGAAATATATGCTGGAGTTGTATTATATTTATACAGTGTGAATAAGAAATTATTTCTTTTATAGCCCATAAGAAGTTGCATAAAGTGTGGAGAGGAATTAATGTTACACAGGGCGATAATATAAAATGTTAAAAATGAATCATTCACCTGATGACGATGGCAGATACACAGCTATTGAAACGTTGTGAAATCAACCACTTCAAGACGATGGAAGTCCAAGAAAACTTCGAAGAACGTGTTATGTATTTGCTAGAGTTGTATTTTGTTATACATATTTTTAGCATTTTAGTTATAAGTGGAAGTCGGTTATTTTCATTTTGTCCCATGTTGGACATTTTCACCCCAAAGTAACTGAGCTGTTTTCTTTTCCGAGAAATTAATTTTCTTTATAAATAATAGAAATACTTATTGCCCACCCCAACCGGTTAAATAATTTCCGAAAGATAACGTATCATGCCTCTATTAATTTAAACAGTTAAGGTCCTAATTCTTTTGTATATATATATATATATATATATATATATATATATATATATATTTAATTGGTGTACGACCCAATATCAGGCAGTAAAAAATCTCAATTAAGCATACACAAAGCACAATCTTTTCAATAGATTTTCACTATAACACCCTTTGCTCTCGACTCCGATTAAATTCCAAATATTCCGTAATTTCTCTGAACGATCACCCATTAAACGATCATTTTTTTCCCTGAGTTTCTAATGCATTCAATTGTAAACTAGGGGAATTTTGATCAGATATGCATAGACTCGTGCAATGCCAATCAGCCAGAATTTATTCTGCAATTTATGGGTGCTATTCTGATTCAGGAACTTAATTAAAATCATCGTTGTTCAACGAAATACCACAGAATATAATCGCGCGTGCATTGGGTGGTAATGGTGTCGGTTTATTCAGCATTAGATCGATGACATGTCAATTTTAAAATCTACAGAAACACGAAATTATTTGATAATATAGGTGATTTATGCTAAAATAACACACACCTACAGTGGTTTTCATATGATATCGTATATTTAAATGTTTCATTAATTTTTACTTTTTACATTTTAGTATACGCAGTTAAATCCATGGAGCCTATAAATATATTTAATAACAGATATTGTGATCCTTGATACCTGTCCAATTAACGTTACATCACAATCATTATAATATAACATACAAAGTAGATTGTGATAAAATGTATATTGGACAAACATCAAGAAATATGATGAATAGAATGATCTCACATAAAAGTGACATCAGCAAAGAAAGTTGCGCTATTGCCTTGTCGTGTATTCAAAATTTCATACCGCAAATTTAATGGGGAGTAGTTCTAACTTCTGAACAAACTTCGTATAAACAATTCTCTTCAGAGATGGTAATCATTATCTATTACCCCAACAATGTTACTACAAAACCTGAGATCTAAAACAATATTTATTGTAATCTTCTAAAACTTAACCAAACAAAATTCAGTATTAAATAACAAAAAAAAAACATATAAGGATAACACCATCAGTACTACTCTTCATAGTTATATAAAAACAGAATAATAAACTAAGGAATTTCGAAAGCTTTCTTTTAACTTAAAACTATTTATCGTTATTATGTAAGGCTGCTTTCCGGAAACTTTTCCTAAAGAATATATCTAGTCCTATTACTTCTTTACAGAGCATAGGACCATTGTTTTTTGTTATTCCATATATTTCATGCCTTTCCCTTCCCTTCAAGTATTCATAAATTTTTTTGCTTCATATGTTTAATGATCTACCTCTATTTCATTAGCCAATTGGTGTCCATCTACTGTTATTTGGGATCTTTACGTATAATGAGTCCTATCCAGTTTTACTTTCTATTTTTATCCAAATTGACGTTTGTTTGGAGAGTTTTTGCGAGGAGTGCGATTTGTTATATTTTGCTCCTGTGTTTTTTGCATAATGCCTAGTATTCACATCCGTATAAAAATACAGATTTTATCGTGATATAGAATATTTCCATTTCGGTGAATTTGCGGATTTGGGTCTAATGACATTTTTTAAATACTCCAAGTAAATAATTTCGAAAAGATTGTTGAGGAGATCTTGAAATATTTTCTCTTTTCATTGGGGTGTTCTCTCCGAAAAATTTTTTCCTGCAACAGATAAGTCTTTAAAATCGTTTTTGGAGAACAAAGTGTAGTAAGGCAATCTCGTAAAATTGCCCGGATTACTGGCTGTCCGTACAGAAATTCTTCCTCGTAGTTATTCTGAGATAAAGAGATGTCTTAAAATGATCAACCAGTATTCCTGTATATAAATAGTGTATTGTATATTGTGTTATACTTATCTGTTTGGAGACATTTCAACTCCGACTCTGGAGTCGTCAATCGTTTTGTTGGGTATTTCGAGGTTTCTCCAAAAAACTTTCGCCCTGATGTGGATTTTGTTGTTTGTCAAAAAATTTTGTCAGTGAAAATTGTCAGTGTCAAAATACGATTTTATATACTTATCTGTTGCAGAAAAAAAATTTGAGGAGAGAAGAGCCCAATGAACAGGCAAAATAACTCCATGTAAATGTTTTGCTTTCCATATTCCCTGGTCGGTGTGCTCCCTGGTCGGTGTGCCCTTTTTTGGTTGGTAGGTAAATTTTGATACTGTTGCTTGTGTGGGTGAACAGGTATGGGTCAGCTTCATATTCCAAGCCCGCCAATTTTCTCTTTGATAAGAAGTCCCATTCTATACGCTGTTTACCTTGATGGTTTATCTGAGAATAGTGTATAAGCACACATTATATAATACATCCCTGTTGAACTCCTTTATCAACAGGTTTTTTTAAGTTAATGTTTGTGTGCAACTTAGCATGTGATTATGTTGTACATCATAGACTAGTTGCATAGATAAATTAATCTCTACTGATTGTTCTGTAATTATATTGATTGTTATTATTTAGTGTAGCCAAGACATGCCCATTCTAACTCTTACTAGTATCCCTAAGCATCTTTTCAATATCGGTCATATTCCCTCAGAATGTTTAAAATCAACCTATAATTTTGAAAAATGTCACCACTAAAAAATGTAACGAATTTCGGAATATTCAAATTCTTGTCCAGAAATTCTGGATCAACCAAGAACGTTTATGGATGTACATGTACCACAAGAAAACGTAAACTATGATAAACTACTTGAACTAGAACATATTAGACTTGATATCTAAGACATGCCTCTTAACATTAATTTTACTGGTGCTGTATCAGATTAGATAGCCTTATGTCTAAGGGTATTACGGGCATCACAATAGTCAAAATCGTTAGACAGGGTTGCCACCTTATGATCTGTACTCTGAAGCCACTTGCGTGAAGTTCTTGCGGAATCTGAAAACTATCAAAATGAATGGAGGGCCAATTTACAACACTCGATATGCCAACGATTCTTTTTTAGTAGCCGATTATGAATAAATAGACGAAATCAGTTCAGCCTCAGACACAATAGATTTGATTTGATTTGACAGACCACGTTTTCACGCTAAAAGAAATACAAAATAGCTGCTATGAATACAAAAAACGCGCTATACGTCCTATATTGTGGATTCTAGACAGGCTTACGACCAAATCATCAGAAAACAGATTTACAACGCGATGAGAGAGCTGAGAATACCAAGAAAGATATTTAACCTCAAGCAAATGATGCTAGAACAGACATTGAACGAGGTAGCATGGAAGATCCCAAAGTTAGAATTATAAGAAGTAGTAAGGCTAAAACAGAAGGGACAAATTCAACAACAAGCATCAATGCCTAGCCTTCGCGGATGACGTAACTATAATTGCAAAAAATGAGAACGATTTAATAAGGGTGATGGGAAGAATAGGGACTAAGGCGAAGATGTTAGGTTTAAAAATAAATCTAGAGAAAACAACATATATTGTAATGGGAGCCATGGAATGTAAACCAGAAACAAAATTAAGCCTAAAAATAGGAGATGGACAAACATATAGTTTCTAGAGGGTGAGGGATTTCGCATATTTGGGGGGTCAAAGTTGAAGAAAATGGAAGAGAGGACGCTCAGATTAAAGCAAGGATAGCAAAGGAAAGCAGGAAGTACGGCTAGCCCAAAATTTGTACTATTGTAAGAGCCCAGTGATTGCTAGGACACGTAGAGCGAATGATGAGGAACAAAAGCCCAAAATAATGATAAATAGAAACCGATAGGATCGCAAAGACAAGGATGACCTCATAGAAGATGGCCGGACAATGTACGAGAAGATCTACGGAGAATGGGTATAGAACAGTGGAAAGCCATGGCTGCCAATAGAAATGAATGGAGGCGTATACAAATGTAATTCACGCCCTAGGCCTTCAGTATCTGTTGAGCAAAATAAACAAAAATTATGAAGAAAATCTCCAAGATATGGTAAATCGAGTGATCGAAGCTGGTAACCCCTACATACTCAAAATTAAAGACAGGAACTCATTTATTTACTTATTTATTTAAAGAGTAGGGCTACCCTACAGATAGTCGCAGCTGCCCTATTACAGGGTGGCACAAGGTAACAATAAATTGTAACATGAGATCAAGCAAGTACATTTAATTAAATTACAAAAGGGAAAAAATAAAACCGTAAGGTACAAATTCAAAAGTAACCGACTGATCCTTGACATAGGTCAACAGGCTGTTATATGTGTTTCCTGAAAACTGGGTAACTTAAGGAGAAAATGTCATAACTGGTACTATTATGTTTTTCATGGATCATATTGTACGATCGGTAACACCGTGGCAGCGGCGAGTTAATATAATAATTGGAGTTAGAACGGTCAATTGCAAATATTTCTCTATTTCTGAGGGAGTAAGGGCTAGCATTGATTAAGAAATGATTACTTAAATATTCGGAATCAAGGAGATTGTTAATTATCTTATATAAGAAAAATATGTCAGAACATTTCTTCCTGAATTCTAGGGATACCATGTTATAAAATTTTAAATTTTCAGGGTATGGATGAAAATGTCTTTCCCTGTTAAAACGATAATTTATAGCATTTATAATTTTTTTGTGGACGTTTTCTCTTTTGTCAATATATTTATGATAAAAGGGAATCCAAACTGTCGAAGAATATTCTAATATCGATCTAACAAGACTATAGCATAGGGTGGTGAGCGATCTGACATTTTTGAAACCTTTGGTTATTCGTAATAAAAACCCCAACATTTTTTTAGCCTTTTGAACAAGTAATTCCAATGTGTATTTCAAATGACAGTTTGGAATCTAATACAACCTTCAGATCCCTAACGTGATCTACATACTTCAATTTGACACCCAGTAAATATAGATCACAAGGGGTTCGTAAGTGACTAGATTTTCTGGTGAACACGATGGAATGGCATTTATCACTATTAACAAAAATTCTGTTTCTTGTACAGTAATCAGAGAATCTGTTTAAGTCATTTTGCAACTTTACGTAATCAGAGGTGTTCAGTGATAGTTCTGAAAATTTTTAGGTCGTCTGCATAAAGTAAATGCGCGGTGTTATAGAAGCATGATGTCATTTAAAAAAATGCTGAACAATAAGGGACCAAGATATGACCCCTGCAGCACTCCAGAAATCACTGGAATACATCTGATCTTGCATTGTTCACCACAACATACTGTGATCTATCTTCCAAGTAGTTTTTTAAGAGCAGAAAGAGTCCTCCATGAACAGCGAAATTCATGGTTATTATGACAGATCAAGTCAAATGGCAAAATTCAAGGAAAACGTGGATTTGGTTGATTTAATATCAGAAAGGCAGCAAGAGCTATTAGATTTGTCCAGGGGAGTATCAAATGATGATGGCTAACCTCCACTTTAAGAAGATGTATATTAAATCTGAACAAAACTACTTCTTTTTTTAATTTGTCAACATCTCATTTTTATCATTGTTTTGTAGCTGTTTAATATCCTTTATTAGTTTTGGAAAGTTATTGTAAAATACACTTTAAATCCATCATTGCAGGGATTATCTAAAACTTTGTTTACCTACATGCTCAGTATCTAATTTCACAAGCGTTTAAGCTGAAAACTATCTATCATCTAAAGCGCAATAGCGGGACACATTCCAAACTATGCGACTGTTAAATACAATCCGATTATTGTGATGCTTGCCATGACTTGCGCTAGCAAAACAGCAGCTGCTTTGCTCACTTGCATTTATCCAACAATTGCTTTAGCTAATGGTGAATTATACTCTTCCAACCTTAATTAATTTTATAAAATAATTCGAGATTATTGTGTTTCGTAGGGTTTTTGTTATTCGAGATTGTGAAATATGAAATTCCCGTGGTGGTTTCAGCCCCATTGTTGATTTTCAACACGCTGCAGCGTAATTTATAGTTATTTATTGTCAGAAAGTTTTTTGTGAAGTAACGTAATGTCAGAGTGGTTTTTGATGTTTTTTTTAACCGACTTCCAAAAAGGAGGAGGTTAACAATTCGTTTCGTATTTTTTTTTGTATCTCTGTTACCTGATTTCTTCTCCTGTGGTGAACCGTTTTGCATGAATATGGTCTTGTTTAATAGATTATATATCTGTATTGGTGAAACTTCAAATTTTGGAATAGAATTCTATTGGTAAAGTGATGAAATTTGTGAATGAACGCATTCGTGCATGGAAATCGATCAATATCCCTAATAGCTTAGTCGATTTTTCGATAACTCTTTATGTGTATAGTTTTTTAATGTTTAATCTATTAAGGAAGATCCCTAGGTGATCTCGTATACTTTTCTGTGACGTGCAACTTGCAGTTTTCCAGAAAATCGCCGAAAATTCCAAATTCATGATCAAAAATTTAATGGAAATAACATAACGGACATTTCCTCATAAATAATTTAATTCCAACGTAATAGTGCGAGAATTTTAGGCACTGGAAGTTTTAATTGCGAATTTGAAAATTTTCTATGTACATCTCAAGCATATAGGTAGTAAAGTATAGTATCTTCGGCTCCTTAAATCAATGAGTACCAAGCTCGTTTTGTTTGTAAACCAGGCAAATACCTATTTAAATGAAATTTTTTTCAATTTGCGTAGACGGTGCTTTTGGTGTCACATTCTCCTGGCCTAATAGAAAATTCAATGACAACACATGTCAAACTCTAAATCGCTATTTGGTGTGTTTATATACAGGGTGTTTAGTTATAGCAAACAAAATCACAAAGTAAAGTGATAGAAGGAGTTGCATTTATATGGTGTTTGAAATATAGGACGGAGTAGAATGATAGTGGTCCATAGAGGGCTGTATATACAGGATGGTTGGAATATAGGGTGGAGTGGAAGTTTGGTGGTATAAAAATGTTGAAAAAAATGTGAAATTAAAATTATGTAGGGTGATTAAAAAACTGTTATATGATGTGGACGTAAACAATCATATGCAGAATGGTTGAAATATATACTGGAGTTGAATTATATTTATACAGTGTGATTAAAAAATTATTTATTTTATAGCTCATAACAAGTTGCATAAAGTGTGCAGAGGAATTAATGTTACACAGGGTGATAATATAAAATGTTAAAAATTAAATAATTTATGGGGTAGCCCACAAGGTGTTATATACGATGGTTGAAATTTAAAATATGGGATGGATTCTACTCCGTCCTATAATTTACACAAGGCAGCTAACAAATTTATGCTTGTCCGTGAGCAGTCGTATGTACAGGATGATTGGTATATAGGGTGGAGTGCAATTATCTATAGTTATACAGAGTTGTCAAAAATGTTGAAAAAGGGTTACATGGCGTAGTTCATAATGAATAAATATATTTTGGGCTTATTAAGTCAACGCTTACTCGTACATTTTGTTCGTAAACATTTACCTGTCAATTTAAATGAAAATGTATCATTGTATCTGCTATCGTCATCATGTGAATTTTGCAAAAAAAAAAAACATAAAAATAATATGCCACAAACAACGTTTAGAAGACAATTACGAAAATATTATGCTTTACTAACTATATGCTTGAGATATACATAGAAAATTTTCAAATTCGCATTTAAAACTTCCAGTGCCTAAAATTACCGCACTATTACGTTGGAATTAAAATATTTATGAGGAAATGTCCGTTATGCCATTTCGATGAAATTTTTGATAAGAATTTTGGAATTTTAGGCGATTTTCTGCAAAACTGCAATTTGCACGTCCCAGGTAAGTATATGAGATCACCTAGGGATCTTTTTTTAATATACCTATTAACCGTTAAAAAACTATATACATTCATAAGGAGTTATTGAAAAATCGACTAAAATATTAGGGATATTGGTCGATTTGCATGCATGCATGTGTTCATTCACAAATTTCATCACTTTACCAATAGAATTTTTTAACAAAGTTCACCACAGGAGAAGAAATCAGGTAAAATACATACTAAAAAAAAAGAAAAAAAAATACGCGACTAATTGATAACCTCCTCCTTTTTGGAAGTCGGTTAAAAATTGATGTTTTTTAGAGTTCAATTACAAAATTGTGAAATCTGAAAATTGCAGTTTTCTTGTGGAAAAAGTTTTGCAGAGGCACTCTTAAGGCCCGCTCAACGTTTTCTCACAAATTCTGAATGAAAATACCCACACAATGATATAAAAGTCAAGCCATTAGTTTACTTTCAATTGTTTTATTTACTAGCTACGTTTCAGATCCATTTAATAAAATGACAATTTTAAAGGTGTACTATTGTAATTGGTTTTTTCTATTTTTACTTAAGTTTGTCGACTATATAATATAGTTTAAGGCTCCAATAATTTTTTCTCCTTGTCATTATTTTGTTCCGACTTTGTAGGTCTGAGTCGTGTTGTTGCCCACTGCTGATTGTATTTGTCAATGATAATCCCCGGGTACACAGGGTATGATTCTGGTCCCATAGCTTGACAGTTCCTACATCAAAATCCTCTTTCGTAAGTGGGAAACTCCGATAGTTTTCTGTCGATATTAATTATTCATACAATCTATTAAGACTTCTATTATTTTTGGAGAGACACTAAATTTAAATGCGGGTTATTGCCCTGGCAGAAGGGACTGGTTTAGTAAAGTTACATAAGGGGTGAGGGTGCTGCCAACGGCACTCAACGCTGCTATCATAGATGAACAATTGGAAATAACAAGGTATCGAAAAGCTTGTTTTCACATGAATTTGTCTTTTTCGTTAAAATTTTACTCTTAGCTGCTTCAATATCCTTTCATGTGTCATGCGACTAGACCTTCTTTTCCGCCCTTATCCTTACAACGAACCTTCTTAAATTACTGGCTAATATTTCACTTAGCAGAACATACGATCCCCGAGGCAACGTTACACCGAATGCGAAAACGTTGCACCAACATTTCATATTTCACGATGCGAACAACAAACAATGAACCGGAATTATTATAACAAATTAATTAACGTTAGATCCCATAATTTACCGGCGGTGCGATGCGGCGCTAGTTCAGAACCGGCGCCGCTTTTGCTATACGGCTAGTAGTCATTCTGGAGTGGCGCGCCGCGTTGGCGAGGCAGAACCGGATGCTGTTTTGCCTGAAGCAAGTCATTTAGAGATAATCGCCTCTATTCAACACTACGATGGTTTACCGTGCCCGTGTTTCTGCTCTACGTATGATTGATAGCGTTCGGGTTTTGGAAAATGGAAATACCGGGTATGAGTAAATAAATTTTGGCGGGTAATCTGAGTAATGATGGAGCGCGGTTTATAAAGTGATATTGGAAACCTAGCAATGTTTGGCGACTGGACTAAACAGATAAATATAAGAGCAATCTAATATAAAATATCACAAATATTGTTCATACGATACTTTGAAATAAAAAAACTGCGAATTTTCGAGTATTTATCAAGAATTATATTAATATTTACAGAATTCGAAAGTTGTTGGTTGTCGGTTACGAAAACTCATATAACTGAGGATATTCTAATATCCGAATAAAAAATAAAAGGTTATAAGACGTTTATAAATTTCTCAAATAGCAAACTCCTTCAACAACCTAAATAGGACGCTTATGATTTGCATGTAAAAAAAACGGAGTTATTTAACGTAAAAAGTTATGTATGACCCATACAATTTTCTCTATCTATTTTCAAACCTTCTCGGCTTATTTTAATGATTTCTATACAGAGCAGAAGTTTGGAATCCTATTTTAGAAACACCCTGTACTTATATAAACTGTTAAAACACATTGTTTATTTTTTATTTTTCAATTAATTTTGTAATGTTCAGCCCAAAATTAACATTAAGATTTTGTATAATGTTCGAGTAAGGTTGTATATTTGTTTAATTTTTGGCTCGATATTTACCCAATTGTCAGGTATTTTCGGAGAAAATAAGCTATAATAGTGACAGACATACAGACAGAGCAATGATTTGGTAAAGGTGCCCGTACAGCGGGTATATGGAATCCTATAGAAGATTCAGTTTCTGTTGGTTTGATCTGCCCTCGATTTTACAATCAATAACCTTGCAAGATACTGAAGTAAAAATTTATTTTTGGGGGCAAGAAAATAGAAAAGTAAAATTCAAATTGGTGTGACCGAGATTTACCTCTGAAAATCAATTACTCATAAGACAATGGAAAAAGAAATAAACTGACAACTAGCGTTCCTAGATGTTCTAGTTACCAAAAACGACAATGGTACCCTTGGCCAGAATGTATACCGAAAACCGAACAATACAGACTGCTATCTCAACGAACACTCCAATCATCATCCCAGTCAAAAAATGACTGTAATTAAAACTCCCGTGGACAGAGCAAACAGAATCTACGAACCACGTCATCTAGAAGACGAACTAGTGTATTTAAATCGTGCATTCCATGCGAATGGTTACTCGGGACATGAGATAAGTAGATGTTTTAATTCAGGACGGAAATCTATCTACACAATGAGCCATCACAGAACTTAGGAACCACCTTCCTGCCATACATATAAAACTTTACAGACCGCATTGGAAAACTCCTTCGAAAACACCATATCAAAACAGTTTAGAAACTCACCCAACAACCCCGCCACATATTCCGTGCTCCAAAAGATCCCAGTGACCCTCTATCCTCATCTGGAGAAACATAGTGCATCCAGTAATAATTTAATTAAAAATACTAGAGGCCACATTTTGATAGGCAACCTGGTAGATATACAGTGATGGGCAAATGTGTGTAACCAAGTAAATATCTCTGGAATTATTAGAGATATCAAAATGAAATTTGGAAGGTGGATACTGCAGTAGATTGCCTATTTGTTTCCAATTTTTTTTACAATTTCGAACTTCCTGTTTTACCGGAAGTAATGTCGATTTTAAAATTTGCAGTGAAACACCCTGTATAGTATTTTTTTATTCTGATGAAACATTTTATTGCGAATACAAAAATATCGGGTTTGATATTTGTTTACTTCAATACCTACCGAGATATTAACAGAAAAGTAATTAAGGAAAGGAAAAATCTAATATCCATTAAAGAAATACACAATCATAATTATTAACTAAATCTAAGTGATTTTCAAAACATTGAAACTTAACTTAACTAAACTTAATATATTATATGTTCAAACTGAGCACCGTTTACTTCTTGACAATAAGCAAGTCGGTTTTTAAATTCTCTAGTAACATTAGCTATTACTTCTGGTGTAATTCTCTGGATGTCTTCAGTTATTCTTGCAAATTATTTGGTCTATCAACATAAACCTTAGACTTTAAGTAACCCCACAGAAACTAGTCTAGTGGATTAAGGTCAGGACTTCGTGCAGGCCATTCATAAGTACCCCTTCTTCCAATCCATCTTTGATGAAATGTCCTATCTAAATGATCTGGAACAATGTGAGCGTAATGGGGTGGTGCTCCATCTTGCTGAAAACAGGAACCAGATATTATTTGGTAATTGTCCATTTACCTCCAATGCCAGTATAACTTGTGCCTCCAAGAGCTGTAAATACCTATCTCCGTTTAAAGTTTCTTGTAGGAAGAAGGGTCCCACGATTCTGTTGTTATAAATGCCGGCCCAAACGTTCAATTTTTGGGGATGTTGTGTATGAGCCTTTTGTACCCAATTAGGATTACTTTGCGACCAGTAGCGGCAGTTATGTCGATTAATAGTACCATTTAAACAAAATGTAGCCTCGTCTGAAAACACCACATTTCTTATAAAATTATTATCACGGTTACAAATATCCATCATCGTTTCACAAAATTGAAAACGTCTGTCGAAATCGTCTTCGGAGAGTTCTTGCACGAGACGAATTTTGTATGGATGATATTTTTCTCACCTTAATATCTTTCCTACTGAACGACGGCTAAATCCATGCATATTGGCGAGGTCGGTAGTGGATAAGTTAGGATTTTCTTCCAAAGATATAACGACATTTTGAGCTACACCTTCATTACTTGCACTTTTTAACCGTCCACTTTTTGGTAAATTGCTAACTGTTCTACTTGTGTGGTACCTTCGTAAAGTTTTCGTCATTACTGAACGGGATATTTGTGTATTCGGATGAACAATGTTAGAAAGGTCACAAATTTCTTGATGCAGCGTTTTCCTCTCCCCATACCCAATCATCATTAATATTTCTATTCTTTCTCTTTCACTTAATTTGGCCATTTTACGATCAAATTAAATCAATACAATATTTTTACGTTCAAATTAAAAAAACTAATAACTTATTTTGACAACTACTTTCACTTCTGCAATGAATTTCATGGACTACTAAACTTGACTCAGATTTAATTTGCGCCTGATTTAAACAAACGCACGTGTATTCGACTATGGAACAAGCAGTGCTGTTGCTGTGACGGTATAATGCCACCGATTGGCCAATAGAAATACAAATCCTTACCGAGCGGTTTGTTTATATCGGGCGTAAATGAAATCTGAACCGAGTTTAGCTACCATCGAATTTTTCCTTTCCTTAGTTACTTTTCTGTTAATATCTCGGTAGGTATTGAAGTAAACAATATCAAACCCGACATTTTTGTATTCGCAATAAAATGTTTCATCAGAAACTAAAATACTATACAGGGTGTTTCATTGCAAATTTTAAAATCGATATTACTTCCGGTAAAACAGGAATTTCAAAATTGTAAAAAAATTTGTAAACAAATAGGCAATCTACTGCAGTATCCACCTTCCAAATTTCATTTTGATATCTCTAATAATTCCAGAGATATTTACTTGGTTCCACACATTTGCCCATCACTGTATATTCTCCTAATCATAAATATGCGTAAAAATACGGATCCTAGACTATTTTTGCTTTATACATTTATTATTGTCAGAAAAATCGTACGATTTAGTCCAGTGTACACTTAACATAAAATAAACCTTAATGCGATTTATCCTACTATTACAGCAAACTGAAAATTCTCTAGCCGAACTGCATTCTGTTTCAGAGACTAATTTGATAAAAGATGGGTTTCAGCTGAACGGACTTGGCATTAACCTGACAAATGATTTGCGATCCGGGCTTTATTGCATATTATACAAATACCCGGAGTCATATATCACTATCAAAACTTCAACCAAACTTTTAGGGGATAACTCATTTCTAGAATTGTCAGAGGAAATTCTGCCCGATCTTAGCTCCAGTGACCTGGAAATATTCTTTGATATATTGCCTTTGAAAGAACAAGCAAAAAAGAGGAAAAGTACTTTCCGTAGATTATCCTTCGTGGCGCGGGGTAATTTTTCACGAACTACAGTTAAACTTCTTCGGTCTGTTTGTAATTTATTTAGCAAGGAATTAGGAAGTATTTTGAATTCGAGTTTGGAAGTCGGCGTGGAAGCGTTTTGCTTCCTCTTTGTACGCTCCAACAAGTTCAGAGCAGCCGGTTATGGTCCTCCGGAGGATTTGCGAGCCGAAAGGCAGTTGTTTCTGCAGCTGAAGAGTCGCAATATGTGTCCCATTGGTCCTTCTCACGAGGATATTCATTGTAGCTTTATGGGAGTTTGTCGGATTTTATATTATTATAGTTTGATATATGCCAGGCTCGGGTGGATGCATTCAGTGTTGTAGATTTTACGCTGAGCTTGTGAGTGCTATTTTTAGTTAGCTGCTCATATATTTCCGAAGAAATAGAATTATTCATATTTTATAATGCAAAGGAAATGTAAGTGAAATAATGTTTGTATAAACTTCTTTTTTACCACTTTAACAAATTAGATAATGTATTCGACGCGTCAGTGTTGTGTAAATTTTAGATATTTTAAATTGTATGCTATTAAGAAATATCACTAGCTGTTCCCATATTTTTTTTCAGGGATGTTTTTCAGAAAATTGGAGAAATAAAAGACAAACTCAATTGTAATGTCGGTATGTTTCAGAGAAGCATGGTAAAACGTAAATGCTATTGTAAGGATTAAATTTGAATAAAAATACCAAGGAGTATTTATTTATTAATCTTTTGACATATCCCCACAAAAGTAGTCCAATGGAGTCCAATCAGGAGATCGTGCTGGCCATTCTATCGATCCTCGCCTCCAAATCGACCGATTTGGAAAAAATTTGGTTCAGGTATAGCCGGTTGATTTCGTAATGGGGCGGTGCTCCATCTTGCTGAAACCATATTGTATTTGCAGGAACTTGTGAGTTTGCTGGATCAGGATATAAGTTTGTCAAAGTTGGCATGACATTATTTTGGAGCAGTTCTAAATATTTAACTCTATTCAAGTTGCCATCAATAAAAAAGGGACCTACGATATGATTTCCAACAATTCCTGCCAAACATTAACTTTTTCAAGATATTGCATATGTTTCTGTGTCATCCAGTGAGTACGAGGGCTGCCTTTTATATTTCGGGATTGAACAGCCCTAATGTTGCAATCTGACAACTGACAGCTCTATCGTAAAGTTTGACATTTTTGAGGTTATGCGTACTCAGAACGTTTTAACATTAAAGCGCTATGTGTTGTTTACAGTAACTTAAAGGATTCATCTCGGCCAAAAAATGGAATTAAATCGTGAACATTTTTGTGCGATTATTTTTTACAACTTTCGACGTGGATTAAGTCAGCAAGAGTGCATGGATGAACTTAATTTAACTTTTGGCGATGAAACTCCATAAAGGACAACTGTTTATCGATTGTATGGTGAATTCAATCGAGGTCGTAGTTCACTCCAAGACGAATTTCGTGAAGGTCATCCAAAAACAGTTGTTGTTCCGGAAACCATTGATGCTGTGCGCGAACTGATATTGCAAGATCGTCATGTGACCTATCGTGAGATTGAGTCAACCTTACACATTAGTGGGACCAGCATACATTCAATATTGCATAAATATTTGAATGTCAAAACATTTGTTCGCGTTGGATCCCACACAATTTGTCAATCGTTCAAAAAAGGCTCGTGTCGATTGGTCGAAAGAAAAGCTCAAGAAAAACGATCGCGGCGCTTCAAAACACGTTTATGACATAGTGACAGGTGATAAATCGTGGATTTACGCATATGAGCCTGAAAGTAAACAGCAGTCGACTGTATGGGTGTTTCAAGATGAGCCGAATCCAACAAAAGTTGTTCGCGCACGAAGCACTTCCAAGCAATTGATCGCCTGTTTTTTCGCAACCGTACCACTAGAACAACGCAGAACAGTCAATTCTGAGTGGTACACAACCATTTGTTTGCCAGTTGTCTTCCAAGAAATGAGGAAAATCAACCGCCAAAGACGGATCACTCTTCAACACGACAATGCGAGCTCTCACACATCGGCCCAAACAACTGCATTTTTGACCACTCAAAACATCGATTTGATGAATCATCCGCCGTATAGTCCTGACTTGTCACCAAATGACTTCTTTTTATTCCCGTACGTAAAAAACAAACTGAGAGGTCAACGTTTTTCGACATCTGAAGAAGCGGTTGCTGTGTTTAGAATGCATGTTTTGGAGATACCTCAATCAGAGTGGAAAAAGTGCTTCGAAAATTGGTTCAAACGCATGAAAAAGTGTATAGATCTTCATGGGGAATGTTTTGAAAAAGAATAAAGCGATTTACGATGATTAATATTTTGTTCTCTAATCCCGAAATATAAAAGGCAGCCCTCGTAATAAGTTTATATCGTTTATATTAGCTTCTTAAAATGAGTAAAATATTTACTTCAACTAATCAAATTCGACTTTCAAATGTAGCTGTAGTAAGAATAAAGAAGTGTGGCAATGTTTTGAAATTGCTTGCTACAGAAATAAAGTGGTATAATGGAGAAGTAACGTAGAAAAGAATATAGACGAAGTTTTACAAACGCACACTGTTTTTATAAATTTTACAAAAGGTCAGGTCGCCAAAAAGGAAGACTTAATCAAGGTATTTGTAACTGAAAATCAGACTGAAATATGTAAAGAAATAGCAAAGGGCGAATTACAAATCATTGATAAAGAACGACAAAGTCACAATGAACAGATACTGAAAGACATTGCAACAACAGTAGCTAATACATGTGTAAATCCAGATTTAAAAAGGCCTTAACCTGTGACAATGATTGAAAAAGCTATGAACGAAGTACACCTCGAAGAGAGTATTCAATATATGAATTATGTCTAGAATTTAAAATAAGAAAGTTGGTATTGGCCACTGCCACTTGACACACCCTATATAATTTTTTATGAAAAAATGCGCATTTGAAAATACAATTCGACGTGTCCAAGAGTTTTTCCCTACAAGCCCTCCTTTATTCGCTATCGAATTTATTTCATTTGGTCGTTCCACACTGTATATACATTTAAAAATAGCAAAAAATGTTTTGAATAGAGACCGGTTTACTATCTATCTAGGGAATATTATTTGACCTATTTTCTTTGATTTCCGTAAGAGTAGCTGTAAGTGTGCTATAGTCCGATAGAAATAGTATGCAGCTTATATTGAGAAGCAAAGCAGCGAAGCGTGTTGTATAGGCTAGCACACACATACTAATAACTCGTGAGCTGTGGGGCACATGATGGCATCAGAGCGTCATGCCGTTTGCCGTAACGGCAAAGCAGCAAATTTTACTCACATCAAAAATCGTCTTTCCTTTTAAATAATAATAATAATAATGTCTTTATTTCATACAAATGTTACAACATTTGATCCGGAAAGGCGAAGATTAGCTACAAGCTACGCTTTAACTCTATACCTTTCCGGATTACAAAGGAACAGCTTTCAATATACATACACATTCAAGAAAAAAAAAACAATTCAATCATTTACAATCAAAAAGTCTCTCAAAACATGGCGAAACCGCCCAACACTGGCAGTTGACATCGAAAATAACGAGAAATATGTATTGTAGATTTTAACAATATTATATGTAAATGAACGTTCAAACATAGCAGAAGAATGGTGTGGCAATGTGAGTGTATTATGACGAATGTCTCGATCATGGGTACCTCTTCTAACAATAATTTTCTCGAAAGATATGCTGCAGTTTTATGCTTTAGGCGATATAAAAGAACAAGAAAATTTAATTGACACTGTTTATTTACTTTTAACCATCTGATCTGCTTTATATAAGGAGATATACTATCATATTTTCTTCGACAACAAATATATCTGCAACATGTGTTTTGCACCAACTGCAGTTGTCTTTGCGAGATGGCGTCCAAACATGGATAATAAACAGTATTATAATAGCCTATTTGAGAAAGTATCAAAGCCTCGTATAATTTTTTTCGCATTTTGAAGTTCATAATGTGCCTATTAATGTAAAGTATACGCATTTTTATGTAACATTTTTGCAACAATGATTTCACGTGACTTTTGAATCTCACTGAGTTATCAATTATCAGACCAAGATTTTTTGATTCATTGGACAAGTCTATTACCAAACCATTTAACTCATGTCTTATTTGGTTTTCAACTGCAGCTCTTTTAGTTTTGCTACAAAAAGTTACAGCAGTAGTCTTAGTTGGATTTAATGTTAGGTTATGCTCTTTAGATAAGCGGGCGATGTTTTCCAGGTCTTGATTAATCAGGTAATTTGCATTTAATACTTTAGATGGATCAAAGTAATGAAGCAGTTGTGTATCATCCGCATATTGTTGAATTTCACTATTGATTACTTGTTCAAGTATATATTAAGAACAGTAAAGGACCCAAAATGGATCCTTGTGGGACACCTGATACAATTCTTTTATAAGACGATAGTTCTGTTCCAATCCGTACACATTGCTGGCGATTCCACATGTAAGATTTAAAAAACGACAAAGCAATGTTGTCTGCCCCATAATATTTTAATTTTGCACATAGTAGATCATGATCTATTAGATCAAAAGCCTTTGAGTAATCTAGAGATACTAAAACAGCAGCTAATTTTTTGTCAATCGCACGAATGATATTATCAGTTAAGTTTAAAAGGGCTGTAGTTGTACTATGTTTATTTCGAAAACCTGATTGCGGTTGGGATAGAATAGTATTTACAGTAACATAGTCATATAATTGAATGTAAGCTACAGGTTCAAGAATTTTAAACCTTAATAAACAACGTTTTCAGCAGTTTTCCTCTTATCGATTTTGATTTTTTAATAAATATTTTCAATCGTTTTGCCCTTTATTGCCAGCGCAGTAAATTTTGCATTTCCGCCATGAAATTTCTTCCCCGGGCACTGCAAAATTAAAACAGTAACCCCGTTTTTATTACATCTCCAACTGTTTCCAGGATATTAAAATGGAACCATAACAGAAAAATCCAAAAGTAAACAAAACATTCCCGACACATGTACACTTTCCAAAGGCTTAATGACTCTTGCAGCGTAAATGCTTGCACAAATTTACATTAAAAATAAAAAAGAACCGAATTTTCAATTAACCCGTTGAATGCACGTGAATATTTTACAGGATTTTCCCTGTTTTCCTCTGCTGGAAAATCTGGTCCGTAGACGAAAAGCTCTTTGCTTTAAGATACTATTTCAGAGGTAATCTAGGAAAAGATTATCTCCTGAAAATATTCCAAAGAGGTATTTTTCCAAGTGCTTGTGTTCATTGCTGGAATTGAACACAAGGCATGCATTTTTTTTGTCTTAAGGGTAAATAAAAATGCTTCATTAAGCCAAGGGGAGATATAAAAACAATTTTGATTGCATTTACTGCTATTACGACTTCAGTGTTGGAAATAAGCAGATACGTAATGGTTTTCTTTGTAACTGCTTGCAACCAAGATTAGAGGAAATTGTTGAACATAAAACTGGGAAACATGTTCTCTAATACGTACAAATTAAATGGTTAAATTGTATAAAAGGATTTACATTATTGTTTTATATGGATTTTAGTGAACAAAGTAAAAAAAAAAGAGAAACATGTTTAGACTTCCACTCATTTAGAAAAGATGTTTCAACTGTATTAACTGTTTGTTCCATTTAGATGGAATGTGGCTTTCTGGGAAAAATAATTTAATTAACAACATTTAACATGGCTATCTCGTGCACCAAAAATTGGTGTATAACGATGTTGTTTTTCCATTTTCAAAAAGATATTTTTTTAGCAAATTACTAAGTTTTTTTCAAAAGATTAATTTTGATTTTTATTTATTATTATCTTGATAAAAACCTTGTTTATTAATATACATGTTATTGCACTTACAGAATCAAGTGGGACAAACATGTAGAATACATTCTTAGAAAAACAAAGTTTTTAGGATTTGTATTCTATAATCTCTCTAAGATTATGAAAACGGACGGGGGGTGGAGCTTACTCCCACACTACAAAACGTCTGCAAAGCCACTACAAAAAACTATTAAAAATCGTAAAAAAGAATAAAACAAACTTACATAACAATCCTTTAAATTTGGAGGAACAAGAGCATTCTTCTCCCACATAGATCAAAAACAGTCAGTAAGAAACGCAGTTTTATAAGAGCAATAAATGTATACAACAGTCTTCCAAATGAACTACAAGCGTTAAGTAATGTAAGTGCAATAAACAATAAGTTAAAAAAATGCATAATTAATAAAGATAATAACAGAATCAGATAAGCAATTGACAAAAAAGTCACTATTGTTATTGATTCTTCCTGAAAAAATTGTTTTATTTATTTATTTTTTCTATTATGTTCTTTTTTATTTTATGTATTCTTAGATATTTTCCTTTATGTTAAGTATACAGTGATGGGCAAATGTGTGAAACCAAGTAAATATCTCTGGAATTATTAGAGATATCAAAATTAAATTTGGAAGGTGGATACTGCAGTAGATTGCCTATTTGTTTCCAATTTTTTTTACAATTTTGTACTTCCAGTTTTATCGGAAGTAATGCCGATTTTAAAATTTGCAATGAAACACCCTGTGTAGTATTTTAGTTTCTCATGAAACATTTTATTGCGAATACAAAAATATCGGGTTTGATATTGTTTACTTCAATACCTACCGAGATATTAACAGAAAAGTAACTACGGAAAGGAAAAATTCGATGGTAGCTAAACTCTGTTCAGATTTCATTTACGCCCGATATAAACAAACCGCTCGGTAAGGATTTGTATCTCTATTGGCCAATCAGCACTGCTTGTTCCATAGTCGAATACACGTGCGTTTGTTTAAATCAGGTGCAAATTAAATCTGAATCAAGTGTAGTAGTCCATGAAATTCAGTGCAGAAGTGACAGTAGTTGTCAAATTAAGTTATTAGTTTTTTTTATTTGAACGTAAAAAGATTTTATTGTTTTAATTTGATCGTAAAATGGCCGAATTAAGTGAAAGAGAAAGAATAGAAATATAAATGATGATTGTGTGTGGGGAGAGGAAAAGGACGCATCAAGAAGTTTGTGACCTTTTTAACATTGTTCATCCAAATACACAAATATCCCGTTCAGTAGTGACTAAAACTTTGCGAAGGTACGACACAAGTGGAACAGTTAGCAACTTACCAAAAAGTGGACGGTTAAAAAGTGTAAGTAATGAAGGTGTACCTCAAAATGTTGCTATATCTTTGGAAGAAAATCCTCACTTATCCACTACCGACCTCGCCAATATGCATGGAATTAGCCGTCGTTCAGTAGGAAGGGTATTAAGGCGAGAAAAATATCATCCATACAAAATTCGCCTCGTTCAAGAACTCTCCGAAGACGATTTCGACAGAAGTTTGCAATTTTGTGAAACGATGATGGATATTTGTCACCGTGATAATAATTTTATAAGAAATGTGATGTTTTCAGATGAGGCTACATTTTGTTTAAATGGTACGGTTAATCGACATAACTGCCGCTACTGGTCACAAAGCAATCCTAATTGGGTACAAGAGGCTCATACACAACATCCCCAAAAATTTAAAGTTTGGGCCGGTATTTATAACAACAGAATCGTGGGACCCTTCTTCCTACAAGAAACTTTAAAACGGAGATAGGTGTTTACAGCTCTTGGAGACACAAGTTATTCCGGCATTGGAGGTAAATGGACAATTATCAAATAATATCTGGTTTCAGCAGGATGGAGCACCACCCCATTACGCTCGCATTGTTCGAGATCATTTAGATAGGACATTTCATCACAGATGGTTTGGAAGAAGGGGTACTTATGAATGGCCTGCACGAAGTCCCAACCTTGATCCAGTAGACTATTTTCTGTGGGGTTACTTAAAGTCTAAGGTTTATGTTGATAGACCAAATAATTTGCAAGAATTAGCTGCAAGAATAACTCAAGACATCCAGAGAATTACACCAGAAGTAATAGATAATATTACTAGAGAATTTAAAAACCGACTTGCTTATTGTCAAGAAGTAAACGGTGCTCAGTTTGAACATTTAATACATTAAGTTTAGTTAAGTTAAGTTTCAATGTTTTGAAAATCACTTAGATTTAGTTAATAATTACGATTATGTATTTCTTTAATGGATATTAGATTTTTCCTTTTTTTAATTACTTTTCTGTTAATATCTCGGTAGATATTGAAGTAAACAATATCAAACCCGTATTTTTGTATTCGCAATAAAATGTTTCATCAGAAACTAAAATACTATACAGGGTGTCTCATTGCAAATTTTAAAATCGACATTACTTCCGGTAAAACAGAAGTTCAAAATTGTAAAAAATTTGGAAACAAATAGGCAATCTACCGCAGTATCTACCTTCCAAATTTCATTTTGATATCTCTAATAATTCCAGAGATATTTACTTGGTTCCACACATTTGCCCATCACTGTATAATGAATGACTTTATTTTTGGATGCCCTTGATTAAAATGTTTAGCTACTAGTCTTTATGAAGTGTTCTCCCCATATATCAAAACAATTTCTATTTGTTCTTAAAGAGATAACATGACGTGTTTTTACAATCTAAAATATCTCTACATCTGACACTACAGTTAGTTCCCTGTTATTTTTAAAGTTTTGATCATTTAAAAATTAAAACATTGGCATTTATTTGAAAAAATGTGAAATTATACAAACTTTGGAAAATGCCAAAATTTTTATTTTGTTTTAGGAATTTTTAAAAAAATAAACATAAATACAATAACTCGGATATGGTTAACTTTGGTTTAATTTTTTTGGGTCAAAAATAGGGAAACAATTTTAGATGGTTCAAATTTTGCCCATATACCTTGCATGAAATTAGAAACAAATTACTTATTTTAATTTCTAAATTCAGCCAAAAAAATGTCAATTTTGACAGCTATGAAAAGTAGTTGCTAAGAGCTGTCGGCATCATTTTTGTTTAATTCCTTTACACTAACTGGGAGCTAAGTCACATTTTACATAGGTCTATTAATAACAAAGGTTTCCATTAGTTGAGGACTTTAATAGTGTCACTGTTTTTACATACTTGTCTAAAAATTCTCTTTCTGAACTATGCAACTAATAAAATAATTAGTTACACCGAATACAAAGTAAAATAAAAATTTCATCTCTGTTGCTATTTAACTTTCTCAACTGACGTTTCAGAGCACGACACAAAGAGAGTAAAATGATGTCCTGAGTTGATTTGGGGACTCGTTTTCCCGTAGTTGTTTGTTACTATCCGTCAGGTCCATTGTAATCGAGTTTGGAAAGTTAAGGCAGAAGTTTATTCGACTTTATAACGGAGTAGCATTACAGTAACACGATTTGTAACATCATGTAACATAGTAACGAAACATCATTTCGGAGTTGATGATATTTAACTTTTAAGACGAGAAACTCATACGAGAACATGTCGTCTAGAGAGTATCGCTGGAAGTTGGAAGTGAAGCTCAGTTGTAATGTACAAACTTCTGTCTTATATTTTTATTTTACACCTTACAAAAACAAATTTAGTGTATTAGAAAAACGTATACAGTGTGTCCATAAAATAAATTAGTTTCTTCAAGTGTAAAGTTCCTATAGGTCGATTTTATATTTTAGTGTCCTACTTTTGTAAAAAATACGGTGCTAACAACTATAGAGGGATAAGCTTACTCGACAGAGGATGATATCAGCGACGATTTTATTAATAAAAAAAATTTAAATTTATTTTAACACTGAACAAATTTTTAAAAGAATAAATACGAATATGTCATGCCTATAATATACTAATAAATGATTTAATAACAATTTTGTATAGAATAGAAGGGCTTGTCAAGACTATCACGGAAAATAACCGAATACACTCCCAGTGGGATGGAGAAAACATCACATCTCAGCCGTGTCAGGATAGTCTACGACAAAAGCTCTCCGTCTACACAAATCGATTGAGAAGGTACAAAACCAGTAACCAACGGAAACTAGACAACACAACATCAATAATAATGAAGCCCCTAGTGACCCCAGTAAAACAGACATCGAGGAATTCTGGAAAACACAGATTTTCACAACAATCTCCTATAACTCCAGAGCCAGCTGGATTAATGAGGACCAGGCTGCACCTCAGAACTGTGATGCCATGCAACACCAACCATTTACAACGGAATACATATACAACATAATGAAGCACCTCCAGACTCAACGTATTCATCACTTGACTATGAAAAAGGACCTAACAGCAGAGCTTTATAGGAGGGTAAGACGACTGTTGAAAACCAAACTAAATAGTAAAAATTTGTTTCGGTATAGTTAATTGGTGCAAGACTGACATTGAACAATTATAACTAAAAGTTTTACTAACAAAAGCTCAAAATCACCATCCAAAGAGCTCTGTCGAATGTACAACTTTGCCACGGTATGAAGGAGGAAGAGGATTGACAGATCTAAGCAAACTATTAGATCAACAAATTTCTATTTTGCATAGTCATTTCCAGAAACTCGCAGAATTTTCTGATCTACACAGAGTCATGTCCCAGGTTGATGACTCAACACCACTGCGACTGACATAACAACATGTCCAATTACACCATCAGACCACAGATCAGAAACTGCTGAAATGGAAAGAGAAGCCCCTTCATGGAAGACATATTAATGACGTCAACCAAGATTATGTCGACAGTGCAGCGTCGAACTACTGGTTGATCTCTGGTCATATGTTTCCTGAAAGGGAAGGCTTTATATTGGCAATCCAAGATCAAGTAATTCCAACTAAGAACTAACTAAAGTACATAGTTAAAGACCCCTCTATTAACAACGACAGATGCAGGTACGGTTGCCCATCATCTGAATCTAGCCAGCATATCACATGAGGTTGTTAAGCGTTCGCTGCAACTGAATACAAAGAACGACACGATGCTGTGGCAAAAATACTTCACCAGGAATTAGCACTGAAACTAGAATTATCACAGTCGGTAAGATTACCATACTATAAATACAAACCAGAATCTGTTTTAGAAAATAACAACTACAAGCTGTACTGGGACCGCACGATACTGACCGATCGGACTGTTGCTCACAATAGACCAGATATAGTTTTGGTAGATAAAGTCTCACGGAAAACAACTTTAATTGACATAGCAATTCCTAACAATAATAATATAAATACCAAGCAGACTGAGAAAATAACCAAATATGTGGGGCATGAACAACACACGAACTGTACCAATTGTTATGTCAACGACAGGACTAGTCCCAAAACATCTATTAAACAATTTAAAATCCCTCGGTCTGGACGAACATTTTTATAAACAAATGCAAAAAGTCGTCTTGTTAGGAACAGCCCGGACGGTCAGGAAATTCATGGGAAACTGCCGCCACGACTCCAACTACGGGCCTGAAAGCCTGGTAAGGGCTCCCACAGGGCTAAACCCTTTTGATATATAGTATATCTGGGGTTTAGTGAATTTTCCCCTTAGAGGGAGTGTGATGCCATACACTGTATGGTCAAGTCGGGACATTTCGTATTACTATACAATACTATTTCAATATGTGGAACTAACAGCTCATTGGATTTTATGCAGCAAATTGTATGTATATATTTTTTACTTTGTTCATAATTTTGGCAACAAAACGTTTTGGGGTGCAATAGTTAATACAATAATAAATAACATGCAATAAAATTCAATAAATCCTTGTATCTTAGCAAAGTAAAAACAACAACATTTTATATTACAGAGATTTTTTTGTGTTTTATAAAAATAATTTTTCAATGTACGACACTGCCTACAGTTTTCTCCTTCTAAATTTTAATTATCTTTAAAACCCCTTATGAATGAACTTTTTGCGGGGGCGTATAGATCGGCCATCATGGAAGTTGTAGAATTTTACTATTGTTGTAATAAAAATGAGAAATTTTATGACCATTTGAGGATTCAGGACGACGTGAACAGGTGCAAGGTCGAATCTCACCAGTGGCGTACCATTATATTGATTGAAATAATAAAAAATAAGCTAATATTGTATCATTTTAAAAGTACAGTTTTGTAATTTGTGATTTACATATATTTATATATTTTTTTGGAATTTGAATGTTATTTATTCTGTATTAAAATAAAATTTTTCCAATTGTATTTAAATAAAATGATAAAAATTAAGTGATTTAATGATAATAGTACATTGATGATAATCACAAACTTTTATTACAAACATTTAAAACGTTTTTTTTTAATTACAAAGTTGGTATTTTTCTCAAAATATAATTGTAACCGTGCATTGGGAGGGCTTTATAAATATATTTAAACTAATTTCGTCATTATTTTTGATTAGGTTCCAATTTAAAAAAAATGTCACTTTCAAAATTTGTGTATAGAATAATGATTGACAACGACTCCAAATTTGGATTTCAAACGTTTCCAAAATAGATAAATATAAAAAAATAACAAGACCCCTATTTGGACACAGGAAGTCTGTTTGATCATTCCTTTTTTCAGTAGGTCTGTATCTAAGAGTTTCTTTGATTAACAACTAGTAATTCTGACAATTTTTCTACATTTTCGTCGTAAACTGTGTCTTTGTAACAATTTTCAAATATTTATATTAGGAAAAGAATCTGGGAAAAATTTTGTTTTTTTACAGAATTATTTCCAGTTTGTAAAACAAACTATATTGTTATTAAAGATTCAAACTCCAAGAACTTTATTCTGAAATTTTACTTTATTTTTTCATTTAATAAAATAATTATTTTTTGTACGCTACTGTTCAACTAATTTTGGGTAGTTTGAAATATTTTAGATGAATGCATTTATGAATGAATTATGCTCTATTTATATTTCTTGATTCTAGGGTAGGAGTACAAATGTAGTGACAAGGTTATTATCATGGGCGTATCATTCCATTACTATATTATTTATTAATTAAAAAAGTATGTTCTTATATTAAAAGATAAGAATACTAATAAAAACATTTTTAGTAAATAGGCCACCTTAACGTGCTACATGGAAGGTGTACAGATATTTGATATAACAAAAAATACGAACATTGTTTAAAGTCTGAAAAAACAGTCGAACTCAAAATTATTGTTTTAAACAAACTCTTACTATTTTTATTATGTAGGTATACAGGATGAGTTTTTTTCGATGATCAGTATGGGAATCTCGGAAACTAGCGGAGATAGAGCAATGGTTAAATTGGGAAAGATTGGCAGTTTTACTGGCTCAATTTAATTACACTTTCGGATTTTTGTAAAAAGTCATGGCATACTAGATATTTTGAAAAAACGAAATCCTGTCGATTTAGTCAAATCACTCTAGCTCCTTTGTTTTTATAAAAAAGTATAAATATCAAAATTAAAGGAAATTGTATCCCGAATATGATTGTCATGTCCTCGTTTGCGTGACAACAACCGATTTCGAGATATGACACAAACTTATCTTTTTTTGAATGGAAACCATAGTTGGCTAGGACCTCAAAAAATCGGACATTTTTAGAGTTTTTCAACGATATAATATTCGATATAGTTATTCACAAAAATAACGGAGTTATGGATGCTTTTCTTTCTTATTTTCACTTTTAACGTAGTTAGCCATGAAATAGATTGTTTATTAATAACTATTCCAGAAAACATTGAACGATTTTTTTTATTAGGTATATCAGATATAACGAAAAAACTTAATAAGTAGTTACTAAAAACTTAAAGAAATTAAAGTACATAATAATGGTTGCAATTTATGTTCGAAAAGTCCACCAATGTTTTTTAGACAAAAATTGCATCTTTTTAAGATTGACATTACCGCTTTCCTCACAGACCGCCTATCAATTTCTTCAATTGCTTGTAATACCGCCTCCCTTAGGTCACCAACTGTCTCATACTTTCTTTTGTATACTTTATTTTGTAGCGCACCCCATAAATAGAAGTCTATAACTGCCAAATCGGGAGACCGGGGTGGCTTTTCGTGTGGACCATTTCTTCATATCCAAGAGTTTGGATAGATATTATATAAGTGCTATCTTACTAATAACGAGTTATGAGCAGGTGCTCCATCATGTTGGAACCACTCATTTCTAATCGAGTTCTCAAATTCAAATTATGCAAAATGTCTTGAAAAGTGTATTGCAAGAACTGCAAGTAGCGCTCCCGAGTAAGTGATTCGTCATAGATAAAAGGCCCCAGAATAGTAGACCATATGATACCATACCAAACATTAAAACCATATTTTATCTGGAGTCGTCTTTGTTCTACATTGAAAGGGTTTTCTTTATCCCAGAAATGCTCATTCTGTCTATTGAACATACCGCAATTATTAACTCTAGTTTCATCTGACCATACCACCTTTAATGGAAACTGTGGATTGTCAAGGCACATATCTCTAAACCATGTACAAAACAAAATACGTCGATGTTCGTCACCAGCATGCAAAGTTTGACAAACTGAAAGTTTGTACGGGTGGGATTTGTGCGCTTTTAGTACCCTAACTACAGTTCGTTGAGATGAGCCAGCTCTTGCCGTAATCTCACTAGTTGTTGTAGATGGATTTTGATTTACCATTGCCAAAACATTTATTTGTGCTGCTTCGTTAATTTGATTACGTTCCTTTGGTGGTTTAGTAAAAGATCCATATCTGCGTAAACTATCGTAAAGCATCTTAAATGTACATATAGCAGGCTGACGACGATTAAAATACCTATGAAAGTATTCCTCAGCTGCACGAACTGAATTATTATGGCATATGATATAACATTCCACCATATTCAGTTTTTCTTGGTTAGAGTATTCCATTTTATCACGAAAACTTGTCAATATCGACTGTCAGTTCAACACTACTAATTGAATTACTCTCAAATGAAGAAACGTCAAAGTGAAAACAATCTTTTTCATGGCTACCTACGTTAAAAGTGAAAATAATAGAGAAAAGCATCCATAACTCCGTTATTTTTATGAATAACTATATCGAGTATTATATCGTTGAATAGCTCTAAAAATGTCGGATTTTTTGAGGTCATTGCCAACTGTGGTTTCCATTCAAAAAAAGATAATTTTCTGTCATATCTCGAAAATGAGAGCTGTCACGCAAACGAGGATATGACAATCATATTCGGGGTACAATTCCCTTCAATTTTGATATTTACACTTTTTTAAAAAATCAAAAACAAAGGATCTAGAGGGATTTGACTAAATCGACAGAATTTCGTTTTTTTCAAAATGTCTAGTAAGCCATGACTTTTTACAAAAATCCGAAAGTGTCATTAAATTGGGCCAGTAAAACTGCAAATCTTTTCCGATTTAACCATTGCTCTATCTCCGCTAGTTTCCGAGATCCCCATACTGATCATCGAAAAAAACTCATCCTGTATAATAATGTATATCATAAACAATTATTACCGCGTTTTGAAGTGAATTCTAATTACTCTTGTTATCTTTATTTAGTTCCAATTGGAAATTGAACTCGTATTTTCGAATTCAACAAAACTGCAGCTTTTATTTCCAACTGTACTTGACCATCGATCCAAACAACTAACTCTTTTGAACGCCAACTGAAACGTCGACATGGTTTTCTTACTAAACGATTAACTTTATCGCCTGGCAGTCGAACCAGACGAACACTGACATTCCCCAACTCGTTCGGTCTCCTTTCAGAAACAAACATAGTTTTTCACTTAGCCGTTGGCCATTAGAAAATTAAATTCGTTTGAAAGCGTCAGCAGTTTTCAAGTTTTCGACCGACAACTTAAATGCCGCAAAATTTTTACCCGAACAGCGTGGGACAATTAACCTTTCACAACAGTGGCAAACGTCGGCTCCCCCGAGTGCGATTTTTTATCGCGGTCCCACACGGCCCCTCGGCCTTTCGGGGATATCCTCGGGAAAATATATATGAGATAAATTGCGGTTTTATGCTTTTTAATTGTAGCAGAGATTACGGGGGCTCTATGACAGCGTTCTTGTGGGAATAGAATATATATGCGAGATGGTAAAGTACATTATTGCGATATTGGATTTAACATTTTAGAATGTAAAGTTCCTTGGTCTAAGTGCTTTCTAATGTTGTACGAGAGCTGCCTTTTATATTTCGGGATTAGAGAACAAAAACAAATAGTAATCATCGAAAATCTCTTTATTGTTTTTCAAAATATTCCCCATGATCTATACACTTTTGCATGCGTTTGAACCAATTGTCGAAGCACTTTTTCCACTCTGATTGAGGTATCTCCAAAACATGCATTCTAAACGCAGCAACCGCTTCTTCAGATGTCGAAAAACGTTGACCTCTCAGTTTGTTTTTTACGTACGGGAATAAAACGAAGTTATTTGGTGACAAGTCAGGACTATACGGCGGATAACTCATCAAATCGATGTTTTGAGTGGTCAAAAATGCAGTTGTTTTAGCCGATGTGTGAGAGCTCGCATGTCGTGGTGAAGAGTGATCCGTCTTCGGGGGTTGGATTTCCCCATTTCTCGGAAGACAACTGGCAAACAAATGGTTGTGTACCACTCAGAATTGACTGCGACATGTCCAGTTTTTCCGAAAAAACAGGCGATCATTTGCTTGGAAGTGCTTCATGCGCGAACAACTTTTGTTGGATACGGCTCATCTTGAAATGCCCATACAGTCGACTGCTGTTTACTTTCGGGCTCATACGCGTAAATCCACGACTCATCACCTGTCACTATGTCATAAACGTGTTTTGAAGCATCGCGATCGTATTTTTTGAGCTTTTCTTTCGACCAATCGACACGAGCCTTTTTTTTTGAACGATTGACAAATTGTGTGGGATCCAATGCGAACATTTTTTTTGACATTCAAATGTTTATGCAATATTGAGTGTAAGGTTGACTCAATCTCACGATAGGTCACATGACGATCTTGCAATATCAGTCCGCGCACATCATCAATGGTTTCCGGAACAACAACTGTTTTTGGACGACCTTCACGAAATTCGTCTTGGAGTGAACTACGACCTCGATTGCTGACTTAATCCACGTCGAAAGTTGTAAAAAATAATCGCACGAAAATGTTCACGATTTAATTCCATTTTTTGGCCGAGATGAATCCTTTAAGTTACTGTAAACAACACATAGCGCTCGTATGTCAAAACGTTCTGAGTACGTATAACCTCAAAAATGTCAAACTTTACGTTAGAGCTCTCAGTTGTCAGATTGCAACACTAGGGTTGTCCAATCCCGAAATATAAAAGGCAGCCCTCGTACGTACTTAACAAATAAGGGTGTTTTTATGGACTTTGTTATGATATGCCTTATTCCTCATTTTATGGATACCCGTTAAAGGTTCTGGAAATCCAACTGACTTGAAGTATTCTACGATACGAATTATTTAGAAGTAGACGCGATACAATCGGCCTCACTTAACAAAATTAAGACACTCCCCTTGTAGTTTTCGTTTTGTGCTGTGTTCTGCGTTCTGCAGTGTTGCTGAATTTTCAAACTTTATTTTGTGGCCTAAGTTTCAAGCAGTTCACAAATTTTAAGTTTCTCGAATGATCATATCTACAGGGTGAGCCAAATGTATGGAAAACTTTGAATAACTCTTCAGGAACCCTCATTAAGATTTTTTTGAAAAATGATAGATACAAAAGTCTAGCTATCTAATGGTGACCAAACCCTTGACCTTAACTGTGACCTTGGCGCTCATATCGAGGTCAAATGCCTTTTTATCAAACGAGAACTCCTGTTTTCACCAAAATCGGTATAGGGGAGTTTTTGAGGTCGCTGATTACGAATCTGATTTACCACGTCGTTGATCTTTAATGTAATTTCAAAGTCAACATAGTTTTTCTCAAATAGAAACCCCCATATCTTCCAAATCGGATTGGGAAATAGCGGATAATTTTACTTACGAAAATTACCTTGACGACGACCGACAAGGTCATCCGATTTTGGAGAAAATCTATTGATTTTTCAAATTTACATCCACCATCTGGGATCCGCCATTTTGAATTTTGTAAATCTGACTTCACACTCGTAATCTGCGACCCCAACACCCCCCCTATACCTATTTTGGTGAAAGTAGATATTCTCATTTGATAAAAAGGCATTTGACCTTGCTAGCGGTCAAGGTCATGAACGAGGTCATGGTCAAAGTCGTTCGGTTTGTAAAATTTTCCGCTCTTTCGGAAAATGGGGTTTTTATTTAAAAAAATGCATTTGACCTCGACATAGAATGCCTGGAAAAAATGCTAAAACTTTTGTATTTATCTTTTTTTCAATATCCTTGTAGAGAGTTATTCAAGGGTTTCCATACTTTTGACTCACCCTGTATATGTAATTTTTGTGTTCATTTATTCCTACATTTATATGTCTAGATATTTGTATAATGTAAAATTTATTGCATTCGGAAAAAAAGTTGTAAATTCATTTTTTTTTAGTTTTGAGTTGTGTTTTCAATGTAGACAATAAATATGTTGCTTATTCTCTTTAGTGTTTCTGATGAACTCCGTATATATGGTGTAGTTGTGTTTCTAATATAGTTGGCTTGAGTTCTAGTATCACTCAGACATATAAATACTAAAAAATTAATACATTTGTGTGGACCGAAGATCTGAAAAATCTGCCGCCAGATGAGAATGAAAGGCAATGAGAGAGATACAATCTAAAAACACTTCCACCGGAATTCCTAGTCATATACAGGGTGATTCATATTGAAGTTTTTTTTTAATGGAACGCCTTGTATAGTTGGATTCCTCTGTCAAATTTACTAAGACTTTGTTCATCATACGTGTTACTTTAAATGCACCGTTTGTGGGTTATTTGATATTTTGTAAAAATGTTGACAACTAGAAACATGTGAAAATTAGAGCTGTTTGGTTTTCCAGGAGGATTTGATTTGGGGTAAATATTCACCACCGTCCATACTCCCAAGAGCCAGAACGACAATGACGAACTCTTTTTATTGTGCCAGATATCGTCACTCTAATTTTAGAGAGTTTAACCATGGATAACGTATTTTTTTTTCAGGTTATCTGATAAATTATTTAAATTCATTTCCCCCGATATCAGGTTATATGTATCTGTTTCTAACAGGTTCTTCAGAAATCAAGTAATTAAAATGATTCATGCTTTTTGTGTGATTTCTTATTATTCAGAAAATATTTTTAAGTTTAGAAGGTCGTGAAGTTTAATTTCCATGCCATCTAATGTGAAATTCCATTACCTTTTCAATCTCTATTTCTAATACTTCCCTTTTAATCCTAAATTCGATATTACTATGGAGTTTTTTTCTAACACTCAGAAGTAAATTTGGCATTAGAACCAAACCTCAGGTTCACTATAAACAGTCAAATAAATGAACAGCAATTACTAATAACTTCACTAGTAACAAAATGATTCAGTAAATAAATAATACATAACATCATAATTTCAAAGTTAATCTGAAGCTGGTAAACCCTCATTAAGATTTGTTGGGTTAGGAAATTTAGTTATAAATATCGAAATATTTTAGTTTAGTTGATTTTAATACATTCCATCATTATTCTGAACTCCCAAATCGCCAATATGTTGGACAGTTCGCTGATTACGCGACCCCGTAACAGATTGTGTTAATCCGTAACCCCTAGTGGATATATATTTCTTCTTCGTGAGCCCTTCACAGGCACCACAAAGCCCTTAATCCATCAATTCGAAAGGCAGAAATGAAGTTATTCAAGAAGTCGGCGAACGCGGATCGCGAGCAGTGGAAAAGTCGGAAATTGCCTCCCATGTCATTCATCTTTGTTTCTTATATCCATCTCGGTTGATTCCTTGCCATATATAAATGATCCAAGAATGCTTCGAAATTTTCCAGCGTAGGCGGTACGACAATACATTTAGTTTGATTAATTTTATATTAGATCCTTAAATTTAATAATAATCTTTTATAGTCTAGACCACGTCCAGAACAGGACCAGAATTTAAGGCAATTTAAGTTTAAAAGGCAAATAATAAAGGTTTGGTAGGAAAGAAATGCCATTGGATTTTTAATAAATTCACGTTTCTACGTTCGGCTGTGTCATGACATCTAAATAAACCAACGTGTAAGGTCAACAGTAAACATGAGGCCGTAATACGATGATTAGTTTATTTTGTATGTTAAATATGAATTCTATAGGGTGAGTTTTTTTGATGATCAGTATGGGGATCTCGAAAACTAGCTGGTTTAATTGGGAAACATTTGCAGTTTTACTGGCCCAATTTAATGACACTTTCGGATTTTTGTAAAAAGTCATGTCTTAGATATTTTGAAAAAACGAAATTCTGTCGATTTAGTCAAATCCCTCTAGCTCCTTTGTTTTTGATTTTATAAAAAAGTGTAAATATCAAATTTGAAGGGAATTGTATCCCGAATATGATTGTCATGTCCTCGTTTGCGTGACAGCTCTCGCTTTCGAGATATGACACAAACTTATCTTTGTTTGATATAACACTCGATATAGTTACTCATAAAAATAACGGAGTTATGTATGCGTTTCTCTCTTATTTTCACTTTTAACGTAGGTAGCCATGAAAAAGATTGTTTTCACTTTGACGTTTCCTCATTTGAAAGTAATTCCAGTAGTAGTGCTGAACTGATAGTCGATATTGACAAGTTTTCGTGATAAAATGGAATATTCTAACCAAGAAAAACTGAATATGGTGGAATGTTATATCATATGCCATAAAAATTCAGTTCGTGCAGCTGAGGAATACTTTCATAGATATTTTAATCGTCGTCAACCTGCTCTATGTACATTTTAGAGGCTTTACGATAGTTTACGCAGGTATGGATCTTTTACTTAACTACCAAAGGAACGTAATCAAATTAACGAAGCAGAACAAATAAATGTTTTGGCAATGGTCAATCAAAATTCATCTACATCAACTCGTAAGATTGCGGCAGAAGCTGGCACATCTCAACGAACTGTGGTTAAGGTACTGAAAGTGCACAAGTTTCACCCGTAGAAACTTTCAGTTTCTCTACTTTGCATGCTGGTGACGAACATCGAACATTGTTTTGTACATGGTTTAGAGACATGTGCCTTGACAATCCACAGTTTCCGTTAAAGGTGCTATGGTCAGATGAAACTAGATTTACTAACTGCGGTATGTTCAATAGACACAATGAGCATATCTGGGCTAAAGAAAACCCTTTCTATGTAGAACAAAGACGACCCCAGATAAAATTTGGCTTTAATGTTTGGTGTGGTATCATAGGGTCTACTATTCTGGGGCCTTTTATCTATTACGAATCAATTACTGGGGAGCGCTACTTGCATTTCTTGCAATACACTTTTCAAGTCATGTTGCATAATTCGAATTTGAGAACTCGTTTAGAAATTAAGTGATTCCAACATGATGAAGCACCTGCTCATAACTCGTTATTAGTAAGACAACACTTGGCCCACGAGAATGGCCACCCCGGTCTCCCGATTTGGCAGTTATAGGCTTGTATTTATGGGGTGCGCTAAAAAACAAAGTATACAAAAGAAAGTATGAGACAGTTGGTGACGTAAGGGAGGCGGTATTACAAGCAATTGAAGAAATTGCTAGGCGGTCTGTGAGAAAAGCGGTAATGTCAATCTTAAAAAGATGCAATTTTTGTCTAAATAACAATGGTGGACTTTTCGAAGATAAATTTTAACCATTACTATGTACTTTTATTTCTTAAGTTTTTAGTAAGTACCTACTTATTTAGTTTTTTCGTTATATCTGATATACCTAATAAAAAAATCGTTCAATATTTTTGGAATAGTTATTAATAAATCATTCTATTTCATGGCTAACTACGTTAAAAGTGAAAATAAAAGAGAAAAACATCCATAACTCCGTTATTTTTATGAATAACTATATCGAGTGTTATATCGTTGAAAAGCTCTAAAAATGTCCGATTTTTTGAGCTTTTCAACCATATCAGTGTAGATTACGTCTACTTGGCGTCTGTTATCAATAGCTTCAGCTATATACTGTGTAATCTCAACTAAATTGGTAGTAGTCGACCTATATTGCATGAAACCGTGTTGGTTTGGTGATATTAAATATTTGATTTGTGGATAAATCAAGTTATATAAGGACATTTCCAAAACTTTGGCAAAATTATTTAATATTGAAATTGGTCTGTAATTCTCGATATTGGCTCTATCTCCTGCTTTAAGAACGGGACGTACTTTGGCAATTTTCCACACTTTAGGAAACTCCGATTTCTGAAATATTAGGTTGTAAATTTTTTTTATTAAAATATTCTCGATTATTTTTGATTATGATTATAATTTAATTGCTATTTTTTTTCCTAATTGGTGTTTTTTACAGAATGTTGTAGTTTTTAGGTTCATTTTTAAAATATTTTTATTGTTATGGGATTGTTATAAATGATTATATTCTCTTTATTATTTGACTTAGTGTTTTATGTAAATTGTGAAAATTGTAATCTGTTATTGGAGCTTACCCTGTTGATTACATAAATAAATAAATAATATTTTACTTTTAATTTATGTCATATAACATTGTTCGCTGGCATGAATTCTGCTATATTTCGTTATGGATTTTGTTTCTATCAATCATCAATTGCTAATGACAGGTCAGAAATATAAAGAGTTCCGTTAAAGTCTTAACTAGTCAGGAACCAAACTTCCCTGAAAATCCATCACCCCGAATCCAAATTCGCTATTGTTATCTTAACTTCTCAGCCTTTCCCAACAGCTAAAGCCTCCTCAACAACTTCCAACATCTCAACTTTAACATCAGGCATTGTTCACTCCATTATACTCGATACCAAATAATCTACTGCCTTATTGTAAATCAAATTCGATCAATGCAGTTTGAGTATTGTATCCGAAACTTCACTTGTACAATCCGTTCAACAGACGATAGAGCCATAGAGCACGACAGTCTACGGGAAATCGTTATCCCTAACAATGAGGAATAATTTGGCATCAACCGAAGCCACTTCAGCTTCCGGCTGAATCATTAATTTGCATTTCGGATGGAATGACGATAGGAAAACTAACAGTCAGGACACCAACGCATTGGATTGGAGGATGGATGAAGAGAAACAATAATCATATGGAGGAAATTGATAGAAGACCTATTAACAAATGTGCACTGCACAATACGTAAATTAAGAGACAGTTGCGCTAGGGAAGCGACTAAATTATTTGTACAGATATTGTCGTGTTTATGCCACGGTTAAGTAGGTTTTCGAATTGAGTTGCAATGATGCGGTTTTGGAGTTGGCAGAGTGCGTTCGATTGAATTTAGAGCACATGTGAACTGGTCAGGCAGTGAACCAGTTTAAAATAGTGGATATGTCTACAGCGTCTGAGTAGTTTACCTACTGTGTATTTAGGTCAAAGTTGTGGGTGATTTGTTAGTATTGGATTTGCGTCTCCGTCCACGTAGAATTTCAAAAATTAAATGTTGGCACTATAACTGTTTTATTGAAGTAAAGTTTGGACTATGCATACAGTCTGTCCGCTTAAGTTCTCTAAATGTTGAATTCCTTTTGAAACATGTATTAAAAGGAGGTGTCACTTATGGTAGGGTGGTGAGGGACTCACAGTTCGTATGGATGTAATTTTTCGATTTTCAAAATAATTTCATTCGTTGGGGTCACGCTGTAAGATTAGAAGGTGGACCTTCTTCATATTCCGACAATACTAGAAACGCCCCATTAATGAGGATGTAAATGTTTAGTCATTAGATTGCTCTATGTAGCATGTGTACCATTCTGGATCATTACCAGTCTGCTGGTATGTTTTTCATCATTAAACTACATTGTCCGACATAATTATAACAAATACTGTATACAAAAATTATAGTTCAAAAACTAAAAAATCACGCATTAACAACATGCTGAACTAAAAAGTAGAAAATAATTTTTAATTATGAACAGTGTATCTTACAGCACTAGAAAGTGGAACAATCAATCATGATTAATTACCTGAAAATAAAAATCTAATAAAATTTAAGTTATTCATAAGAATAATTCACTATATTTTAATAACTTTCCTCTCATAAATAGTTGCCAATAGATTAATTGTAAAATTTAATATTTCAAGCACCCCAGGCTTTTTACTCTGAATCTAATTATTTTGTTAATAACTTAAATTGTATTGTTTTCTGAATGATACTTGTGGCATATTTTTCAGTGTCTAAGTGCTTCTTGGGAAATAACAGCACAGTTTAAAGAAAATTGCTGTATATTCCAAACGTTTCGGAGTCTAGATCAGACCCCGTTGTCAATGGTTAAAAAACTAAGAATAAAAAAGGCACAATTCTAAGATGTAAATTAAAATATTTGACAATGTGTATTATTTGATTTTTGACGTAACTAAGAGAATTTTAGTTGTAATATACAGGGTAGCACATAAATTTGAAAGGAACTTTATGATTATATGATCTTTAGAAATTTCTGTGCTACCCTGTATATTACAAATAAAATTCTCTTAGTTACGTCAAAAATCAAATAATCCACATTGTTTATTTATTTTATTTATTTATTTATTTTGTATTTTAGCCATTACAAATGGATATACACGTCATGACACATAGAAAATTAATTACAATTGTAATGTACATATAAACATATACACACATATATACACATACATATGTACACATATATACACATATATATCAATAAGCATTACACAAGTTACACATACATATTTAAAAACAAATTTTAAAAACAAATTTTTAAAAACAAATTTAGAATATAATAGAATCTTCTAAATACTCAGAAACAGAATAGTAACATTTTTCTAACAACATTTTTTTAAAGTAAATTTTAAATTTCCTGCCAGTGAGTATTTTCAATTTATTAGGTAAATGATTAAACAATTTTGTGGCAAAAAAGTAGGGTGAATTCTCATACAATGTGGTGTTATGTTTTTCAACTCTGTATTCATCATTATACCTAGTAGGGTAATGATGGACACTGGAGTTTCTAACAAACTTATTACTATTGCTTTTTACAAATAAAATACATTTAAATATAAATATAGATGGTACTGTCAAAATACAGTATTCTATAAATGAACGCCTACATGACTCAGTGTAGTTTAAGTAAAAGATTAGACGTAATAGTCTTTTTTGTGCTAGAAATACACGAATAGCATAAGGAGAACTACCCCAAAGCATAATATTATATGAAAGATGGCAATAAGCGAGGCTATAATAAATGTTTATAAGATACTTTGTTAGTAAAGTACATCTTAGATTGATTATTGCAAAGTATGCATTGTTTAGTTGTTTGCAAACGTGATTTATATGAGAGATCCATCTTAAGTTGTCGTTTACATAGACACCCAAAAATTTTGTTTCCAATTTTGTGTCTACTTCGATATTATCTATATTAAGTCTAAGTGATGGGGTATATTTCCTATTATAAAATGTTATGCCAAAAGTCTTGTCAATGTTTAAAACAAGGTTGTTTTTACCACACCAGTTTTTAAAAACTTGGACAATGTGACACATTTTTGCTTGTAATTGCTCAGGGTTCTTTGCTGAGACCGCTATAGATGTATCGTCAGCAAAAAGCACAATTTTTACGTCATGTAAGTTCATATTGAGAGGCATATCATTTATATATAGTAAAAATAGGAGTGGACCCAACACAGACCCCTGCGGAACACCCATATTTAGCTCATGCATTTCTGAAGTTGTATCATGTATTTTGACACAAATTTCTCTATTTTTTAAGAACGACATTATGAATAATAAAAAATCACCTCTAAAACCTAATTGTCAAATATTTTAATTTACATTTTAGAATTGTGCCTTTTTAATCCGTAGTTTCTTAACCATTGACAACGGGGTCTGATCTAGACCCCGAAACGTTTGGAATATACAGCAATTTTCTTTAAACTGTGGTGTTATTTCCCAAGAAGCACTTAGACATTAAATTTTATGATATTTTTATTTTAAGGTAATTAATCATGATTGATTGTTCGTTCTACTACTGTAATATAAACTGTTCATTATTAAAAATTATTTTCTACTTTGTAGTTCGGATTTATATTAAAACGTGTTTTTTTTAGTTTTTTAACTATAATTATTTTCTAAGTTTTTAGTCTCAGTAACGATGTCTATAGTATTTATAATAAAAAAAAATGTTTTTCACTAAATTCAAGTTTACTTCATGTTTGCGTAAGATTTCCATTTCATTACCGCAAGTTCTACTATTGCCACCTAGATGGCAAAGGCAGTGTTAATAAACTAATTTGGCATTTGTGACAATAAGACAACAAACGAGAAAATTCAACTTAAAGAATTGTATTGTCATCTGTCCTTGACATGTGTGCCAATTTTCAAGTTACTCAGACTTCTTTAAGTTGATGAAAATTACGTTGAAATTTTCCGTTACATAGATAGATACATACATACACGTCAACCTAATAAAACCGCGTTAAAAAATCCCTTAGTTTATTTTTCCTTATAGCAGTTTTAGTGTTTCGAAAACATGAACAATTATATGGTCTGCCCTCATGATTTTTCATTTTTGTGTTGAAGTCAACTTATGTTTCTTGTTCTTGAGGTATTGTAGTTATATTTTAAAAAATGTGCAAATTTAAAGCACTACTTACCATTTTAATGATATTTGTGTATCTAAGAAACTAACCCAGATTTAATGCTTGCGATATTTTCCATTTTTTGAACAAATAATTGGTACACGTTTTATGGTGGCGCCATCGGTGGTTGTAAAAAATAATAAAATCTTCATTAATTTTTCAGCTTTCGATACGAGTTAGTATATCTGATAATCTTATACCTACCTTGCTTTGGGTAGGTACATTGTATTTTTTAAACTACTCATAAATGTAGTTGGGATACGATTTTAAAGATAATATAGAAAAGTCATATGTCATGAAGGTAAAGTTCGGCAGATAAACAGTTGATAACTAGTAGATATTAGCCAAGAAATGATCTTTGAGAAATTCACATTTTAAGGGCGAAAATGGCGGTAGTGGGGACTGTACTTTGTATGAGATTCTTTATGGCAACGTCTGATTTGGTATAAATTTTGCAAATTTCTTTTTGATAACAAATTTAGCGTATTTATTTTTTTAAATACTCTTTAAACGAGAACCGAAACCGAAAAAAATACAGACACACGAATTATGATTTTGTTTGGTGCTGACACAAACAAAGACCAGTCAGGTGTGAAATCTTTGCCGCGGAATTTTCTGCAAAGCGCTTTCTAGTGTTCAAGCATGTACCGAGTGCTGTTCCACCTAAAGCCAACACATACAATCTTGGTAATATCCCTTTGACTTTTTCAATTTCAAATTCCATTGGTGCTACATATCCGCTGAATTCCTGATCCACTGAAAGTGGTCCTACCGACGTTAATAATGTCCTTGAACTCTTCCTGCTTCTTCTCAAAATAATTGAAATATTTTATTACGACCTCGGTTCACCTCGATAAAGTCAGGTCAGGGTAATTTGGAGTAGTAAACATGGCTTTTTCAGGACTTTACAGTAGTTGTTCGACTGCTGGCATTCCAGTTGCTACCATGGCTGACTACAGGATAGAAAAGGATAGTTTTGGCGAATTAAAAGTCCCCCTAGGTTCTATGGACCCCAAACTGTTAGATCAACTTTAACTTTCCAATGGGAGGTGAATATGAAAGAATGCCGTACCCCGTTGTAACAGCTATGGGAATTCTGAAATAAGGTCTTGTGAACAAAGATTATAGACTCGACCCCAAATTGGCCGATGCGATATCTAAAGCTGCCGAGGAAGTGATATCTGGAAAATTATATTGTGAGCATTGGTTCGGGTACCCAAACCCACATGAACAACCAACGAAGTTGTTAGCAATCGAGCCATAGAGCTTCTCGGTGGGAGTTGAGCTCTAAAACTCCAGTTCACCCCAATGATCACGAATTATGACATTAATTGTTTAAATAATAGAGACCTGTTTCGTCATTTGACGAAAAATATATTGAAAATGCCTTGTGGAACAGCAATGAATGTTTCTCGAAAATAAAAATATTTATTAAGGCATTACAAATCCTATAAAAATGTTCCTCCAGTAACAATAATTTTAGATTAGTTGAAATGTCCAAAATGAAAACAAAAAAATATGTGAATAAAACGTAATATATCATAAGTGACAAAAAAACCATGTGCATATTTACAAAATTGAAAAAATGCCCAAATTTAAAAAATGACCTAATTGTCAAAAAAACAATGTGTTGAAAATGCCAAAAAGGCCATAGAACCCAAAAACGTCAGAAGTGTCCGAATGTCAAGAATGTTGAAAATGTCAAAAATATCAAACACATCAAAAGTATAAATGTCAAAAAGTGAAAATGTGACAATTGTCAATAATGTTAGCGTCAAATGAAAATAAAAAGCGGGTAAACCCCGGTTTAGCATCAGGGATGACTCCCACCGTTTTTTGAGTTACACGGTATTCCATGTAAGCTACGGTTTGCTCAAAATATGTTCGCCTGATTTTTGCCATCTTTGTACGAGGGTGAATCAAATATGAACCGGACTTTTCTGTTTCTCGCCCTGTAGGTAATTCGAGTGGCGTGACGTCTCGATATATGTTAGGTAGGGATGTTAAGAAGAGGGGAGTTCGTCGGTTTGGCGAGGCGTAGTCGATGCGCTGTTAGTAGCATCATGTCAGAGCAAGAGCAGCATACGTCTGTTGCGCAACGTGTTGTTATCTGCACAGTTCGGCAATGAAACACTTTCAAGGACCCAAGTGTACGACAGGCACAAAAAGTTTTCAGATGGCCGAGAGACAGCACCGCGGAAAGCCAAGACCCGTCTTTCTGCAAGGAAAATTCTTGCAACAGTTTCTTGGGATTCGAAAGGCGTACTGCTGATCGATTTTCTGCACGAACGCCGTACAATTAATGCTGAGTATTACTGCGAACTACTCCAACAAGTGAAACTTGCCTATCGGCAAAAGAGGCGGGATATGTCTATCCGAAGTGTGATTCTGTTGCATGACAACGCTCGGCCACATACAGCTGCATTGACTCAAGGAAAATTGAACAAAATGCATTGGGAAACCCTTGAACACCCGCCTTACAGTCCTGATTTGTCGCCATGTGACTACCACATGTTTGGGTCACTTAAAGAAGAACTGGGAGGCCACCACTTTGAGGACAACGAAGGTGTAGAAACGTTAGTGCGCAATTGGTTATCGACACGACCAGTTTCTTTGAGAAAGGTATTAAAAAACTTCCGATTCGGTGGGAAAAAGGTATACATAAGAGAGGAGACTATGTAGAAAAATAATATGTATTAAAATTTGTATTGATCGTACCAATAAAATTTTTAAAACAAAAGTCCGGTTCATATTTGATTCACCCTCGTAGTTTTGCATCAATATGTAATCGAAAACATTCTATCAGTATTGTTTACGAACAAACACGAACAAAAAACGAATTTTTCCGTATATCTCCTATCGAAAGATAATCTCCCTCACAAATATCTGGACAAATACCTAATAATACAAACGAACCGTATCCCTCATCAAACCTACTTTTCGAATCTTCTATTTCCCGACAACAGCTCGTTCGTATCTGTCCAACAGATGTATCCGAGCTTTATCTGTGATTATGTTTTCCAAGAATAAGACGGGGAAACATCCCTTTGTTCTGTTTTCTTTCGCCTCAGAATGATATCACGTCAAAGAGATGCACCTCAGTTGGATCTTTCGTGTTTATATACGTTTTTATTTATTGCCCCGTTTGATAGGAATATTAGAAATATATCCTATTGTTTGTTGACACAATTATATTGTTTGTTTTGATTGCTTTATTTATTACACGGGCCAACAGTGGATACGAGTACAAAATTCTATTGAACTGTACCATAAGCTTTTTTTGATTTTAATTAATTGATCAAAATCTTTTCGCTCAAAGTTATTAGTCATTTCGAGAATTTATTTTTTGTGATAAAATATATAAATGAAAAGAGAGTGTTCAGTAGCTGCTTAAAGAAACAAGAGACCAATACAATCTGCCGATTCTCAAAGTCAAATAGGCGAGGATGAAAGAATGTATGACCCACGTCTTTGACTATATAACATTTGAAAAAAAATTAAAAAATCAGATAAGGTTTGAAAAAGAGTAACCAAGCTATTAAAGTTAATCAGTCTCAGCCCACGAGTTATAGAGGTGTTATCATAATAAGAAAGAGTAATTATTCTTGCTATGGCGCTCCAAGATGTAGGTTTGTGATTTTTAAGTCCCCACAAATTACACAATAATGTTCAAGTTACTTTATCTTGGCCAAGACGAAATCGATGGAGTCAGATTCTTCTTTAATTATCATTGAATCAGAAATTTGTATTGAACTGTATTTGTTCCTCTATGGTTTTATTTGGCTGTTAATATGTAGCTATTTTCCTTAACAGTTTGTCTAATATCGTGATAAAATACAAAATGTCTGAGCGAAGAGTAGCACTTCAGTTATGAAGCTGTAATAAATACATGATAAGGTTTTAAAATAAAACACTTTTTTTTCTTCAAGATTTGACTAAATTTAAAACCCAGCTCTTATTCTAGGTAGTCTAGAGCCGTTGACTATATATATATATATATATACAGGGTGAGTTTTTTTGATGATCAGTATGGGGATCTCGGAAACTAGCGGAGATAGAACAATGCTTAATTTGGGAAAGATTTGCAGTTTTACTGGCCCAATTTAATGACATTTTCGGATTTTTGTAAAAAGTCATGGCTTACTAGATATTTTGAAAAAACGAAATTCTGTCCATTTAGTCAAATCCGTGTAGCTCCTTTGTTTTTGATTTTATAAAAAAGTGTAAATATCATGTCCTTGTTTGCGTGACAGCTCTCGTTTTCGAGACACAAACTTATCTTTTTTTGAATGGAAACCATAGTTGGCTATGACCTCAAAAATCGGACATTTTTAAAGATTTTCAACGATATAATACTCGATATAGTTATTCATAAAAATAACGTACTTATAGATGCTTTTCTCTCTTATTTTCACTTTTAACGTATGTGGCCATGAAATAGATTGATTTATTAATAACTATTCCAAAAAACATTGAACGATTTTTTTTTCACTTTGACGTTTTCTCATTTGAGAGTAATTCCAGTAGTAGTGCTGAACTGACAGTCGATATTGACAAGTTTTCCTGATAAAATGGAATATTCTAACGAAGAAAAACGGAATATGGTGTAATGTTATATCATATGCCATAAAAATTCAGTTCGTGCAGCTGAAGAATACTTTCATAGATATTTTAATCGTCGTCAACCTGCTCTATGTACATTTAAGAGGCATTACGATAGTTTACGCAAATATGGATCTTTTACTAAACCACCAAAGGAACGTAATCAAATTAACGAAGCTGCACAAATTAATGTTTTGGCAATGGTAAATCAAAATCCATCTTCATCAGCTCGTGAGATTGCGGCAGAAGCTGGCACATCTCAACGAATTGTAGTTAAGGTACTGAAAGCGCACAAGTTCCACCCGTACAAACTTTCAGTTTTTCAAACTTGGCATGCTGGTGATGAACATCGACGTATTTTGTTTTGTACATGGTTTAGAGATATGTGCCTTGACAATCCACAGTTTCTGTTTAATGTGTTATGGTCAGATGAAACTTGATCTACTAACTGCGGTATGTTCAATAGACACAATGAGCATATCTGGGCGAAAGAAAACCCTTTCCATGTAGAACAAAGACCACCCCAGATAAAATTTGGTTTTAATGTTTGGTGTATCATAGGGTCTACTATTCTGGGGCCTTTTATCTATGACGACTCACTTACTGGGGAGCGCTACTTGCATTTCTTGCAATACACTTTTCAAGACATGTTGCATAATTTGAATTTGAGAACTCGTTTAGAAATTGAGTGCTTCCAACATGATGGAGCATCTGCTCATAAGTCGTTATTAGTAAGAAAACACTTAGATAATATCTATCCAAACTCTTGGATAGGAAGAAATGGCCACCCCGATCTACCGATTTGGCAGTTATAGATTTCTATTTATGTGGTGCGCTAAAAAAACAAAGTATACAAAAGAAAGTATGAGACAGTTGGTGACCTAAATTGATAGGCGGTCTGTGAGGAAAGCGGTAATGTCAATCTTAAAAAGATGCAATTTTTGTCTAAATATCAATGGTGGACTTTTTAAACATAAATTGTAACCATTATTATGTACTTTAATTTCTTAAGATTTTAGTAAGTACCTACTTATTTAGTTTTTACGTTATATCTGACATACGTAATAAAAAAATCGTTCAATGTTTTTTGGAATAGTTATTAATAAATCAATCTATTTCATGGCTAACTACGTTAAAAGTGAAAATAAGAGAGAAAAGCATCCATAACTCCGTTATTTTTATGAATAACTATATCGAGTATCATATCGTTGAAAATCTTTAAAAATGTTCGATTTTTTGAGGTCATAGCCGACTATGGTTTCCATTCAAAAAAGATACGTTTGTGTCATATCTCAAAAACGAGAGCTGTCACGCAAACGAGGACATGACAATCATATTCGGGATACAATTCCCCTCAATTTTGATATTTACATTTTTTTTTTCTAAAATCAAAAAAAAGGATTTGACTAAATCGACAGGATTTCGTTTTTTCAAAATATCTAGTAAGCCATGACTTTTTACAAAAATCCGAAAGTGTCATTAAATTGGGCCAGTAAAACAATTTAACGATTGCTATATCTCCGCTAGTTTCTGAGATCCCCCTACTGATCATCAAGAAAAAACTCACCCTGTATAAAACTAAAACATTCTAGCCTAGAGTCCAAAATATGTAGTTCAATAAAATAACGAAATTATAGTGAGTGCACAAAATATTTCATAAATTACAAAATATAATTTTACCGAAATAAACTTCCAGGATTTATGAAATCCCTTTTGTTTTTATTTTCCCATTTCCACGTTCGCTCTAATGCATCTCCATTTGTTCCAGTCAAAACTCGCCGTGACATAATTACGCTTTTGGAATCCTCCAGAAGAATTATCCGATATATATCTCTTGAACAGCTTATATGTGAACTCTTAATTTCTCCTGCTATCCTTTAGACTCGTATATCTCGAAAAACCTAATATCAGGCTCAGCTCTTCCAGGCTGCGGTGTATTCCGTCCAAGATGAATGACAGTACATTATTTTTTTGTGCGACTTAATATTCTTAATGGCTGTAGCGAGACAAGAATACTTCCCAGTCTCTACTGGGGAAGATTAAAATATATATTCCTTCGGTTGTTGGGGATACGGGGGAGCCGGGTGGGGGCTAGTGGAAACAGTTCGAGGCCTGCCGAAGAAGACGCTCTTGATGAATTATGGAGGCTCCCCGGGGATGGAATGGATAGAAAACGATATTGTTTTGTGCAAAACTCCGAAGACAGCTGATAAATATTGGCATCAGTTCGTATTATGAATAAATTTGCATCAGATGCACGGTATTAAGACGAGAGTATCTTGATTTATCGGTGGCAATTTAGAACTTATATCCTTATAGACTTATGTAAACGTTTTGTTGGGAATAGTAATTTGTTAGAAGTCGATCGATGTGAGGAATGAGAAGAATACGTTAAGATTGTTTGCAGATTTGATCACTATATTGTTTATAACAGGGTGTATTAAGGAGGTGGGCCAACGTCAATGCCATTACATTGATTATGCAGTGACACTAATTTTGATTACTTCACTGATTATGTGAAAGAGGGCGCTACCAAAAGGGAAAAGGTCATTTTGATGTCTTTACAGAGTGTTCGTAAAGGTTTCATTTTGATTAATTTGAAGTCATTTTCTGAAATAATTTAATTTATAGGAAAAGATCCCAATGCAACTGCGAAATTCATAATATTTTAAAATGCTATCATCTATGTTTGAGACAAGGCTATTTTTTCTTATAAATTATCTGGGAAACTGTGAATCATAGACATACGAAGTGGTTATAAAACATACCTTATGTTTTTGAGTTTATATGAATTCATCCCAAAAATTGTGCAATTTCATTTACCATAACAAAATTATGGTCAACCACTAGTATAACTTTAACTGGTCAACAGTTTGAAATTAATTTAAAGAAAAAGAGCTTTCTGGAAAACACCCTTAACAAAATTTTCAAATCTCAAACATTTGTTTATACAAGAAGTAGCTAGGCGACCCAGCTTCACTCATGATTTCAATGTTGGGCCAATCTGTTGATGACATATATACATATGAAAATAATTTCATCAAAAATTATCAGAATCAATTTCATTTATTTATTGCCGCTAAAAACTCTGATTTATCTACCAGAAGTTACAAATATACGATCAATTATTTACTATAATGGTAACTTGTTTAAAATTGTATAACCCCCTGTAATGTCTTATTAAGTTGTATATATGAAAATAAACCTTGTATTTATTTATTACATTTCTCTATCAATTATATCTATAGTATTTGTAACTAATTAAAATATATTAGATTTAAACCTTTTAGACTGATTTATTGTGAATTTTTATATTTTAATAAACTCTTTTTTTTAATAAAATACATCTCTAAGTTCTATAAATTTAGGGTTTTTTAAATTCTGTTGAGCTGACTCTAATGTAATATAAATACACGCTTGAAGCTTGTTCAACCTAAAATTATAAACAACAATCACAACATTTGTAATTATTTGGTGATTATTTAACTTGCCTATTTCTTCTGAACCTATATTAATGTATTTTCTATTTAAGGGCACGTTTTTTGGGTATATAATCTGCCTGTTAACGCCAAATACGTCCATTGGGAGACTTTGATTCTCAATATGTTATGCTTGCCAGTATTTTTCTCTATTCAGTATTCTTGAAAGTCTTTTTTTTTAATAAGCCTTTATTGCATGGTAATGATAGAGTTGCTATCGTGGTTTCCTTTTCCTGCCTAGATGGTTTATCCAAACGCCTAATTGTTAATTATGATTTCCGGATATCCATTCGTCAAAAGATCTTGTTTAAGTTTCACTTGTTCTTCTATAAGAGCTTCTGATGTGCTGTAGATATGTTTGGTTCCATGGATTTTTGTTCCTTATTATATAATTTTGACAGACCTGTATTTTATTTAAGGGTTTTTTACACGCACATCCCCAAGCACTTATCACTTAACTAAATATAGATTCCAGATGGCTTTTATAGACGACTAATACCAATAACACCTTTTTATTCAAGATATTTCGCAGGGTGTAATAAAATCTGTAAGGTTGGTTTTGTGATTATAGTCGGCATTTAAGGTGTTCATCAACGATTAAACTTAAATATTTGTAAGATTTTGTTCGTTTCATCTCCATCTATAGTCATCTAGGTCAAATTAGTTTTTAAACCAACAGAGGTTGGAGCGAATGCCACATATTTCGTCGTTTTATATTAAGACATTAAGTTTAAGTCTAACCACCTTTTCACTTCATTAACAACTTCTCTGTCCAAGGAGTCATATATGAGTCACAGGAACGTATTGGGATAAACTCATGAGTCACAGGTGACTCAATTCTATATACAATTTGAGGTACATTTTTCGGTATGAACTTGACGTTATTATTATTGCTTATAAATCATACGTAGACGTATAGAAAAAAAACCTAATGTTTATGGTAATAAAAGAAAACTAAAAATAAATAAAACTCAAATAAGTACTAAAGGTAAGGTTCTTAGCCACAATATTACAAAATAAAGCATGTTCTCATTATAAAACAGTAGGGTTTTTATTCATGGGAAAATATAACGTATTTAAACATGTTTCTCATTGTAAGATTCTAAACAAAATGCCTTTGACACCTTTTACACTCAATGTGTATTTGCTTAGCTTTTCTGGCCGATAAACCTTCATTTTTAGGGTTCCGTATATACAATATACGGATACCCTTATAATATCACTCAGGATTTCTGCCTCTGTCACAGCAAGTTTCTCCTAAACTACTGGACGGAACAGGTTGAAATTTGGTATCAATGTGTAGTCTGGTGATCCGATCAGGAGTAAATATCGTAAAAGAAAAAAATTTGATTTTAGGGGTACTTCTGGGGGGAAAAACTAAAAAAATCGACCGTTCCCCCCCCTGATCTCAGAAACTACTGAGCCTAAAATTTTGAAAAAAATAGGAAATATAGAGCGTTGCCCGAAGTTTACAGGAAAATTAAGGAGAAACCATTAATGTTAATTTTGGGGGGCAAATTATAGAATTAAATAAAAATTTAAAAATAAAAAAATTTCAAACGCATCATGTAATATATCAAATGAAAGGTCTCATTCTGAGGAACACAAATATATTTTTTTATATTTAAAAAAGATATATTTAAAAATATATTAACAAAAATATACCAAAATTTACCCATTCCCCCCCCTTATCTCCGAAACTATAAAACGTAAAGTTTTGAAAAAAATAGATTTATAGGTTCTGACCTGAAGCTTACTGGAAAAATAAGGAGAAACCTCTACTTTTAATGTTGGGGGGCCAATTACAGAATTAAATGGAAAATATAAAATTAAAATTGTTTCTAACCGATCATATTATATATCAAATGAAAGGGCTCATTACGACAAAAACAAATATATTTTTTTCATATTTTTAAAATAAATTAATTAAAAGATATTAACAAAAATATAAAAAAAATACCCTTCCCCCCCTTATCTCCGAAACCATAAGCTGGAAAATTTTGAAAAAAAAAAACTGGAGGTATAGCCCCTCATCTGAACTTTACTGGAAAATTAAGGAGAAACCCCTAATATTTATTTGGGGGGGGGCAAATTATAGAATTAAATGGAAAATTAAAATTGTTTCTAACCCATCATGTTATATATCAAATGAAAGGGCTCATTATGACGAAAACAAATATATTTTTTTCATATTTTTAAAATAAATTAAAGATATTAACAAAAATATTAAAAAAATTACCCATTCCCCCCCTTATCTCCGAAACCATAAGCTGGAAAATTTTGAAAAAAATGGACGTATAGCCCCTCACCTGAACTTTACTGGAAAATTAAGGAGAAACCCAAAATATTTATTTTGGGGGGGGGGCAAATTATAGAATTAAATGAAAAATTAAAATTAAAATTGTTTCTAACCCATCGTGTTATATATCAAATGAAAGGGCTCATTATGACGAAAACAAATATATTTTTTTCATATTTTTAAAATAAATTAATTAAAAGATATTAACAAAAATATAAAAAAATTTACCCATCCCCCTCCCTATCTCCGAAACCATAAGCTGGAAAATTTTGAAAAAACATTGGAGGTATAGCCCCTCACCTGAATTTTACTGGAAAAAATAAGGAAAAACCCCTAATATTTTTTTTTGGGGGGCAAATTATAGAATTAAATGGAAAATATAAAATTAAAATTGTTTCTAACCCAGCATGTTATATATCAAATAAAAGGGCTCATGATGAAGAAAACAAACATATTTTTTCCATATTTATAAAATAAATTAATTAAAAGATATTAACAAAAATATAAAAAAATTTACCCATCCCCCCATATCTCCGAAACCATAAGCTGGAAAATTTTGAAAAAACATTGGAGGTATAGCCCCTTACCTGAACTTTACTGGAAAAATAAGAAGAAACCCCTAATATTCATTTTGAGGAGCAAATTATAGAATTAAATGGAAAATAAAAAATTATAATTGTTTCTAACGAGTCATGTAATATATCAAATCCCAGGGCTCATTATGACGAATAGGTACAAATATATTTTTTTAATTTTTTTAAAATTACCCATTCTCCCCGTTATTCCCCAAACTCTAAGACCACATTTTTTTGTTTGTAGGAAAAATGTGAAAAAAATACCTAAACGGAAAATAAATTACTAGAAAACCCCCATAGTAATTTTAAGGACCAATTATACAATTAAATGGAAAATAAAGATTCAATTTTCAAACGCATCATGTAATATATCAGATAAAAGGCTCATTATGTGAATTACAAATATATCATATTTTTAAATCATTTGTATAAAAGATATTAAAAATATTAAAAATCGACTTAATTCCCACTTTAGAAACTACACTATGTAAAGTTTATTAGAAAAATAAAACTCTAATGTTACTTTTTGGGGGGCAAATTAGAAAATTAAATACATATGTATTGTGATAAAAATCAAGCGAATCCTAAAGCAGATAAAATAAAAAGTCTATGTGTGGAAAATCAAAGTGTATATTTTTTATAAATTTAAAACGCTTCCTTTAAAAGATATAAGGGTAAGTATAAGAAAATGCACTCATTCCCTGCTTGTCTGAAACTGGAATATTCGAATCTTGAAGGTGGTACGGAACCCTAAGTATGCGAGTCCAAATCGCACTTGACCAAATTATACAATTTGTTATCACCCAATGCATCTTGTTCATACGAGTTTATTGTTGGCATTGCTTGAAGACCTTGGAGAGCAACAGTCGATTGAAAATCTTTCAGGGGGATTACTTTCTGTGGTTGATACTGCAGGTGCAAGGAAATGTGTGACTGGAAGTTCTTGGGTCTCAAAACTGCCAGCTTCACGTTTCCCTCCCTAAATGCAAGACATCTCTTTTCCATGGGGCATCAGGCGAGTTGGATGACGATGAACTTGCTGGCGTTGGTGACGGGCTCTTACTACTTCGGCCTTTGCTACTTGCTACATAACATTAAAAAAACCTGCAGACCTAGGATATTATCAAAAGTTGTATGCGGACAGGGGAGTTGTTCAGAGAATTTTGGGCTTTTGCTCAAGTTATTTCTCATGTCTGACCCTCACATATTAATACAGTGTCATCAGCGTATGCCAAAATCTCACAATTCGGGTAATATAATAAATCATTTATAAACATCAAAAAACAGTGTAGCTCCTAGAACAGTCCCTTGTGGAACACCCGTTTTTATTAATTGGATATCCCTCTTTTTATTATTGATGTTTATTTGTTGCCGACGATTAGAAAGATAATTTTGAAATATTTTAATTGCGTTTTCCCTCAAACTTATACGGTGTAACTTCTCATTAAGTTTTACTTGTGACACAGTGTCCAATTGCAAGTCGAGAAAGTCTGAGATCGTTTTTGTGTTATTATTCAAATTTGATAAGATTTTATTACTAAGTGTTTGGATTCGTTTTTCTGTCCTTATATTCTTTCGTAAACTAGATTGATTTTGTGAGATTATATTATATTTATTTAGGAAACTCCACAATCTTTCCTTCAGACATTTTTCAAATATTTTTCCAAAATAATTAGTTAAGGAAACTGATCTATAATTGTTCAACTCATTTTTTCAGCTTTCTTTATATTGTGTTTTAATCATTCAATTATTTTATTAATTTTACTCAAATCAGTTGGCTCTATAAACATACACAATAGACATATGTATTATTGTTATTTTGCCTGTTGTAGTTGAATTTGTATTCGAATATTTTGTTATATTTTCCCCGATATTTACAAACAAATTTTCAATTATTATCGACGCGAAATATACTGAGAACATAACTTAGAAGAAAATACTATTAAAAACAAATTTAAAAAGAACCTTACGGCATTCTCTGGCAAGAAAAAAAATCACTCCAGCCTTTTTAATCCTCCATTGTTTAAGATGCCTTCATTATATCAGCTATTAATTTTTGCCCGTATAAATTTCGCTCAGTAATGAAAAAAGTCATTAAAAAACTTTTTGTGCGAATAATAATAAATACCCCATAAACTCGTGCTGGAAGTCTGCGAAGTTTTGTAGCCTCCCCGACTCGAACATGCATCGTGAGTACTTTCAAAGATTACAAAAGGAAGCCACGGGCTTTAATAAATCATACACAAACCATAAATCAATTCTCTCACGTCCTACAATATATTTGAATAAGGCATACGCAAAGTTTGCCAAAGCAGCCCCCGATGTAGTTCGGCGCTTTCAATCTATGGCTTCCGTCTGAAGTTTATTCGACACGCGAATCATATCGATCGTTGATCAGTTATAGGAACATCCTACAGCTTATACAGGGTGAGTTTTTTTTATGATCAGTATGGGGATCTCGGAAACTAGTGAAGATAGAGCAATGGTTAAATTGGGAGAGATTTGCAGTTTTACTGGCCCAATTTAATGACACTTTCGGATTTTTGTAAAAAGTCATGGCTTACTAGATATTTTGAATCAACGAAATTCTGTCGATTTAGTCAAATCCCTCTAGCTCCTTTGTATTTGATTTTTTTAAAAAAGTGTAAATATCAAAATTGAAGGGAATTGTATCCCGAATATGATTGTCATGTCCTTGTTTGCATGACGGCTCTCGTTTTCGAGATATGACACAAACTAATCTTTTTTTGAATGGAAAGCATAGTTGGCTATGACCTCAAAAAATCGGACATTTTTAGAGCTTTTCAACGATATAATACTCGATATAGTTATTCATAAAAATAACAGAGTTATAGATGCTTTTCTCTCTTATTTTCACTTTTAACGTAGTTAGCCATGAAACAGATTGATTTATTAATAACTTTTCCAAAAAACATTGAACGATTTTTTATTATATATATCAGACATAACGAAAAAACTATGTTCGAAAAATCCACCATTGTTATTTAGACAAAAATTGCATCTTTTTAAGATTGACATTACCGCTTTCCTCACAGACCGCCTATCAATTTCTTCAATTGCTTGTAATACCGCCTCCCTTAGGTCAGTAACTGTCTCATACTTTCTTTTGTCTACTTTGTTTTTTAGCGCACCCCATAAATAGAAGTCTATAACTGTCATATCGGGAGACCGGGGTGGCCATTCGCGTTGGCCATTTCTTCCTATCCAAGAGTTTGGATAGATATTATCTAAGTATTGTCTTACTAATTACGCGTTATAAGCAATGCTCCATCATGTTGGAACCACTCAATTTCTAAACGAGTTCTCAAATTCAAATTATGCAACATGTCTTGAAAAGTGTATTGCAAGAAATGCAAGTAGCGCTCCCCAGTAAGTGATTCGTCATAGATAAAAGGCCCCAGAAAAGTAGACCCTATGATACCACACCAAACATTAAAACCAAATTTTATCTGGGGTCGTCTTTGTTCTACATGGAAAGGATTTTCTTTAGCCCAGATATGCTCATTGTGTCTATTGAACATCCCGCAGTTAGTAAATCTAGTTTAATCTGCCCATAACACCTTTAATGGAAACTGTGGATTGTCAAGGCACATGTCTCTAAATCATGTACAAAACAAAATACGTCGATGTTCGTCAGCAGCATGCAAAGTTTGAGAAACTGAAAGTTTGTACGGGTGGAACTTATGTGCATTCAGTACCTTAACTACAGTTTTTGAGATATGCCAGCTTCTGCCGCAATCTCACGATTTGACATAGATTTATTTTGATTTACCATTGCCAAAACATTTATTTGTGCTGCTTCGTTAATTTGATTACGTTCCTTTGGAGGTTTAGTAAAAGACCCATATCTGTGCCTAAATGTACATAGAGCAGGTTGATCTCGAAAACTTGTTAACATTTGTTAACGTAAAAACGTAATAAAATAGAAAGTTGTCGGAGAGAATTTAAAACTACGGGGTAGTATAAAAAAATATATTGTTTCAATATGTATAGTTCTTGCAATCAGTTTAACATCCCGTTGAGTATAAAGAGACAGCTAATATATCTGTTTAATGTCTTATTAAAATTACAGCACGAATGGTTCGTTCAGGATGACTCATTAATAGGAATATATGCCTTCTTTAGCTATATTTATTGCTCACACTGTATATTATATGAAGCACACCAAAGAAATTATTACTTTAACGAGATATTAATTGTGCAATAACATCTTATGTTTTCGACCTTGTAATAAAAAAAGATTTTTTGCAAAATCACATGTTTACATATTTCTTAAATACCCTGTAATCTACCAAAACTTATGGCAATTGTTTTGAGAAATATTTATGTCCAATGATGTACAAATCATAATTTCTCCAATAACCGAAAATAAAGCAGGTCTATCATTGTAAATCTGATATCAAAAATGCGACATTTTCGATATTTAATACTCTGTATCTCGAAAACTAGTCATAGAATCTATTTCAGCCTATGGACTCTTTTTGTCAGAACATTAACCCCTACAACATACCAAAATTTCAAACAATTTGACGTAGGTCCATCTTTCCATAAGAAAGCTCCTTCCAAACACGTCAAATATGTGTTGCTCCCCATTTTAAATACCAGAATAATATATTTGTAGAGGCTGTTTTACCCATATAATGTACGGGATGTGAAAATTATCAAATGGAAAAATGTTCAAGTACGTCAAATACGCGCAGTTGTCTAGCAGCCCCTTGTGAACCCGGGACGATGAGACAGCTAGTAGATTTATATTTTGTATATGAACAGTTACAATAATGAATCTAATATACTATTTTTTCGTTTTAGGTAAGTCCAGTATATCAATGTAGTAGGAGGTTCTTACTAAATCGTAAGTATTAATTAAACAAGCATAATATGGCTTTGGGTTCATAATCAGATGTAATTAAAATTACTCATAAATAAAGTGGTACCTATTTCTGTTGAATTTATTAAGAATCTTTGAAATTCAATTCGGAAAGCCACTAACATTAATTTTATATAACTTGTTCGTTTGATTCTTTACAATTTGCTCAAACGCCTAGGCAAATCAAATACAGCTTAAGAAATTTGAAAACCATTTATTTTTAATTCTAACTGATTGCTCTAACTTATTTCCGCCTAGTAGTTTCTATTTTATTTCAATCTCCAAGTAGTGCAAAGCTTTTCAATTGATAGCGGTCCCGATTTTTATCGAACGTTTCGTACCCTTTGAACAACATCGCAGCCATGGGCCCTGCTCGATTTCTCATTAGCAGCTGCCGTCAATTTTTTCACCGTTCTTTTCGATGGAAATTTAATTAGTTGGAGAGCCACTTGGCTGGAAGAAAGCAGGTTAAGGGGTCCCGAACTGTGGGGTTGGGTGTGTTGGGGACGGGGTTTGCGCGCGATATGGAGGTGGACGTCGAACAGGGCTATTAAGCGGTTGCCGATGGGGGTAATTTAAAAATTTGTTGTGCGGAAGGATGTTTTTTATGTTACTAACGAGGTTCGCGTGGAGTAAGGCTTTCGATGAGTGATTAATATTACCAGGCCGATCGATAGCGTCAAGTTTTCGATGACGCCTAACAGTTTTTTTAACCGCTAATTGGTTCGACGTCATATTTGTTGTGTGAACTGTCGTAATAGGTGATAACGTATGTTTAAAATGTGTCATAGTAGTCCATGTTGCTTACAGTGGAGGTGGCGAATATCAAGACTGGTAAATAATTAATTTCTTTCAACCTCTCCACGTGAATGACGTAAATCTTTATTAGGTGTACATGTTTCGCTTGCATAATGCAAAGCATCATCAGCACCATATACAAAATTCTTGATGGGGTGGAAGGTAATGCGTTAAGAAGTGTCAGGAAGTCGAAACGAATTTGTTCGTTTATTTTGGCAGGCTTTATTGATGTATAAAATTTCCAATAAGTTCATTAAACGACCTTTATTGCAATTATGTAAGATTTTTGTGTTTTGGTTGTTTTCAAAGGTGTTGTTGTTGGAGAGAATATGGCTGGCAAAGGACGAATGGGGTCTGAATATCGGGTCTATGGATGTTGTTACTGATCAGTCTGACATGTTCTCTGACCCTAGTGCTTATTTTACGTTCTGTTTGACCGATGTACAAAGTGTTACACCCTAGAAATGAACAGGAAATTTCATAAATGCCTGATTTATCCCACCTGTTGGTTCTTTCTTTAGCATTACATAGTAACTTTTGAAGTGTGTTATCAGTTTTAAAGATAATGTTAATGTTGAGATGTTCGAACAGTTTATGTAGTTGATATACACCATTATCAAAGAAAGTTATTATTTGGTATGTGGGTTCACTATTATTGGTATAACTGATCAAAGACCTATTTTGAAATTTGATGGAGTGTCTGATGAACAACTTGTCTATTAGGTGAATGCGGAATTTATTATTGATTGCTATTTGACAAATATTTTGTAGCTTCTTGTTAAATTCCCTTTTATCCAGTGGAATATTGAAGATCCTCTTGAAATAGCTATAGAAGGCGGCAATTTTGTGGCTGAAGGGGTGATTGGAGAAGAAAGGTATGACTGTATCAGTCGCTGAAGTTTTGTGAAAGATACCAAATGAGAAGGAATGTTTGATAGTAAGGTCTAGAAAATTAATTACCGAATTAAGTTCTTTTTCTGTTGTGAAAGTAATTTGAGGGTGTAGGGAGTTGATAAAATGAAGAAAGTTTGAAAGATCATTGTCGTCCCCTTTGAAAAGGCAGATACAGTCATCTAAGTATCTGTACCAAAAGATTAAGTGGCGGGAGAGTGTGTGATTGAAGATATCTTTCTCTACTTCAGCCATAAATCTCAGCGAGAAGCGGGGAAAGAGGTGAGCCCATTGCAAGTCCTGATACTTGACGATAAATTTCATTATTAAATTGGAAGAAATTCTGTTGTAGTACTAAGTCGATCAAGGTGCATAGGTTCAGGACACGGAAGCACAATATATCTTTTCCAAAAAGTAAGTCTCTAGTGAGACTGATGCAGTCATTTGGTGGAATACTGGGGTAAAGTTGGTGACGGCAAAGGAAACTAGGAATGAATTGTTAGGGATGGTAATGTTAGCTATTTTATCTACAGGATCTTTGGAGTTTTTGATTGCATAGGGATTGTGAAAGTTGGTCAGTTGTCTCACATGCTGATTTAACCACGTTGCTAATTTGGCAGTAGGAGAGTTAATGTAAGATACTACTGGTCTGATGGGGATGCCCGGTTTATGTGATTTAGGGAGTCCATAAAGTAGAGGGGTCGTAGGGTTCACAGGGAGAAGATTATGGGAGTGAAGATTAAGAGATTCTATAGTAGTTTTACAAATATTAAGATTGGATTTAACCGAAAGAATGAATTTGTTTAAAGGATTGTGGTTAACCTTGACGAAGTCTTCTGAGGACAGAAAATCTAGAACTTTTTTGGTGTAATCTGGTTTATCTAGGATTATTGTGGAGTTGCCCTTATCTGCTCTAGTGGTTATTACTAAGTTATTATGATCCAGTTTACGTTTGATGCTGGAGAGGTGTGGTCGATCTATATTATGGTAGTTGTGTGTGTTGTGTTTATTAGCTATAGAGTTGATAGTGGTCGCTATTTGTGACCTGACTGTTTCTGTATGTTCAAGGTTGGAAGTTTCAGCAATTGCTTCCGCCTCAACCGCGAGAATTTCCAGATTATTATGAAAGTTTTTCTTATTGGATTTTAAATTGTATTTCAGGCCGCAATCTAATAAATCCAGTTCTTTTTCGGAAAATTCACAGCTAGAAAGGTTAGCAGTTCTATCGTGGAACTTTAACATTAAAGTTCATTGAGATTATTTTGTCCGATGAGAAATCAGGATTATGAATGTAGGGTTGGTGATAGGCAGAGAATGTGTGACAGAAGAATGTTTAAAATGTTTCCTGTCACTGTATTGAACTGAAATATTTCAAATTTAACTTCTTAAAGGTCTTTACACGAGTATCACCAAGTATCTACGGCTCTTCTACTTGCCTAGCTGTTCTCGACAGCTTCACAATATTTTAAATTTTTTTTTTATAGAAGTCATGTTGGACATAAGGTATTTTTACTTTTTTCGTATGATACGTACACCCATGAGTTATCATATTCCGTTGTGGGGAAGGCGCCAGGAAAAATGTATATACAGGGTGTTTTGTAGAAGGTTCGCCAAACTTGGAGGTCGCATAGGTGGGCTTATGTGCTATATTATGTAGTTCATATAACATCTAAATAGCTTACGGTTTTTGTTTTGGACAGTTTACCGTTTTTTCATATAAACTTTTGTAACTTTTTTATTTTTCACTGTATCTGCACCAAATAAACTTTATCTAATCTAAGATGTTTGTTTGTTCTTCTCCATTTGATATTTGTCTCAAATAATTGGTTGAAAAGATGACATGAGTTCACAAATGGCGAGATTCCATAAAAATGTCATTAAGTTAAACACTTTATCACATAATAAAACAATAAATAAATACAAAGCACATTGAGAGCTATGGATGTTTACAAAAAGTTCTCTACTTCAATTTGGTAATTTTTTTGTATTTCTAAGTTTGCAATTGTTTTCTGAATAATTGTGGCATCTCTGGTTTTTACTTTTTCTGAGTTCTTTGGGAATAACACCACATAAACTTGAAAGTTCTGTAAATTTTAAAAGTCCAAACATTTCAAGGTCTAAATCAGACCGTTTTCAAAGGTAATAACACAAATTGAATAAGAAATTAAAAAAATAAAGAATTAAGAGGATTCGCAATGACAAATATTGTAATGTCAAATTGTGATTACGAAAAAGATTTTTACAAACTTACCAACATTAATTCATATCTATGATGGAAGAAAATTAAGAATTATATTGGTTTAATAATACAACACATGCTTCTACTATTTATTGCTACCAGTTTACTCTTCCTTATATAAATCATGTATGGGACACAAAATCCTTTGGTTATCTTTCATTTCTTCCACCGTCTCATTGACCACATCTTTTTCTTCAATGCTTTCTTTGATTTTTTCGTCATTTTGCCCGGTGTCGATTCTTACCTCAGTTTTTTGACTTTCCTGTTGTGTCTCTGTCTGATCAGTAGCTTTCCTTTTATCACTCGATTTGTGTAAAATAAAATGAGGAGGGTATACTGAGTGTGGCTGGCATTTTAACAAATGTATTTTAGCTGTTGCTATACCGTTTAGAGACTCAGCTCGAGTCCTTGTAATTCGTCTTGGTAGATCCCATGTACCTCAAAAAATAATAAAAATGTTAGTACGCTAGAATCTTATAACAATAGCAAGAATTATTTGTTACCCATTACCTTTGATCTGAGTACCTGAACCTGATTGTTATACATCTAATAGCATGAGATGCAGCAAAATATTTATATGATTTTAATCACACCTTCGTGAATTTAATTTGAGAAAGTTAAAATTCTTGTGTTAATACTGCCGATATTGAAGAAATAAAAGCTGCTATTGGGCAAGAGTCTGTTCCTCACCAAATGCAATATTTTGGAGTCTGCATTAGGAAAAAAAGCTGTGTAGATTCTTTTATGTATTTTTGTTCATTCAAGTATAAATGTAATTTTGAATTAAACTGGGTAAGTTTTATGTTTGAAACAAATACACCAAATGGTAGATTTTAAGTGCAGATTGGAAAAACTTGCAGCTTAATTGTAAGTGCTAGATTTTACCTTGGAATTCGCCCCATGGGCTTGAGTTGGGTCTTGGCACTCCTGGAAGCAGGTGTCCTCTAGTGTTTGCAATTATTTCCGTTTTACCTATTCTGGAACTGACTTTTTTGCAAGGAAACCGTGGCACTTCCCAATTTTGCAAAGATCTGGGCAGAAAACCCGACTCATATTGATTAGCAGAGAAGTTCCTTGACATATCGAAACTGTTTAGAGGTTTATTTATAAAACTTCAAATTTAACTGACAGTGACATGAACTTGTACAGATTGGGGCGGAAGCAATTTTAAATCAGGTAGCTATTGCTGCTTATTACTATTTAGATACTATAGTTGAAACTGGAATCAAAAACTTTTTGAGTAAACTAGAATCGCCTGTGATCGAAATCCGAAATTGTGTCAATAAGTAATGAAATTCAATTTCTTCTTCATATATAATTAACAGGCTAATTTGTGTTCATATTTTAATTTGGCAGACAGTACGTGGAAATGAAAGTAAAAAATTTAGTTATCAGAAAATTTCTTAAATTAAATAGTTCAGCTATTAACCGGCAGAATACTATGGAAATTTTTAAAAATTTTTAATAATACTTATTTAGTTTTCATTTGTACATTTAATAAATTTAGTACATGTGTGACCGCGCTTTATGAATACGATTTTTTCCCGAGCAATCGATATTTCTAGACCCCACAATCACGAAATGGTAAAATGTTGACTATATCATTACTGCCGTTGTGTAGAACTTAATTACATATAAATAAGATGTATACAAAGAAACAAACATTATATGAATTATATTATTATACATATAAAAATATTTGCAGCTTATCACATCTCGTTAAAATTAATTTAAAAGAATACCTTACATAAAATAAAACTGCAAAATAATTCGTTTCATTTTATTATGATAACTTACTCAAGTTCCATTTGCACATATCAAATATAAATAATTAATAAATATTTCCATATTACATGTTACTTTTATCTTTTAAGGCAACAATAGATACAAATAGTTTTCCAAAATAGTAATAAATTATTATAAGATTTGTAACAAATTCAAGACTGAAGTAGTTACGTACTCAGTTCGTGAGGATCTGAAATCAAATGTATGAATTAAGTTTAGAATCTCTAAAGGTAGTGTATTCACGTGAATATTTCATGGCTCTTTTGTAAATGGCAAACATTTCGTCACTTGTCATCCTTTTTGTAAAAAAAAATTCCTTCACAGATGAATAAAAAGGTGTTAGAGCACACATCTTAGTAAGTTGTTTATTCAAATGATAATTATTCTTGGCTACACGATTTTTTTATAGTGTCAACTTCTGTCAACTACCTCAATGTCAAATTTCGAACATTAGATTAAGGCGAAAGCTACTTGTTCATAGATGGCGCCAACTCTTTTGGTTTAATAAATAATTTATCTTTAATTTACTTATTTTAAAAGATATAAATAAAGGTTCTTTATATTTTCTGCACATCTACGGCACATTACCTTTCGAATGGTATACGTTTCATTACCCTCCATTCAAAATAAAGTTCAAAAAAGGGGTAGTGCATTTTTCTCTCCACATATTAATAATAATATGATGTTATTTCTTCTATTAAAATATCACAATGTTTGCATTTAAATGTTTGAAGTCTTTAACATGAATAAGAATAAAAGTTTCTCACTAGCTGTACAGGCTTTAAACACGAGTGTTGGTAAATATATTGCTCTTTTGATTTTAGTAACGATATTTATTCCGAAATTAAACTTATAATATTCTGACATCTAGAAGTTCCAGGAAAAAGGGGTCACTTGAAGAGCTCTTACTCTTATATATATATATATATATATATATATATATATATATATATATATGTAGAGTATCATGTTACCCCACTTGATGGGTGGAAGCAGCAAATGAACTACATACTTGAAGTTGTTCATTATAGGCAGCTCCCAATCGACTAAAATGGTCCCTTGCTCTCTATATTGCCCTCTCTATCTATCTACTCTTGTCACGATATTTGTACATTGCATGCTACCTCTAGAAATATATGCTCTATGGGAGTTCGGCTTCGGTGGCGCCACCTTCTTAAGACCGAAATTAGTTATGTGTTTTTATGGTTTATTGGGGAATGATAGTTGAATTAAGAGCTTTATATTTAGAAGTGCAAAGGTTTCAAGGTTTGTCATTTTTTATGCTACTCAAATAATTTTTAAAATTGAATTAGAATGTTTCACTGTTCTTTGATTCAGTCAATTAAAATCAACATGATCTGTTTAATGTATATCGTGGAAATATATGATTTTGACAGAATCGCTACATTAAATTGTTTTTAGTAGGTATCATCGAACGTCGAAGTGTCCGCAAAATTGTGACAGACTACTCAATCTGAGACACTCTGTAACAATCTATGAGCTTATCAAATCTCCAGTCAAACGTCAAAATGTCCAAAAATCACAAAACGAGAACACATATATAAGAATGATAGCGTTTCTTTATTCATCCACACTGAACAGGAAAAGTCCACCCAACTGCGCCAACTAGCTTCATTTACCCTCGCCTGTTCCGAGCTAAACTTTTTTTTCCAAGTTCATCGGAAACGACTAGATCTGCTATCGAAAGTCCGGCGTATTGTTCGGCCGAACTGAACCGACTCGAATAGAAACTAATTGGTCGGCGAGATTGAACCGTTAAAAGTTGAATGGATAGTTGATTGAGTAAATTGGATGGGGAATTTAATTCATTTGAGAATTGTACTGCATTACGTTGAGATCTGATGGAGAGAGAGGAAAAGGAACAACAGAAAATTGGTTTAATTGGTTTCGAACTCGACGCCGAATCGTCGATGTTCAATTAAAATTTTGTCTGCGTTGATAATAAAGTATTTGTCTATCATTATAAATGGAAAATTTGCTTGGCAATCTAGATTGATATCTAAACATACCTTTAGTAGTTGGTATGCAAGGCAGTTATAGTTCCGTTTGGGAAAAATCTTTTGGTAGACACCACTCTTTTTATGTCATACTAGCTTTTACCCACGGATTCGCTCGCGTTGAAGCCCTTAAATAAATTAAATTAAAACATATATGTTGAAAACAAAAAAGGAGACCTACTTTGGGTAAAATAAGTTTAGAAAAATTTGTAATATTTTAAATGACTTCGAAGGTAATTTCATGATAACTTACTCTTTAATGATGTAGTATGTAAACTTATACTACTCAAAGAAAACCAAGTAGGAAGGTAGCAAATTATCTTTCATTACTGTTGGGATGATAAGGTTTTTATTAATAGGAAAGAAAAAACTATAGTGTAGTATTTATAATACAGATGTTGATATTTAAATATATCATATCAATATGTTCATCAAAATCCATTGGAAAACGATAAAAACTTAAGCAAGGAGTTTTCGCTCTATAGTTGTTGTAACTCAGAAAAGAACACAATATCTAAACGTCTATTAACTGAGTATTAAATCTCTACGATATCAGGAATGAAGTTGCCGCATGGTATATATAACATTTGTGTTGTTTTTCTCATCCTTGAAAAATACCCTTATAAGTGTGTGCGAAACGTCGGAAACCTTTCTCTATGTGCTCGTTCATATATACAAATAAATTAATTAGACAAAAAGTGAGGCGGTGCAAATCCGGAAAACCAAGAACAGCTATGGCTCGGGCCGTGAAAACCTAAAACCTACGTTCTCATTTGTCCTTGGTTTCAAGCAAGTGATCCAAACGAACCATATGAGGTAATTTATTATAAAAAAGAAGGATGTCTTTAATTGACAACGGAGGTCTTCGCGGTCAGAGTCATTGCTGATTCCGCTTTCTCCGGATTTGGACTGCCGTCATTTTTTCGAATTAGTTTATTTATATACCTAAACCGGGATATAAACAAAGTTTTCCGACGTTTCGCCCACACTTATACGGACTTTTTCAAGGATGAGACAACAAACAAAACAAATGTTACTTACCCTGCGGCGACTCCATTCATTTCATCTTTTTCTCACGAACACTTCAAAACTTCACTTTTTATTCATCTCGTCACAATGATGTACAAATTTTAAATGAGTAATAGGTACGAAGAAATAATAACTGGCCCCCCGAAATTTTCAGGTAAAAGAAGGGTCGGAGGCACTTAATGGGATTATTTTATGATTGAGATGAAATTTCGTATACGTTCCTGGAATTTTATTAGTGGATAATGTAAGTGATTTATTTTGTGGAAATGTTGGTGCAAGATTGCCAGATGGACGAAAGTTCAAAACCTTTGTCTGGGTTGAAATTCTTGGGATTTTTGGCGATTTCAACAGCCTAACGGAATTTTCTGGTGAAGTAATATGGAGATTTGGCCACGACAGAGGAGCTGTCGAAGAGGATTTGGTGGCCCATTTCGTGATGATGTTCAGCTACAGCAGAGTTTGAAAGCAGGCCGTTTGTGCTCACCCAGACGAATGTTTATAGATCGACCTGTTTCACCGATGTATACTGCCCCACACGAGCATGGAATGGAATAAACACCTTTAGATGAAAGATGATTTTGTTTATCCTTTGGAGAGGGTAACATTTGTGCGATTTTGGATATTGGTTTGTATACTGTTTTCACCTCGTGCTTATGGATTGGGAAGCCTCTCAAAGGATAAACAAAATCCCACAAACTCTGATAGTATTATTCATATAAACTTTTACCCCATTACTAAGAATGAAGTATTATCAGCGAGTAAGAAACTAAAAGATAAACTAACCTCTGGACCTGATAACATTCCGTCATTTATAGCAAAAGATTATGTTGGAGCGCTATCGGGAATCCTAACAAATATATATAACGCTTGTCTCAAGTGCAATAAATTTCCTGAAGGCTGGAAAGTAGCAAAGGTTTGCCCCATTTTTAAGGATGATGAGCAAAATATATTAGAGAACTACAGACCTATATCTATTCTGTCAAGCTTCTCAAAGCAATTTGAAATCATACTGTATAATCGCATATTTCCACTAGTACGCAATCAACTATCTCCATATCAGCACGGATTTATTGATAAAAGGTCTACAACAACCAACCTGGTAGCAATTACTCAATATATCTCAGAAGCACTGGACACCAACACACAAGTGAACGTGATCTATACAGATTTCAGAAAGGCATTCGACAGAATTGATCATAGAATTCTGTTAAACAAGCTATCAGGATTTGGATTTTCTATCCACGTAGTAAATTTCCTCAAGTCTTACTTATCAGACAGATACATTTACCTGACTTGGTTTCAAATCGGACTCATACTTAGCTAAATCGGGAGTTCCTCAAGGGTCGAATTTAGGACCTCTGCTATTTATTTTCTTTATTAATGATTTATGTAATACAATATCGACAGAACAGTTATGTTTCGCTAATGACTTCAAGATCTTTTCTACAATAGAAGGTGTAAATGATTGTCATAATATTCAGAGCCAATTAGTATCTATAGAAAACTGGTGCAATTAAAATAATCTAAATCTAAATGCGAAAAAATGCAAAGTAGTGACATATACCCGAAAAACGTCAGCCATCAAATTTCCTTATTCAAGTCAAGGTACACTGTTGGAGCGAAATACTAGTATCAAGGATTTGGGAGTTATCTTTGACGATAAATTAACCTTTGTAGAGCACATATCTGTAAAAATATCTGAAGCATGAAAGTCTTACGGATTTATATTGAGAAACTGTCGAGACTTTACTAATATTTCCGCATTGAAAACGTTATATTTTGGGTATGTTCGTTCTAAAGTTGAATATGCAAGTATGATTTGGCATCCATATTATGATATTCACAGCAAACGTGTCGAAAAGGTCCAAAGAAAATTCCTTGAAATATTTGGTTCTCAAAAGTGATGGATTATATCCAGAAAGTTATGTGAACGTTTTCAACTGCCTTCTTTGCAATTAAGGAGAAATTGTGCATCTGTTGTATTCTTGTTTAAATTAGTAAATAATATGATAGACTGTTCGGAATTGTTAAATCAAATTAAGTTTAATGTACCTACGTTTCATTCAATGAAACACCTAGCGCTAAGGCCACCAAGAGCCAGATCAAACATTTTGTTGAAATCACCAGTTTATGTTATGTGCAATAATTTTAATAATATATGCAATTATTGTGATATTTTAATATTATTGTATTATTTTAGAGAAGTAGAAGTTGTAACATGCCAAAATTTGTAATAAACAACATCCAAAAAATCTAACTGTTGGTTTTTCAATTTTCATAGCCTACTTTTGGAAAGATTGTGTTTTTATTAATTACTCTGCAATAATATTTTAAGATACTTACGTTAGAGATATATTAATTTCCTCAAAGGGAAACCGGAGTTTCTGAAATAATATTACTGCATAGTAATAAATTTATTGTCTCGACCTTATTCTCTTTGTAACATCTTAAGTTTTTTTGAGGATTATTTAAACGATTAAATATTTTCATTTATACTTAAATAGTATACCCAAAAGACAGGGCCGTACAAAGGAATTTTTCAATATCCCGATGATGAATTTTTCAGTTAGAAACGTCGGTAAACATATCCGTATAACATGTGGTTGTGTAGCAAATAAAATTGCCTCTCATAATTACGAATAAAAATTCCAGGTCCGTATTTGAAAAAATGAAGTTGATAGCGATGGCCCGAACGTCAAACGTCATGTACCGTGAATCAAATAGTATTGTATTTGTAAATTGTCCTGTAAATAGGAGACTGTTAGACAAGAAAGCAATTATTTATTTATAAGATCTAAAATGACCAAAACCAAATATACGAAATTTTGTACAAAAAACTACCAAATTCAAATCTTAAAAATAGAAAACCGAATAACCAACTCTACGTGATTTCCTCAACCCCACACACACCCTCATTCATCTTTCAACAATCCATCCCTTAGCCTAAATAAAGTCTCCGGACCGACTCTCGCCGATTGCAATACAATTAAATCATGTTAGCGATAGACCCGTTTGGTCTTTCGACGTCCCTTCCATAGTGAAATTTAGCCTCCTGCTATGAATTAGTAAACAATTTCTCTTGGGATCCGAAAACAAACAACGATCTGAAGACGGAGGTGGTATATCGAGGTGGATTTTCGTGTCAGTGACGCGGAAAAGTTTGTGGGCGTTCGGCTTTCAGCTCGAGGCGGACGTGACGGTGGATCTGATGTGTTTTGTTTTGTTTATTTACTGTGATTGATTGCTGGAAGAAGAAGGAGACTTTTGTTGATATTTCAAACCTGCATTATATATTGTTTCAAAAATACATTATCAATGAAAACAAAATTAAGTTAACAGTCAGTGTATTGAACCTAATAGATGTCGGTAAAATCTACCATCTAGTGAGTAATTTAAGTATATGAAGGCATACTATGCTATAACATATACCATACTCATGACAGGTGGTTCGAGTGTTTTATATAAAAACAAGTAAATATTTATATACAGATATATATCCACATATTTAGAACTATATCATTCAACGTATGACAGCCGTTTCGAACCAGGAGTTCTCGTCAGATACGTTTCCTTGAATGACAAGTTCTAAAGTGAAATACTTGGATGTAATACACAACAGTAAGACAACAGTCAGTGTATTGAACCTAATAGATTGCGGTGACATCTATCGTCTAGGGAGTAATTTAAGACATGAACGCATAATATGCTATAACACATACCACACTAGACAGTCAGTCGAAGCAGCAGTAAAACCATTGATGATGTACGGAGCAAGCATATGGGGACAAGCAGCGGACACACACACCAAGAAATTAGAAAGGATTCAGCACAACGCCCTGAGAAGAATGACGGACGCACCATGGTACATGAGAAACGAGCAGCTAAGAAGAGATCTAGGGATACGCACTATAAAAGGGGAAATAATAAGGAGGACTAAGAAAGAGATAGCAAGAATGGAAAACCACAGGAACCCACTACTACAAGAGGCCACAAACTACGACGAAAGCAAGAAACACAGGACGAAGAGACCCAGGATGGCGCTACTGCAGACAGAAGAGGAAGTAACAGGTAACTTGAATATCTTAGGGAATGAAATATCTTAGTGAATAAAATATCTTAAGGAATAGCATAGGGAAAATATTGTAACAGCGTAGGGAAAAGTATATGAAACATGCAAAACAAATTAGCGAAATAAGTATAAAAATATGGACTAGGAGTAAGAAATTTGTAAAAAATTAACTCTGACAATAAAGACATGAAACTGGAACTAGAACTTGTCAAGCCCCATGGTACCTGAGGAACAACCAACTAAGAAGAGACCTAGAGATGACAACAATCAAGGGAGAAATAACGAAGAAAACGAAGAAATCCATAGCCAGGATGGAACAGCATAGGAACCCACTGATGAGAGAGGCAACCAACTACGACGAACATGAGAGATACAGGATGAAAAGACCGCGACAAGCCCTACTACAAGAGGAAGAAATAGTGAAGAGAAGAAAGAGAAGAAGACTGTAAATAGGATAAGAATATTAGGGAATAAAATATGATATATTAAGAAATGAAATATCTTAGGGAATTAACATTGTATCAGATAGAAAAAATAAAGTAGGGAAATAAAATAGAATTAGAGGATAGGAGTAAGAAAATTTATTGCAATTTTAACTCTGTAAATAAAGATATGTTAAACTAGAACTTGTCATTCAAGGAAGCGTATCTGACGAGAACTCCTGGTTCGAAACGGCTGTCATACGTTGAATAATGTAGTTCTAAATATGTGGATATATATCTGTATATACATTTTTACTAAAACCTGTTAAAGAAATTATGATACTAACTTTTCGAAATTTTTCTATCCACATAAATAATTATTCTAGAATTCAATCAGTTGAGGGGAGCGCAACTGATGAAGGTTCTCGACAAGAAACAATATATTGTCTTGCTTTCAATCGATTGAAAAATCTTGAAAAGTTAGCGGGCAATATTGTTTGAAACTGTTTGGAGTACAAACGGAGAGGAAGAGAAGTATTGAGCAAAAATGTTTTAAGCATCTCATTTCATTTATATATTAGGTAGTTCTGTTATAAACTATTTTGATTTAGATAATGTATATTGTGCTAACCCCAGTGGCTAAAGTTCACTTAACTGTGCTAAATACGCTTACCTTTCCTCATCATGTCCGCATCTTTAATTTGCCCTAAAAGTTCTGTCGTCGTCGGTACTGACCATCTAAAAGCAGGCCTATTATCAACTCACTTTAATTACATTTTGACCGTCGTAAACCAATTCAGAGGGACTCCAATTAGGTGACGAGATTTAACAGTTGAAAGTTGTATGAAATTTTCAGTTGAATAAATTAAACGAAAAGTCAACTCACAGAGGCTTTACCGAATTACGGTTCGGATTAATGGAAAGTTTTCCACTTTGTGCAGTTAATGACATACGAGGTGATTATTTACTTAAAAGTACAGTAAAGTTGCAAACGAAATTTATCAACTCTTTAACAGCCTTTCAAACATTATTTTGCTTAACGTGTTGCAACAAAGACAATAGTTGTGATGGTGATAAACAAAAATGTTTTTTCGTTAAAGATATATCCAAATTTCAGTTTCTCTTAGTTGGTAACTCGGTTTTACTTTTCAGAAACCTCAGACAAAATAGTCAATGAAATATAAATCTGGGGAATTAGGAGAGCATCTAATAATAACTTGGAGTTCAGAATTATATAAATTTTGTAGATTTCTGTATACGTTTCACTCGTCACAATACAATTAGAAGCGGTCAGAAAAATATTCTATTGTATTCCCTAAAAAAAAATGATCAAGTGCGAGTTGAACTCGCATACTTAGGGTTCCGTACCACCTTCAAGATTCTAATATTCCAGTTTCAGACAAGCAGGGAATGAGTGCATTTTCTTATATTTACCCTAATATCTTTTAAAGGGAGCGTTTTAAATTTATAAAAAATATACACTTCGATTTTCCACACATAGACTTTTTATTTTATTTGCTTCAGGATTCGCTTGATTTTTATCAGAATACATATGTATTTAATTTTCTAATTTGTCCCCCAAAAATTAACATTAGAGTTTTATTTTACTATTATACTTTCAGAGAAGTCTTTTATAATCTACTGTCTGAGTTTTGAGGCTCTGTTGATTGGAAGATAAAGGGCAAAATAGGTCAACTTTTAACTTATAAATTATTAAATCTGTTATTCAAATTATTAAAAAATACAAATAAAATATATTTTTCAAAATTTAAATAATGTAGTTTTTAAAGTGGGAATTAAGTCGATGTTTAATATTTTTGTTAATATCTTTTAAACAAATGATTCAAAAATATGATATATTTATAATTCACATGATAAGCCTTTTATCGCGTTTGAAAAATGAATCTTTATTTCCCATTTAATTTTATAATTTGTCCCTAAAATTACTATGGGAGTTTTCTAATAATTTATTTTCCGTTTAATTCTATTATTTGGGGGCCAAATAATATAAGGAAAAATATGAAAAAATCTCTATTTTTTTTCATATTTTTCCTATAAACAAAAAAATTGAGGTCTTATAGTTTGAGGAATAACGGGGAGAATGGGTAATTTTTTTAAAATATTTTTTTAATATATTTCAAAATATTCATTTAAACAAAATTAAAAAAATATATTTGTATTTTTCATAATGAGCCCTGTGATTTGATATATTACATGACTCTTTAGAAACAATTATAATTTTTATTTTCCATTTAATTCTATAATTTGCCCCCCAAAATGAATATTAGGGGTTTCTCCATATTTTTCCGGTAAAGTTCAGGTGAGGGGCTATACTTCCATTTTTTTCAAAATTTTCCAGCTTATGGTTTCGGAGATAGGGGGGGGATGGGTAAAATTTTGTATATTTTTGTTAATATCTTTTAATTAATTTATTTTAATAATATGAAAAAACTATATTTGTTTTCGTCATAATGAGTCCTTTCATTTGATATATAATATGACGGGTTAGAAACAATTTTAATTTTATATTTTCCATTTAATTCTATGATTTGCCCCCAAAATAAATATTAGGGGTTTCTCCTTATTTTTCCAGTAAAGTTCAGATGAGGGGCTAACCTCCATTTTTTTTCAAAATTTTCCAGCTTATGATTTTGGAGATAAGGGGAGGGGGAATGGGTAATTTTTTTATATTTTTGGTAATATATTTTAATTAATTTATTTTATAATATGAAAAAAATATATTTTTTTTCGTCGTAATGAGCCCTTTCATTTGATATTTTGATTTTTAATTGAAATTATTATTAGTTAATTACCAAGTTAAAACATTTTTTATTTTCAATTTTTGGAATTTTAGAGATTTTTTAAAATGAAACCTTCAGGATTCTTTTCAAAAAAATCAGTTTAATCTTCAAATGACTACCAATTGACCTCTGGGTCAAGGGGTTGCATTTACAAAATACCTCTGACCTTCAGATGACCTTAAATCAAAATCTCAAGGACAACACTTACATGAAAGGAAAATGTAGCTGTTTTTTTACAACACCAACTTTCCGAGATATTTGGGTGGATCGGTTAAAATGACACCCACTGTATATACACTCATAAAATCCGTATGAAAATTTATTGATCCAATATGGGACAGAATAGTAATTAATAGAGTCGTGATTTGCCAATTACACATTTTTTCTTGTTGCATGGATTGCAATTAGGGTTGCTATAATCTACAGAGAAAAAGATTTTATCCTAAACAAAAATTGAATTATCCGCAAATGACAAGAAATGATTTATATTTTGTTAAAATGTCAAAAAAGTAAAAAAACTTAAATTGAAATAAATATCAATAAAGCCCAAAATATAATAAATGACAAAAGTTAAAAAAAAATTAAATGTTGCAGATTACCAAAAATGCCAAGAGTAACGGAAAAACTAAATATTTCACAAAATGTCAAAAATGTTGAATATATCACAAGTGTGAAAAATATCGAAAATATCCAGTGTCAAAAAAGTTAAAAATATCAATAAACATTCTTTACTTTACCTGATTCATATTTTAACTAAGACGTCCTAAACCCGATAGGATTAAAATTTGTATTGGTCTAACTATATACAAATATTATAGCGTTCTGTGGATTTTTTAAAGCGGATATGTTGAAAATAAATTTCTACTTATTGTTTCATATACAGTGGACATAATAATGTTTCATTTAATGGTTTAATAACACACCTGAATAAAAAGTCTGTATATTCCGAAACTACGGACTAAACCATCTTTAACTAGAATCGTATGAACATCTATCTAATTTTAAGCCTTACTTAGTATTTTTGGAATCTCTGCACATTTTGATGGGGTTCATCACACAACAAACTAATATTACTCAATATTTATTTTCTTTATTCGCCTTTATGAATATTAAGCACATGGTTAAACTGATAAAGTAAAATAGTAAAGTTTTCTGCTTATAAATTTCGGTATGTTCATAAAATCATTCGTATTCCAAATTTCCAACTTTTATGTCTCAAGCAGAACAAAGGCCAACATTGGCGCACATGTGGCTGTCTGTCGTCTGCATACATCGCATATAAATACAATTTCGTTCCTTATCGCCGAATCAATATTCATAGCCAAACTGCCAACTGTCATCAAATATATCATGATCGACAAGACAATATTAAAATTCACCGTAGCACTTACGTAGCAGAATCCTAGCGTGCTGTGACAGAGCAACACAAAAATTATAGATTGAACAGATCGATATAGCGATCCGTACACTACTTAGGAAAAAGTCGCACGAACACAACGAAGATGAATGAAGGAGATTTTCACAACACCTGACGACAGAAATACGAACATTATTCGAAAAACCGTTCACGAAAAATGAATAAAAGCATTAGAAAATAAAAATTAGTCCATTAATGTGAGAAACAATCACACAATCGTGATCTGCTTATATCGATCCACTCAGATGTAGGCTTGTCCTTTTTTGTTCCATTTCGCCTAATGATTGCTTCCCCCGTCCATAGTATCCATATGTTTTCTTAACATCGTCCATCTGGTGTTCGTCTGTTGGTCCTCCATTCTAACAATTGCTTTGTCCAATGGCTACGCTACATGTCCCCTCCATGACCAGTTTAGTTCAGCTGCTCTTTGGATTATATCTGTCAGTTTTGTTAGTTTGGTCTGTTTTCTAATTAAAATATTTCTCTTCTGGTCCATGAGTTTAATGCCCAACATAATTTGTTCTTGAACCCTCCGTGTGTGGTAAATTTCTGTTCAAGCTTTTTTGTCAGGTTCCATGTTGTAGTATTGATCATCAACTCTCTCTCTTTTAGTTTTTTTTAGTTGTTATTTTCTGACCCAGCTAGACATCGTTTTGAACTAGCTGTAGTAGTTGTCTCTGGAATGGTATGTGGTTCGTCGAGAATATTATTTAATAGAATAATATCGTCAGAAAACTTAAGATGATGAAGATATTCACCATCTATATTTATGCAGATAATTTGACTACAGGCCCAATTTACTGACACTTTCGGATTTTTGTAAAAAGTCATGGCTTACTAGATATTTTGAAAAAACGAAATTCTGTCTATTTAGTCAAATCCTTCTAGCTCCTTTGTTTTTGATTTTATAAAAAAGTGTAAATATCAAAATTGAAGGGAATTGTATCCCGAATATGACTGTCATGTCCTCGTTTGCGTGGCAGCTCTCATTTTAGAGATATGACACAAACTTATCTTTTTTTGAATGGAAACCATAGTTGGCTATGACCTCAAAAAATCGGATATTTTTAGAGCTTTTCAACGATAAAATACTCGATATAGTTATTCATAAAAATAACGGATTACAGATGCTTTTCTCTCTTATTTTCACTTTTAACGTAGGTAGCCATGCAAAAGATTGTTTTCACTTTGACGTTTCCTCATTTGAGAGTAACTCCATTAGTAGTTCTGAACTGTGCTGTTTAGATAGTTTCTAATGCAGAAGACTGTACATAGCAAATGCAGAAATCTTCAATATATTGCTCTTCTGTTTGATTCGTCATCCTGTCGGGAAGATGGCAGTGTGTCATCTTTAGCTATTACGTTGGAAAATAATACACAGATACCAGATAGATGTGGTCTCTGAAACAATAATTTGAACAATGCCCAATAAATGTTCACACCAAAAAGTTGCCATTTGGTTACTTCTTTTATATACTTTTGTGAAAGACTTATAAATGCATAACACTTTGGAGGTTTAAGAACATCTCTGAAAAGGAACTTAAGGAGTCGTGTATGGTGAGCCTTACTTTGTATGAAAATGTTATCCGGTCTAGCGGTGAGCACTACTCCATCCTCTCTTGACACCTTTGGAACTACGGGCGGAAATACTCAAAGTGTTACACCTCTGAAGCGGTAGACAAGAAACGTAATACTTAATGTAACGGAGAAAAATTTAAATATTTAGATGCTAAGGTTGGGGACTTTAACAACATAATGACATACTTTATAAAATAATAAAGAATGAAAATAAACTTCCATTTTTAGACGTGTTGATTAAGCGGACAAACAACAATATTAACACAAGCACTTATAGAAAACTAACACATACTAACAGCTACTTAAATTTCTATTCAAATCATTCCTTAAACGCAAAAAATGAGTCATTAAATCCTTATACGACAGAGCAAAAGGAGTTTCATCAACACATGAATTTTTTAAGCAAGAACTACATTTTATAAAGGAAGTTTTAGAACAAAATGAGTACCCAAGAAATTTCATAAACAAAACAATTCATCGAATCGAGAAAAAACAAAGAATCCAACAAACTACACAAACAACACAAAATACTTCCAACTTAAATAACAACACACAAACTGATATTAACTCTACAATTATAAACGTTATTCGCTATGTCTCCGGTCTATCCGAAAAAAATGAACGTTTTGGAGTATAAAATCAAGTAAAAACGATTTTAAAAACAAATTTAACAAAAACAAAACCGTAAAACCCTACTCAAAATTCCAAAAATTGTGTGTACAGTGTACTTTGTGCCTGCGGAAAACCATATATCGGTGAAACATCAAGACCTCTCCAAACTAGAACAAAAGAGCACCAATGCAATGTCAAATGCATTCACAAAATTGAATGGAATAAGACAAAAATATTACTTAAAGAAGAGCACATAAAAAAGACAAAAATCAAAGAAAGTGTCTGCATGATGTTGAATAATGAAGAAATTGGAACACCCTCTCTAGAGATACCAGTGTCATGGCATGGGCTGCTAGCAAATGAACATCAAAAAGGAAACTTCAAAGTCAATTAATCAACCAATTGACATTGCCAAAAAGTCAAGCTATAATATTGTGTAAATTATTTCAACTACATTGTTTGACAACGATTCCTGATCAGAAATCGCTAAGTATCACACAAAATACATTCTAAAATGTTATACAGGAAAACTAGTAGACAAATCCGTAGACCTACTCTGTCATAGTTAATCCTGAGAGAGAGTTTTTCTATAACGAGGCAACTAGTGTTCCGGGCAGTTTCCACAAACTGCTCTTAGATACTACACTTTGATTTTCAATTACTTTACTTATCTGTGTTTTTTAAGAAACCATTGTAAGGATTGAAAACTCACATGAACATCCAAAATAATAAAAGTCATCAATGTGGTTTTTCGGTTCTGTTCAAATCATGTTCACGACACAACTTGCACACAATGTTTGGAACTCCACTGTTTCTTCAGAGCCTTCATCTCTATATGAAAGTAATCAACGTATATCTTGTTCACTGAATTTGTTACAGGTTTGCTAAACTTTTTCACTACATATTTCCCAAAAATGTAACAAAATGTATCTGGATTCTGTACACAACACCTTCTCGACGAGGGCATATTCATATTATTACTTAAAAAAGTAATTAATTGATTATAATGACATTAGGTATGATAAAATACTTATTATACTTTAAAGAGGAATCCTATACTATTCGATTATTCGTTGAACAATAAAACTATTGAGCGGTGCACTATCATTAAGGACCTGGGTATATATTTTGATCATAAATTCTCATTCGCTGAAAATATTTCCATAACTTGCAAATCGGCACTGCGTTCGCTGGGTTTTATTTTGCGAAATTGCAACAGCTTTCATAACATATCCGCGCTGAAATCTTTTTATACATGCTTAGTGCGCTGAAAGTTAGATTATTGCAATCTTATCTGGCATTCTGTCCACAAGATTCATCATAAGCGTTTGGAGGCAGTGCAAAGAAAATTTCTGAAATTTCGAGTCGACGGCTCATATCCTGTCAGAGGGTACCAGCACAATTTACTTCTTCACAGATCTGGGATAAGATCTTTAGTTATGCATTGGAATTTACATAGCTTTTAATATCTATACAAATTGGTTCACAGCAGAATTGACTCTACTGTTCTTCTGTCAATGATCCCGATACATTCGCCAAGGCTAGGTTCAAGAAATAACACCTATTTTTATCTGTTTGCAAATTCAAATGTGGTTATAAAGTCACCATTATTTATCATGTGTAGAGCTTATAACAGTATATCTAGAATCTGTGATATTAACTATGACAATTTTGAATCAATAGCTGAAGCATATATTCAACAAATATCAGATCAACCAGGGTTCAGTTACTAGTAAAATTCTTTTTTTGTCAACTGTTATTTTGTTTCTTTAAAAAAAAAACTGTGTATAAAATTTATGTTGTAATATTTGTAATATTCTGTTTTCTTTTAATTCTTGTTATTATTATCATTTTTTTAAATATTTAAGATACCATAGTTTATTAGTATGTTTCATTACTTTATAATATTTGTCCTGTAATTGGATTTATTTCTGTTGGGCAATAAACTAAACTAAACTAAAATACATTTTTTAAGTTGTTATCGGTCGATGCAAGCCCACAGCTTCGCACGACATCTGGCGGGCTAAATTATAACATAGAATTGGCGACAATAAACGTTTTTTTGTATCCTGGGTATTCTATCAGTTTTTGGCTTTCAAGTTCCTTCAGGTATTACTTAAATCACTCTTCTAGTATTGCAGCTTCAGTATTAACATTTTTTGAGCAATCGACCTTCAAAGGTATTAGGAAATAGAGACAAATAATACTTTTAGACGACGCTGGAGTAGATGCCTATTACATATCCTTACATTTAAATTTGAGCTTAATAATTTTGATCCAGGATTACATACTAAAACTTTTTTTTCAAGTTTCGACTTCGCAAAAGTTCTTCTCACCCAGCCAAAACACTTATAGCGTTCACGGAATATTATTGTACAATAAATTCCGAAATTAAATACGAATTCAGCGAATACTTCTCTTCCACTTCCACGTCGTTCTTCGTCAGAATAAAGTTACAATGTTACGATCATTCCGCATACAAAGGAGTCTTCAACGTTTCCTTTTGCTTCATTTTATTATACGTTACCAGAACACCTTTTAGTAACGGGATACAAAGTAGATTTCAGAGAAAACCCGACTACTGCGGTGTGTTACACGTTCGTATGTAAATTCACCTTCTCTTTTGTTGTATCCCGAATTGAAAGTAACCGCAAATCAATCACTACTTACGTTTACAGAGGATTTAGTGGAATATCCCAGCAGTAACTGTCTATAAAATTTGTCGAACTACTTATGTGTAATTAGGTGTTGAACATTTCTGCTATGAGCCAATTTGAGGATAATTTTTAAATTTTTAATAAAATACACAAATTATTTGAGAATGATGAAATCTTTTATTTCAAGTGATAGTACAATTGTTTCGGTTTAGTAATGGAAATCAATATCTTGTAAGTGACCACCTGCTGCTGAATGACAAGCTTCTAATCTTTTGCCAAACTTTCTGGCATAACTACGGTTCAGTTACTTGAAAACAGTCTATAATGTTCTCCTTTAGGTTATCAATTGTTTGAGGATCGTTGGCATAGACCTGTTCTTTCAAATAGCTCCATAGCAAAAGATCTAGAGGTGTTGATCGCAAGATCTAGAAGACTAATTAATGTTTCCTCTTCGAGCAATTATTCGATTACCAAATTTCTATTCCAAAAGATTGATTGTTTCTGCTGCTGAATGACATGTTGCACAGTCTTGTTAGAACCACATATTCTGCACACCAAAATGCTCTAATTCATCCCACAAAAATTTCGATATCGATCTCCATTCACAGTAGCAACATTTTCATTGTCATCTTCAAAAAAGTATGGACCAATCACTCCACCAGCCCGAAAACCACACCAAACAGTTACTTTTTGTGGATGATCAATCGTATATTTCTCCATTTTTTAATAACTTGAATGTTCCTACTTGTCATGTGTCAAATAACATATGATATTCTAGTACAAAAATATAAATGGCGGCAAATTTAAAAATTAACCTCAAATTGGAACACCCTTTATAATATCCAAACAACGTTTAACGTTTGCTATGGTTTGTGAAGTCGTTAATCACGAATTACTTTTGATATATACAAGGGTGAATCAAATATGAACCGGACTTTTATTTTAAAAATTTTATTGGTACGATCAATACAAATTTTAATACATATTATTTTTCTACAGTCTCCTCTCTTATGTATACATTTTTCCCACCGAATCGGAAGTTTTTTAATACCTTTCTCAAAGAATGAAACTGGTCGTGTCGATAACCAATTGCGCACAAACGTTTCTACACCTTCGTTGTCCGCAAAGTGGTGGCCTCCCAGTTCTTCTTTAAGTGGCCCAAACATGTAGTCACATGGCGACAAATCAGGACTGTAAGGCGGGTGTTCAAGGGTTTCCCAATGCATTTTGTTCAATTTTCCTTGAGTCAATGCAGCTGTATGTGGCAGAGCGTTGTCATGCAACAGCTTCGGATATCCCGCCTCTTTTGCCAATAGGCAAGTTTCACTGGTTGGAGTAGTTCACAGTAATACTCAGTATTAATTGTACGGCGTTCGTGCAGAAAATCGATCAGCAGTACGCCTTCAATCAGCTCACGAATTGCGTAGATATTCGCCTCATTGATGCTTGTCGTGGGACGGCGTGCATGAGGCTCATTTTCCACTGTCTCTCGGCTATCTGAAAACTTTTTGTGCCAGTTGTACACTTGGGTCCTTGAAAGTGTTTCATTGCAGAACTGTGCAGATAGTCGATGCAAAATTTCAGACGGTCTAACGCCCTCCCGCGCCAAAAATTTGATAACAACACGTTGCGCAACAGACGTATGCACCTCTTGCTCTGACATGATGCTACTAACAGCGCATCGACTACGCCTCGCCAAACCGACGTACTCCCCTCTTCTTAACATCCCTACCTAACATATATCGAGACGTCACGCCACTCGAATTACCTACAGGGCGAGAAACAGAAAAGTCTCGTTCATATTTGATTCACCCTCGTACATAAAATATAAGGAGGGCTTGTTATATTTCATATAACCTCAAAACACAATTATGTAGAAGTCAAGGTTTTAGAAAAATAAACAAATGATTGGCCAATCCAATACATGGGGTTTTTGGGTTGCAAATCTCAAAACAGTGGTCGGATTTTCAAAATTGGAGATGGAGCATCCAGTATTTCAACATGGCGGATTCAATATGGCGGACGAGATTGCATCTGCTTGGTTCACTGAAGCTTGGTACATGCGTTTTTTTAGTGGTTGAGCCCGCATTAGATTTTTAAAAATTTTCTTTCTACCGTTTACGTAAAACAGTGTATTATAACAACAAACGCTGCCTTGGATAAAGATCCATCTAACACACTTATTACCATAAAATATAATTACACCAGATTGGAAATGCACCACATGTCCGAAGTTCGAACACAAATTATTAAGAAATTTTACAGTATTCATTATAAATAATGAATAAAAGTCGGAATTCTTGAGATCATTTTCAAAATAAGTGATTTTTGCGATTCTCGTGTGAAACTGCCATTTCAAAACAATGGATTAGTCATCTTGAATTTTGAAAATATGACCTCCTCGGTTTTTGAGATCAGCAACCCAAAAAACCGCAGGTTTCCTATTGAACAATAATTATTTTATGGCTGTTGCATATTTTTCTAGCATTACATTTTTTCCGCTGGATCCATTAAGTTTTTGAAGTGAGTATTGGCATATCATTTTGTGTATATCTGATTGTGTTCCAATTTGGGGTTAGTTTTTAAATTTGCCGCCATTTATAATTTTTGTACTAGACTATCAAATGTTATTTAGAAGACAAAATTGTTATTAAAAATTTAAGAACTAACCTCAAATAGGAACACCCTTTATAATGCAACTTATTGATAGGTGGAAAAAAATTGTTTACTTATAAAACACCCAAAAAAAAATTTCGAAATCTTGAATTCACGAATGACGTTTGGTCAAACATGTACTGATACGTAAACAACATGTGAGCACCAATACAGCAAGAAAATGAAAATTAATTTGATTCTCTCATGTGAACATTTGAATATTTAAATTTCAATACCAATTAAAAATATTTGCTACATAGACTTTCAAAAACTTCCTAGATACGTCTATATACGAAAAATAATTACGTGTTTCACCATAGACGTAAGATTTTTATACGTTTTTCTCAACCCAATTAAAATGTAACTGTAGCCTCACAGGAAATGAATTTTAGCAAAGGCATTAAACTAATTGCTGTTGCGACGCCACTTCTAATTATTACATGAGATTTTCCCATTTTCCACTTCGTGTTTCAACATATTAATGGAACGCGAATGGAAATGCAATGGAACGAGAAAAATTCTTCATTTTCATTTGTATGCGGATTTTCATCATGTCAGTGTTGACCTCAATTAATGGAAACAAACACAGTAATTATCATGCAACTGGAATTTGGGAGATGTGATTGAGACCCGTCACATTTTTTTAGATTTGTGGATAAAATAACACTCCAAATGCTCATTTCGTTTATGCCGTTTAGTATTTAAAACGCGATAAATAACAATATTTTTTTTTGTATACAGTATTTTATGGAATCTGAAAACGTATGTATAGAACTTCTAAAAAATATAAAAATGTTTTCGTGTTTGCGAAAATAAAGGAAGAGTAGTTAGTGATTTTATTCAATTGTTCTTTACAATGTTTGCTAATTTAACACGCTTTTATTAGTTGACGTGGCTTGAATTTAGTGAAAAACTAAAAATATTCTTTCATTACTTTAATGTTTTTTTTGGGCAATAACACTACAATCGAAATAAAACGACGTATATTGAACGTTTCAAAGTCTATTCTGACTTCGTTGTCAATGGCTTTATATTTATTGATGTATTGTAAAATGAAAAGTTGATTTATGACATTTAAATTGACATTAGAAAATTAGTTTAGATATATAGGTAGCACAAAGAATTCTGGATATCATGTATTATAGTTATACAGCTTTCAAATTAGAAGAATTTGAAAGAGTTGTCTTTAGAATTTATAAGTGGCGTCCTAGGTACGACTTTGTTATAAGATATCGGATTCGCCAAAAATGCGATCAAAGAAGTAATCCCATTAACGTCAAAAGGGAAAACCTAGGAAAAACCTTATGAACTATCCCGATATTGGGTTGTTCAAAAGGAGGTTACCATTAATAATTTCTTCCTTAATTGTCGGTAACCAGATACGATTAAATTCTACAGAAGTAGAAGCGATACAATCGTCTTCATTCAAAAGAATTAAGGCAGACTCTTTTATTTTTCGTTTTGTGTTATGTTGTTCTTTGTGAAGTATAGTTGAATTGTCAAATTGTATTTTATGGCCTAGGTCCCAAGCATATTCATAATTGTCGATTTTTCAAATTGTCTTTTCTTTATGTAATTCTTGTGTTCATTTATTCGTACGTTTAATGGTTTCGATGTTTCTCCAATATAAAATTTGTTGCATTCGCAAGGAATCTTGTATATGCAGTTTTTTGAGTTCTGGGTTATGTTGGTTGGTTTTGTTTTCGATATTAGAGATTTCAGTGTATTTCTTGTTTGGAATGTTGTTTTAATATTAAATCTGTTGCCCAGTCTTTTCAATCTTTCTGACAGACTCTGTATATATGGTATAGTTGTAACTGTAATGTAGTTGTCCTGAGTAGTAGTATTGTTAATAAGAGAGGTTCTTGGTTGATTCGGAAGGTTTGTTTTCTGTTCAAGTCTGTTTAATTCTTTGTTGATAAATTTTGTGGGGTAATTGTTTCCAGTGAGAACATTTTTTATAATTATTTTTTCTTTGTTAAGTTTATTATCATCAGAACAGTTGGTCTTTGCTCTATCATATAATGACTTAATGACACCTTTCTTTACTGTATTTGGATGATTTGAAATGAAATTTAGGTATCTGTTTCGAATGAAGATTCTGTTTTTGTTATTAATATGTCAAGGAAAGATAGTTTGTTATTTTTTTCAATTTCAAGGGTAAATTTAATAGTTGGCTCTTTGTTATTTATGTCATTTAATAATTTATCTAGTTCTTCAAGATTGTGTTCCCAAATTACGAAAATGTAGTCAATGTAACGCCACCAAACTAAACGTTTATTTTCTTTTGATAAAATTATTTGTTGTTCAAAGTTTTCCATAAATATGTTACTTAATGCTGGTGGGAGACAAGAACCCATGGCCATGCCAAAATCCTGTTGGTAAAAGTCATCGTTTAATTGAAAGTATGTAGTATTGGTACAATATGTTAGTAGTTTCATTATTGTTTCAATTGATAACTGAGTTCGTTGATTTAATGAAAAGTCCCGTTCTAGTAGTTGTTTTACTATTGGAAGTGTTTTGGAAACAGGAACATTGTTATATAGATTTACTATATCAAAACTTGCTAGTGTAAACGTATTTTTGTATTCTATATAAGACAGTTTTTCCAAGAAATGTGCACTGTTTTTTAGATGAGAAACAGAACTTCCTGAAAGAGGACGAATAATGTTTAAAAGAAATTTTGAAAGTTCAGTACATGGAGAATTTATAGAACTGGCAATTGGTCTTAAAGGAATATTAGGTTTATGCATTTTTGGTAACCCATAGAAATTTGGTGGTTTAGTATAGTGTGGAGTGAGTGCTTTACGTTCTTGTTCTGTGATTTAATGTTTGTGGTTGTACAGTAAAAGGTATATTTTGTTTTCTATTGAACTTGTTGCATCTTTTGTTAGTTTAGTGTATTGTTCTTGGTTTATTATTAATTAATATTTATATTATTAATGTCATAAATCAAATTTTCATTTTGCACTACATCAATATATATATATATATATATATATATATATATATATATATATATATATATATATATATTATATATGTTTTAGGTGGTTTCCGGGAATTCATCCGCGTAGTTGATAACTGATCCCTGCCGGGATCGATGGTAAAATGACGACGTTTCGGCAGAGTCACATCTGCCCTCTTCAGGTCCGGTCGCATAATTCTCGTAGCCTTCTGCTTTCGCTTCTAGTTATTCGAGTAACTAGTAACCGACCTGAAGAGGGCAGATGTGAATCTGCCGAAACATCGTCATTTTACCATCGATCCCGGCAGGGATCAGTTATCAACTACGCGGATGAATACCCGGAAACCACGTAAAACATTTAGTGCCCGCGAAAACTTAAAAACAAATATATATATATATATATATATATATATATATATATATATATATATATATATATAGCCATTGACAACGAAGTCAGAATTGACTTTGAAACGTTTGGTTTTCCTTCAATATACGTCGTTTTATTTCGATTGTGGTGTTATTCACCCAAAAACCATAAAAGTAATCAAGAATATGCCACAAACAACATTTAGAAGACAATATTTTTTTCATTAACATAACTTGTACCTTTTCTTAGAAAATGGAGAAAAACTTTTTTGCCGATTTTCTTATACACTATGCTTTGGTGGAGTCGCCGGTCTTAATAAAAATATGGACAAAATTTTATTCGGAACATGTAATAAATTGAAAAGAAACTGGATTCGTTCCAGGATATTCTGATGGTCCCACATTCTTTTGAATAACATGGTTTTAGAAGGAACAAATCAACCAGTACTGCTACGATCGATTTTTATACTGAAATTTTGAATGAACTAGATAAAAAACAATCTCCTGTGGGACTGTTCTGTGATCTCAGCAAAGCTTTTGATTGTGTTCCCCATGCACGATTATTAGATAAATTATGGGACTGCGGAATTCGAGGTGCTGTCTTTGACTGGTAGAAGTCAGTTCGTTGAGATTCAACATTCAAACAATGGAATCAGGAAATCTTACACGTCAGATACTACGCAGATAAATATGGGAGTTCTTCAAGGGGGGGTTCTATCGCCAACATTGTTTTCTTTGTTTATAGCGGATATAGTGAGTCATCTTAGAGATTATAAAATTATTATGTTTGCAGACGATCTTTCAATTATAATATCTGGAAAGTCTCATCACCAGATACAGTTATCATGCGCTAATTTACTAAATAAGTTGGAAACTTGGTTTTCGAATAATGGATTGTATCTAAACGTGCAAAAAACACATTTTCTACTCTTTCATACCAAACAAAAGGTAGTCCAAGATATAACAGTTAAAACCCAAAATTCAATAGTATCACGCAGCAATACAACAAAATTTCTTGGCATTACACTAAATGAGAACCTAACATGGAAAGAACATATATATGAAGTAATAAAAATAGTAAATACTAAGGTATTTCAGTTGAGATGTCTAGTGAAAGTTTTAAACTTAGAAGCATTAAAAAATTTCTATTATGCAGAAGTACAATCAAGGTTAACTTATGGTATTTTATTATGGGGATCTTCTTCACTTCAGAAAATGCTTTTTGTTTTACAGAAAAAATGTATTAGAATTATTATGATGAAAAAATGGAATGATCCCTGCAGATCTCTCTTCTCTTCATTACATATTTTAACTTTACCAAGTCTCTATATTTTAGAGGCTGCTAGTTATATTTACAGGAATAAAAATACACTAATACTCAGAGTGATGCACATCATTATAACACCAGAACTAGATATCTGATTAAAACCCCTATTAATACAATGAAACTTACATTTAATGGCCCACTAAGTATGGGAATTCGAATCTTTAATAAACTTCCAGAAAATATCACACAAGTAGAGGGTTACAACATTTTCAGGAGATACTTAAAAAAATACTTACATGAAAACATTTTTTATGATATTACAGATGTTCTCAAGTAGGTGATCCCTTCGAAGCCAACTATTATTAGATTTTTCAAAAAATTATATTTTCTGATTTACTTTTATCTGCTTTATATTAGTTTTGTCCCTACCTACTTTGTATTGTTGTACTTAGTTTGTAATTTGTTTTTTTTTCTGTGACCTGTTTTATACTTTGTATTTACAAAACCAATAAATGATTGATTGATTGATTGATTGATTGATTAACATAGGTTGTACCGTTTCTTAGAATATCAGGAAAAAAAAATAATGACTTTCTAATACTAGGGCTGTATTCCTTACTTTGTAACGAATACATACGGTTTGTTACTCGATAAGACTCGAAGTATCGAATCGTTACCTTTATATTGGTATCGTTACTTGAAGCGCTTGTTTACTTCAAAATGTCGACTGCCGCATAATACTAATACCGAAAGGTCCGACTCGCACATCGTTAGTTTCGTTACTTCGTTAGATACGTTATGATTTTGTATGTTTCCTACATTCGAATATTTCGCACGTACGAATACTTCGAACCTACTAGTAGGAGAGATAGAGCTGGATTTTATAAGTTTTATTAGAATTTGGTATGGCCATGGGTTCTTCTTTATCTCCTATAATCAGTAATATATTCATGACATATTTTGAAGAAAGATTCATAGGCAAATATAAAAATAAACCAAAAGTGTGGTGGAGATACGTTGATGACATTTTTGTGGTTTGGGAGTATGGTGCTGAAGAACTGCACTCATTCCTAGATTATATCAATAGTGAAGAACCCACAATAAAATTTACAATGGAGATGGAAAATTTGCATAAACTTGCTTATCTTGATGTACTTATAGATAGAACCAACAACACAATAAGTACAAGTACTTATCGAAAACCTACAAATACTAATAGACATTTGAATTTCCACTCCAACCATCCCTTAAATGTAAAGAAAGGTGTTGTAAAGTGCTTATATGATAGAGCAAAAAACATATCTCCATTCACCCAAATCTTTAACAAAGAAGTCAATATTATCAAGGAACATCTACTTCAAAATGAATATCCCCAAGACTTTATAAATAAAGTTATTAATCAGTTAGAAAGAAAATCGCAACAACAAACCAGCACAAATAACCATCACACTAATACCAACCAAACCAAACAAACAGACAACAAAATTATGAATATAATTCCATATATCCCAGGTGTATCAGAAAAAATTAAGCGGTTAGGAAATAAATACAGCGTTAAAACTGTTTTTAAAACAATAATACCTTGCGCGCTATCCTCACACATACCAAATCGTTTAACGCAACCCAGAGTTCTAAAAATTGTGTGTACAGTGTTTTGTGTGACTGTGGCCATTCTTATACCGGTGAAACTTCAAGACCTTTAGAAGTAAGGAAAAATGAACATCAATATAACATTTCCAGAAGACATGTGGACAAATCAAATTTGGCCAATCATGTATTAACGAGCACACGCAGCCATAGGATAGACTGGGATAAAATAAAGATTTTGTTGAAAGAAGAAAATTTAAAAAAGAGAAAACTTAAAGAAGTCAGCTGTATGATGATAAACAACACTGAAATCGGAGCACCTTCAGCCGACCTTCATTTGGACTGGAGGAATTTACTGCTAACAGAACAAAAAAACGGTAACCTCAGCGTCAAGTGATCGCCAAACGACAAATTGTCAGTGTCAATTTTTTTGACAAACAACAAATTCAAGATCAAAGCGAAAATTTTTTTTAGAAAAAACCTCGAAAACAACACTAAACAATTGACAACGACTCCAGACTCGGAGTTGAAACGTCTCCATACACAGATAAGTATTACACAATATACAATACATTACTTATATACAGGAATACTGGTTGATCATTTTGTAGACATCTCTTTCTCTCAGAATAACTGTGAGGAAGAATCTCTGTACAGACAGCCAGTAATCCGGGCAATTTTACGAAATTGCCTTACTACACTTTGTTCTACATATACAATTTTTAAATACTTATCTGTTACAGGAAAAAAAAATTGGAGGAGAGAAAACCCAATGAACAAACAAACTAATAAAAGCGTGTTCAAGATCATATTTTTTCTTCACTTTCGGTCTTTAAGAAAACATTTGCTAAATATGTGATGATTTCCTTAAAATGTGATTAACTTTGAACTAAGCACTTACCATATTTGGTGCAAATACCAGAAGTGCCCTTTAGAGCAAATACTTCTAAGGTCTGTCAACACCTCTTTCCTTTCCCCGGATTAATAGTCAATTAAATCACTTTAACGTCACCAAAACAAACATCTCGCAATCTTGTATACCTAACAGCGTCAACCATGCCCATGGAAAAACCTCATATTAACGCGCACCTGTTGACAAGACATCGAGTCTCCTTGTTCTTGCCGTTCAAAACAAATTTAGGAGAGCCTTTATTAATTCGGAATGTCATACTCAATATCGGAGAGGGCACGACAGCATAGTTTGTCGGAAATTATGCCCGGAATTTATCTCATTTGAGGAGAAACCGTCTTGTCATCATCATTAAGATGGGTTCCGGACGATATTGGATTTGTGAGGAATGGCAGAGACATTGGAGAGGAATGAGAAAATGCTCTTACACCTGGAATTAACCTCGAGAAGGAAAAGTGTGGAAGAATTCATTTTACTTGCGTAGGTTTTTCGACAAATTCCTAAACGACGAAAATGTTTTGAAAATCCTGCGTATTTTTAATCTTCTAGAGCTTGTCTTCGGAAATTATAAAATAAACAAATTATGTCGGAAATACAATTCCAGAAAAATAACTTGCTACTATATATAAATAAAGCGTAAAGCCTAGGTTTAAGCGACGCAAGAACATATTTTTTGTTTAAATTTTTTTTTTCTATACAGGGTGAGTTTTTTGATGACCAGTATGGGGATCTCGGAAACTAGCGGAGATAGAGCCATTGTTAAATTGGGAAAGGTTTGCAGTTTTACTGGCCCAATTTAATGACACTTTCGTATTTCTGTAAAAAGTCATGACTTACTAGATATTTTGAAAAAACGAAATTTTGTCCATTTAGTCAAATCCCTCTAATCCCTTTGTTTTTGATTTTATAAAAAAAATGTGAATATCAAAATTGAAGGGAATTGTATCCCGAATATGATTGTCATGTCCCCGTTTGCCTTACAGCTCTCGTTTTCGAGATATGACACAAACTTATCTTTTTTGAATGGAAACCATAGTTGGCTATGACCTCAAAAAATCGAACATTTTTAGAGCTTTTCAATGATAAAATACTCGATATGGTTATTCATAAAAATAACGGAGTTATGGATGCTTTTCTCTATCTTATTTTCACTTTTAATGTAGTTAGCCATGAAATAGATTGATTTTTCAATAACTATTCCAAAAAACATTGAACGATTTTTTTATTAGGTATATCAGATATAACGAAAAAACTAAATAAGTAGGTACTTACTAAAAACTTAAGAAATTAAAGTACATAATAATGGTTAAAATTTATGTTCGAAAAATCCACCATTGTTATTTATACAAAAATTGCATCTTTTTAAGATTGACATTACCGCTTTCCTCACAGACCGCCTATCAATTTCTTCAGTTGCTTGTAATAGGTCACCAACTGTCTCATGCTTTCTTTTGTATACTTTGCTTTTTAGCGCACCCCATAAATAGAAGTCTATAACTGCCAAATCTGGAGACCGGGGTGGCCATTCGCGTGGGCCATTTCTTCCTATCCAAGAGTTTTGGTAGCTATTATCTAAGTGTTGTCTTACTAATAACGAGTTAGGAGCATTTGCTCCGTCATGTTGGATCCACTCAATTTCTAAACGAGTTCCCAAAATTCAAATTATGCAACATGTCTTGAAAAGTATATTGCAAGAAATGCAAGTAGTGCTCCACAGTAAGTGATTCGTCATAGATAAAAGGCCCCAGAATAGTAGACCCTATGATACCACACCAAACATTGAAACCAAATTTTATCTTGGGTCGTCTTTGTTCTACATGGAAAGGGTTTTCTTTAGCCCAGATATCCTCATTGTGTCTATTGAACATACCGCAGTTAGTAAATCTAGTTTCATCTGACCATAACACCTTTAATGGAAACTGTGGATTGTCAAGGCACATGTCTCTAAACCATGTACAAAACAAAATACGTCGATGTTCGTCACCAGCATGCAAAGTTTGAAAAACTGAAAGTTTGTACGGATGGAACTTGTGCGCTTTCAGTACCTTAACTACAGTTCGTTGAGATGTGCCAGCTTCTGCCGGAATCTCACGAGTTTATGTAGATGGATTTTGATTTACCAGTACCAAAACATTTATTTGTTCTGCTTCGTTAATTTGATTACGTTCCTTTGGTGGTCTAGTAAAAGATCCATATCTACGTAAACTATCGTATCTTAAATGTACATAGAGCAGGTTGACGACAATTAAATACTTATGAAAGTATTCCTCAACTGCACGAACTGAATTTTTATGGCATATGATATAACATTCCACCATATTCAGTTTTTCTTCGTTAGAATATTCCATTTTATCACGAAAACTTGTCAATATCGACTGTCAGTTTAGCACTACTAATGGAATTACTCTTAAATGAGGTAACGTCAAAGTGAAATCAATCTTTTTCATGGCTACCTACGTTAAAAGTGAAAATAAGAGAGAAAAGCATCCATAACTCCGTTATTTTTATGAATAACTATATCGAGTATAATATCGTTGAAAAGCTCTAAAAATGTCCGATTTTTTGAGGTCATAGCCAACTATGGTTTCCATTAAAAAAAAGTTTGTGTCATATCTCGAAAACGAGAGCTGTCACGCAAACGTGCAGCAAGTTATAAGAGTATTTATTTAAAGCATTTTTTTATTTCTAGTCTCAAAAGAAGGGTTGAGAGTAAGAAACCTTCTAAAATAAAGACTTTATTTATTTATTTATTTATACAAGTCTTTTCTTATTTAGCAGTTGCTTAGAAAGAACTCTTGACCAAGTCAGTAGAGACGAATTTTGGGAATTTTAAATTAGTTTTCATTTTGGATGGCTTTTGTCATTAATTGAGTTCGGAAAAAATGCAATGTCGGCCTTAAGGAGGCTAAGGAGTTTTAAGAATGAAGACTCATGCCGTTTGGAAGTTCTATTACAAGGTCTTGATTGGTGCTGAGCAATCTTGGATGACCTCTGGCATCCCATAAGGGGGGTTTGGATGAGTATTTCTCAATATAATATAAACTATCTCTAATTTGATCAATGCTCTATAGAAACATAGTGAATAAATAACAAGGGAGGAATTACAGATCATTATTATTCCTACGAATTATGTTGTATCCTTATATACTAAACTAATTTAAGTAATATTTTGACTTCGTAATTTTTTTTTTTTTGATTGCCGCTGTATGAAGAATAAGCTGGGCATATCTGACCAGGCCTAACGAATCATCTTTGACCGTTATTTTTGTATATATGAAACTAATTTTTCTGCGAAAATTTTGGGATTGAATCTGACGAGGATGACAATTAGCCAGATTCATAACCCTTTTATACTATTCCACATTCCATTTTCTTTGCACCATTGTAGTCGTGCTCACCAATCAGAGGTGACCCAATATGGGATCCAAAAGACTTTATACGCCGGTAAACCGTTTGGACACTTACAAAGTGGCCTTGTTCTCCTAACCACTCATCAGCTAAATTTCGAGTTGTAGAAAATCTGTTTCTGAAGGCCATATATCTTAGACGTCTATCTTGATTTTCACTACTCTTCTCCGATTTTGGGTATTATCAAACTACGCTTGACAATATCTGACAACAGTAGTTGGATTTCAGACTTTATACGCCGGTAAACCGTTTGGACACTTACAAAGTGGCCTTGTTCTCCTAACCACTCATCAGCTAAATTTCGAGTTGTAGAAAATCTGTCTCTGAAGGCCATAGATCTTAGACGTTTATCTTGATTTTCACTACTCTTCCCCGATTTTGGGTATTATCAAACTACGCTTGACAATATCTGACAACAGTAGTTGGATTTCTGTTCATGCGGTTAACATTTCCTGGAAGTGAAAAACCCAGCTCCCAAAAACCAACAATATTAATTGATTTCTAAGAAATTAAAAAATAAAAACTAGACATGCCCCAAATATCATTCAGAGAAAAGAGCTTTAATTCACACCCGAAATTTATGTTACAAATATGAAGTGGGGAAAGAAAATATCAGACAACAAACGTCGTAATCATCAGCTTGCAATGTTAGCTTTCCATGTCCATCTCAAACTGTCATTCTTTGAGTAATCAAACAAATTCAACGAAATCTATTCGCGTTAAAATGCTCTCTTAAACTAACGTTCGGAATATAATCCGAGCTGAAAGGATTCCCGAACACGTACAAGGATTCCACTTATATTTCCAGTGAATTCCAACTTCAGCAAATCAGTCGCTAATCCGAATCTGAAACTGCCATCATCAGCTGTGTGTTCGTGCGCGATTCTCGGCGGGGCACACTCATCATCGAACATTCCAATTTATCAAAGTCAACTTAGTCAGAGGAAAATTCGAAAGCTGTGCCGACTAACTAAGCGGAAACAGTTCCAAAGCTTCTGGCATAGCATTTTCATTATGACTGAAGAGATTATGCCAGTTAATTAGAGTTTGGGGATTTCAGCAGATATCAATCATTTTCTCCTACACTTTAAATTTTGAAGTTTTTGACGTCAGCCGACAGCTGAATGGATGCACAAAACTAATGCTTACTAGGGAAGAGGTTTAATAGTTTTTTGTAGGGATAAGCATGTTACATGTAATAGATGAGAAGCTCTGAAAAGCACGTAGATTACGCCATGAAGTAGCATAGTATTCTCAACTTGAGACATTTACTTTAAGAGCATCTTTTACTCGTAGATCTTCTAAAGCGAAGTCGATTAACAAGAAAACCTTTATATATGAAGTATTAATCCGGTAGTACATCGGTTCGATATTTTGAATCATTTTTAACCGACTTCCAAAAGAGGAGGTTATTTTTTTCGCGTATTTTTTTTCGTTTTTTTTTGTATGTATGTTACCTGATTTCTTCTCCTGTGGTGCACCGTTTTGAATAAATATGCCCTTGTTTAATAGAGTATACATCCGGATTGGTGAAAATTTTGGAAAAGAATTCTATTGGTAAAGTGATAAAATTTGTGAATGAACACATGCGTGCATGGAAATCGACCAATATCCCTAATATTTTAATCGATTTTTCGATTACTTCTTATGGATGTGTATAGTTTTTTAACGTTTAATCTATTAAGGCAGATCCCTAGGTGATCCCATATACTTTTCTTTCCAGTTTTGCAGAAAATCGGCGTAAATTCCTAAATTCTTACCAAAAATTTCATCAAAATGACATAACTGACATTCCTCATAAATATTTTAATTCCAACGTAATAGTGCGGTAATTTTAGGCACTGGAAGTTTTAATTGCGAATTTGAAAATTTTCTATGTGCATCTCAAGCATATAGGTAGTAAAGCATAGCATTTTCGGCTCCTTAATCAATGAGTACCAAGCTCGTTTTGTTTGTATACCAGGCAAATACCTATTTAAATGCAAATTTTTCCATTTTGCAAAGACGGTGCTTTTTGTTGTCACATTCTCCCGGGCTAGTAGAAAATTCAGTGACAACACATGTCAAACTTTAAACTGCTATTTGGTGCGTTTATAGACAGGGTGTTTAGTAATAGTAAACAAAATCACAAAGTAAAATGATAGAAGTAGTTGCATTTATATGAAGATTGAAATATAGGACGAACTAGAATGATAGTGGTCCGTAGGCAGCTGTATATACAGGATGGTTGGAATGTAGGGTGGACTGGACGTTTGGTGGTATTAAAATGTTGGAAAAAATGTGAAATTAAAATCATATAGGGTGATTAAAAAACTGTTATATGATGTGGACATAAGCAAATCATATACAAGATAGTTGAAATATATGCTGGAGTTGAATTATATTTATACAGTGTGATTAAAAAATTATTTCTTTTATAGCCCATAATAAGTTGCATAAAGTGTGGAGAGGAATTAATGTTACACAGGGCGATAATATAAAATGTTAAAAATGAAATAATATATGGGTTAGCCGACAAGGAGTTATATACTATGGTTGAAATATAAGACGGATTTGACTCCGTAAATATGGGATGGATTCTACTCCGTCCTATAATTTACAGAATGCAGCTAACAAATTTATGTTTGTCCTTGGGCAGTCGTACAGTACAGGATGGTTGGTACATAGGTTGGAGTGGAATTATCTATAGTTTTACAGGGTTGTCAAAAAAAGCTGAAAAAAGGTTACATGGCGTAGTCCATAAGTCATAAATATATATTGGGCTTATTAAGTCAACGCGTACTAGTACATTTTGTTCGTAAAGATTTACCTGTCAATTTAAATGAGAAAGTATTATTGTGTAATGTTGAGGCTTTCGATGTTACCCGTTTCTGTCTATTAAGGTTATACATACAATATAAAAAATAAAGAAAACTACCTGAGTTCAAAAAAACTAAAAAGTTGAAAATAAAACATTTAAAAAAATATATAATCGACTTCTACCTATAACTAAAAAGCTAAAAATAATTATAAGAAAATACAACTCTAGCAAATAAATAACACATTCAATGTTGTTAGGTACCTACCCAGGAAATAAAAAATGTAAACATTAAAAGGTGCTCATTCTGTACAAATTAATTACCTACCAATCTAGTATATTTTTGAAGTCGGTGCCAAGCAACAATCAAGTTTGATGAATTAGTAGATAAGTACGCAAGGAAGGATTTTAAGCTGTTGTTGGGAGTTCCTTACATCGATTTTAGTTATGAGTCCATAGAATTTCGGGGGTCTATTTGATTTAACTCTTGGTATTAGGTTCTCTTCTATAGGCGAGTCTTTGACGTTTGATCTAGTTGTTTTCTCTAAATATGTAGTAGGGTCTCAAGAAGAACGTTTGTAGCTCCAGTCGTTTTCGAGAAGTTGCTTCATTTTTGCCAGGTACTCTGTACGGTTCATTACAACGACAACTTTTCCCTTATCGGCGGGTAGTATCCTGTTATTTTCTGATTTGTTGAGTATTTTGAGAGCTTTTTACTCCTGATGGGTGAGGTTTGATTGTGGAGGTTTTAATCTAATGATTTTGGCCACATCGTGTCTTAGTTGCTCGGCTGTCTCGTCATCTACGCTTGACTCAATATTGTAGACAATTTCTTCGACATAAATTCTTCTGGGGGCTATAGCGAAGTTGAAATTTTGTTGTACACTAATTTCACTTGCATAAAGTTAATCAGTTGAGATATTGTGAACGGTGTAATTGTTGTTTCGGTGACTTGACTTGTAAGTTCTCTAATTTCTTCTGGAGTTTTTCAGATGATTCTTTTGGTCGGTCTCATTGCGCCAGTGTGTTGAACGTTCGAGGCTGTTCTATAGTATTTGATGTAATGGAGAGCTAAGCATCAGGTGAAGGTTTCAGAGTTTCTTTTCCATTTCCAATTGTTTCTTATGAAGCGCCGTGCTTGATTTATCCAGTATTGTTTGTGCTTTTCTAGTCCTGGTGTGGTAAGACAGTTTTGTGAGTGTTAGTAGTAGGTGTTTGTTGCGGAAAATAATGAAGTTACACAGTGGTTTTCATAGGCCTTGATGGTTCTGAAAGTCTGCTCCCCGGATAAGTGAGTAATATCTGGGCCTAGAGTTGGATCTATACTATTAAAATGTTGCAGAAAGGAGTATTGTGAATTTCTGTCTTGAGGCCAAATGACAAAAGTGTCATCAACATACCCGAAACCTAGCCCAGTTCAAAGTTCCAAGTTCCAAGCCAAGTTCTCAAAGGATTTAGTTATCGTATGTTTTTGTTTACTAAAATTTTATTTTCAATTTATTTTAATCATCTAGTTTCCTGTCTTTAAATGAATTTATAGACTTCTCTTTGTGGGAATTCATTTCGTATAGTTCATTCATTAATTATTGTTGTTTATTACATCTTCCTTTATTTTTGAAAGACTATTATGTACCTTACACATATCTTTATTGCAATTCTTTTATTTATGGACTCCTTACTCTCTTTTGTCTTTATCTATTTCGTTAATGTTGCTTCTTCCTTTGTTCTTATGGAACAACACTACCACATTGAAGTATATTTCCAATGCTCTATTTCTTTGTTTCAGTTATCCGTTATATCATTCATGTTCTCAAATTCTTCACTGACTCCGTTGCTAATGGAACTCATAAAACTCTGTACTACTTGTGTATGTTGTACATCACGGCACAATACATCACACCACAATAAATCCTCCATTACAGCGTCGAGAAAACGCAGCATTCCATTTTCACATAATGCAACTACACTCTCTTTCCAACCGATATTTTCAACGACAATGCTTCTCGTAATTGAGTATTATTCCATTACACTGCTATCAGCACGAAATTATCTGAACCACTTTTCTTGATGAAATATCTCCCCTATCTCCAGACCGCAGACACTTTACACCTTCGAGTTCTTCGGGATTCCATTATCAACGCGAAAACTCTTTACCTTTCCATTATCGTGGAAACACTTCGCTTTCTATTATCGCGAAAACTCTTCTTCTCTCTCGAGTGTAAATAGATTTTTCCAGTATCAAGTAGTTCGGGAGTTACAACAACGAAAAGCATCGCCAACAACATTGAAACGTCAGCGAGGCGAGAACACCTGATGCGCACCCAGATAGATCATCTTTTCGGTGGAAAGCGTAACGATGCTCTATCAGCAACTTCCAGCTAGTGAACCCGGAAGTTTGTAGTTTCGGTCCAAGTATCGCTTCGGAGGAATCTTTGGCCTTTTTTTCCGCAACTTGAATGCGATTCGGGAAGAAAAATATTAAAAATCATTCATTGATTATACAGGGTGTTTCTAAATGGGTTTGTAACGGAAATTCCTTATGACACTTTTAGGAAATCAATTAAAACAATTATTAGCAAAACATCATCATAAACCAGTCTAGATAACCCCATTAAATTTAGCATGTCTACAAAAATTATCACGTACACCAAATAGTTGAAATAGCAAAACAATCGACTGATGACACACTTCAATAACTGATGTCAATTAGTCGAAAGTTCAAAATGTAGCATAGGAATGATTAGATGTTTAGCATAGTGTAACCAAATAATCAATAGAAATAAACAGATAGTCTTTAAAACTAATATTATTGGTCCAGGCCGCTGCCTGCAACATTATAATATCACATGGCGATCCTGAACCGTAAATGATGACCAATCTTCACATGGCGATCCTGAACCGTAAATAATGACCAATCTTCACGTGGCGATCCTGAACCGTAAATAATGACCAATCTTCACATGGCGATCCTGAACCATAAATAATGACCAATCTTCACGTGGCGATCCTGAACAGTAAATAATGACCAATCTTCACGTGGCGATCCTGAACAGTAAAAAATGACCGATCTTCACATGGCGATCCTGAACAGTAAATAATGACCAATCTTCACATGGCGATCCTGAACAGTAAATAATGACCAATCTTCACGTGGCGATCCTGAACCGTAAATAATGACCAATCTTCACATGGCGATCCTGAACAGTAAATAATGACCAATCTTCACGTGGCGATCCTGAACCGTAAATAATGACCAATCTTCACATGGCGCTCCTGAACCGTAAATAATGACCAATCACCACATGGCAATCCTGAACAGTAAATAATGACCAATCTTCACGTGGCGATCCTGAACAGTAAATAATGACCAATCTTCATGTAGTGATCCTGAACAGTAAATAATGACCAATCTTCATATGGCGATCCTGAACCATAAATAATGACCAATCTTCACATGGCGATCCTGAATCGTAAATAATGACCGATCTTCACGTGGCGATCCTGAACAGTAAATAATGACCATCTTCACATGCCAATCTTGAACCGTAAATAATGACCAATCTTCACATGGCGATCCTGAACCGTAAATAATGACCAATCTTCACAGGTTTCCAAACTTCTGGTGTGTTTATAACGTATCAAAATAAGCCAAAACGTCCCTATTAATATTGCCCTAAAACGTACACTTAGAAAGTTATATGCCCTTATAACAACTCAAATAAAACTGTTTTTTTTTCGGTTAATGAAAATAAATAGAAAAAAAATGTATGTGTCTGTTTTAGGGCACATGCTATTAGGGACTTTTTAGCTTATTTTAATCATTTCTATACACAGCAGACATTTAGAATCCTGTTGTAGAAACACCCTGTATTTTCAACTAATCAAAGAAAGGTACGAGAGCTTTTTTGTAGAGCCCGTTTAACTCTCTATAAAAAGTCACGGACTTACCTGTACAGTCTACCGTTGTCGACATATAAAATCCAAAACATAAAAAAAGTTTTCCTATATTGTTTAAATGAGAAATAGAAATTCTTCATAAGGCACATCGGAAATTTAATATTGAGCTGAAATTTTAACAGACTTGTTATATTCCCCAGTCTTGTTATTTTCCCTTCATACAAGTTTACCACCTGTTTGTATATTAAAAATTAGAATTTTCCCAAATTTGACACACCTAATATACAGTGAGGACGCGTGTATTTTAAAATTTAATAAAAAACATCAACTTATCAAATTAAATGTTCAAATTGTTGACCATTAACTTCCTGACAATATCTAAGACGGTTTTCTAATTCTCGTAACACTTCATTTAGCGTTTGTGGCAGGATTCGTTGTATTTCGGCCCTAATTCTATTCTTTAATTCCTCGATACTTTCCGGCTTATTGAAGTAGAGTTTCGATTTCACGTAACCCCAAAAATAAAAATCTAACGGGCTTAGCTCTGGAGACCTAGCTGGCCATTCGATATTACCTCTCCTTCCGATGCATCTATTTGGGAAAATATTGTTAAGATAATTTCGCACTGTTCGCGAATAGGGCGGGGGCGCTCCATCCTGTTGAAACCATACCGAATCTTCCAGTATATTGGGGTTTTCACCATTCGGGAAAAGTTATTTTAAACGGGGTATTATGTCATTTTGTAATAGGTCTAAATACTTTTCCCAGTTAATGTTCCTTCAATAAAAAAAAGACCCACAATTGAAGTACCCACAATTTCGACCCATACGTTAACTTTCTTGTGTATGAGATTCCATAATCCAATGTGGGTTTTCTGATGCACAATGTCGAAAATGTTGGCTGTTTACTGAACCATTCAAACAAAATCGTCGGAAAAAACTATTTTACTTGAAAAGTGCGGGTTGGAATTGCATCTATCCATCATTATTTCGCAAAATTCTACTCTCCTGTCCAAATCATTTTCAGTAAGTTCCTGGACAAAATGAACTTTGTATGGGTGCCATTTATTTCTATGCAAGCATTTTAGTACAGAAGATTTACTTATTGACTGTTCTGCAGCTATTTGTCTAGTGAATTTGTGAGGATTTTCTTGTAAATTGAGCAAAACATTTAATTTTGTATCTTCTTCTGGAAGATGTTTGGTTTTGTGATTGTCTCTTACGTGACTAAATTCTAGAGCTTTTTTTCTATTTTACGAACTACCGATTGTGTAATCGGCCGTCCGGGTACTTCATATTAAACAATTCGCAAACTTCAGCTTGTATTCGAGTTCTGTCGCCATATCCTACCATCGTCAAAATTTCTAATCGCTACTTTTCAGTTAAAGGCGCCATACTTTGAAACTTTGCAAGTGCACTTGACAACTAGGTATTTGAAGTAAAATTAGAGTACAGTTTCTATTGAAAAAAAACAAATGTTAAAAACTCTAACATTAAAAAAAGGGTTTCCATTCATGCGACTAAAATACCGCCAGCAATCATAAAAACCAGACGTGAATAAATAGGTTCAAACCAACTTACCTTATTTTATTTTTTTAATTACTATTAATTATCGGTATAGGGCATTGTACATGAAAAATACTTAGAAATCAGTGCAGAATTCAAAATGAACAAATGTTTCCATTTGAAAATATGAAGTTGATAGTCGCAATTCATTTCTGGCCCACTCTGTATAAATGAGTTTATCATCACAAAAACTGCAGCCCAAAGAAAAAACGGACTTGTCCGAGCGTTTTCCCAAAAAATCATCACCTGAATTTTAAATGAATTTGTTCCAACACACGCGTCCTCACTGTATAACGACTCTTGAGATTTCTCTTAAAATAAAAATCTTAACGATTTCCTCAGAATTTCCATTAAATAACTACCCGCGAATGAAGAGGATTTTCACGCAGACACCGATCGAAAAGAAAAAACAGACTGAAAAAAGAAAACGACGCTCCCTATTCCAGTTCCTTTTCAAATGGTTTCCTCACGACCCTACAGCTTGACTATCGTTAGAATTTCTTATGTATTCCTTTTCAACCCCGAGTTTTTGTTCAACCCTGTCTGCACCGCTCTCGTTAAAAATTCTCTTTTGCCATTGGTTGAATATTGATGAAGATTTTAATTATATTCCCCAAATTGTCGGGTTCATCTTGAATGTTAATTACATTTTTGAGTATTTTATTCGTCGTCTTTGCGACTGTTCTACAAGTGGAATGACCTTTCTTACGGTTTGGAGTTGGTGAAGATGAGGAAGAATGAATTTTAAAATATTCCGTTAATAAAATTACAAAAGCTATTCGATCATGACAGTTTTTGTAGTTAGGTGACTAGATGTAAGCGTTTGGTGAAACACAATGAAAACATAATTACGAAGCTCGGTTTGCTTCGTTGTAACCCAGTTGGATATGAAATAAATACATTTAAAAAAAACAAAAACCGACTTCAAAAGAAAATTAACTAAAAAGCATGAAATAATATTTTGCTACAATTAAATACTTTTTATGAAGTCGGTGCCAAGGGAAAGTGAAAATATTTTGTGAGGTACATTGATGAGTTGTACTTCGCAACTTGGCTGTTCAAATTGGCACCGACTTCATAAAAAGTATTTAATTGTAGCAAAATATTATTTCATGCTTTTTAGTTCATTTTCTTTTGAAGTCGGTTTTTGTTTTTTTCCAAATGTATTTATTTTACAATTTTCAGTGATGCAATGGCTGTAATTGCTAATGTGTTATCCTACAGCTGTAACATTCTATTAACATTTTTTTAACCATCCTTCATAACATTCATTATTTTTTCTTGCTTTTTACTAACCATCCTGTATGCCATAATTACATTCGACGTTATATTTTAAACATCTTGCATAGCAAATCTTATGGATCTCCTAACATTGTAATAACTACCATATATAATTTCATTTTTACATCCACAAATTTATATTTATATGCGTGAAATTAATATGCAAATTCATAAGATTTTACTCATCCAAAAATGGCCTTCCTTTGGCAATTTTATCACTTTGAAAACTTGAAATTTCCAGGTGTAAAAATATAATGCTAAGAAAATATGAGGGAGGCATTAAATAGTTACTTGTTCGGAACATATAAATACAATTTGTATTGAAAAAATGATTACAAGAGCAGTTTCATTCTTAAATCACCCTGTATTGAAAGAATTTTTACAAGATGAATCTCACTCTTACGTCGGATACCAAATCACCCTGTATTGAACACCTTTTAATTACAAATCAGCTATCTTGATTGTCGCAAACTGTAAATAACTTTTTTATTTATTTAATTTCTCTGCAAAATTTTCCCAAATATCAGACTCTAACCAATCGATTTGTATCCATTGAAACTTCTAAATAGGAAAATTTTATCGAAATTGTTAGAGCTTTTTTTCCAGAACGCAATTGCATATATACATATATATATATATATATATATATATATATATATATATATATATATATATATATATACAAACCTTCTTCAATTTTATATCTTAACAGAAATGAATATATTTAATTTGGAATCAAAAGTCCTCATTGAAGACAAACCTAGTCTACAGTTAATAAAAATTCACATAGAATGATTACTGTTTATGTTTTAGACCATGTAAAAATTCTGTTTGTGAAGAATAACTTTTTTCTCTTAAAATTATGAATAAAAAGAAATCGTTTGATTTATGAATACACACTGCATATTCATATTAACTGACAATTATTTTAATTAAGTCATCTTATTTACAATTTACCTCAAGTTCCGAATAGTTAATACCAGTAACTCTATCAAATCTTATAATACCGGCGACTCCACCAGGACATAGAACATAAGAAAATAGGTAAAAAATGTTCCCCATTCTATAAGAAACGAAACAAGCTATGTTATTTGAAAAAAAATTCTGACCACTTTGAGATATGACGGAACTAATCCAACCTCTTTTCAATTTTTCCCACGTTCTGAATAAAATTTTTCAAATTTTATAATAATACCGGCTCCTCCACCAAGGTATAGAGTATATGATGAGAATAGATAAAAATAGTTTTTTTCCATTTTCTAAGAAACGGTAAAAGCTATTTTAATGAAAAAAATATGGGACCACTTCGCTATCCCCCCAAACAGTACCCCGTAAAATTGTCGAAATTCCTCTAGCCGTTTCCGAGTAATCGGTGAACAAACATAAACAAAAAAAAACATAGATACAGACGAATTGAGAACCTCCTTCTTTTTGAAGTCGGTTAATAAACCGGCTCTATCTCTTAGACTACTACACAATAAGAAAATTTTGTAGTACACTATGTGTATATTTTATTTTTATTTTATTTTTTGTAAAGTCATGAAATATTATACATAGAGAGAGAAGGGAATGTTTTAATAGAGGACACCTACGTATTAATACTTGTGTTGTGTCATATACATATTAAAATAAGTAGCACGTACCTAATAAACAAATGGTCAAATAAACTATAATTAAGAGAGAAAATAATAAACATAGTAAAATAGGAAGCAAATTATAAAACATGGAAACTTAGCCTTTTTTAGACTAGTTTTAAATTTAACATATAATTTGAAATAATATATTTTTGCTTTTATCTGAAATTTAAGAAAAGAAAGATTCACGACGAAGTACATTATATAAATTAATTCCATTAAAATATATATGTTTTTAATCACAGTTTTGAAGTAACGGTTGTAAGAATACAGTTGCAGTAATTTACTTCTGGTGGAACAAGCGTTTCTAGTTTTTTAAAACCTGTGTGTTTGTGAATGAACTTGAGATCAGCATGCATATAAAGACCTTTAACATTTAAAAGAGATTCGTGAATAAAAATACTTTTTACACTGTCACAAGTTTTTAATTAATTTAAACATTGTTCTTAAGAGATGATTCTGTGTAACCTGCAATTTTTATAAATTTCTTTTATTAGCAGAACCCCTACTGTTAATTTCATAGTTTAGTATGGATTCAACCAGACTCTTAAGCAATTTGTTTTTATTGAGTATTTGACGCAACATTCTTAAAAATATATTGTCAGAAAAATGGTTAATTTAAAAAAAATGCACAAACTTACCATTCTACAAATTATATTATTTCCAAATTTGCCGCCTGTATACCAAGGAATAATTAGCAAAATAAAAAAGCAGTTTCGCCAGTTTAGTCTTGTAAGGCAGATAAAAAAAGCCAATGCTCTAAGTGATAATACGAAATTGGATATTATGCTAGAGTTTCAAGAAAACCCACATAATTCTGGTCGAAACGCAGCCCCACTATTGAACGTTAACCACACATGAATTTTTCGAGTATTAAAGCAAAATAAAATAACAATGTGATCCAATTAGAAGATGTTTTGGTTTCTGATGAGAGCACATTTACACTTCACGTCCATGTTTATCGTCAAAATGGCCGCTATTGGTCTAATAAGTATCCTCACTGGATGATAGATAAACAAATGCAATATCCGGAAAAATTAGTGTTTGAGCAGGAATTGGAACACTCTTTATTTGGTATTATAATATTGACTTCTTTTTCTGCATTCAATTAGGTACATATTTCAATCTTCTAAACCCGAAACTGGTAAAATGCTCTTTGTTAATTTTAATTTCTATAACAACATCCACAGATTGGTATTCTAACTTAATTTACAAATCTGTCATATATTTAGGAACCAGACCCAGACCATTGGAGGCCTTTTGCGGATGTTTAGTGTACTTTTAGAACTTCTTGAACTCAACTGTCGTTTCACCTCTTACACCATGGTATATCCATCTGTTGTCTGCTTTCAATCACTGTCAAACACAAAATAAATTACGCAACTTTCTCAAACTTGCCTTTTTCATTCATTTCAACTTGAATGGAATATTTAGAATTGTTCCAAAATAATGTAGTGCCAACTTTGACAAACTTATATCCCGATACAGTAAACCTACAAGTTCCTGCCCATACAATATGGTTTCAGCAAGATGGAGTACCGCTCCATTCCGAAATCAATGTCGGCAGTACCTGAACAAAATTATTCCAAATTGGTGGATTGGGAGGCGCGGATCGATAGAATGGCCAGCACGATCTCCTGATTTGACGCCATTGGACTACTTTATGTGGGGATATGTCAAAAGTACTGTATACAAAACTGAACCCTTTAACTTAGATGACCTAAAAAGACGAATCACGCTTGCGATTAGTTTGTTATTTTCTTGAAGAAAATAACAAACTATCTTTACTAGACATATTAATAACAAAAACAGAATCTTCATTCGGAAACAGAAGTTTATAGAAAACCAACTCATACAAACAGATACCTAAATTTCAATTCAAATCATCCGAATACAGTAAGGAAAGGTGTCATTAAGTTATTATATCATAGAGCAAAGACCAACTGTTCTGATGATAATAAATTCAACAAAGAAAAACTAATTATAAAAAATGTTCTCACTGGAAACAATTACCCCACAAAATTTATCAACAAAGAGTTAAACAGACTTGAACAGAAAACAAACCTTCCGAATCAACCCAGAACTTCTCTTAACACTACTACTACTTAAGACAACAACATTACAGTTACAACTATACCATATATACAGGGTCTGTCAGAAAGATCGAAAAGAGTGGGCAACAGATTTAATGTTAAAACAACATTCCAAACAAGAAATACACTGAAATCTTTAATATCGAAAACAAAACCAACAAACAAAACCCAGAACTCAAAAACTGCATATATAGGATTCCTTGCGAATGCAATGAACACAAGAATTACATAAAGAAACGACAATTTGAAAAATCAAAAATTTGTGAACATGCTTGGGATAAAATACAATTTGACAATTCAACTATACTTCACAAAGAACAACATAACACAAAACGAAAAATAAAAGAGTCTGCCTTAATTCTTTTGAATGAAGACGATTGTATCGCTTCTACTTCTGTAGAATTTAATCGTATCTGGTTACCGACAATTAAGGAAGAAATTATTAATGGTAACCTCCTTTCGAACAACCCAATATCGGGATAGTTCATAAGGTTTTTCCTAGGTTTTCCCTTATGACGTTAATGGGATCACTGAAACAATAGAATTCTTTGATGGCATTTTTGGCGAATGCGCTATCTTATAACAAAGTCCTACCCAGGAACGCCACTTATAAATATATACTATATAAATTCTAAAGACAACTCTTTCAAATTCTTCTAATTTGAAAGCTGGTTAACTATAGGTTCATTCCTTCAACCGATTGTCGACCGATCGGCAATTGGTTAATGCACCCGTACATGAACCGTTTATTGCGCAACTCGATGCATGTACCAGTCGGTGGCTGCACCACCGGTTCTACCCTGAAGCGGGTGATCGAAATTACCGTACATTAACTGATTGCGAATCAATCACCGTGTCACTTGGAACACGAAACTGAACCGTTCACTAAACGGTTATTGTTTTGAAGGAACGCTATTGTTCTTGTGCGCAGGTACGCGACCGTTGTGTATCGGTTATCTAGGCTGAAGGAACGAACCTTATAATTCATGATCTTTAGAATTTTTTGTGCTACCTGTATATCCAAAAAAAAAAATTTTTTCTAATGTAAATTTTAAATGTCATAAATCAAATTTTCATTTTGCAATCTACATCAATAAATATAAAGCCATTGACAACGAAGTCAGAATAGACTTTGAAACGTTTGGTATTCCTGCAATATACTTCGTTTTATTTCTATTGTGGTGTTATTGCCGAAAAAAACAGATTAGCATGTTGCCAAGACGTTCGCGGCGAGAATTTTGAACATTGACATTAATGTTTTTTGTTTTTTATACATGTTATTATGAAATAATCAGTACTACTTATTAGGTTGTTATTGTAGCGAATTTGTGAAATAAAATAATTTTCTTTTTTTAATGTTCATTAAATAAATCTGAAAACACTTAATATTTCCGAAACAGTTCAAGGTGGGTGTAGGACAATGAAGATAAATTATGTCTAGAATTTTCTGGAGAATCCAAAAAATAAATAATATACAAGGGCTTGCATTTAAAATAAGAAAGTTGGTACTGGCCACTGTCACATGACATACCATACATGATTTTTTTGTTGAATAAATGCTCATTTAAAACGACAAATCGACGTGTCCAAGCGTTTTTCCCAACACTCCCGCCATTTAACTGTTCCACACTGTATTTATGCTTAAATGATTCCTTTCAAGCCAGATCTTAACATCATTAAGTGCTTGTTAAGTAATTTGCCGAACTTCGTTCCATGATTTACCTTCTCAGGGTAAAACCGTGTTATCAGCATATGATAAAATGTTACACTTGTTATAGTTTAGAAGGTCGTAAATTTAGGACATTGGATTGAGTTGGCTGATACTTGGTGGAAGTTGAAATTCATGATGATTTGAGTAATACATTTGTTACAAACTTACACTTTATTTAAAGAATTGTTACAATTGTTTCGCGTCCGATGGAGCTTAATCATATAATGGTAGTACCTTAAGAAATTCAATACTTATTAACTAAATAGAATATAAAAAAGGGGGAGTTTACAAATGTTTCTTTAATCTTTTAGTTGTGTTAATATTACTAAGAAATTAGGATAAACAATAAAAGAGATATATCAGATTATGGGTTTTGAATATGAAGGTCCAATTTTTATGGTTCTAGGCTGATTCAGGTAAACGGTAATAGCTAAATGTTTTCCACATTTTGACATTTATTTCATAAATTATTACATCTAATACTAACTGATTATGTAAATAAATGTAGTAGTGGGGACTTATTAAGATCTATTTGGTCATTGAGTAAATTTTCTGAGTATTTTAAACGATTAATTTCAAGACTCTCTAATAAATTTAGTTTTATACCTTTATTTTCTGTATGTAGAATTTTGAAATCTTGGTCAAAATTATGATTGTATTCAAGTAAATGTTTTGCGTAATTGGAATCTTGTTTATTTTTTATAGAAGAATTGCCATGTTCATTTAACCTTGTCTGAAAAGATCTACCTGTTTTAGGGCAATCTTTGCATGATAATTTATAAACTCCTGATGATTTGAGTTTATTTAATTACTCTTATTGTTCTTAATTAATTTGCCTAGAGAGTTATTGGTTTTATAGCTAACTTTGATATTTTGCTGATTTAAAAATTTTGAAATATTAACACTAGGGGAACCTAGATATGTAATAGTTTTATATGATTTATCTATGTCTGTGGTTTTCGGATATATCATTTGGAAAGTTTTGAGATATTGTTTTTTACGTAGGATAGAATCGACGATTTTAGTATCATACCCATTGTTGATTGCGATCTGTTTTATTATATTAAGTTCTATTTCGAAGTCATTTTCATTAAGTGGTAATGTTGTCAATCTATGAATCGTACTATGGAAAAAAGCTAATTTGTGTTGAATAGGGTGGCATACATATGTAAATTTATTTTGCAAAAATATGGAATATTATTTGTCAGTATTCGCCAATAATTGTGAACTAACTTTAAGACAAGCGTGACAATTATCCTTCTGACATTTTTGAATTTAGATTTTTTTAAAGTTTTCTGCGTTTTCTTGTGTTTGTTGGGTATTTCCCACAGCCCACTAAACAAACGCGGTCTTTTTACAGCATTATTAAAGTATAGAGTTGTTGAAGTGTAAGAACAATCGATACGAATTACGTAAAACATACCCTGTCTACAACTATTTAAACTTCACAATTTATGAATTTCTGGTCAACAACAAATTCCCTGTAAATTTGAATATTTCATGCAATACAGCACAAAACTTGTCAACCGACAGTCCGGGTATCAGTACATTTAATTTAACTTTGCATGACTTTTTCCATTAAAGCCGGATTAAAAACAACAATTTCATATTTGTGCATGCATCAGCTTGACCCTCGCAACACTGGATTGCCAAGCTGTGCCAACACGTTATGGGATTTTCGTGTTGAAACCAAGAAGAAATTTTCAACCTTGTCATATTCCACTTCGTAATTTATGACGTTTAATGTCGAGCTTAAAACGGCCCACATAAAACTATATCACAGGCGATATAAACGTAATAGGTAGTTGGTGGTTGAGGCTTGAATAACGACTTCATAAGGAATGATTTTGCGAAATCTATTTAGGGAATAATTTCTAAAGAGCTGCTTAGAATTTCCACTTTGTACGATTTGGTAGTCATTAATGGGTTATTCATTAGTTTTATTGGAAATATTTAGAGGCTATAAAATTTGTGTTCGAGCATTTATCAAACTCTGATGCACAATCTGCTGCTAAATTCATATAAACGAACACTGAACTTTATTATAAAACTGTATTTTAGCATAATAGTTACGAGACACGAATTAAACCTGGGTTTTTAATTCTAGTATAATAATTGAGATTTTCAGGAAGGTATTTAGTATACACGGTGAGTTTTTTTTTGATGATCAGTATGGGGATCTCGGAAACTAGCGGAGATAGAGCAATGGTTAAATTGAGAAAAATTTGCAGTTTTACTGGCCCAATTTAATGACACTTTCGGATTTTTTGTAAAAAGTCATGGCTTACTAGATATTTTGAAAAAAACGAAATTCTGTCGATTTAGTCAAATCCCTTTAGCTTCTTTGTTTTTGATTTTATAAAAAAGTGTAGATATCAAAATTGAAGGGAATTGTATCCCGAATATGATTGTCATGTCCTCGTTTGCGTGATAGCTCTCGACAGAAACTTATCTTTTTTGAATGGAAACCATAGTTGGCTATGACCTCAAAAAATCGGACATAAAAATAACGGAGTTATGGATGCTTCCCTCTCTTATTTTCACCTTTAACGTAGGTAGCTATGAAAAACCGGGATATGACAATCATATTCGGGATAAAATTCCCTTCAATTTTGATATTTACACTTTTTTTATAAAATCAAACACAAAGGAGCTAGAGGGATTTGACTAAATCGACAGAATTTCGTTTTTTCAAAATAAAACTGCAAATCTTTCCCAATTTAACCATTGCTCTATCTCCACTAGTTTCCGAAATCCCCATACTGTTCATTCAAAAAAACTCACCCTGTATAATCTTATTCTTATGTTAGTAGTCTTTTATTTCATAACTTTTCGAAGCAAACAGTTATCCCTTTAAAACAATATTTCTAATGCTTGTTTTGCTTCCATTTCTGTTTATTGTTCACCAAACTTTACCAAATTTTACTCATTTGTTCCAAACAATAATAAATTTAAACACCTCCTTGTGCTGGTAGGGATTTCTTTGTCAGTGCGTCTCCAGCATATATTTCAACCAACCTGTACATGATTTGTTTACGGCCACATCATATAACAGTTTTTTAATCACCCTATATAATTTTAATTTCACATTTTTTCCAAAATTTTAATACCACCAAACGTCTACTCCACCCTATATTTCAACCATCTTGTCTGTACGGCTGTACCACTATCATTCTACTCCGTCCTATATTTCAATCATCATATAAATTCAACTTATTCTATCACTTTACTTTGTGATTTTGTTTGCTACAACTAAACACCCTGTGTATAAACGCACCAAATAGCAGTTTAGAGTTTGACATGTGTTTTCACTGAATTTTCTATTAGGCCGGGAGAATGTGATAACCAAAACACCGTCTTCGCAAAATGGGAAAATTTGCATTTGAATAGGTGTTTGCCTGGTATACAAACAAAAAGAGCTTGGTACTCATTTATTCAAGGAACCGAAAATACTATGCTTTTTAACCTATATGCGTGAGATGTACATATAAAATTTTCAAATTCGCAATTAAAACTTCCAGTGCCTAAACTTCCCGCACTATTACGTTGGAATTAAAATATTTATGAGGAAATGTCCGTTATGTCATTTCGATGAAATTTTTGATAAGAATTTTGGAATTTTCGGCGATTTTCTGCAAAACTGCAAGTTGCACGTCGCAGAAAAGTATATGAGATCACCTAAGGATCTTCCTTAATAGATTAAACCTTAAAAAATTATACACATTCATAAGGAGTTATAGAAAAATCGACTAATATATTAGGGATATTGATCAATACCAATAGAATTCTTTTCCCAAATTTGAAGTTTCGCCAATCCGGATATATACTCTATTAAACAAGACCATATTCATTCAAAACGGTTCACCACAGGAGAAGAAATCAGGTAACATACATACAAAAAAAAAAATAGGCGACGAATTGATAACTCCCTCCTTTTTGGAAGTCGGTTAAAAAAATGAGATATCAGTTCTGCTAGATGTTTAATTAGGATGAGAACATAAGCCTATCGTCGGTTGAAAAAAAAATTGCACGGCTCGTAATAGACACCCACGCCTGATACATGTTCTCGTGATACGTTCCAATCTAGCGTGATAGATGAGATTTTCATCCGTCTAGGATAAAATTCAATTTCAGTGGGATTTCGGTGTACGTCGATGTATGCGGATGCGAAACTAATGGCCTACAGTGTGTGTGTGTATGTGTGGGTTTTGTTTTGGTCATTTTGTAATTTGTAATGAACGACTGATATGTATAGATGTATCGGTAAATACATTGTGAGCTGCAACAATCCTCTCCATTGTTCGAAATAGAGAACAATGTTGATTTACAATAGATAGCTAGCTAGTACGTCATTTAATTGCGTTAGCTATTCATTGGCCAATATCTGTAATAACGTTGATAGGTTGTTGGGAATCCGTTGTCCATTAATGGAAGTTTCTTTTTTCCATGTTAAGCTACTTATCGATAGCTTGTTGTATTATCTAGATTTGTAAACTAAGGTTTGAGAAAATAACATAATCATTATTTCAAAAAATTGAAATTGGAAGCCGTTACTTTGTGGTAGTCGATCATATTCATAATGAAAGAAAAACAGAATTTGACTTAGGTTTTATATCACTTTTTGTTTTCACTTTGCTGTCACTAGTTTCCGCAAGAGGCTATGCTATTGTCAAACAAGAGCGAACTGATGAATGAATTACAGATACACCCATGCGCGGGTCCAGGAAATAGAATTTCTCTTCAGAAAATTTTACTGCTGAGCAATTCCAGCCCCCTTGCCATCCACCCCCTGAGACTTTGGTTTGGTGATCTGGGGTCATAGTCGATTAGTTGTCATAGGTGTGAATGAATTACAGATTGTTACAATGTTACAATCTATACCTAAACATATAATAAGTATAATGATGAATTATATTTATAATGACATGAAGTTTGGGGAAAACCCATGAAGGTCTTATTTGAATACCTCGAAGAGAACACTTTTTTGCAACTCTAGCTAGTCATTTATGATTAAATTCGAAGATAAAGGGTCGTTTATACTCTTTGAAAATTTCAACTGATTCTACAATGGTGATTATCGGTTTAAAACTGTGTACGTGAATAATTACTGTATCTGTTAATTTTGGGAAGGAATGGCCTGTTTGTAAGCAGTGATTTGCAAATGTTGAATTTTCATCGTAGTGGGTGGTGAGACTTCTGCATGTCATGCCAGCGTAAAAACTGTTGCATTCCGAACATTGAAGCTTATAAACTCCAGAATTTAGTTATTTGTTGTCTTTGACATTGAATAAAAGATTACTAATTTTGTATTGTGATTTAAAACTGACTTGTATGTTGTTTTTGGACAACAATTTGGCAATATAAGTTTAAAGGTATTTTAAAAGTTATTTTGAGTGGCTAGTTTTGAAATAAAAGCCCTGTATTCGCATGTGTCCAGATCATGTTCATTTAACAGTTTTACGATATTATTACAATGTTTAATTTAACAATACTAAGCCATGGTTTTATATGCCATGGCTAGTTTTATTAAATGGTCCGAAGCAAGCGCCATAATCAATCAAGACGTAACTACGGTGGCAACGATGTTGGTTGAACAGCTATTTAAGAGTTTTGATGTCCCATTGGAGTTACATTCAAACTAGATCGTAACTTTGAACCTAACGTATTCCAGAAGGTCTGTAGGATGTTGGGCATGAAGAATACGAGAACCACACTCTTGCATCTAAAATCGGACAGAATGGTGGAGAGATTCAACAGGACCTTGGAACAACATCTATCAAAGTTCATAACCAACTAGCAACTATCGTAATTGGGAGGAGCATATTTCTCTACTCCTGTTGGCCTATCTCTCAGACTGATGCCAGCCGTAGTACTATTTGGAAAGGACCTGAGACTACTATGTGATTTAGCCTTTGGCTAGCCAGAAGAACTATCCCATGAAGTTAACTATTATGCCGACCAACACTGTCACATCATGCTGGCCATATAGGAACTACCCCGGAGCAGATGTTTTCAACCAGTGATTGAATAAACACACGTTACAATCTCAAGGCAAATTCAGTCGAGTTCCAAAGCGATACAAGGCTTGCCCTTACAACTACCAGAGGGCAACCTCCAAACCCCATGCCAGCTTACAATGGATCATATGAAGTAGTTAAAAGAACACGAATGTGATCTGTTTGCATTGACTGGTTCCCTACATGGAGAGGACGATTTTGATCGGGACGATCAGAATGAAGGGTGGGGGCAGTGTTACAACCCTTAATTTGATATTACTAGTAGAGAACGTTTCGCGACATTAATCACCTTAATAGAACAAACAAATGTTTAGCAAAATAAAACGTATTTCCAGTTTGTGCCATTGCAAATTTAAAATAGAAACCGACCGAAATTTCGAGTCTTAACCGGAAGTTTTTGAGAACAACTGAGATAGAATACAAATGCGACCACACGGCAGGAGCAGTTCAGTAGTGGAACTTATCCAATCAAACGCTTACTTTACGTCTGTCATGAACATGAATACTGGTTCAATCCTCCAATTATTATATCGAATATTTTGCCAAGAGCGGTTCCAGCCAAAAATTTGCGGGGGGGGGGTCACTCATTTGTGAAAAATATTTCGAATACCGATATTTGATTACATTTTTTTAGAGGATACTTCTTTGCAACTCTAGCTGGTCATTTAAGATTATATTCGAGGATAAAGGATCGTTACTACTTTTGAAAATTTTAACTGAATATAAAATGGTGATTATTGGTTTAAAACTATGTATAATTTCTGTTTCTGTTAGCCTTAAGCTGGTAGACAATGTAACTCTTCCCTCGAAGTTTCCTTGGACTTCCATCGTCTTAAAGTGCTTGATCTCACAAAGTTTCAATAGCTTTGTATCTGCTATCGTCATCAGGTGAATAATTCATCCTCTATATATTAAAAATTTGTTTGCCCTTTACGAACAGGTTTACTAGTAGCTAAAAACACTCGAATTTTGTAACACCACCGTGTAGGTACGTAGACAGAATTTGCTCCAGTACCACTTGTAGTTTTCTTTATTTTATTATATTCATGGAACAACTGGGTTATTACATTAAATACTTCTTTTAACTGTTCGGTAAGTTTCATGTAACATTCCTGTGGGGTTACTCTATTTTTATATTCAGAACATTACACATTGTATAATTCTGGCCTTTGTTCATACAAATAGAGTAGGATGTCTAAGTACTTCTTGGGAAATAACACCACAGTTAAGAAAATTGCTGTGTATTCCAAACGTTTCGGGGTCTAGATCAGACCCCGTTGTCAATGGTTAAGAAACTTGGATAAAAATGGCACAATTCTAAGATGTAAATTAAAATATTTGACAATATGTAGTATTATTTGATTTCTGACGTAACTAAGAGAATTTTATTTGTAATATACAGGGTAGCACAGAAATGTCTAAAGATCATATAATCATAAAGTTCCTTCCAATTTGGAAGAATTTGAAAGGGAGATCTTCAGAATTTTATGTGGCGCTCCTAGGTGCGACTTTGTTATATTCATTCACATTCGAAAAAAATGCGACCAAAGAATTTTGTTGATTCAGTGATCCCATTAAAATCATAAGGAAAAACCTTATGAACTATCCCGAAACTGGGTTGTTCACAAGGACATGACCATTAGCAATTTCTTCCTAATCATCGGCAACCAGGAACGACTGAATTCTAGATAGGTAGTAGCGAGACAATCGTTTTCATTTAACAAAATTAAAGCAGACTCTTTTAGTTTTCTTTTGGTGTTGTGTTCGTCTTTGTGCAATATAACTGAATTGAATTTTTTTTATGACCAAGGTCCCAAGCATGTTCACAAATTTTAAATTTTTCAAATTGTCGTTTTTTATGTAATTTTTTTTCGAATAAACGAACACAAAAATGTGTGCAGGTATTGTATTTGAAGACGCGAGATGTAAGATCGACATCTAGGATTTTCAAGAGAATCAGTACACAGAGGTTCCGAATCTGGAGCCGTTCCGTGCAATTGCTGTTCTCCCAATTGCACGGAACGGCTCCAGATTCGGAACCTCTGTGTACTGATTCTCTTGAAAATCCTAGATGTCGGTCTTACATCTCGCGTCTTCAAAATTTAACGAAATGCATCAAATGCATAAAGAAGTGTTCGAGGGGACATTCAAATGTGGGAAGCGCAACTGATGAAGGTTCCCGACCAGAAACAATATATATTATATTTATATATAATATATATTGTCTTGCGTACAAAGGAATGACACCTCGAAGAGAGTATTCAGGTATTGTATATTAGTTTATTTTCTATAGGTATATTATTGATTTTTTATGAAAGAAGAAACTCTTAATATATTAGCTGGTCCCTGTTTTATACACAGAGAACTAAATTGGATGGGCATTTCAAGATCAAGTCAGTATATAGTGTCGGGTCGGGTCGGTATGGGTATTTCAAGTGTGTGGTGTCGGTGTCGAAACAAATGAAATCTCAAGTCATCCGTTTCATTCCCTTGCTCATATATTTTCATATATGTAAATGGGGGCACCCGATAAGAAGCTCTCGCTTCAATAAGTGTAAATCTCAAAAAACATATTTTTCTTTAGTCTACCATGTAAAGTCGTGTTCGTGAAGTAATAAATGTTAACTGACTTCCCGTTCGTTCAAAACGGAGGTTTTAGCATAAACATTAAGCTATTAGACAACATCGCCTTCATTGTTTCAAACTTCTTACATTATCGTGCCAGGTTTTAATAACCGACGAAAATTCTAATGGCGTTATCAGACTGCCTCTGAGCATCTGAGCCGTTAATATTACATAACATACTGTGCAAACACAATACCCGTAAACGGCAAGCAATATGGTTTCCGTTATTAAAGCGCATTCAAGGATCTGAACATCCAGACAATAACTTATAAGTTCGCCTCATAATGAACTTCCGCTTTTCATATCGCTAGACAGGCACGACAGTCTGTTCGCTGGTGCCGTCGCTGCTCCGCGTGTCGTCCTTTTCTCTCCCAGTTGAAATCGTTTTGTCTGTTTGCTGCTGTTTTGATGAAACACGTCTCTGTACAACGCGGCTGACGTGGAAAACTTATGACGTATAAATTGCTTTTCGGTAAATTATTGCTCTGAACTGTGACATGTCTTTTAGCAATGAACTTAATGAAAGTTACTTTTGAAATGTTCCTACTGACTGCGCCGTGATGTATTTCACAATTTGTCAGGGATGTACTGCAATAACTCGAGTTTTATTTCGGCAATAATTTGTTGGGAAAGTTTTTGGAAATTAATCAATAGGAATACTTTAAATATGGTGTTTTCTTGGCTAGTACAGGTTTTGCAATGTTGGACACGAATTTGCGATGTCATCTAAAGAATCTTGCCTACGTTTAGACAGTAAAAAATTCTTATACTTGCTTACATTTACAGTTATGAATTGGATTGTTTTGTTTTTAAGTATAAACTCATATTTTTCGAAACTCAGCGGGCTCATGTTTATTCTATTAGGTTTAGGGGGTCTTCAGATACCCCTCAAAAAAGAATCACTTCTCAGATGATATTAAAGAAACCATGAATATTTTTATATTTAAAAAAATATCGAAGTTAGTTTTGGTCAAGAAAAGTATGGCAGGGTTGCGGAGTTTTTTTATTAATACCTATACATAATTGTTATTTTTATTTTTGTTATTTATATTTATTATATTTTTTATATTTTACTTGATGCAATATACATTCAGTAATATATAGGTATATTAATTTTAAAGTATATATTTATTGTATGTGAATAAAGTTATCCCCCCGACTTGGCCATACAATGTATGGCAACACACTCCCTGTAGGGGATAATTCTCTAAACTACACATCAAAAGGGTTTAGATCTGGGCGAGCTGTTGCCAGGTTTTCAGGCCCATGGTTGGAGTCGTGGCGGCAGTTTTCCATGAGTTTCCTTACCGTCCAGACAGTTCCTAATAGGCCGGCTTTTTGCATTTGTTGGTAAAGATGTTCAGAGGTATTTTAATATGTTTAATAGATCTTGTGGGACTAGTCCTGTCGTTGACATAACAATTGGTACAGTTCGTGTGTTGTTCATGTCCCACTGAGTCTTTATTTGAAATTACAAATCTCTATATTTGGTTATTTTCTCAGCCTGCTTGGTATTTATATTATTGTTGTTATGAATTGCTATATCAATTAAAGTTGTTTTCTGAAAGACTTTATTTACCAAAACTACATCTGGTCTATTGTGAGCAACACTCCGATCGGTCAGTATCGTGCGGTCGCAGTACAGCTTGTAGTTGTTATTTTCTAAAACAGATTCTGGTTTGTATTTATAGTATGGTAATCTTACCGACTGTGATAGTTCAAGTTTCAGTGCTAGTTCCTGGTGCAATATTTTAGCTACAGCATCGTATCGTTCTGTGTATTCAGTTGCAGCGAACGCTTGACAACCTCCTGTGATATGCTGGATAGACTCAGATGTTTGGCAACCGTACCTGCATCTGTCGTTGTTAATAGAAGGGTCTTTAACGATGTACTTTAGATAGTTATTAGTTGGGATTACTTGATCTTGGATTGCCAATATAAAGCCTTCCGTTTCAGGAAACATATGACCAGAGATCAACCAGTAGTTCGACGCTGCACTGTCGACATAATCTTGGTTGACGTCATTTATATGTCTTTCATGAAGGGGCTTCTCTTTCCATTTCAGCAGTTTCTTATCAGTGGTCTGGTGGTGTAATTGGAAGTGTTGTTGTGTCAGTCGCAGTGGTGTTCAGTCATCAATCTGGCACATGACTCTGTGTAGATCAGAAAATTCTGCGAGTTTCTGGAAATGACTACGCAAAACAGAAATTTGTTGATCTAATAGTTTGCTTAGATCTGCCAATCCTCTTTCTCCTTCATACCGTGGCAAAGTTGTACGTTCAACAGAGTTCTTTGGATGGTGACCTTGAGCTTTTGTTAGTAAAACTCGAACTTTTCGTTATAATTTTTCAATGTCTGTCTTGCACCAATTAACTATACCGAAAGAGTAAGTGAGCACTGAACATGCATAGGTGTTAATAGCCTGAAACAGTTTTTCACTGTTTAGTTTGGTTTTCAACAGTCGTCGTACCCTTCTATAAAACTCTGCTGTTAGGTCCTTTTTCATATTCATGTGATCAATACGTTGAGCCTGCTTTATTCCAAGGTATTTATAAGTAAGACCTTCCCCCATAGATTCAATTGAGGTGCCATCTCCCATTTCGAAGTGCCTCTGCTGTATTTTGCCTTTAACTATATTAATAATTCGGCATTTGTCTAGGCCAAATTTCATATGGATGTCACTAGAGAACCCTTCTACTATTTTAAGCATATCATGCAGCTGTTGTTTTGTATCTGCCATTAACTTTAAGTCGACCATGTATAACAAATGGTTTATCTTTAATGCTTGTACGTTATTGTGTTGGAATATACCCCTTCTGATTAATGCACGATGTTATGAGTTTGTATAAGGTTGGAAGGCAAGTGATTGGTCGGTATTTTGCTGGGTCCTGTGCACATAGGTTGTCCTTTGGTAATAGGTATGTATTGCGTAAGGAAACTAGACATCTTGGGTGGGTGGGTAATTACGTCATTTATAAGGGCTGTTAGTGTTTCGTGGGTTGCGTAAAGTTTCTTTATCCAGTAATTTTGCACACCATCTGGTCCTGGTTGTTATTATTATTATCATCCCGACTTGACTATACAATGTATGGCATCACACTCCCTCTAAGGCATGCTGTGAGTGCCTTCAGGGAAATTTGTTATTATTAATAATATTATTTAATATGAAATTTTATATAAAAAAGTGATATGGTGTGCCTATGACCATAAAATAGAAGTGAAAACTTTGATATACAGGGTGCGCTAGACTATCAGTACACCCTAATTATAATGACCATAATTTTTGGAGAAAATATATATTTGCAGAAACTTTCTCTTAGGGTCAGTTTGAAAAAAATATATTGAAAAATCTCAATTTTTCGGAAACAGATTGTAATCACATAACTTTAAAAATTGATAGCTAGATTCATTTCTTTTTGTAATGAGTAAACAGTGATTCGTCATTTTTCGAAAATGTAGTTACTTAATGGTGAATTGAGGATCATTATTGTTTTTATAGAAATTAAATATTTCTGAAACAGAAAGTGATAAGTTGTGAAAATTGCCTGATATACATTTTTCCTAAAATAAATAGAAACTAGATTAATCCCTTGTTTCTATTATTTATGGGAAAAAAGTTGGTATACACTTTCCGTAAATGTCAAGAACCAAGCTGCGTTGTTTTTAAAATATCTAAAATGAAAATTCTGAAAATTAATTAAAATATTATATGACAAAATATTTAAAAAATCTCAAAAATATAAAAAAAATCTCAAAATATACTAATTATCAAAAATAACGGAATAACAAAAAAAGTCAACATCTCATACAAAAATACCAAAAAAGTGTCAACTATTTTCTTATAGTGGGTCGCTATTCAGGTAAACTCTTTCAATGCCAAACTTATTCATGCGTTGAAAAAAATTGTTAGTACTGTGGAGGGAAAGTTGTAATATTTGAGTGTCACATGCATGTTTTAGCTACGTAATTTGAAGTTTACTTATAAACCCTATAGTTTCGATGTGAAAAATGTTAAATACAGACAGATATTTTGAAATCAAAGCATTAAAAAATCATTTTAACAACGATCTGTGGACCAAAGTTCAAATTCTTGCGGCTCAAACAATTTCGCTTGATCAGCATTTAATTGGATGGTGACGAATTGTTGAAGATGTGTTTCATAAGTAATGTAATCTTCACAGTATTCCAAAGACCACCTAAACTGACAGTGTTACACACTGCAGTCTGTGGACCATAGGCAGTTACGTTGAACAGATTGATTTTGTCTTTGGTATAGAAGATTAATTGTAAATTTTATTATATCCACATTTTTTTCTTCTTGTTCTTCATACTCCTTTTCTATTAATTTACAATTTATACTTGTGACGTATGCTATACGACAGACAAAATTCCATAAATTAATTGTCGACCTTCTCCGAATAATTCGCGTTTAATTGAGCACGAACCCATTTCAATGAAATGTAGCTTTAAATAATTGCCAGAATTCTATTTAACGCTACAGACAATGTAGTTCATGCAACCACCACTTGCATACAAAATACATAAATACCTTTATTTATTATTACCACAGTATAATATAAATTTCGTGTGGCCCGTACAATATTTATATTCTAAACTAATTTATGTACGGTTTTCATACATTATTGAACAAGTTTAATTATATTTTAGGGGTACGTAATAGAAAGGGGTGGGATTTTAACGTGGGGTGGTGATGGTAACACATCCCGGGGAATTTTGACGTGGATTTCTCGATAACATCGTCCGTTGGACGAGCTGCTGGTGAACTGGATATCCAGTTTGCACTAATCAATCAAAGCAAATTAGGTTGGTGCTTGCAACGTCGTTAAAAATTCTGTTAATTTTTCAGCTGTGGTGTACATGGGAGTACTGTAAACATGCGATTAGTCTATTGGTATTCTATAATTCCGAAGTTATAATAATAAAGGGAGGTTTTTTAGAGGTATAGAACTTTAAGTTGGCAACACTCTTTTAACCGGCGGCCATCTTGTCAGCTGTCAAGTGATTTATGTTTAGTTTGGTTTGGCATTTCATCAAGAATAGACTGACGCCTGAAGAACGCTTCCAAATTGTGCAAATTTATTTTGAAAATCATGGTTCTGTTTTAAATACGTATCCCGCACTACGCCCATTTTACGGTCAACATAATCGTCCATCAGAGGAATTAATTCGTTTAACTATGCAACGTTTTCGCACACGTTTACTTTAATGATAATACGCATCCAAAGAGATGTCGTACAGTGCGTACAGAAGAATCCATTGCTGCTGTAGAGCGTAGCTTAGAGGAAAACCCGAATCAGTCTATCGGCCATCGTGCACAGGAATTTGATACGTGTCCATTCACTTTATGGAAGATTTTTGCGGAAAGATCTTGGTTTGCGTGCTTACAAAATTCAACTCGTTCAAGAACTGAAGCCACACGATCACCTAGCAAGGCGTACATTCGGTGAATGAACCCAAAAGAAGATTGTCGTTGATCCCGATTTTCATAAGATAATTTTGTTTAACGATGAAGCTCACTTTTTGTTGAATAGATACGCCAATAAACAAAACTGCCGTATTTGGAGTGATGATAATCCTCAAGTTCATGTTGAGACACCTTTACATCCGGAAAAACTGACTGCTTGGTGTGCTTTATGGGCTGGTGGAAAAATTGATCCGTAACTCTTGAAAACGATGCTAGCCATAACGTTACAGTCAATGGTGATCGCTATAGAGCCATGATTACTAACTTTTTCGTTCATCAATTGAACAATCATGATGCACACGAGCTGTGGTTTCAACAAGACGGGGAAACATGTCACACAGCTCGTGCCACAGTTGATTTATTGAAAGAAATGTATGGTAACCTCATAGTTTCATGTTTCTGACCCGTGAATTGGCCTCCAAGATCGTACGATTTAACGCCGCTTGACTATTTTCTGTGGGGATACGTGAAGTCGCTACTCTACGCCGATAAGCCCGAAACGATTGACCACTTGGAGCACAACATTTGCCGCGTTATTGCCGATATACGGCCACAAATGTTGGAAAAAGTAATCGAAAATTGGACCTGCAGATTCGACTCCGAGCCAGCCGTGGCGGTCATATGCCAGAAATCATATTCAAATTATAATGCCAGAAGATTATCTTTCGAATAAAGTAAATTTCATATCAATTAAAAAAATATATCTGTGTTTTATTCCATTTCAAAGTTCTATACCTCTAAAAAAACACCCCTTATATTTAATAATCGTTAGCCTCGTAATTTTAGGCTCAAATTGAATCTATCTATTTTTCATCATTTTTATCATTTATTATTGAATCAATATAACAGTTACTTTATAATAATCGATTGTACTAAACACAATCACCAATGTGAAAGATATTTTACGCTATACTCTGATTTATTACACAGGTTCTATAAAAGTAAAACTGATGTCAAATACATTCGGTACCCTGATAAAAGATTTATACTTATTTTTTTAATCCTACGTGCAGTTCGCAACTGTAAATAAATCAAAAGGCATTTAATTAATTTATTAAAAGACAATAGAACATTTTATTGATAATATTTAATTACATTTATTACACATTATTTTGCAGGTCTCTTTTTAGATTTTCTCCGATAGATGTCTTCAGGACATTCCTGTCTAACACTGCAACAATAATCGGCCATCATATGCTGATCCCAACTACATTAGTATCTATCTTCTATCACCTTTAAATCTTGATGGAAACGTTCTCCTTGTTCTTCGCTATACGCTCCAAGATTTTCAGGAAACTGGTCTAAATAATTGTCCATATAGTTTACTTTTATTTATTATTACATCCCAGATTTTTAAAGCTAATTAAGAGGTTTTGAGCTAACTCTTTATAATTTTTGGCATTCGGACTTCCTCAAAAAAATTTACAACAGCAACAAGATTATTCATTGAATCTACGAAATCGTTGTCTTTCATTAAAAGTCTTAACTGTGGGCCATCAAAAATAGTAGCTTTTACTTTTGAAAAATTGAAAATAAAGTGTTTCTTGTTTTTAAGTAATCTTTATCAAGTATTTTGTGTAACTTGATAACGATATTGGAACAAATTGACATCCAAGCCCTAAAATCGTCCAACTTAAAACCTTCTGATGGGCTTAGGTATGTTGACGACACTTTCCTCACGGCAGAAATTCATTAGACTCCTTTCTGCAACATCCTAATAGTATACATTCCAATTTCCAGTTCAGTATGGAAATAGAGTCTAGTGCTTCTCTTCTGCTTTTGATGTCCTCCTAAACGAAACTAATTATGGTATAAACTCACTTATTGTCTTTTCAACACCAACTAGATAATAGCCGACCTGATCAGAACCCCAAACGACAAGGTGCCTAATGACCACCGAAGAAATACCTTGTGGCGTTTTTGCTCAAAGCTACATCGGTCGTACCAATAAACGCATCAATCTTCGCATATATGAACACTCCTTATTAGTACGCCAAAAAGATCCGACTTCGGCACTCGCATATATAGGACCATCCTTCAATTTATTTTGGGTCTGTTCGATTCGTCAAACTATTTAAATAGAGAAACGACCTCCCTACTTTAACCTACTTGACTATAGTACACTTCTTCCTACCGCATGGAGATCAAAAATAGCCAGACTGGAAGGGTCCGATACCTTGTCAATCCAGCGACGAATATAAATACAGGAAACGGTTTGGATTCACACTCAGTTCAAATATCTAGTGAGGATTGGGTATTTTAGCTTGGGCTTAGGGAGTAAGTTGATTGAGGTGCGAGTTTGAACTATGCCATATTTCATTTCCAGTTTTTGTTTTTGTGTAGCCTGGCCTAGTTCGGGTATATATCCGTTCGTCAGTTGAGTTCTGTTGAATATCACTAAGACGTTCCACCAAAATCATAGCTGGCATTTTCAAAAGATGTTATCCAACTTGAAAGAAACTAATTTTCTACAAACCACATATAACAATGTATACAGGGTGAGTTTTTTTTGATGATCATAATGGGGATTTCGGAAACTAGCGGAGATAGAGCAATGGTTAAATTGGGAAAGATTTGCAGTTTTACTTGCCCAATTTAATGAAACTTTCGGATTTTTGTAAAAAGTCATGGCTTACAAGATATTTAAAAAAAACGATATTCTGTCGATTTAGTCAAATCCCTCTAGCTCCTTTGTTTCTGATTTTATAAAAAAGTGTAAATATCAAAATTGAAGGAAATTGTATCCCAAATATGATTGTCATGTCCTCGTTTGCGTTACAGTTCTCGTTTTCGAGATATGACACAAACTTATCTTTTTTTGAATGGAAACCATAGTTGGCTATGTCCTCAAAAAATCGGACATTTTTAGAGCTTTTCAACGATATAATACTCGATATAGTTATTCCTTAAAACAACGGAGTTATGGATGTTTTTCTCTTTTATTTTCACTTTTAACGTACGTAGCCATGAAAAAGATTGTTTTCACTTTGACGTTTCCTTATCTGAGAGTAATTCTATTAGTAATGCTGACCTGACAGTCGATATTGACAAGTTTTCGTGTTAAAATGGAATATTCTAACGAAGAAAAACTGAATATGGTGAAATGTTATATCATATGCCATAAAAATTCAGTTCGTGCAGCTGCTCTATGTACATTTAAGAGGCTTTACGATAGTTTACGCAGATATGGATCTCTTACTAAACCACCAAAGGAACGTAATCAAATTAACGAAGCAACACAAGTAAATGTTTTGGCAATGGTAAATCAAAATCCATATACATCAACTCGTGAGATTGCGGCAGAAGCTGGCACATCTCAACGAACTATAGTTAAGGTACTGAAAGCGCACAAGTTCCACCCGTACAAACTTTCAGTTTCTCAAACTTTGCATGCTGGTACGTATTTTGTTTTGTACGTGGTATAGAGACATGTGCCTTGACAATCCACAGTTTCCATTAAAGGTGTTATGGTCAGATGAAACTAGATTTACTAACTGCGGTATGTTCAATAGAGACTATGAGCATATCTGGACTAAAGAAAACCCTTCCCATGTAGAACAAAGACGACCCCAGATAAAATTTGGTTTTAATGTTTGGTGTGGTATCATAGGGTCTACTATTCTGTGGCCTTTTATCTATGACGAATCACTTACTGGGGAGCGCTACTTGCATTTCTTGCAATACACTTTTCAAAACCTATTGCATAAATTGAATTTGAGAACTCGTTTAGAAATTGAGTGGTTCCAACATGATGGACCACTTGCTCATAGTTATGACTCGTTATAACGAGTTCGTTATTAGTAAAACAACACTTAGATAATATCTATCCAAACTCTTGGATAGGAAGAATTGGCCCACGCGAATGGCCACCCCGGTCTCCCGATTTGGCAGTTATAGACTTCTATTTATGAGGTGCGCTAAAAAACAAACTATACAAAAGAAAATATGAGACAGTTGGTGACATAAGGGAGGCGGTATTACAAGTAATTGAAAAAATTGATAGGCGGTCTGTGAGGAAAGCGGTAATGTCAATCTTAAAAAGATGCAATTTTTGTCTTAATAACAATAGTGGACTTTTCGAACAAAAATTGTAACCATTATTAAGGACTTTAATTTCTTAAATTTTTAGTAAGTACCTACTTATTTAGTTTTTTCTTTATATCTGATATACCTAACAAAAATCGTTCAATGTTTTTTGGAATAGTTATTAATAAATCAATCTATTCATGGCTAACTACGTTAAAAGTGAAAACAAGAGTGAAAAGCATCCATAACTCGTGAATAACTATATCGAATATTATATAGTTGAAAAGCTCTAAGAATGTCCGATTTTTTGAGGTCATGGCCAACTATGGTTTCCATTCAAAAAAAGATAAGTTGGTGTCATATCTTGAAAACGAGAGCTGTCACGCAAACGAGGCGTTGACAATCATATTCGGCATACAATTCCCTTTAATTTTGATATTTACACTTTTTTAAATCAAAAACAAAGGAACTAATGAGGGATTTGACTAAATCGACAGAATTTCGTTTTTTTTCTCAAAATATCTAGTAAGCCATGACGTTTTACAAAAATCCGAAAGTGTCATTAAATTTGGTCAGTAAAACTACAAATCTTTCCCAATTTAACTATTGCTCTAGATGACACTTTGCCATCCCTGTACGTCTTTTGAGCCTCAATATCTTCCTAATCATTTCGCTTTGTTGACGATGCGAAAGCAAACCGATAATGTAATTTACTGGATTGAGTTTGGCTGACCGAGAGGGGTTGAGAGGCAATACACAAGGGGCAGGCTTGACCCCTTGCGTTTGTGGGGAAGTCAGTGAAGCCTTCACTCAATGTTGAAACCCGGCCGGGGATAATGCTGTTAATATAAATAGGTCTATGGATATTATCTGTATGTTGAAACGAGGAATATGTGGGATTAGCAGGTTGACATTTGTGGTTGATAACAGAGGTAAATACATTAAAACCGATTAGATGTCGTCAGAAGAGTTTAATTTGGGCGTGTTTGTTAACTTAGCACAAGTTATTAATAACGAAACATTTTGAGTGCTCTGTGTTAGTTGTTTACTTCAATTTCCAAAAAAAGGACAGCAGTCGAACCGCTATAACGCACATAGCGTGTCTAAAGAATATTAAGGTAAACTAACTTACCAATAATTACAAAAGATTATTGGAGAAAATCTAATCTGTGATGTGAAGTCCACAAATGGCGAGGTTCCATAAAAAAGTACTTTGTCACATTACAAAAAAATAAGAAGCACATCGAAAGCTTTGAATGCTTACAAAAACTTTGCTCCTTGAACCCCTTTACAACGATATATCACACTTATTGAAAAGTAACTAGTATTTGAGATTGTAATTTACAAGGTTAGAACTACAAAAAATAAAACATACATCAGGTTGCAATAATTTGCTATAAATTGCATTAAAACTGGCTTCCACCGCTACGGATGCAAGTTATTTCAAAAGCAACATTTACTCTTTCTCTTAACTTTTCCTTGGTTTCTATTTCTCTCTCTAAAACGAATTGCTTGACCTGTCCCCATGCAAAAAAATCAACGGGAGTCAGGTCTGGGGACCTTGAAGGCCACAGTGTAGGGCCAGCTCTCTTAATTCAGGCGTTTGAGAATGAATTGTCCAGGAGCTTTCTGACAGCTCGTCTGTAACGTGCTGGACAGCCTTCCAATGGGATTTCATTGATAGGATCGATAAATCGTTCATTACAAATTCAAGTCATTTATTAGATAGAAATAGAAACCAAGGAGCAGTTATGGAAAAGAATCAATGTTACATTCCAAACAATGCGGAATGATCGATCTTATTAGATCAAAGAGTTCTTGTTTTGGTAAATTTAAAAAAAAGTAAAAAACAACTACAATATAACTGATAAACAAAAGTAAACTTGAAAAATCATTCACCAAACTTTTCCAAATTTTAATCATTTACACCTTAAGTGGGGAACAATATTACATTTAAACATCTCAACTGATTGCAGTCTTCATCTTCTTCTTCAAACGATCCGCTTAGGGATCATAATGGTCCTAAATCTGGAAAGATCTTATTGAATAGCCTCAAGTGGATTAAATGTGTAGATGTTAACATGAAAACTATATACACGGGCAGGGCAACCTTGAACTTCCGGCCTTTTATACTATCTCTATTCACTCTTCAAGCGTCTTGTGCCACTTTATAGAGTCTTTAGGTGTTAGTAAAATATCCAATATCAATCTGGTATGATTTAAATTTTTTAATTTTTATCTTGAATTTAACTGCTTACTTAGCCTATCACACACACACATACGGTCGCCGCACCATCCTGACCGGAAGTCCCATGATTGCAATCATATTTACGATACTACAAATTGCAAGTCACTGCGATTCTCAAGGTTTTGACTTAGAACTATTACGAAAAAATCTGTGAATGTTAAGCTCTGCATCCCTTTAAAAGATGAATTCGGGAGTATCTACTTCACCATAGTTTCTACTCGTAGGGGTCGGGTGGGGGAGAATATGGAGGCCACTAATTTAGTTATTTACTGCTAAGCTCTTACTTATTATTTGTTGAATAATAAGTAAGCTGATTTGATATTTTGTTATGTCTTATTTATGCTACGCATTTGCTATTCTTAAGTTTTCTTGCCTTGCCAATGCTATATTTTTTGATTGAGGGACCAAAATGTTTTGCACTCACTTATAGTTGTGTATTTTATGTGCATTTTAGATTGGTTTTCAAGTTTATGACCTAAGTTAGGTAAATGATATTATTTTTTAGAATATCTGTTTCACGATCCATAAACGTTTTCTTAATCTTGTGATCTGGTTAAATAAATAAATAAAATATCATTTTTACTCTATAATGACGTAATAACGAGAAGCGTTTGTTATTTTTCATTAATACTGGTTGTTGAGTCCCCGCAACTTGTTTGTTCTTAGTTTTTAAGGTTGATTGAATTGTTCAATTGATTTTTAAACTTTTGCACATTTTTCGAAAACTTTCCGTCGTCCCAATGCTAATTTATATTTGTACATTTTTTTGTCTCTAAAAACAGAAAGAACTGAGTTTCGTGTTGTGACCGCCGTCGAGTGCGGTAACTTACTTTTTTTATTCCGTTTTAAGACGGCCGCTTTTTGTTGTTATTGTGTTACGATTTCGCGAGTTATAGTTCCGGTCGTAACAACCGAGAAACTGCTTGCATTTGTTTCTTTTGTGTTTACAAAAGCGCATCATTTGATTACTTTTATGTTTTTTGGGGGATTAACACCACAATAGAAATAAAACTACGTATATTGCAGGAATGCCAAACGTTTCAAAGTCTATTCTGACTTCGTTGTCAATGGCTTTATATTAATTGATGTGATTGCAAAATGAAAATTTGATTTTGCAATTATAGTTACAGAAGATAGTTAAAAAAATTATAAACAAAAAGAGTAAATACGGTGGCTCATAGGCAGTGGCATATACAGAATGGTTTACCGGGTGGTTCAAAGATGTTAAAAAATATTATGCGTGGTCCATGAGCAGTTGCATATACAGGGTGGTGGAAATATATAATGAGATGGAATTATTATAATAAGGATTTTGATAAATGTTAGAGGATTGAGCGCAATTATAGCTATACAGAGAGGTTAGAAAAAATAAATATGTAGGGTAGCCTATTAGCGGTTGAATTGTTGTCATATTAAATTAAGAATTCCGAATCTGAACACAAATAAAGTCCTATGAATTATTACTGAAAAAAACTTGAATTTCGTTACTTATTTGTAGAAGCGAGATGTAAGACCGACATCTAGGATTTTCGAGGAAACTATCACACGGAGGTTCCGAATCTGGATCCGTTACGTGTAATTGTTCTGTTCTCCCTAAAGTCCTAGGATAGAATGTCACGATAAAATTTTCAGATTACTGGGTTCTAGGAATAGAAGGCGCAGTAGAATTACAGCTATAGAGGGTGGTGCAAAAAAGACTATACAGAGATGTACATAGAGGGTGGCGGAAATGGAAATGCAACATTTCGTAACCCATAAGCAGTTGTATATATAGGCTCATAGGCAGTGGCATATAAAGAACGGTTTACCGGGTGGTTCAAAAGTGTTAAAAAATATTATGCGTGGTCCATGAGCAGTTGCATATACAGGGTGGTGGAAATATATAATGAGATGGAATTATTATAATGAGGATTTTAATAAATGTTAGAGAATTGAGTGCAATTATAGCTACACAGGGAGGTTAGATAAAATAAATATGTAGGGTAGGCCATTAGCGGTTGAATTGTTGTCATATTAAATTAAGAATTACTTACGAATTTGAACACAAATAAAGTCCTATGAATTATATCTGAAAAAAACTTGAATTTCGTTACTTATTATATTATATGTAATGTGCCATCGAAGACATTTCACTGGTAATATAATCGTCATTCCATTTGAAAAGGTCAATCAATCGTATTACGTCAACCAATCTACGTCACTTCACCCTCACATTTTCAGTTACTGACAATTTCATTTGCCGACGGGGCTGTTTTTTCCCTTTATTTTCACTACAACCAATCTAATTTTCAATTCGATTTCGACATAATGATGAAGAAAAACAAGCGCCAGCGTCAACACGCGATCGAAATGCAGTTTTTCCGGCTGGAGAACGACTCACAACCCCCCGACGCCGACGGTTTGTTGTTTCTGGGTCGAAGAGAAATGTAAACTTTGCATCTGATGATGATTTCGTTGTCGGTTTGGTTTGCTTGTTTTTGCTCGAGGAATTATTTTCAGCGAAGCTTTTTGCTTTTGTGTTAACCGGTTAGAAATCGAGGTTTCACGCTATCACATTCGACAGTGTAATATGTAAAAACGCTAAATTAGAAATCAGAATAAAATTATGTAACAGAATTAGAAAATGGAGTTTTCTGAGAATACTCGTTATTGATAGCGTAACTTTCAAAAAATTGCATTATCAATCAAATATCACATATTGTTAGATGTAGTGTAGCCTATCTCAGAAGAAGAAGAAGAATTTTCATTAGCTGACGTCCATACTCCCATAAAAAGAACTGCAAACTTTTTTTAAGCCAGAGCAGTGGTGTACCTTTTTTCTTCATAAATATTCAAAACCCGTACGGACGTCAGTGGTAGAAGTAATAAAATTGCTTGTATCAGGAAATATATCTTGATACATAAAAGACGTGTACCAAATTTCATAAAGATATTTACCATATTATCTGTAATAAAAAAATTTCTGAAAAATTTGCCACTCTGTATCTCAAAAGTTAAGAGTTTTAAACATATGTTTATGTGGCGTTTGTTCTTAGGATGTGTCGAAGACTCACTCTCTTAAACACCCTGTATACGTGAAATTAATCTTTACATATCACAAAACTCTATTATTTAAGTAGACTCGTTTGCCTCATTTTTATCCAGGAGTTTCTTAGCTTTTTGGGAGCATGAAATGTATTATTTTATTTTTATTTCCCTTATACAATCTAATCCTGATCTGTGCACAATACTGATTTTTTTAGTCACCTATTATGTATGTTCTCGATTTGCCAGAATTCCTGCCTATTTTCGTTTATCTTTAAATAAATAGGCAAAGACAAAACGATTAGGTACGATTTTCGCCTCTGCCTCTCAACCTATTTTCTTCATTTTTGTTTTGTTAAGTAGCTACTGAAGACCTTCATTTATAATATTGGTTCATTCATTAAATAAAATATAATAAAAATTCATTATTTAATTCCATACTGTCAACGCCAAATAACTGACAGTGCCGCTGCCGCCAGGCGATCAAAACTCAAAACATTAAGTAATTATACAGTGATGGGCAAATGTGTGGAACCAAGCAAATATCTCTGTATCATTAGAGATATCAAAGTGAAATTTGGAAGGTGGATACTGCAGTAGATTGCCTATTTGTTTCCAATTTTTTTACAATTTTGAACTTCCTGTTTTACCGGAAGTAATGTCGATTTTAAAATTTGCAATGAAACACCCTGTATAGTATTTTAGTTTCTAATGAAACATTTTATTGCGAATACAAAAATATCGGGTTTGATATTGTTTGCTTCAATACCTACCGAGATATTAACAGAAAAGTAATTAAGGAACGGAAAAATCTAATGCCCATTAAAGAAATACATAATCATAATTATTAACTAAATCTAAGTGATTTTCATTTGAAAACTTAACTAAACTTAATGTTTTAGATGTTCAAACTGAGCACCGTTTACTTCTTGACAATAAGCAAGTCGGTTTTTAAATTCTCTAGTAACATTAGCTATTACTTCTGGTGTAATTCTCTGGGTGTAATTCTTGCAGCTAATTCTTGCAAATTATTTGGTCTATCAACATAAACCTTAGACTTTAAGTAACCCCACAAAAAATAGTCTAGTGGATTAAGGTCGGGACTTCGTGCAGGCCATTCATAAGTACCCCTTTTTCCAATCCATCTATGATGAAATGTCCTATCTAAATGGACAATGCGAGCGTAATGGGGTGGTGCTCCATCATGCTGAAACCAGATATTATTTGGTAATTGTCCATTTACCTCCAATGCCGGAATAACTTGTGTCTCCAAGAGCTGTAAATACCTAAGTTTCTTGTAGGAAGAAGGGTCCCAGGATTCTGTTGTTATAAATGCCAGCCCAAACGTTCAATTTTTGGGGATGTTGTGTATGCACCTCTTGTACCCAATTAGGATTACTTTGCGACCAGTAGCGGCAGTTATGTCGATTAATCGTACCATTTAAACAAAATGTAGCCTCGTCTGAAAACACCACATTTCTTATAAAATTATTATCACGGTTACAAATATATCGTTTCACAAAATTGCAAACGTCTTTTGAAATCGTCTTCGGAGAGTTCTTGAACGAGGCGAATTTTGTATGGATGATTTTTTTCTTGCCTTAATATCCTTCCTACTGAACGACGGCTAATTCCATGCATATTGGCGAGGTCGGTAGTTAATAAGTGAGGATTTTCTTCCAAAGATATGGCAACATTTTGAGCTACACCTTCATACTTGCACTTTTTAATCATCCATTTTTTGATAAATTGCTAACTGTTCCACTTGTGTCGTACCTTCGCAAAGTTTTCGTCAGTACTGAACGGGATATTTGTGTATTCGGATGAACAATGTTAAAAAGGTCACAAACTTCTTGATGCGTCCTTTTCCTCTCCCCATACCCAATCGTCATTAATATTTCTATTCTTTCTCTTTCACTTAATTCGGCCATTTTACGATCAAATTAAAACAATAAAATCTTTTTACGTTCAAATAAAAAAAACTAATAACTTATTTTGACAACTACTGTCACTTCTGCAATGAATTTCATGGACTACTAAACTTGATTTAGATTTTATTTGCGCCTGATTTAGACAAACGCACGTGTATTCGACTAGGGAACAAGCAGTGCTGCTGGCTGTGACGGTACAATGCCACCGATTGGCCAATAGAAATACAAATCCTTACCGACCGATTTGTTTATATCGGGCGTAAATGAAATCTCAACCTATTTTAGCTACCCTCGAATTTTTCCTTTTCTTAGTTACTTTTCTGTTAATATCTCGGTAGGTATTGAAGGAAACAATATCAAACCCAATATTTTTGGATTCGCAAAAAAATGTTTCATCAGAATCTAAAATACTGTACAAAGTGTTCCATTGCAATTTTTAAAATCGACATTACTTCCGGTAAGACAGGAAGTTCAAAATTGTAAAAAAATTGGAAACAAATAGGCAATCTACTGCAGTATCCAACTTTTCATTTTGATATCTCTATTAATTCCAGAGAAATTTGCTTGGTTCCACACATTTGCCCATCACTGTATATAGAAACAAACATACATTACTTGGATTATATAATAAGATTTATACAAGCTCAGCCTTATTTAACGACCTTCCAGATTTCTTAAATACAGGTCCACCTCACACCTTATCCACATACCAAAATTGCTAATGGATTTAAACGGTTTAACAACATATAACAAAACTTTATAATGTGTTGCCCTTTGTTCACATCCATTTAATTCAATCAATCTGTTCACTGACAGGTAAAACTATTATTCTCTATTGACTGCCTCACAATAATCTGTAGAATTTCCTTCGATCCCTTGAACAACCTTGAAGTTCAGTCCCCAAGTTTCTTTGACAAGGAAGTTCTGAGGGGTGTGTATGTCAATTTCGTCCCCTTGCGGTTGCTGATTCTGCTGGTGAAATGGAGTTGGTAGCTGTCGTCAGCACTTGGGCAAGATAGAACGGATAAGGGAGATTAAATTATCAATGAGCTGGCTAAATGCTTCAATTTTATTCTTACTAATTGTTTATGAAATACCTAAATCAATTAATACATATTAATATTAAAATTTGGTGGGGGTGATTGTAAATACAGAATAATTAACAAAAAATGAAAATAAGGTTTCGTATTGTGATAGTTTCTTGTTGTTTTATTATTTTAACTTAAAAATGTTCATAGATACGTCTTTTTTGGCTCTAAGAATCGTTTTTGATGAGACAAGTTGATGAGTTGTAAGTATTGAGTCAACACAGTGGGTTCGAAAAATAAGGAATAAATTCATTACTTCTGAAAGTAAAGATTTTCCGAAAAAATCCCCTAACGCGTCGATTTTGTTTTAAACAAAGACACTTTTTGACATACTACCCTTATTTAAAAAAACATTTTTGCACCCTCACACCAAACCTTTATTTTAAACACTCAACACCGTTTCAACAACTCTAAGTTGTCATCATCAAGGAGTAAACCAAACTAAATCTAAATTAAAATATTCTCTAATTTATACTTATCAGTAAACTATTAGAACTTAGAGTAATCAGTACAAAGGGTAAATTCCAAGTACCTGAATTCTAAATTAATACCTATAGATTCTTATAAAGTAAACTATACAATGAGTTTGGTTTACTCATTGATGATGACAACTTCGAGTTGTTGAAATGGCGTTTAAAATAAAGGTTTCGTTTTAGAGAGCAAAACTGTGTTTTTTTCATATACAATGAGCTGTGTTTTGGATAGGACCCTTGCCCCAATTCATTAGTTTATTATTTTTGTAAATTATTATGCTTTCGTAAGGGTCCAGGTCCCTAAGATTATTTAGTTGTTTAACTGTCGTTATTGGGCTACTGCCAATCTCCGATGGATGATTTTCTTTCAATAAGACGGTTCACCTGCTCATTAGGCAGCACCTGTCCTAGCTTATTTGGATAAGATTTTCCCGAATCGTTGGGTATGGAGAAGGGAGACAATTGAGAGTCCAGCCAGACACCCTTAGATTACTTTTTGTAGGGTTTCTTGAAAAGTATTCGTGAGTAGATCAGTGAATTTAGAAGAATTACAGACCAACTTCAAACCAACAAATGCCAAGGTCCATAAACCTCAAGACCAAAAAACCTTATCCTAAAAAAGCGGTTTGTAAACTTTTAACGTAAAAACCCAAAACAAAATACCCCAAGCCCACAAACACGAAACTGTAAATAATTAGAGATTTGGTTTGTGGTTGAAGACTTTAGGCTAAGATGGCGAGGCAGCCGCATGTGTGTGTGTGTGTGTGTGTGTGTGTGTGTGTGTGTGTGCATTTGTGTTAGGTTAAGGATTATAATAAGGTTTACTGAGAAAAAGTTATTTATACTCTTTTCTACGTCCATTTTGTTTGAATTATTACCCTATAGACGCTTATAAAGTGATATAGACACTCATGACGTGAAAATAAATGTTACATTTAGTGGTAAAGTCGGGGGTCTTAGGTTGCATGATCCTGTAAATATAGTTAATAATTATATTTTGGTGGTGTGGTTAAGTCTGTTGCCTAGGAAATTAGTGGGTAGTAAAAGTTCTTGGAAATTCGTAACTTTTTGTTTAAAAGTATGTAATGCACGTGAAGAATACGATGTTTAACTATTTTTGCAAATGGCGATAAATCCTGAAGTTCTAGAGCAAGAAGCTCAACGAATTCGTGATAAGTGCCCAAAGTAAATATAGCACTGATGCATCTTAAAATGGTTGATCCTACAACTTTTAAAACGGTGTTCTTTGGGTAACCGAACTGGTTCTTTAAGTAGACTTTGATCCAGCTGTTCCAGTAAATTCATTAAATTTTCCAGTCGACTCTAAGCATCACCATGTGATCCGACTCTGTAATCTTGTATAGAGGGAAGCGCGTTCCACACCTGCGGATGCGATAACAACCAATCGCACCAAATTTTGATGGCTGGCTGTAGAACGTCACCATCTGAAGGCAAAATGTCTATCATCTCTCCTTTATGCGAAGAAAGATGTTCTTCGAGTATTGCGACGCATCTTTCGAGAATTAAATTGAACATCTGCAAGGACACTATGAGGGCCCGATCTTGCATCTTGAATCTGTAACCTCGTTGAGATTGGATCTTTAAGCTGCGTACTTTCAATAGAAAACATATTTAAGGCGAACAATTGAAGAAGTCACTTACAAGGAATCCGTACAGGAGAATGTTGGAGTAACGCCCAACATTCTTTTAGCATTTGCATCGAGGTTTCTTGAAAGGTTTTCAGTCCCCTTTTAGTAATAAGTTTTCCATGGACATGTAGATAAGTGAGCACCAAATCTCTGATTGACCTCAACGCTGTTCAACGACTCCAGGTCTTCTTCTTGGAATTATCCTGCTCTAAAGTAGCTTGAGTAGTCCTGTGAACCCGTCTACCGCTTTTTAGATGTATCCAAATTTCCCTTCGCAACGATCCAGGAACGTTACCGGGTTCATCGAATTCTTTCTGCTTCATAGGGCACGTTCCCATTCTAGACGTTGTTTGTGTCTCTTTTTTTTTCGCCTTTCTCATACTTCTTCCTAATGTCATCCAAGAATTTCTCTTGCGGATGGTACTGGATTGCAGGACTTCAAGCTACATGGCGTCCAATTTTCGTTTAGCATAAACAGCCAATACTGCCAAGTGATTGTAAGGTTTTAAGTTATTCGGATTAATTTCATGTGACATGGCTGAATAGTGAATGATGGGAAATACAGATTATCCGTTGATTGAACGAAGCAGGAGCTTAAGCGATCCAATCCAATCCAAGGGTATCAAGACGATAATCTGAACTTCCCATCATTCATCCGATGATGATGATAGCAGATACAAAGCTATTGAAACGTGAGATCAACCATTTTAAGACTATGGTAGTCCAAGGAAACTTCCAGGAACGATTTGCGTAGTATACCAGCTTTAGACTAACATACTGGACATGATGGGTAACTACTGTCTACCAGTCTATTACCATAGAGATAACATAATTCGTTTCAGAGGACAAGATAGTTCATATTTCACTTCGAAACTCACTTTAAACACACATTCACATGAAAGTTAGCCTTTCAAACGGCCACCCGACGATAATTCCCTTGATATATTCTCCATCGCCATGTTCGAACTTCACAATTTAACTGTGCAACTCCGAAGGGCATAACATTACCATAGCGTTCATAAATTGCAGACATAAACTCGTAAAGCAACCGGCGTTCGGCTTTAAATGGAAGACATTTCAACGCAAGTATATCCAACTACACTTCAGACCGGCCCCAAAAACTCTCTCCTTGCCGAGCACACATGTGATGAAATTGGAGAAATTTTCATCGCGTATGTGCTGCTCGTCCTTTCCGTCAAACTTCTTTCCGATCACGTACGCCTTGAGAAATCTTACACGATGGCGATGTTCAACTGTTGAGAACATCTGTTGGTCGAGCGGCATGCATCAAGGAGCTCTACGAAGTCTAACGTAATACTTCAAAGTGGGGAATTCTTTGCACGAGATGCTCAGGCATGACATCGCGGTGTGCTGGTCCTCGTTACACGTATGAAGGTGACATTTGGGGAGATTCGGGAATACGGGAAGGGATTTCAGATAATTTCGGAGTACCTTTTTCGAATATGAAAACGTTGCTAAAAAAATAAAGTTAGTTACAGGGTAGGTTCCAAATGTTTTGAACCCCTAGATAGAGCTGATTCAGAATTGTATTTAGAATAACAGTTGTGGTGATCATATTCCGTTCTAAAGATCTGAAAGGACAAAGTTCTGAGGCTATCGTACTAACTTTTGACGGTACATAAACACTGCACAAACAATGAGCAGAAACATTCCTCAGTGAATATGAGTAGAATTTCTCATAAGATTTTATATTATTTTGAATGTTCATCTGGGATTTTTTCTCCTCGCAATGGTGAAAAATACAGATAAGTTAAGTACTTGAATATCAAGGTGTAGTATCTAAGGGCAGTTTGTGGAAACTGCCTGGAACACTAGTTGCCCTCTTATAGAAAACACTCTCCCGCATGATTAACTGTGAGAAAGTAGGTCTACAGATTTGTCAACTAGTATTCCAGTATAATATGTTGTGTATTTTGTGTTGTACTTATCTGTTTTTTGTGACGTTTCGATTCCTTATCAGGAATCGTTGCCGTCTCTCTCACAGAGAGAAAAAAATTCATAACTCCCTTATTTTTATGAATAACTATATCGAGTATTATATCGTTGAAAAGCTCTAAAAATGTCCGATTTTTTGAGGTCATAGCCAACTATGGTCTCCATTCAAAAAAAGACAAATTTGTGTCATATCTCGAAAACGAGAGCTGTCACGCAAACGATGACATGATAATCATATTCGGGATACAATTCGCTTCAATTTTGATACTTACACTTTTTTATAAAATCAAAAATAAAGGAGCCAGAGGGATTTGACTAAATCGACAGAATTTAATTTTTTCAAAATATCTAGTAAGGCATGACTTTTTACAAAAATCCGAAATTGTCTTTAAATTGGGCCAGTAAAACTGCAAATCTTTCCCAATTTAACCATTGCTCTATCTCCGCTAGTTTCAGATATATATATATATATACTGATCATCAAAAAAAAAAAAAAAAAAAACTTAACCTGTATAAAGTCCTCAAAAAGGTCCATTCACTAGTTCGTTGAGAGAAATTAACTATCAAAGCTTAATTTTCAAATGCGAAACGTCGAGAATTCTTGACTGAATTTCCTTTGGACCACGTTAATATTTCACGTTCTTGATCTATATTTATCCAGAATGTAGCTATTTGTCAACAACACTTACATCCGAGGAGCCCCACATCATATTTCCGCATTTTAGTGAAATTGCATCAACAGAAAACCACTTCTCGTCCGTACATCATTTAATTTGTCTGAAAACGAATTTTCGTAAAGCACCGCACCATTTCCAGGCGATGTGAGCGAACGTATGCGGTCGTTTCCAGATTTTTCATTCCATTATCTGGCATCATCATGTGAGAGTGGATTGAAAGCTGAAAATGTCCTCACGTCCGCAACACCGGGCCGGCTCCAAAGCAAACGGCGTTCCGACGCCGGGGATGTTCTTCGACCACGGCCTTACATACGTCTTTCCTCTTCGAACTTCATCATCTTCGTTTTTATGGGGCACCTCGATAGGTCGGGAGCTGTTGATTTGGTGAAGTGTAATCGAAAGAAAATAAATCCGATCGAGATTATGTGATATTCTGTAGACATCTAACTAAAGGCTGCCCTAAACGTACCAGAAAGTTTGCTGTACATACAAATAATGTTCGTCACCTATACTGTCATACAAATAACATCCAACAAGTTTTCTAAAATATGTATGTGCCAACATTATTCCATCATGTTTGAAAGTTATGTTCGTTCAATCAAGTTTAAGTACGAAAAATTAACTGCAACATGTATGAATTGATTTTATAAAAATGCATTTTTTCGCACAAACATATTGCATCACTACATGCTACAACATCTTTATAATTTAGTTTGGGCAAATACGTTTGTGCATACCGTGAAAGACGTGTAGTTCAACAGAATGTTTGCGCAAACAAAGCATTCAAACCAAAATTCTGAAATCTGCGGCGTTTGTTTCCTTGTTTGTACGATACGTTTGTACAATCTAAGTGTTGTCTTACTAATAACGAGTTATGAGCAGGTGCTCCATCATGTTGGAACCCCTCATGTTGGAGCCACTCAATTTCTAAACGAGTTCTCAGATTCTCGCGAGTAAGTAATTCGTCATAGTTTGTACAATAAAAGGCCCCATCATGAATAATTTCTAAACGTTCTCAGATTCCATATGCAACAGAATGTTTTGCGCACCATACCAAACATTCAAACCAAATTCTGAAATAAAACGATACGTTTGTACAATAAGTGTTGTCTTTTATCTGGGGTCGTCTTTCTTTGTTCTACTTAGAAAGAGTTATGAGCAGGTTCCATCTTTAGCCCAGATATGCTCATTGTGTCTATTGAACATACCGCAATTAGTAAATCTAGTTTCATCTGACCATAACACTTTTAATGGAAACTGTGGATTGTCAAGGCATGTCTCTAAACCATGTACAAAACAAAATAAGTCGATGTTCGTCACCAGCATGCAAAGTTTGAGAAACTGAAAGTTTATACGGGTGGAACTTGTGCGCTTTCAGTACCTTAACTACAGTTCGTTGAGATGTGCCAGCTTCTGCCGCAATCTCACGAGTTGACGTAGATGGATTTTGATTTATCATTGCCAAAACATTTATTTGTGCTGCTTCGTTAATTTGATTAAGTTCCTTTGGTGGTTTAGTAACAGATCCATATGTGCGTAAAGTATCGTAAAGTCTCTTAAATGTACATAGAGCAGGTTGACGACGATTAAAATATCTATGAAAGTATTCTTCAGCTGCACGAACTGAATTTTTATGGCATATGATATAACATTCCACCATATTCAGTTTTTTCTTCAGCACTACTAATGGAATTACTCTCAAATGAGGAAAATAATCTTTTTCATGGCTACCTACGTTAAAAGTGAAAATAAGAGAGAAAAGCATCCATAATTCCGTTATTTTTATGAATAACTATATCGAGTATTATATCGTTGAAAAGCTCTAAAAATGTGATTTTTTGAGGTCATAGCCAACTATGGTTTCCAAGGTGAGCTGTCTCGCAAACGAGCACATGACAATCATATTCGGGATACAATTCAATTGTCTTCAGTTAAACATATTTATGGGTATTAATATTTTTTTAGAATTAAACAAGTTTACGTTACACATAGAGCATTGATTTATTGCTTTTTAATGTTTCCTCTAGCATTTCTCACCAATTCTAATACTTTTTCCTAAATGAATATATGTTCTATTTTTTTGCTTCTATGAATATCTGGTTTCCACTTTAGCCACATAAGCTTGGGAACTCTACACTCCAATATTTGTAGATTGGCACTTTGTAGCTGCATTTAGTGGTTGTAGTTGTTGAAATTATGGTACTGATTTCTTGCTTAAATCTTAGTTTGAGTACCTAATGCTAGTTTACTATCGTACGTGATCTCTGAGAGATATGGGTACCATTTTTCTTGCTTGACTGTCATTTACGTCTTGATCATTTGTGTTAAGCGAAACAAGTGGTTCAAGGCCTGCTCCTCTGCTGCCATCTTTCCAAAGTAGAGTTTTATTGTATTCTTAATAAATATATTATTCTTTATACTGAACTAGTATACCACATTCAATTGTGAAGTATCGTACTAGTCAACAACGAAGGATACAAATTTATAAAAGAGTTTACCGACACACCAAAGTTTCCACAACATATCCATTAGTATTTCGCTTTATTTTTCCTGGAACATTGAGCAAGGCTATATTCCCAATATTTTTGAAATTTGTAGGCTTAATAGTTTTGGTGATAAAGGGGGATGGATATGATATGATGATATCTTTTGAGAATCATTTTAAAAATAAAAAACATACATATTAGTATTAGTATATTTTTTGATATTTTTGTCTACTATTGATATTTCGAAGTATTGCATTCTTTTGGGTTTAAAATTTTGTTATGCATTTTTAAAAAATTGTAAGTTAGTAATAATAGAAAATATATAGTAATCAAGGTGAATTTTTTAACCAGCTTTATCCATAGCTCCTGGTCTATATACTATTACCCAATTCATTATTCTGATCACCACTCTTTTGGTGCAAACCCTTCGAAACTCTTACCCGTTGTATCGTTTTGGGTCTTTGAACTTTTTTTTTCATTAATCTAATGTTCGGTTATTTTTCTTTCGTTTTTTCTTCGGCCCGATACACAAAGACTTGGTAGGCAGGCTCAAGTACGCTTTCGTTTTATTTCGGTTTTCGACAATAAAGACTATTCCTTTGCTAATGATCCTTTTAAGGAGGTTTCCTTAGTTTCTTTATGGGCTTTTCGGGATTATCGGGACACGGTTGTTGCATTCCCTCTGGCCTCGACGACTACTTAAGGGAAAAAACTGAGAGAGCTTAATGAAGCCAATAAAAAGTACATGGAAGGTTGATGTTTTGCGTTGTTAAGGCTTAAAGAAATTACAGTCCGAAGATAAATTTTAAGGAATATAGGGTTCGAATAATGGATGGTGATGATGCCAAAGTTTAGGTGATTTTCTGAGAGCTTTTTTGTGAGATAGTTAAGAGCAGCTTGCAGTCTATATATTTCTGTTATATTTGACTTCTTGTTATTATCGTCGGTATTCTTACTAGTATCAGTTTTGACAGCTTGGTTATTTGGTCCTCGCATTGTAAATATTTATACCTAAACTCTTGGATAAAATAATTAACCCATCAATTCAAATTTTAATTATTTCATTTATCATCAAGTTTTTTTTGTATGCGATCGTATAGTCTAATTGGATGATCTTCTTTGGCTTTCAACGAAATTGACGCACCAATTTTTTATAGCAAGAATTACTTCAATGAATTTAAAATTAAATTAAACAATAACAATTCTGTGTTCGTTTTTTGGCAGATTTCTGTAAATGTTATAAAATGTTTAGATTTGGACTGTTAGGTGGCTATTCCAAAAATATTATATTCCAATGATATAATACTCGGTAAAGTTATTCATAAAAATAACGGAGTTATGTATTCTTTTCTCTCTTATTTTCACTTTTAACGTAGGTAGTCATGAAAAAGATTACTTTCACTTTGACGTTTCCTCATTTGAGAGTAATTCCATTAGTAGTGCTGAACTGACAGTCGGTATTGACAAGTTTTCGTGATAAATGGAATATTCTAACCAAGAAAAACTGAATATGGTGGAATGTTATATCATATGCCATAAAATATCAGTTCGTGCAGCTGAGGAATACTTTCATAGATATTTTAATCGTCGTCAACCTGCTCTATGTACATTTAAGAGGCTTTACGATAGTTTACGCATATATGGATCTTTTACTAAACCACCAAAGTAACGTAATCAAATTAACGAAGCAGCACAAATAAATGTTTTGGCAATGGTAAATCAAAATCCATCTACATCAACTCGTGAGATTGCGGCAGAAGCTGACACATCTCAACGCACTGTAGTTAAGGTACTGAAAGCGCACAAGTTCCACCCATATAAACTTTCAGTTTCTCAAACTTTGCATGCTGGTGACGAACATCGACTTATTTTGTTTTGTACATGGCTTAGAGACATGCCTTGACAATCCACAGTTTCCATTAAAAGTGTTATGGTCAGATGAAACTAGATTTACTAACTGCGGTATGTTCAATAGACACAATGAGCATATCTGGGCTAAAGAAAATCCTTTCCAAGTAGAACAAAGACGACCCCAGATAAAATTTGGTTTTAATGTTTGGTGTGGTATCATAGGGTCTACTATTCTGGGGCCTTTTATCTATGACGAATCACTTACTGGGGAGCGCTACTTGCATTTCCTGCAATACACTTTTCAAGACATGTTGCATAATTTGAATTTGAGAACTCGTTTAGAAATTGAGTGGTTCCAACATAATGGAGCACCTGCTCATAACTCGTTATTAGTAAGACAACACTTGGCCACCCGGGTTTCCCGATTTGGCAGTAATAGACTTCTATTTATGGGGTACGCTAAAAAACAAACTATACAAAAGAAAGTATGAGACAGTTGGTGACCTAAGGGAGGCGGTATTAGAAGCAATTGAAGATATTGATAGGCGGTCTGTAAGGAAAGCGTTAATGTCAACTTTAAAAAGATGCAATTTTTGTCTAAATAACAATGGTGAACTTTTCGAAGATAAATTGTAACCATTATTATGTACTTTAATTTCTTAAGTTTTTAGTAAGTATCTACTTATTTAGTTTTTTCGTTATATCTGATATACCTAATAAAAAAATCGTTCAATGTTTTTTGGAATAGTTATTAATAAATCAATATATTTCATGGCTAACTACGTTAACAGTGAAAATAAGAGAGAAAAGCGTCCATAACTCCATTATTTTTATGAATAACTATATTGAGTATTATAGATAAGTTTGTGTCATATCTCGAAAACGAGAGCTGTCACGCAAACGAGGACATGACAGTCATATTGGGAATACAATTCCCTCCAATTTTGATATTTACACTTTTTTTATAAAATCAAAAACAAAGGAGCTAGAGGGATTTGACTTTATCGACAGAATTTCGTCTTTCAAAATATCTCGTAAACCATTACTTTTTAGAAAAATCCGAAAGTGCCATTAAATTGGGCCAGTAAAACTGGAAATTTTTCCCAATTTAACCATTGTTCTATCTCCGCAAGTTTCCTAAATCTCTTTACTGATCATCAAAAAAAAAACTCACCCTGTATATATATATATATATATATATATATATATATATATATATATATATTTACTGACGAAGGCCTTTGAATTGTCATAAATGTTACATTGTTACCCACTTCAAATCTCGTCCTCAGTTTCGGATTTTCGTGTCATAACCGGGGGGAGTTCACCACAGAGATACACCGGAACTACAACTCCCTCTCCCTTTCACTCATCCTCTATCTCTTTCCCGCCGTCAAATATTTTCTCAGTCGGCTTAATTCATACGAATGCGGTCGGTTTCTGGAGCTTCAACTAAGTCCATAACTAAACAATGCTAGGGACTATTTTGCGCGCTGGTATTCCAGATAATGTAGTTACAAACTGAAACAATTTTGATTAAGCGAAACTTTCGCGGCATACTGATGCCGCGAGAAAGGGAGTGAGCATGTTGGGAACTAACTAGCTCGTTTGGTCGAGTGTGGAAACTAGAACTGGGAGACGCCAACGCTTTGAATCGGCTTCCGTTCTCTTAGCTCTGGAGTCGGTGCTTGTTTTTGGAGAATGCAGGCCAGTAAAATGCGCTTATGTCAGTAATTATGTTCGTAATAGAGTCGGTCTGGATGTTTGTTCGCGAATAGGCTGTGTAAGTAGAAGTTAAAGGGTATTTAAGGCATTAACTTTTAAGTATATTATTTCGTTCGCAGCAATTAAATCTTGTGGAGTTTGTATGTGTTTGAAATTGTTTTCTCGGCATTTCAGAAAGACCATTTGGTGAAATTGTTGCTTAGTGTTTATTCAAAACTTAAATAAGACACTCTATAACGTACAGAGAGGTAAATTTCAGGCCTGTATAGAGTATAAACTATCTGACCCGTCACACGGGATGGTAAAATCGGCTTCTTTGTGGTTATAATTTTAAAGAAAGAGAAACAGAGAGAGGGAGATAACAAGAGACGGGAAGTATATTTTATAAAACGATTCCATGTTCAGGCTCAAATGACTGCCGCTCTTTTTGTTGTTTTATTACATTCTTGACTTTTTTAGTTTTGTCATTTTTTACATGTTTAATACTTTTAAAAGGTTTGACAGTTTTGAGATTTTTCGAACACAAATAAGCATAGAACCTTACAAGTTTTTCTTATTGGTTTATATAGTCATATACAGGGCTTTCATTTCAAAACTAGGCACCCAAAAATAACTTTTAAAGTATATTTAAAAGAAAAAGACAAAATAACCCGTTAATTTATATTTACGGGGGAACACCGGTCACCCTGCAGTTTTAACAAAGGGACATCATGTCTTTTTAAAGGTTTTTTGCCACTCTTTTGACTCACCATTTTTTTAAAATCAGATTATTTCTTACAGACTAATGGCCTAGAAAGCATAAAAAATTAAATTTTTGAAAATAATTCCCAATTACACCAAAATTGGTTTGGATGGTTTCTATGATCACGAATCCGAAGTCAGATTTGGAAAATTCGAAATGGCGGATCCAATTTGGCCAATTTGCGTCTCGTGGGTTATTTTCATCGTCCAAATTGGAACCCTCATCTTGAATTTTTTCTATTAGATTCGTGATTAACGAACCCAAAAACCCACTTATAAGGAGGTTCGTGCAAAAGGGCTGATTTTTTAAATTTTCGTTCTCCATCTTGGATCCGCCATTTTGAATTTTGCAAATATGACCTGGTATTGATGATAAGGGCCCTGAAAACTACCCCAAACCAATTTTGGTGTAATTGGCAATTATTTTCAAAAAACTAATTTTTTACCGTTTTTAGGTCATGGATTGCTCTGTAAAAAATAGTCTGATTTTAAAAATGATGTGTCAAAAAATTGTCAAAAAGAGGCTTTTAAAAGGAGGTACCACATAATACGAGGGCTGCCTTTTATATTTTGGGATTAGAGAACAAAAACAAATATTAATCATCGAAAATCGCTTTATTGTTTTTCAAAATATTCCCCATTAAGCTCTGTACACTTTTGATTGCGTTCGAGCAATTGTCGAAGCACTTTTTCCACTCTGATTGAGGTATCTCCGAAACATGCGTTCTGAACGCAGCAACCGCTTCTTCAGGTGTCGAAAAACGTTGACCTCTCACTTTGTTTTTTACGTCCGGGAATAAAAAGAAGTCATTTGGTGACAAGTCAGGACTATACGGCGGATGACTCATCAGATCGATGTTTTGAGAGGTCAAAAATACAGTTGTTTGAGCCGATGTGTGAGAGCTCGCATTGTCGTGGTGAAGAGTGATCCGTCTTGGGCGGTTGGTATTCCTCATTTCTTGGAAGACAACTGGCAAACAAATGGTTGTGTACCACTCAGAATTGACTGTTCTACGTTGTTCTAGTGGTACGGTTGCGAAATGTCTAGTTTTTCCGAAAAAACAGACGATCTTTTGCTTGGAAGTGCTTCGTGCGCGAACAACTTTTTTTGGATTTGGCTCACCTTAAAACACCCATACAGTCGACTGCTGTTTACTTTCGCGCTCATACGCGTAAATCCACCTTTTTACTATGTCATAAACGTGTTTTGAAGCACCGCGAACGTATTTTTTGAGCTTTTCTTTCGACCAATCGACACAAGCCTTTTTTTGAACGATTGACAAATTGTATGGGATCCAACGCGAACAAATTTTTTTGACATTCAAATGTTTATGTAATATTGAATGTATGCTGGTCCCACTAATGTGTAAGGTTGACTCAATCTCACGATAGGTCACATGACGATCTTGCAATATCAGTTCGCGCACAGCATCAATGGTTTCCGGAACAACAGCTGTTTTTGGACGACCTTCACGAAATTCGTCTTCGATAAACAATGGTCCTTGATGCAGTTTCCTCGCCAAAAATTAAATTAAGTTCATTCATGTACTCTTGCTGACTTAATGCACGTCCAAAGTTGTAAAAAATAATCACACGAAAATGTTCACGATTTAATTCCATTTTTTGGCCGAGATGAATCCTTTAAGTTACTGTCAACAACACATCGCGCTCGTATGTCAAAACGTATAACCTCAAAAATGTCAAACTTTACGATAGAGCTGTCAGTTGTCAGATTGCAACACTAGGATTGTCCAACCCCGAAATATAAAGAGCAGCCCACGTACCCCTTTGTATTTAAACTTGTAGAAGTGGAATTCACCCCCGCTTAGAGGTTGAAACTGACCGTGACCGTGAATTATTTTATAAGGTATTCCACAAAGACTTGCATATATATGATGGTTTAAATATAGGGTGGGGTAGAATTAATTTACAGGCGGGGAGTTAAAAGATTTTCGAAACAAAAAGTGCTCGTAGGGTGGCTCATAATCTGTTCGCATATACAGTATGGTGGGAATATGGGTTGGAGTGGAATTGTAGTTATGCACGGTGGTTCAAAAAAAAGTAAAAGAATATACAGGGTCGTTGAGATATAAAGCGGCATAAAATTGTAGATATATCGGATAGTTAAAAAGTTTTACATAAAATGTTGTATTGTATTACATATACAGAGTTGTTAACATATAATATGAAATGAAAGTTTTAGTGAGACTTTTTCAATAATTATTAGACAAGTGAAATTCAATCTTGAGATTATGGATGCAAATAGTGCACAGAAATACGATGCATATCATTTGTGAAGTAATTTCCTGCTTCGACATTTGGTCCGAGTTTTCATTTTTAACCGACTTCCAAAAAGCCTCCTCCTTTTTTTTCAATTCGTCGCGTATTTTATTTTCGCTTTTTTTATGTATGTTACCTGATTTCTTCTCCTGTGGTGCACCGTTTTGAATGAATATGGTCTTGTTTAAAAGAGTATATATCCGGATTGGTGAAACTTCAAATTTGGGAAAAGAATTCTATTGGTGAAGTGATAAAGTTTCTGAATGAACACATGCGTGCATGGAAATCGACCAATATCCCTAACATATTGGTCGATTTTTCGAAAATTTCTTATGGATTAGTATAGTTTTTTAACGTTTAATCTATTAAGGAAGATCTCTAGGTGATCTCATATACTTTTCTGCGACGTGCAACTTGCAGTTTTGCAGAAAATCCCCGAAAATTCCAAAATTCTTATCAGAAATTTCATCGAAATAACATAACGGACATTTCCTCATAAATATTTTAATTCCAAAGTAATAGTGCGGGAATTTTAGGCACTGGAAGATTTAATTGCGATTTTTTAAATTTTCTATGTACATCTCAAGCATATAGGTAGTAAAGCATAGTATTTTCGGCTCCTTAAATAAATGAGTACCAAGCTCGATTTGTTTGTATACCAGGCAAATACCTATTTAAATGGAAATTTTTCCATTTTGCGAAGACGGTGCTTTTGGTTGTCACATTCTACCGGCCTAATAGAAAATTCAGTGACAACACATGTCAAATTCTAAACCGCTATTTGGTGCGTTTATACACAAGATGTGTAGTTATAGCAAACAAGATCACAAAGTAAAGTGATAGAAGAACATTTATTTGATGATTGAAATATAGGTAAGGCCGTTTAACCGAAAATATGTGAAATTAAAATTATATAGGGTATTAAAAAACTGTTATATGATATGGACGTAAACAAATCATATACAGGATGGTTGAAATATATGCTGTAGTTGAATTATATTTATACAGTGTGATTAAAAATTATTTATTTTATAGCCCACAAGAAGTGGCATAAAGTGTGGAGAGGAGTGAATGTTACACAGGAAACATTAAAAGGTGCTCATTCTGTACAAATTAATTACCTACCAATCTAGTATATTTTTGAAGTCGGTGCCAAGCAACAATCAAGTTTGATTAAGTAGTAGATGAGTACGCAATAAAGGAGTTTAGATTTGCTTGGCATCGACTTCAAAAATATACTAGATTGGTAGGTAATTAATTTGTACAGAATGAGCACCTTTTAATGTTTGCATTTTTTACTTCCTGGGTAGGTACCTAACAACATTGAATGTGTTATTTATTTGCTAGAGTTGTATTTTGTTATAATTATTTTTAGTTTTTTAGTTATAGGTGGAAGTCGGTTATATTTTTTTAAACAATGTTTTATTTCAGAATTTTAGATCTTATAGTTTCGGAAATAAGCCCTAAGCCCTAAGGCTTCAGAGTTTGGAAATCTCTGCTATAAAAAATTCTTATTAATCCTATCGACTACGCCACAATATCTGTCTAGCGTTAATAACCAAGGGATTTTCTTTATAATGCCATACATCACTAATATTAAATTCTTCATAAATTTACTTTAATTTTTTGACCACAAATACCAATTTCACGTCCTCGCCTCCAGCGGCCAGGTATAACTTTATTACCTTAGCAAATAACGAAAGTGCTATCCGTGGCAGAATAGCTGAAACGAATATTTCCCAGAGAATATTATATCCCTTATTCCAGCCAAACTAGCGGTATTATCATAAATAAACCTATTTCATAACTTTAACTTTGGATTTTCACGTCATAGCAACCGGGCATTTACCGTGAATATACTGAAACTCCGCCATGCCCTGCTCACTCCCCCCTCCTTCTCTTTACCACCGGTTAGTTCAGCGGCCTTCGTTAAAACGTTCCGGAGTTGGGTTTAACGAATGCGCTCGGTTTGCACAACTCAAACAAAGTTGGGAGTTAAACAATACTACGGAATATTTCGCTTTGATTTTGCCAGATAGCCAAGTCGAACTCTACAGGTAATTTTGTAGGTCAGCGAAGTTGAAACGCTAATACAAAAAACTGTTCGTTAAAGAGAGAAAAAAGTGAGAATAAATGTCGTTCAAAATATCGATAGCTAATTCAAAAACAACTTGCTACAAATGTAATGCTATTGAGATGAACTCGTATTTTAAAATACTAAAAAAGTTAGTAAGCAGAGTAAGAGTTTTATAAATAATGGTGGAGGCGCTGGTTATAACTAATAATTAATGTTTATTTTTAAGTTTCAAGGTTATTGACCAGAATAATAATTATTAATTACAGAGTATAAATAACTTATTTTATACATACACAGTAATTCCTACAAAGATAATCACGTTATCTGCATGTAGGCTAGTCACTTATCCTAAGACTAATTTAAAACTATTTTTTTGTTATGATGTATATATGTCTGCAAAACTGTAGAAAAGTAAATAAGATCACCTAGGGCTCTTCCTTAATAGATTAAAGGTTCAAAGAATTCCATGTACGCATGTGTTCATTCACAAACTTTATCACTTTACCAATAGAATTCTTTTCCAAAATTTGAAGTTTCACCAATCCGGATATATACTCTATTAAACAAGACCATATTCATACAAAACGGTTCACCACAGGAGAAGAAATCAGGTAACATACATACAAAAAAAAGTAAAAAAAAATACGCGACGAATTGATAACCTCCTCCTTTTTGGAAATCGGTTAAAAAATGGCGTATATTGACTCCCTTGAACTTTACAGGAAAAATAAGGAGAAACCCCTAAGGGAATATCCATAAATTTCGGAATATGAATTTTGACGTGATTCTATCCCCCACCCATCCACGTGTAAGAATCTGTAAGATACACTTTCATCAGATATTTATTAATTTTGTAAATTTCTTCAATTTAATGATAAAAAACTGTACATATATTACTATATATCATAATACATAATAATATGAATGCAGGAACATAGTTTCATTACTAGTATTACACTAAAGTTGAAGCCATTTCCCATAAGAATTCTGTTAACTTTAGAGGGCTGTAGATCCTAAACTATTGGTTCTGGAGTACTATTGATCTACTCTTCAAAAGCTATTACATACTTGAATTTGAAAAACGGATACTGCGTGGTCCTTTTTGAAATTTTTGAATTGTTGTTACTTTATATAATTTTTGTGTTCATTTATTCGAACATTCATAGGTCTAGAGGTTTCTCCAATATAAAATTTGTTACCATTCATACAGGGTCTTTCAGAAAGACTGAAAAGAGTGGGAACAGATTTAATATTAAAACAACTTTCAAAACGATAAATACACTGAAATCAGTTTTATCAAAAACTAAACCAAATAACGTAACACAAAAAATTACATTTAAAACATTCCTTGCGAATGTAACAAATTTTATATTGGAGAAACCTGTAGACTTATAAATGTTCGAATAAAACACAAAAATTATATAAAGAATCGACAATTCAAAAAGTCAAAAACTCGTGAACATGCCTGGAACCTTGGTCGTAACATACAATTTCAAAATTTAACCATATTACACAAAGAAGCTGAAAGAGTGCTTTAATTGTATTAATTGATAGCAATTGTATTGCTAGTACTTCTATGGAATTCAGCCGTTCCTGACTAATCAGATGAATGAATGAATGAATAATATTTAATCTTACGTAAAATCTTTTTGAAATACCTACCCACTTCCATGTAAGATCCCATAATATATGTTTGACACCCACCCACCCTTAAATATCGTACGTAATTGATGGATGCTCATTAATATTAATTTTCGGGGGCAAATTATTGAATTAAACGGAAAATAAAAAAAAATGTTTTTGAAACACCTCATGCAGTATATTTACTGAAAGGGCTCATTATGGGGAATTCAGATATATTTTGTTGATATTTTTAAAATATATTTTTTTAAATCTATTTAAAAAATTCAAAAAAACCCATTCCCGCATTTATTTCTGAAACTAGAAGACCTAAAATTTGGAAAAATAAAGATGTAAGGCCTCACTTCTAATACGAGGGCTGCCTTTTATATTTCAGGATTAGACAACTAAAACAAGTATTAATCATCGAAAATCGCATTATTGTTTTTAAAAATATTCCCCATGAACTTTTCGTTTGCGTTTGAACCAATTGTCGAAGCACTTTTTCCACTCTGATTGAGGTATCTCCAAAACATGCATTCTGAACGCAGCAACCGCTTCTTCAGTTGTCGAAAAACGTTGACCTCTCACTTTGTTTTTTACGTACGGGAATAAAAAGAAGTCATTTGGTGACAAGTCACGACTATACGGCGGATGACTTATCAGGTCGATGTTTTGAGGGGTCAAAAATGCAGTTGTTGAGCCGATGTGTGAAAGCTCGCATTGTCGTGGTGAAGAGTGATCCGTCTTCGGCGGTTGGTTTTCCTCATTTCTTGGAAGACACAATCAAATGGTTGTGTACCACTCAGAATTGACTGTTCTGCGTTGTTCTAGTGGTACGGACATGTTTAGTTTTTCCGAAAAAAACAGGCAATCTTTTACTTGGAAGTGCTTCGTGCGCGAACAACTTTTGTTGGATTCGGCTCATCTTGAAACACCCATACAGTCGACTGCTGTTTACTTTCGGGCTCATACGCGTAAATCCACGATTCATCATCTGTCACTATGTCATAAACTTGTTTTGAAGCACCGAGATCGTATTTTTTGAGCTTTTCTTTCGACCAATCGACACGAGCCTTTTTTTGAACGATTGACAAATTGTGTGGGATCCAACGCGAACAAATTTTTTTGACATTCAAATGTTTATGCAATATTGAATGTATGCTGGTCCCACTAATGTGTAAGGTTGAGTCAATCGCACCATAGGTCACATGACGATCTTGCAATATCAGTTCGCGCACAGCATCAATGGTTTCCGAAACAGCAACTGTTTTTGGACGATGTGACGAAATTCGTCTTGGAGTGAACTACGACCTCGATTGAATTCACCATACCATCGATAAACAGTGGTCCTTGATGGAGTTTCATCGCCATAAATTAAATTAAGTTCATCCATGCACTCTTGCTGACTTAATCCACGTCGAAAGTTGTAAAAAATAATCACACGAAAATGTTCACGATTTAATTCCATTTTTTGGCCGAGATGAATCCTTTAAGTTACTGTAAACAACACATAGCGCTCGTATGTCAAAACGTTCTGAGTACGTATAACCACAAAAATGTCAAACTTTACGATAGAGCTGTCAGGTCAGATTGCAACACTAGGGTTGTCCAATCCCGAAACATAAAAGGCAGCCCTCGAATACAGGAACAGTAAATAGAGAATACCAACATTCATTTTGGTGGCAAATTATAGAATTAAATGCAAAATATAATGTTTGTTTTTCAAAGGCATTCAATATATCCAATGAAAGGAAATACAAAAATATTTGTTTCATATTTTTAAAACCATTTATTTAAAACAAAAAACAAAAATATAAAGAATTAAATTATCCCCCCCCCTTTATTTCAGCCACAACATAAAATTTTGAAAACAAAAAATATATTTTATTTGTATTTTTTAAATATTTCTCTATCAGATTTAATAATTTATTATTTAAAATTTGTCCCATTTTTGGCTTTATCTTCTAAACTACTGAGCCTAAAATTCAGACAAAAGAAAATTCTAATCTTAATTTAAGGGTCCAAATTAGAAAATTCAATAAATAATTTTATAAAAATCGGAACCCTTATTATGCGAGTCCAACTCACACTTCACCAAATTATATAATTTTATTTCAGAATGTGCCCAAAAGAAAACAAATTATCATTCATATATTGATGTCAAAAAGGCAGATACTTTTCAAATATTTCCGAAGAACAGAAGTTTTTTATAAGCATGGATATTTTGATTTATTTGGCGCTCATAAAAATAATATATTCCCAATTCTCATGACCTCTATATCTTCCTTTCACATCTAACCATCTGGGCCTTCCGGAAATCAGATTCTTATTCAGGACATCGGCTCTCAATCAAATAGCATTTGTTTATCGGTTCCCGTTGCCCAAATATCCTGTCCGCATATATCACAACGCCTTATTCCTGCAGCGACCACGATATATATGTATATTATCCTTGGTCCTTTCCCGAGGATATCGCCGATCCCGAGGTAATATCAATATACTTTTATTAATATGAAATTCTTTTAGAGCAAATCATTTCGAATGGATATCTCTCCTTAGAGGGTCGTCCTTCTTTGAATTGAAATGTTTTCAAGCCAAAGAAATCTCATACTGAAAATCTTTAATGGAGTCCATTTTCCAAGGATACTTGTTGTTGAATGAGTAGTTTTTAAAAGTTGTGAAAATGGATTGTTAAACAGATAAAGTTATTCAATTATGCTCTAGAAATATAGTTGAAGGACTTGTCATATACGATTCTCTTCGAATTGATTATACACTAAAAATAATTTAATTTAAAGGTAATTTGATAAGTTGTAAAATCAAGCGATTTCAATATCTCAGAATCAATAAAATTACAAAATCGTAAAAAATAAAAAAAGCTTAAAATATACAAATTACCACAAATGTCAGCAAAACCAAAAAACATAAACATCACATCAAAATTTAAAAATCTCAAAAACATCGAAAATGACATAAATTTCTAAAAAAAAAAATTAAATCCAAATGAAGTAGGTATTTGTAATTTGATTTGCATAATGAATGTTTATTTGCTTTTAAATTTGTTTTCTTGGGCCAGACTCAGAGTTTTCATTTCCTTTTTCGTATTATTCTTCCTTTCCTTTGTGAAACTAATTTATTTAGTAACATTATCACATAATTTGTTTTATCTAATATCCATTAAAGAAATACATAATCATAATTATTAACTAAATCTAAGTGATTTCCAAAACACTGAAACTAAACTTAATGTATTAGATGTTCAAACTGAGCACCGTTTACTTCTTGACAATAAGCAAGTCGGTTTTTAAATTCTCTAGTAATATTAGCTATTAGATACTTCTGGTGTAATTCTCTGGATGTCTTGAGTTAATCTTGCAAATTATTTGGTCTATCAACATAAACCTTAGACTTTAAGTAACCCCACAGAAAATAGTCTAGTGGCTAATTCCATGCATATTGGCGAGGTCGGTAGTGGATAAGTGAGGATTTTCTTCCAAAGATATAGCAACATTTTGAGCTACACCTTCATTACTTGCACTTTTTAACCGTCCACTTTTTGGTAAATTGCTAACTGTTCCACTTGTGTCGTACGGGAACGGGATATTTGTGTATTCGGATGAACAATGTCAAAAAGATCACAAACTTCTTGATGCGTCCTTTTCCTCTCACCATACCCAATCATCATTAATATTTCTATACTTTCTCTTTCACTTAATTCGGCCGTTTTACGATCAAATTAAAACAATACAATATTTTTACGTTCCAATAAAAAAACTAGTAACTTATTTTGAAAACTACTGTCACTTCTGCAATTAATTTCATGGACTACTAAACTTGATTCAGATTTAATTTGCGCCTGATTTTCACAAACGCACGTGTATTCGACTATGGAACAAGCAGTGCTGTTGGCTGTGACGGTATAATGCCACCGATTGGCCAATAGAAATACAAATCCTTACCGAACGGTTTGTTTATATCGGGCGTAAATGAATCTGATCCATCGAATTTTTCTTTTCCTTAGTTACTTTTCTGTTATTATTTCGGTAGGTATTGAAGTAAACAATATCAAACCCGATATTTTTGTACTCGCAATAAAATGTTTTATCAGAAACTAAAATACTATACAGGGTGTTTCATTGCAAATTTTAAAATCGACATTACTTCCGGTAAAACAGGAAGTTCAAAATTGTAAAAAAATTGGAAACAAAAAGGTAATCTACTGCAGTATTCACCTTCCAAATTTCATTTTGATATCTCTAATAATTCCGGAGATATTTGCTTGGTTCCACATATTTGCCCATCACTGTATATTCGAAACAAACTGACTCAAAAACTGTTCTTTCTTCTTAGTTTTTCCTTCAACAGAAAATTAATTAAATATGTACATCAACAGATATTTTGGGAATAGTTGTATCAGTGAATTAAAATAATGAAAAAAAAACCTTAAATTTTGGTACTTTCAAATTAATAATGCACTAATTTTTGTTCCAGGAAGTCCAAATTCTCAAATCCCTCATCCTTGGTGAGGAGGAACGGGGCCAAAGCCAGTATCAAGTGATGTGTTTCATCTTTCATTACCCCAAAGACTCTTTTATACCTTCTGATGCCATGGCCAAATTAAGGCAGAAGAACCCCAGCACCATACGAACACCTGAGGAGGATTTGGGTCGGACGAATCACACTATGGACTATGTGGTTGTCTTGAAGCATTCTAGCATCATATCCCCTCACATAGCAGACATGTGTACAGAAGCTGGTCTTGCCACGTACACGGTACATGATGACGTAACCAAATGGGCTGCTATTCAAGGTAAGTGAAATTTACTAGGCTCGACAAACCTCAAGATTTTTGTTGTTATATATATTTTTTTATATGGTTTGTTTATATCAGTTCTAACAACATTAATGAAGTTTTGAGTGAGAAAAGTTCAACAGCTGAGGCATATAATGTTTATTTCAACATTAATTAAAAGAAACTGTATCATGATTAGGTAATTTGCGCGCCTAATGCGTTTGTTGGATATTGTAGGGGTCTAAGGAATTTATATATTTTGCGTGACACCTTCACTGATAGGCTGTTTTCGCATCTAAACGTTCATATTGACAAAAATTGTAAAAACACAATTTTGCACCCTAACACCAAACCTTTATTTTAAACACTCAACGCCATTTCAACAACTCTAAGTTGTCATCATCAATGAGAGATTACTACTTAAGGACCAGAGTAATTTTCAAACTCAATTTACATTTATTTTTTAAAATTCGTTTAATTATAATTCATTTTGGTTCAGTTCACAATTGTATGCAGTTAATTTGATTCTAGATTTATAATAACGATAATTACATTCATTTAATGCTCTTTGCTCCGATAAATATCGTAGGTTAGTTATTTTTCAATTTTTAAAAGTTTATTTTAAAATATTTAGTAATTTAATGATATAATTAGATGCAGTTTTTAATTGTTCTTAATTAATTTCATCCCAGATTTTAAATAATGATAGGAGGGCTGCCCTTTATATTTCAGGATTAGAGAACAAAAACAAATATTAATCATCGAAAATCGCTTTATTGTTTTTCAAAATATTCCCCATGAAGATCTATACACTTTTGCATGCGTTTGAACCAATTGTTGAAACACTTTTTCCACTCTGATTGAGGTATCTCCAAAACATGCATTCTAAACGCAGCAACCGCTTCTTCAGGTGACGAAAAACGTTGACCTCTCAGTTTGTTTTTTACGTACGGGAATAAATCGAAGTCATTTGGTGACAAGTCAGGACTATACGGCGGATGACTCATCAAATGGATGGTTTGAGTGGTCAAAAATGCAGTTGTTTGAGCCGATGTGTGAGAGCTCGCATTGTCGTGTTGAAGAGTGATCCGTCTTCGGCGGTTGGTTTTCCTCATTTCTTGGAAGACAACTGGTAAACAAATGGTTGTGTACCACTCAGAATTGACTGTTCTGCGTTGTTCTAGTGGTACGGTTGCGACATGTCCAGTTATTCCGAAAAAACAGGCGATCATCTGCTTGGAAGTGCTTCGTGCGCGAACAACTTTTGTTGGAGTCGGCTCATCTTGAAACACCCATACAGTCGACTGCTGTTTACTTTCGGGCTCATACGCGTAATTCCACGATTCATCACCTGTCACTATTTCATAAATGTGTTTTGAAGCACCGCGATCGTATTTTTTGAGCTTTTCTTTCGACCAATCGACACGAGTTTTTTTTGGACCATTGACAAATTGTATGGGATCCAACGCGAACAAATTTTTTTGACATTCAAATGTTTATGCAATATTGAATGTATGCTGGTCCCACTAATGTGTAAGGTTGACTCAATCTCACGATGGGTCACATGACGATCTTGCAATATCAGTTCGTGCACAGCATCAATGATTTCCGGAACAACAACTGTTTTTGGACGACCTTCACGAAATTTGTCTTGGAGTGAACTACGACCTCGATTGAATTCACTATACCATCGATAAACAGTGGTCCTTGATGGAGTTTCATTGCCAAAAATTAAATTAAGTTCATCCATGCACTCTTGCTGACTTAATCCACGTCGAAAGTTGTAAAAAATAATCGCACGAAAATGTTCACGATCCACGATTCATCACCTGTCACTATTACATAAATGTGTTTTGAAGCACCGCGATCGTATTTTTTGAGCTTTTCTTTCGACCAATCGACACGAGCCTTTTTTGAACGATTGACAAATTGTGTGGGATCCAATGTGAACAATTTTTTTTGACATTCAAGGTTTATGCAATATTAAATGTATGCTGGTCCCACTAATGTGTAAGGTTGACTCAATCTCACGATAGGTCACATGACGATCTTGCAATATCAGTTAGCGCACAGCATCAATGGTTTTTTCTACGACCTTCACGAAATTCATTTTGGCGTGAACTACGATCTCGATAAACAGTGTTCCTTGATGGAGTTTCATCGCCAAAAATTAAATTAAGTTCATCCATGCACTGCTACTGACTTAATCTACGTCGAAAGTTGTAAAAAATAATCGCACGAAAATGTTCACGATTTAATTCTATTTTTTTGGCCGAGATGAATCCTTTAAGTTACTGTAAACAACACATAGCGCTCGTATGTCAAAACGTTCTGAGTACGTATAACCTCAAAAATGTCAAACTTTACGATAGAGCTGTCAGAATTGACTGTTCTGCGTTGTTCTAGTGGTACGGTTGCGACATGTCCAGTTATTCCGAAAAAACAGGCGATCATCTGCTTGGAAGTGCTTCGTGCGCGAACAACTTTTGTTGGAGTCGGCTCATCTTGAAACACCCATACAGTCGACTGCTGTTTACTTTCGGGCTCATACGCGTAATTCCACGATTCATCACCTGTCACTATTTCATAAATGTGTTTTGAAGCACCGCGATCGTATTTTTTGAGCTTTTCTTTCGACCAATCGACACGAGTTTTTTTTGGACCATTGACAAATTGTATGGGATCCAACGCGAACAAATTTTTTTGACATTCAAATGTTTATGCAATATTGAATGTATGCTGGTCCCACTAATGTGTAAGGTTGACTCAATCTCACGATGGGTCACATGACGATCTTGCAATATCAGTTCGTGCACAGCATCAATGATTTCCGGAACAACAACTGTTTTTGGACGACCTTCACGAAATTTGTCTTGGAGTGAACTACGACCTCGATTGAATTCACTATACCATCGATAAACAGTGGTCCTTGATGGAGTTTCATTGCCAAAAATTAAATTAAGTTCATCCATGCACTCTTGCTGACTTAATCCACGTCGAAAGTTGTAAAAAATAATCGCACGAAAATGTTCACGATCCACGATTCATCACCTGTCACTATTACATAAATGTGTTTTGAAGCACCGCGATCGTATTTTTTGAGCTTTTCTTTCGACCAATCGACACGAGCCTTTTTTGAACGATTGACAAATTGTGTGGGATCCAACGCGAACAATTTTTTTTGACATTCAAGGTTTATGCAATATTAAATGTATGCTGGTCCCACTAATGTGTAAGGTTGACTCAATCTCACGATAGGTCACATGACGATCTTGCAATATCAGTTAGCGCACAGCATCAATGGTTTTTTCTACGACCTTCACGAAATTCATTTTGGCGTGAACTACGATCTCGATAAACAGTGTTCCTTGATGGAGTTTCATCGCCAAAAATTAAATTAAGTTCATCCATGCAGTGCTACTGACTTAATCTACGTCGAAAGTTGTAAAAAATAATCGCACGAAAATGTTCACGATTTAATTCTATTTTTTTGGCCGAGATGAATCCTTTAAGTTACTGTAAACAACACATAGCGCTCGTATGTCAAAACGTTCTGAGTACGTATAACCTCAAAAATGTCAAACTTTACGATAGAGCTGTCAGTTGTCAGATTGGAACACTAGGGTTGTCCAATCCCGGTAAAAGGCAGCCCTCGTATTTTCATGTAATCAGTTTAACATCCCCTTGACTATAAAGAGACAGATGATATATCTGTTTAATGTCTTATTAAAATTGCAGCACTAACGGTTCGTACAGGGTGACTCATTAATAAGAAAAAATAATATATGCCTTCTTTAGCTATATTTATGGCTCACACTGTATATTATATGAAGCACATCAAAGAAATTATTACTTTAACGGGATATTAATTGTGCAATCTTCTTATGTTTTCGACGTTGTAATAAAAAAAAGATTTTTTCAAAAATCACATGTTACGTATTTCTTAAATACCCAAACTGAAGAAAGATGCCCGGTCTTTATGTAAGAACTCAACAAAATTCAATTAAAGCCGTACAGGGTAATAGCCTAACACCCGACTAGACGTTTGTACAAACACTCAAACTAAAAGGGGACGACTATCTCCAGGAGTGGACAAAAATTGCTTAATGAAGAAGAAAACATGTACAGTGACAACAAACTAGTCCGTTTAGCATTTATTTTTATTACAAATTATTGTCTAAAAAGTGTTTTTTTTAAGTGTTAAAACCGATTTACATCTGTCACCTCATTGTAATACCCTGCTGAATTTTCGCACCCGCCTAATATATATATGCGGTCGAAATGTCTGCCATAACCTCGTCACATCCATTCGCTCTGTAGCTGTAAAACTGCGTATTCCTTAAACGATCCCTTAGCATCCGCTTTAGCGAAATATGATAGCCGTAAAATATAAAGTTAATGTAGACCGCTGACTGGGACGTAAGCTTCGGGGTCTTCATATATGAATACTCTAAACTCATATTTTCCCTTCAGTGTTCCCGCGGCCTGTGGGAATAACCAACAAGGAAATGCTCTTACCGTGCGCCTTTTCTGGAAGGGAACTTTGTAAATATTTGTTCTCGCAGGGTTTCGGGCTGATGTAATTTTTAAGTCGGCCTTATTACGTGGCGCGCTTCCTTATTTTATAGGTTTTTCTACCATATTAGGTAAGTTGGTATGGAAATATCGACCTTATCTTTCACCCGAGTAGGTATATTCTTTAAAGTTATAACCGTTGTTATACTCCAGTCATTATACAGGGTTATTCACCTATTACGACACGGAATATTATGACTAGGATCTTTTTTTAGGTTGATATATATCCTTCAGAGGAACATTTTAAAATTATTTTCGTTTATACAGAGTGTCCCAGAAATGTGAAAAGTAACAAAGTTTTATTTTTTTAATTAAATGCCCTGTATATTATTACATTTTCGATATCTACGATTAAAATGGTGTTTCATAAACGTTTACTATACCTAAACCCCATAGTTTCTGTAATATTCACTATTTTGTCAAAATGTTAGTCATCATTTAAAGGGTTAGTTTCTCAGCATACTCTTCTTTTGTTTCCAACCAAATGCCGACTGGGCTCTCCTAAATGATAATATTTTGTGTTGCACTTGTGGGCAATCCAATATTGTATACAGGGTCTGAAATAAATACCAATTAATTAATCAAAATTTCAAGTGATAATTACTTCTTTAAGTTTAATGAAGCACCCTGTATTTTATGTCACTAACAGTAGTAGAATTCTATTCTCTACGCGAGAGTATAACATCTCCCTATACCTAACTATTCAGGTTCGCATGAAAAACGCACATTCACAGAATACAGACGAATTTTAACTTAAAACCTTGTTAAATATTAAATAATATTTAACAAGGTAGCTATGAGAATTTGACAGTTTACATTTAATATTTTCTGACAACTCTTCTTTATGAATCACTTTGTTGTAATAATCGGTGATTACTGTAAATATTAATTAATAAGAATGAAAGTTTTTATACTCGTAGCAAAGAAGAACAAAACGACATGATTTTTGTCCTTGGAGAATGCCTGCAACATTGTTTATTAGCTGCTAGAGTCTACGCTCCGAAATTTCCTATCAGAATTCATCCAAATAAATTAGCATTCGTAAGGCTGTTAAATTTCCTATCAGCATTCGTTAGGCTGTTGAACCATTTCAGGCAAACTGGGATCTCCTTGTAACGCGTCTGAGATCGTAATTTTCATAAAAAAAAAGGTCTGAATACGCTCTACAAGTTTCATCTTGACGACTTTTTTAATATTTATCACCAGAAAAAAGAGAATACATGTTTGAATTTTTCGATCGATATCTCGATAAGGATGTGATACGATGTGTGTATAGAGTGTAGTAGAGAATGAAAAAAGCTGCAAAAAGGTATTCTATCAAAATTTTCGTATCTCGTCGGATAGCCGACTTATTGTCAACAAAACTATTTCAACTTTTTTTTCCAGATGGGGAAACCCATATAGCAAATCTTGGTCGATAATTTCAAGTTATCGAAAATTTAGCTTTCTCGGTTCATTTGAATGTCAAATCCTTTCGGAGCAAATAAATCTGCCACTTTCTTGGGATCGCTGATCAGTTTACTTGCTGATTTTTTGAGTGTCATGGTATAAATTCTGCTAGTTCGGTTACGTTTCACGTATTTAAAGAAATTTTTATTACTTTTGCTGTCAACTAATTTGTTTTCAAAAGTAGATTTACTATTTCTGATCAGAGCCCCTACAGTGTTTGAACAGGACTTGTACAAATTATAGTCCATTTCTGATCCACAATTTCGATATTTATGCCATAGCTTCCTTTTCACATTGGTCTCATGGCGAATGTTGTTGTTCATCCACGGTTTATCAAACAGTTTAGACGATACTTTAGGTACTAACAAATCTGACGTTGCAATTATGTTAGATACAAACTTAGTCCAAATTTTGTTGGTGTCGGAAGTACCCCAACGTAAACTTTTCAAATGTTCATTAATTGATGTGTAATTGGCAGAATAAAATTTATAAGTTGTAAATGGTTTCCTAGTAAGCTGTGTTCTAAGATTCTACTGAGAATTGGTTATGATGGCAATGTGATCACTAGCTCCTATAGGTGGATAGTAACCGACTGAAGATATGAGATTATGATCTGTGGAGAAAATTAGATCTAGTAGCGAGGGAGTATTGTTAGCTCTAAAGCGAGTCGGCTCGGTAACAAATTGCTTTAAGTTGGAGTTCAAATACATATTCATAAATAATGCTGCTGGAGAGTTTTTGTCTAGCGGAATAGGAGTTGTCCACCTAAGTTCAGGGAAATTAAAATCACCAAATACTGAGAGATTATTCAGTGTAGTACTGGCTATAGAGAGACTGTTACAAAGATGGATATCTTGTTCAAGACTGGGGCTGGGAGGTCTATAAATGCATGCAAAGTTCAGTGTAACGTCAGCAATTTTAACAGCGACCCAAACCGCTTCAAGAGAAGGAAGGAATTTTGTCCAACATAATGAAAGTTGATTTCAAGCCGCCTATGTAGTTGGAAACGTATATGCAAACACCACCACCTAGCGAATGATCTCTATCTTTTCTGAACACTCTGTATTGAGGAATATTAATTACATTATCACTTATTTCAATCTTTAACCAAGCTTCACTTAAAAGAATTATATTAGGTTTATGAAAATTCACTGATAGCAGAAGTTCTTGAAATTTAGAGTTAAGAGAAGCGATATTTGTGTACAAGCATTTAACTTCTAAAAGGCGTGCGGTATTACTTGTTCGTTTTTATTTTGCTCTTCAAAAACAAAAGTTCTGAGTTCAGTATTATGAGAAGTTAAACCGCAAACCTTGGTACTTATTACAAACTTGACATTTTTAATTTTATTATTTTGTAGTTGCTATATGTACTTAATTTTCGACTTACTTTGTTCCAGAGCTTTTTTGTAAGATGGACAGTCTTTACTAAACACTGAATGATTTATGTCTTTATTACGAGCAGATTAACAGTTCACACACATCTTTGTATTAGAGTGACATTCAGTATGCCTATGATCATCCCCACATTCAGAACAAACATCTGCATTTGAATGACAATTAGCCGCTATGTGATTGTACTTACAGCATTTAAAACATCGCAGAACACTAACATATTTAAAAATTAGCTTTCCCATCCAACAAATAAACGACGTTTGTTAATCAAGTGATTAAAAACATTCACCGAAATTTTTTTGAGAAATAATTGTATAGAATGTGCATAGTTTGAGCTACATCTTGCCTGCCTGTCCCTTCCTTTCATTATCTCGCTTATTTTCTTCTTATACTTGTATATTTAATTGACTTATCCCAGCTTTACACTGGAAGATTCCTCTTTTGCTACCCTTCATGGATTCGCCCACATCTCTAATCTCCATGGTAAATGTCGACCTTCAGTGTCGAGAATATTTTGCAGAAATTCTCGTTTACCAGGCTATCTCAGCCAGTGTTGCATGTATAAAAGACAAGAAGAAGCTTCCACAGAAAATAATTCTATAACTCGTCCAAAGTAATGTCGACGACCTTCCTGAACCCGCAGCGCCTCTATTATACGTACAAACTCCTCCGTATCAAGACCGCTCTCGCTCAGTGCTCTACGACTTAAAATAATAGAGGCGGAAACCGGAAGGGATGCCAACGGACTCTAAACCGGAATCATGGAAAACAGAATTTTGAATAAGACCGAGGATACGGAATTCGCCAGCGTGTGTGTTTGTTTGTCTGTGTGTGTTTGTGTTTTTAAATTGAATTGGTTTTCCACAGAATCCATTTCCAAATGAGATGCCGCAGCGTTCCTCTGTTGGCTTCACACTCGATTTAATGTAGAGCTACATACTGGGTAATATTTGCTCACGATGTTAAGCCAGTACGTGTGTGTACGCTAACGCTGTAATGATAGGAATCTTACTACGTTATTTACCGAGCCGAAACGTTTGTGTAAACGCTTGAGATTGAGTTAGTCTAATGGGAGTTGGAAGGATTGTAATTTGTTTTTGGAAATAATGTCGTTAATGTGAGTTAAATTTGTTTTAAATGTCCAGTTTTAGGATTCGAAATTACGTCTTGTGGGTAGGAAATATGTCGAACTATAGCTGAGCCGTCCGAGCTTTGGACGAGCTAGACAAATCCGTGGATTGTCAATAATGCCAATAACAGTTTGAAATTTTTTATCGTTGATATTGTCCTTTTTCCGTTTATTATCTTTTATTTTGTGACTTGTGTTGTCTTTGTGCCATATTTGACGTTTTTGGTATTACTGATTTTTTTTAAATTTGTGATATTTTAAACAATTTTGACAGTTTTGATATTTTTCATGTTTTTGAGATTTATGATATTTTCGGTATCTTGTCATTTTTGAAATGTATGACACATTTCACGTTATTGATATTTTGGACTTTCACATTTAATCGAAATAATTAAACTCATCAAACATTTAATGAAAATAAAATAGTCTCTTTTACTCGTAGTTTAAGTTTCTATTAATGGAAGAATTTTTGAAAGCCAAGTACTGGCCCACCTTTTTGAACTTACTGTAGTACTGTCTGAGTAGAACATATGTCGGGCAAATGTGGAGAATCTTTACAGTGCCATCTCTCGGTTCGTTCAGGAATCAACTTTTAAAACTTTGTAAGAGGAATGTAGTAATCTAATTTAAGAAGTCAGTGAGGAATTCACTCTCTACAATAGTTAATACAGTAATGAAAGATTAATAATGTGAAGTTAGGTGAGTAGTTGATATACTTCATGTTGGATTGCCTAAAAAAGAGACTCATGTAAAGCTCCCTATAGAGTGTGGAGTTTTATAACCCCCCCCCCCCCATTATTGATTTTTGAGGGGAACAAGATCTTGATCAATAACATCGTAAAATGCTGTCTATTGAGTTAAACGTTTTGAAAAATTTGATGGTGCCTTTGTGATAGTCAATAATGATGATGAAACACAAAAAGCTTACTTTGTTTCCTGTCACTCATTTGATTATATAGGTATAAACTTGACTATAGTTTCGACTCAGAAAAGGTAAACTAATTTAGGGGTTCATATTAATAAATTAAATAAATTATGGGATTAAATGAACGGTCCTCTCGCACACTTATTTATGTATTTGAAACACATCGGTAAATTTGTAAACGCGAGATGTAAATACTTTTCTACACCACACTAGTTTCTCCGAAAATCCTAGATGTAACTAAGATAATTTACAGCTAATTTGATATATATACAGGATAGCTCACTGATCATGTGAAATAAGAAAGTTTCTTTTAAATTGGAAGAATAGAGAGAAATATTTGCAGAGTTTGATGTTGTGTTGCAAACAATACTAATGCCACTAATACTCATGATAATAACTTTACTACAATAATCCTACCATCCATACATGGTTTTTCAGAAAACAAGAGTGGGCAGCAGATTTTAAATTAAAACAGCATTCAAAACAGAAATACTCGGAAATCAATTGTACCAAAAATTAAACCAAATAACGCTCAACCCTCAAAAACTCAAAAAATACGTTTATAAAATTGTTTGCGAATGCATAAATGTTCGAATAACTGGACACAAGGATTATTTAAACTAACAATAACTGGAAAAGTCAAAAAGTTGGAAACGTGCCTGGAATTTTGGTCAGAATATACTAAATCAAAATTCGATCATATTACAACCAGCACAAACAGCACAATACAAAACGAAAAAATAGTCTGCTTTAATTTTATTAAACGAAAGCGATTGTTTCTGTAAAATTCAGCCGTTCCTGGTTACCAATAATCAAGGACGAAACTAATAATAGTAATATCCTCTTTAACAACCCTGTGTCGAGATATTTCATAAGGTTTGTCCTCATGCTCTTAATGGGGTCTCTGGAACATCGGAATTATTTGGTCCCGTCTTATGACAAAGTCGTATTTCCATTTTGAAAGAAGCATTTCAGATGATCTTTAGAATATTCTAGTACTACACTGCATATATCAATTTAGCAGTAAATTCTCTTAGTTACATCACTTTACATTGTCAAACATTTAATGTCAAACGAAATTTGCCATTGCAAACTTTATATTTTTTAAATGTCTTTATTCAGTTGTGTTAATTGTTTATTAGGATTCCGTATATACAATATACGCTTATAATATCACTCCGGATTCCTGCCTCTGTCACATCACAGCAATTTTCTCCTAAACTACTGGACGGAAGAGGTTGAAATTTGGTATCAATGTATAGTTTGGTGACCCGATCAGGAGTACATATCGTAAATGAAGAAATTTTGATTTTAGGGGTACTTCTGGGAGCGAAAACTAAAAAAATCGACCGTCCCCCCCCTGATCTCCGAAACTACTGAGCCAAAAATTTTGAAAAAAATAGGAAATATAGAACTTTACAGGAAAATTAAGGAGAAACCATTAATATTAATTTTGGGGGCCAAGTTATAGAATTAAATGAAAATTTAAAAATATAAAAAATTCAAACGCATCATGTAATATATCAACGAAAGGTCTCATTCTCAGGAACACAAATATATTTTTTTCATATTTTAAAAGAAATTATTTAAAAAGATATTAACGTAAATATACCAAAATTTACCCATTTCCCCCCCACCCCTTACCTCTGAAACTATAAAACGTAAAGTTTTGAAAAAAATTAGAGGTATAGGTTCTGACCTGAAGTTTACTGGAAATATATTTAATAATTTATAATTTAAACTTGATTTGACTTTGACTTGAATTTATTTTGCCCTATATCTTCCAATCTACAGAGCCTCAAAATTGAGACAGTGATTATAAAAGGCTTCCCTGAGAGTTTATTAGTAAAATAAAACTCTAATGTTAATTTTTGGGAGCCAAATTAGAAAATTAAATACATATGTATTCTTATAAAAATCAAGCGAATCCTGAAGCAGATAAAATAAAAAGTCTATGTATGGAAAATGAAAGTATATTTTTTATAAATTTAAAAAGCTTCCTTTAAAAGATAATATTGCAAATATAAGAAAATGCACTCATTCCCTGCTTGTCTGAAACTGGAATATTAGAATCTTGAAGGTGGTACGGAACCCTTAGTATGCCAGTCCAACTCACTCTTTACCAAATTATTTCTTTTGAAAACTGAGTCTCATTTATATCCTGAATCGTTAGGAGCATTTCAGCAATTGTGTGATTCTCAAGAAATCAAATCAGATATGCTACAATTGTCATTCGAAAACAATTAGCAAGTTACTTTCGATCTGCAAAGAGAAACAATACATCATATATCAGATTTATGGTATGCTAAGAAAATTCTGAGGCCCATTAAAGGTGGAGATTTACAGGTTCATCTCACGATCAGCCTTGAAAAACATTTCCTCCAAAACAAGTTAGACCGTAATCAGGACACACTTTTTCCAGAATAAACGCGACAACGCAAAAACCCCATTCGGCCATTTCTGGAAACGGCATCGTCTCTCTGCAATTGAACCTGCTAACAACAGCATGGTACATTAAAAACGATTGAAAAACTAGACTGCTACGATTCAGTTGGCGTACAGCCAACTTTTAGCCTTATGGCCTATTTCAATTTACTTCTTCCTTCACCCGCTTCCCGATCGCATCTTCTCCTCCTTCCACTTTAATTCCCTTAAGATCACCGTACATGATGTTCGACTTAATAATGCGGTCTGACATGGTATCGGAGATTTTGGGCATTACTCCGAGCAATCTGCCTGTAAAACGCATTTATCAAGGAGCGGTTTGCCAAGTTAAGTGCATTTATTGTCTGGATTAAGGATATTGAGCTGTAATATTGGAAATGGATGTTTACTCAAGGATGGAAAAATTCGCCTTGAATGTCTGCAGAGTATTGTGAATGGATGCAGTGCAGATAGTGCACCACTAAGGATTTGGAGGTTTTAACCCGGGATTACGCTCGATATTTCTATTATGAGATTCATTAAAAATTGTCTGACTGTGGAGAGTGTGGAATAAAGCAAATTTAGTTGTTTGAAATCTTATTTTAATAACAAATAAAGTCTGAAATTATAACAATACAAAAATGGTAAGTTTGATTATTAAATTTGATATACAGGGTGAGTTTTTTTTATGATCAATATGGGGATCTCGGAAATTAGCGGAGATAGAGCAATGGTTAAATTGGGAAAGATTTGCACTTTTACTGGCTCAATTTAATGACACTTTTTGTAAAAAGTCATGGCTTACTAGATATTTTGAAAAAACGAAATTCTGTCGATTAGTCAAATCCCTCTAGCTCCTTTGTTTTTATTTTTTTTCAATGGTATAATACTCGATATAGTTATTCATAAAAATAAAGGAGTTATGGATGCTTTTCTCTCTTATTTTAACTTTTAACGTAGTTAGCAATGAAAAAGATTGATTTATTAATAACTATTCCAAAAAACATTGAACGATTTTTTTATTAGGTATATCAGATATAAAGAAAAAAATAAATAGGTACTCACTAAAAACATAAGTAATTAAAGTACATAATAATGGTTACAATTTATGTTCGAAAAGTCCACCATTGTTATTTAGACAAAAAATGCATCTTTTTGAGATTGACATTACCGCTTTCCTAACAGGCCGCCTCTCAATTTCTTGTAATACCGCCTCCCTTAGGTCACCAACTGTCTCATACTTTTTTTGTATACTTTGTTTTTTAGCGCACCCCATAAATAGAAGTCTATAACTGCCAAATCGGGAGACCGGGGTGGCCATTCGCGTGGGCCATTTCTTCCTATCCAAGAGTTTAGCTAGATATTATCTAAGTGTTGTCTTACTAATAACGAGTTATGAGCAAGTGCTCCATCATGTTGGAACCACTCAATTTCTAAACAAGTTTTCCTCAAATTCAAATTATGCAACATGCATGTAGCGCTCCCCAGTAAGTGATTCGTCATAGATAAAAGGCCCCAGAATAGTAGACCCTATGATACCACACCAAAAATTAAAACTAAATTTTATCTGGGGTCGTCCTTGTTCTAAGTGTAAAGGGTTTTCTTTAGACCAGATATGCTCATTGTGTCTATTGAACATACCGCAGTTAGTAAATCTAGTTTCATCTGACCATAACACCTTTAATGGAAACTGTACATTGTCAAGGCACATGTCTCTAAACTATGTACAAAACAAAATACGTCGATGTTCGTCACCAGCATGCAAAGTTTGAGAAACTGAAAGTTTGTACGGGTGGAACTTATGCGCTTTCAGTACCTTAACTACAGTTCTTTGAGATGTGCCAGCTTCTGCCGCAATCTCAAGAGTGGATGTAGATGGATTTTGATTTACCATTCCCAAAAAATTTATTTGTGCTGCTTCGTTAACTTGATTACGTTCCTTTGGTGATTTAGTAAAAGATCCAGATCTGTGTAAACTATCGTAAAGCCTCTTAAATGTACATAGAGCAGGTTGACGACGATTAAAATATCTATGAAACTATTCCTCAGCTGCACGAACTGAATTTTTATGGCATATGATATAACATTCCACCATATTAAGTTTTTCTTAGTTAGAATATTCAATTTTATCACGAAAACTTGTCAATATCGACTGTCAGTTCAGCACTACTAATGGAATTACTCTCAAATGAGGAAACGTCTTTTTCATGGCTACCGACGTTAAAAGTGAAAATAAGAGAAAAAAGTATCCATAACTTCGTTATTTTTATGCATAACTATCTCGAGTATTATATCGTCCGATTGTTTGATGTCATACCCAACTATGGTTTTCATTCTAAAAAAGATAATTTTGTGTCGTATCTCGAAAACGAGAGCTGTCACGCAAATGAAGACTTATCTTCTTATTTTTAACCGACTTCCAAAAAGGAGAAGGTTATCAATTCATCGCGTATTTTTTTGTTGCTTTTTTGTATGTATGTTACCTGATTTCTTCTCCTGGGGCGAACCGTTTTGAATGAATATGCTCCTGTTTAATATAGTATATATCCTGATTGGTGAAACTTCAAATTTTGGAAAAGAATTCTATTGGTAAGGTGATGAAATTTGTGAATGAACACATGCGTGCATATTTTAGTCGATTTTTCGATAGTCCTTATGGATGTGTATAGTTTTTTAACGTTTAATAAATTAAGGAAAATCCCTAGGTGATCTCATATACTTTTCTGCGACGTGCAACTTGCAGTTTTGCAGAAAATCGCCGAAAATTCCAAAATTCTTATGAAAAATTTCATCGATATGACGTAACTGACATTCCCTCATAAATATTTTATTTCCAACGTAATAGTGCGATAATTTTAGGCACTGGAAGTTTGAATTGCGAATTTGAAAATCATCTCAAGCATATAAGTAGTAAAGCATAGTATTTTCGGCTCCTTAAGTCAATGAGTACCAAGCTCGTTTTGTTTGTATACCAGGTAAATACCTATTTAAATGCAAATTTTTCCATTTTGCGAAGACGGTGCTTTTGGTTGTCACATTCTCTCGGCCTAATAGAAAATTTAGTGACAACACATGTCAAAATTTAAACTGCTATTTAGTGCGTTTATACACAGGATGTTTAGTTATAGCAAACAAAATTACAAAGTAAAGTGATAGAAGGAGTTGCATTTATATGATAATTGAAATATAGGACGGAGTAGAATGATAGTGGTCCATAGGTAGCCGTACATACAGGATAATTGGAATATAGGGTGGACTGGACGTTTGGTGCTTGAAATATATGCTGGAGTTGAATTATATTTATACAGTGTGATTAAAAAATGATTTGTTTTATAGCCCATAAGAAGTTGCATAAAGTGTGGAGAGGAATTCATGTTACACAGGGTGATAATACAAAATGTTAAAAATGAAATAATTTACGGGGTAGTTATATTCTGTTGTTGAAATATAGGACAGATTTGACTCCGTAAATATGGGATGGATTCTACTCCGTCCTATAGTTTACAGAAGGCAGCTAACAAATTTATGCTTGTCCGGGGCCAGTCGTATGTACATGATGGTTGGTACATAGGGCGGAGTAGATTTATCTATAGTTATACAGAGTTGTCAAAAAAAAGTTGAAAAAAAAGGTTACATGGCGTGGTCCATAAGGCATAAGTATATTTTGGGCTGATTAAGTCAACGCCTACTAGTACATTTTGTTCGTAAACATTTACCTGTCAATTTAAATGAAAATGTATCATTGTGTAATGTTGAGGCTTTCGATGTTACCTGGTTCTGTCTATTAAGGTTATACATAAAACATAAAAAAAAGGAATGAGAAGTACCTGAGTTCAAAAAAACTAAAAAGTTGAAAATAAAACCTTTAAAAAAATATATAACCGACTTCCAGCTATAACTAAAAAGCTATAAATAATTATAACAAAATACAACTCTAGCAAATAAATAACACATTCAATATTGTTAGGTACCTACCCAGGAAGTAAAAAATGTATACATTAAAAGGTGCTCAGTCTATACAAATTATTTACCTACCAATCTAGTATATTTTTGAAGTCGGTACCAAGCAACAATCATGTTTGATTAAGTAGTAGATAAGTTCGCAGTGAAGGATTTTAGTTTTGCTTGGAACCGACTTCAAAAATATACTAGATTGGTAGGTAAATAATTTGTACAGAAAAGCACCTTTTAATGTTTACATTTTTTACTTCCTGGGTAGGTACCTAACAATATTGAATTTGTTATTTATATGCTAGAGTTGTATCTTGTTATAATTATTTTTAGCTTTTTAGTTATAGGTGGAAGTCGGTTATATTTTTTTGTAAATGTTTTATTCCCCTAAAATCCTTACACGAACAATTAGAATCGTTATGTCAAAAATTCACCAACCGATCTCCTAGTTATGACTAACACCAACTGATTTTTATTCCAAAGATATTGATCCTATCATCCACTGGCCAGACAATACATTATCCAAACCCCCCATAAATCCGCATAATTTATTCCCTGGCCAGAACAGTACACGTCATAAATATGTAGCGCATACGATACATCAATCAGTATTGATAGCCGTCGAACGGAACACCTGACTCTGCATACTGCATCTCATCCTCGAGCATAATAAATTATCAATTTGCGAAAGAAGATGCCGTTCAAATCGATACTACATCATCTAGGAAGGGATGGGAGCCACGTGAACCTTAACAATGTTACGTTAAGAGTGAAGCAAATAGAAACTACCCCACAAGGGAAATTCCTTCTCCCTTTATTGGGCTGTAGGTATTGAAATTGGATCCGCTATCTTATCTGCAGAGCCATGTATTAACCTTAGGCAAATCCACAGGTGAATAATGGGGTTGTGTTGCAAAAATATGGTTGGTATTTGTTGGGGGTACAAAAGGTAATGGACTTTGAAAGCACATAATTCTTAATGAATTTTGTATTGAAGTAAATGTATTTAATGTTCAAAACAGAGTGAATATTTCAAACAATAGGTAGTTGAAAGGAATAGCTATATTTTTCAATAAATACAATAATTTGTTAGACAGTGTCGACCAATATACAGGGTATTCCATTTCAAATAAGCCACCTTGAATATCTTGGTTATTTTTCAAAACTATTGCAATAAGGAAAAACAGGTCGATTTTTCATAATAAAAGGGTATTAAAAAAACGAATTTACATTACAATACAATGCCTCTAAAGCAAATGTTCAAAGTGTCTTCCATTGACTTCCATACAAATAGTACAACCTTGACTAAAAGCCGTCTCTGACATTGTTCAGTATAGTCAGTGTTATCTGACGACACTCCGCTATAATTCGTTGGCGTAGTTCATCCAAATTCTCAGACAAAAATCACAAAAATTTTGGAATTAACATGTCCCCACAAAAAAAAATCCAAAGGGCTCAGACCAGGTGATCGGGCAGGCCATTCTATAGGACCTCTTCTTCCAATTCAGCGACCAAAGTATTCCAAGTCGAAGTATTAATGAACAGGTGCGGCGTAGTGAGGAGGAGCTCCATATTGTTGGAAATGCAATTGCTCTTCATGTAGTAGAGGATTATTTTCTATTTTTTCTATTATCAATGCATTAATTTCATTTTCCAATATATTGTGAGAAATTTCACCATTTAAATTACTAGGAATAAACAGGGGTCCAATTAGATGATTTCCCAAAATCCCTGCCCATACATTTAGTTTTACTGGATGTTGACTATGAGCTTCTCGAAATAAATGAGGATTTTTAGCGCTCAAAAATCTACAGTTATGTCAGTTAACCTCCCCATTAAGTGAAATAGTGCACTCAATCCAAAAGCAAACATTGTACAAAAAATTTGGGTTTTCGATCATACGCTGGGTCATAATTTCGCAGTTCGAGCACAATTTTGAGTTTGGTAATAAAGACCAGCTCAACACGTTCTTGCAATGTGTATACCATAATTATCTATTAAATTTTCAACAAATCAGTAAAGTAATAACTTGACAGATAACTGTACTGTTTCAAATGATCGAATAAAGATCAGAACAGGTAAACAAACTTGCTGTAAATATCAGCAAAAAATAATGTAAAATTAATGAGTGTTTACATTTAATGTTTTTCCTGTATTGTGTGTTATTAGAGGGTGCGGAACATTTTCATCTCAAGGTATTTTAAAATTTCTATCTACCTTTTTTAAATAAATATTTAAAGAATTAATTTATTTACACGCCTATGGAAATAACCTTGCCACTACATCCGTATTCCTACTTTTTCATATTCCAAGAATTTATTTAGGTCAAATATTTCGGCTAGACAACATCTGTGCTCTTAAGTGCAATATTTGGAAATTATTACATTCATTTGACCCAGGGGTTCCCAAACTTATTCTGTTGTCGTCGAACTTAGAGGTATTGTATTGTGTCACGGCTTCCTAGTGGTGTTCAATCAAAAAGGAGAGCGTTTTTGTGGGCAGATCCAATAAATATAAATTAGGGGGGAGTGATAATTTAAAATTACTTACAACTTTTACTACTTATTAACTTAACGAGGGGCGAATGTCATCATAGTATCAATACTGATGTCGGATAAAGGAATTGATACCGATTTGGCGGGAACCCTAAAATCCAGAAAAAATATAAATTTAACCAGTGATAATAACCTAAAACTACTTGCTACCACAAATTTAACGAAGGGGTGAATGCCATCATAGTATCAATAATGCTGTCGGAAAAAGGAATTGATACCGATTGTGGAGAACCCTAAAATCCCGAAAAAATATAAATTTAGCCGGTGATAATAACCTAAAACTACTTGCTACCACTAATTTAACGAAGGGGTGAATGCCATCATAGTATCAATAATGCTGTCGGAAAAAGGAATTGATACCGATTTTAGGGAACCCTAAAATCTCGAAAAAATATGAATTTAGCCGGTGATAATAACCTAAAACTACTTGCTACCACTAATTTAACGAAGGGGTTAATGCCATCATAGTATCAATAATGCTGTCGGAAAAAGGAATTGATACCGATTTTGGGGAACCCTAAAATCTCGAAAAAATATGAATTTAGCCGGTGATAATAACCTAAAACTACTTGCTATCACTAATTTAACGAAGGGGTGAATGCCATCATAGTATCAATAATGCTGTCGGAAAAAGGAATTGATACCGATTTTGGGGAACCCTAAAATCCCGAAAAAATATAAATTTAGCCGGTGATAATAACCTAAAACTACTTGCTACCACTAATTTAACGAAGGGGTGAATGCCATCATAGTATCAATAATGCTGTCGGAAAAAGGAATTGATACCGATTTTGGGGAACCCTAAAATCTCGAAAAAATATGAATTTAGCCGGTGATAATAACCTAAAACTACTTGCTACCACTAATTTAACGAAGGGGTGAATGCCATCATAGTATCAATAATGCTGTCGGAAAAAGGAATTGATACCGATTTTGGGGAACCCTAAAATCCCGAAAAAATATAAATTTAGCCGGTGATAATAACCTAAAACTACTTGCTACCACTAATTTAACGAAGGGGTGAATGCCATCATAGTATCAATAATGCTGTCGGAAAAAGGAATTGATACCGATTTTGGGGAACCCTAAAATCTCGAAAAAATATGAATTTAGCCGGTGATAATAACCTAAAACTACTTGCTACCACTAATTTAACGAAGGGGTGAATGCCATCATAGTATCAATAATGCTGTCGGAAAAAGGAATTGATACCGATTTTGGGGAACCCTAAAATCTCGAAAAAATATGAATTTAGCCGGTGATAATAACCTAAAACTACTTGCTACCACTAATTTAACGAAGGGGTGAATGCCATCATAGTATCAATAATGCTGTCGGAAAAAGGAATTGATACCGATTTTGGGGAACCCTAAAATCCCGAAAAAATATAAATTTAGCCGGTGATAATAACCTAAAACTACTTGCTACCACTAATTTAACGAAGGGGTGAATGCCATCATAGTATCAATAATGCTGTCGGAAAAAGGAATTGATACCGATTTTGGGGAACCCTAAAATCCCGAAAAAATATAAATTTAGCCGGTGATAATAATCTAAAACTACTTGCTACCACTAATTTAACGAAGGGGTGTATGCCATCATAGTATCAATAATGCTGTCGGAAAAAGGAATTGATACCGATTTTGGGGAACCCTAAAATCCCGAAAAAATATAAATTTAGCCGGTGATAATAACCTAAAACTACTTGCTATCACTAATTTAACGAAGGGGTGAATGCCATCATAGTATCAATAATGCTGTCGGAAAAGGAATTGATACCGATTTTGGGGAACCCTAAAATCTCGAAAAAATATGAATTTAGCCGGTGATAATAACCTAAAACTACTTGCTATCACTAATTTAACGAAGGGGTGAATGCCATCATAGTATCAATAATGCTGTCGGAAAAAGGAATTGATACCGATTTTGGGGAACCCTAAAATCTCGAAAAAATATGAATTTAGCCGGTGATAATAACCTAAAACTACTTGCTATCACTAATTTAACGAAGGGGTGAATGCCATCATAGTATCAATAATGCTGTCGGAAAAAGGAATTGATACCGATTTTGGGGAACCCTAAAATCCCGAGCCGGTGATAATAACCTAAAACTACTTGCTACCACTAATTTAACGAAGGGGTGAATGCCATCATAGTATCAATAATGCTGTCGGAAAAAGGAATTGATACCGATTTTGGGGAACCCTAAAATCCCGAAAAAATATAAATTTAGCCGGTGATAATAACCTAAAACTACTTGCTATCACTAATTTAACGAAGGGGTGAATGCCATCATAGTATCAATAATGCTGTCGGAAAAAATTGATACCGATTTTGGGGAACCCTAAAATCTCGAAAAAATATGAATTTAGCCGGTGATAATAACCTAAAACTACTTGCTATCACTAATTTAACGAAAGGGTGAATGCCATCATAGTATCAATAATGCTGTCGGAAAAAGGAATTGATACCGATTTTGGGGAACCCTAAAATCCAGAAAAAATATAAATTTAACCAGTGATAATAACCTAAAACTACTTGCTACCACTAATTTAACGAAGGGGTGAATGCCATCATAGTATCAATAATGCTGTCGGAAAAAGGAATTGATACCGATTTTGGGGAACCCTAAAATCTCGAAAAAATATGAATTTAGCCGGTGATAATAACCTAAAACTACTTGCTACCACTAATTTAACGAAGGGGTGAATGCCATCATAGTATCAATAATGCTGTCGGAAAAAGGAATTGATACCGATTTTGGGGAACCCTAAAATCCCGAAAAAATATAAATTTAGCCGGTGATAATAACCTAAAACTACTTGCTACCACTAATTTAACGAAGGGGTGAATGCCATCATAGTATCAATAATGCTGTCGGAAAAAGGAATTGATACCGATTTTGGGGAACCCTAAAATCCCGAAAAAATATAAATTTAGCCGGTGATAATAACCTAAAACTACTTGCTATCACTAATTTAACGAAGGGGTGAATGCCATCATAGTATCAATAATGCTGTCGGAAAAAGGAATTGATACCGATTTTGGGGAACCCTAAAATCTCGAAAAAATATGAATTTAGCCGGTGATAATAACCTAAAACTACTTGCTATCACTAATTTAACGAAGGGGTGAATGCCATCATAGTATCAATAATGCTGTCGGAAAAAGGAATTGATACCGATTTTGGGGAACCCTAAAATCCCGAAAAAATATAAATTTAGCCGGTGATAATAACCTAAAACTACTTGCTACCACTAATTTAACGAAGGGGTGAATGCCATCATAGTATCAATAATGCTGTCGGAAAAAGGAATTGATACCGATTTTGGGGAACCCTAAAATCCCGAAAAAATATAAATTTAGCCATAATAACCTAAAACTACTTGCTATCACTAATTTAACGAAGGGGTGAATGCCATCATAGTATCAATAATGCTGTCGGAAAAGGAATTGATACCGATTTTGGGGAACCCTAAAATCTCGAAAAAATATGAATTTAGCCGGTGATAATAACCTAAAACTACTTGCTATCACTAATTTAACGAAGGGGTGAATGCCATCATAGTATCAATAATGCTGTCGGAAAAAGGAATTGATACCGATTTTGGGGAACCCTAAAATCCAGAAAAAATATAAATTTAGCCGGTGATAATAACCTAAAATTACTTGCTACCACTAATTTAACGAATGGATAAACACCATCAAATTATCGATGACCATATCACAAACAGGGATTAATACAAATATAGCGGGGAGAGACCTTTGTAGTCCAGAAAAAAATATATTTAAAATGTAGCGGGGGTGATAATCTAAAATACTTAATAATTTAAGTCGCGTCGTACACTTTGGGAAATCCTGATATATATAACCCATTCATTAAATCACATCTATTTGCCGATAATCAGTAACGTGCCGTCAGATTTTTATCTAATTAATTCAATTGATATTAAAGAGTAAAGTTTTTGGAAATAGAAAAAATATTTTATCACCGAACAAATTAATTTATACATACATACAGTTTTGTTTGCTGTTTCTTTCAACTTTGCTTCTATAAAAAATTGTTGAATTTTTATTTTCTTCATATCGTTCTCTGAAACTACACAGTAAAAATAGTACATGTATAATTATATACACTGGCGGATCCAGGGGGAGTGCGGGCTAAGGGGATAGCCCCGCGCAAAATCATCTGAGTTGCATGTTTTTTTAATGTTTATTGTGCTAAAACCGATGTCCTTAAATGGGGGGCTTATATTAGTTTTAACAATTTTACAATAGAGTTGAAAAAGGCCAAAATTATGGCCAAAATGTCATAAATAAAAACTGTAAAATACAAATTCAACAATTGAATGATAATTGAATTGAAATATTTAAAATTGTTATTACTATGAATAAAATTAAAATTATATGAGAAGAATGAAAATCTCGATACATCCCAAATAATAGTTGTTATTTGAATTTGGTAACAGGTTTAAAATGAGTAAATTTCAAGACTAACAAGATATAAAAAAGTCTTTTCTAAAACTTAAAATTACTGTAGAATATAAAAAAATTGTAGATTTTTAACAGTTATGTCAGTTTTGATTTTCAAAGCCAAACAATACACTTTTAATGAATTTCCAATGACAACGGACTTTTATTTAGATCTAGAAATGTTTGGGACTTCAAGTTACAACTCCAACAAGAAGAGCTAGAGATTCGAAAGGTATAACTATAGATATGATGTACAACATTCATAAATGATGTATATGTACGTATAAAACTTACTTGTACAAAAAGAACAAATGGTAATTCCAAACAAATCAAATTGAACCATAAATTATTTTTTAATGCTTGCAATTCAATGTTCCGCCTATGGCACTAGACGACCTTACACCTGCATTTCTCCCCGAGAATTTTAATAGCTTCATAACTATATCGAATTTTTTTATGTAAACACAGGTGGCTGTAGTATTTGTAGTAAATGTTCCAAGAAAATCATTCATTCAATTTATGAAATCAAAAATGAAAAATGTATAATATCTGGTAAGATGACATAACTTCAGTGACGTACAAGAACCTTTTTTATGTAATAGAAATAAAGTGGCAAACATACTGCATTTTTAGTCATAATTAACAAACTTCCTGGAATAATATACTTTTTAAATTTAAAGTTATACAGAGTGAGTTTTTTTTTGATGATCAGTAGGGGGATCTCGGAAACTAGCGGAGATAGAGCAATGGTTAAATTGGGAAAGATTTGCAGTTTTACTGGCCCAATTTAATGACACTTTCGGATTTTTGTAAAATGTCGTGGCTTACTAGTTCTTTTGAAAAACGAAATTCTGTCGATTTAGTCAAATCCCTCTAGCTCCTTTGTTTTTGATTTTATAAAAAAAAGTGTACATATCACAATTGAAGGGAATTGTATCCCGAATATGATTGTCATGTCCTCGTTTGCGTGACAGCTCTCGTTTTCGAGATATGACGCAAACTGTTCTTTTTTTGAATGGAAGCCATAGTTGGCTATGACCTCAAAAAATCGGACATTTTTAAGGCTTTTCAACGATATAATACTCGATATAGTTATTCATAAAAATAACGGAATTATTAATGTTTTTCTCTCTTATTTTTACTTTTAACGTAGGTAGCCATGCAATAGATTGATTTATTAATAACTATTACTTCCTATCCAAGAGTTTGGATAGATATTACCTAAGTGTTGTCTTACTAATAACGAGTTATGATCAGGTGCTCCATCATGTTGGAACCCCTCAATTTCTAAACGAATTCTCCTCAAATTCAAATTATGGAACATGTCTTGAAAAGTGTATTGCAATAAATGCAAGTAGCGCTCCTCAGTAAGTGATTCGTCATAGATAAAAGGCTCCAGAATAGTAGACCCTATGATACCACACCAAACATTAAAACCAAATTTTATCGAGTCGTCTTTGTTCTACATCGAAAGGGTTTTCTTTAGCCCAGATATGCTCATTGTGTCTATTTAACATAACGCAGTTAGTAAATCTAGTCTTATCTGACCATAACACCTTTAATGGAAACTGGATTGTCAAGGCACATGTCTCTAAACCATGTACAAAACAAAATACGTCGATGTTCGTTACCAGCATGCAAGGTTTGAGAAAGTGAAAGTTTGTACGGGTGGAATTTGTGCGCTTTCAGTACCTTAACTACAGTTCGTTGAGATGTGCTAGCTTCTGCCACAATCTCATGAGTTGATGTAGATGGATTTTGATTTACCATTGCCAAAACATTTATTTGTGCTGCTTCGTTAATTTGACGACGTTGCTTTGGTGATTTAGTAATAGATCCATATCTGCGTAAACTATCGTAAAGCCTCTTAAATGTACATAGAGAGTAGATTGACGACGATTAAAATATCTATGAAAGTATTCCTCAGCTGCACGAACTGAATTTTTATGGCATATGATATAACATTCCACCATATCCAGTTTTTCTTCGTTAGAATATTCCATTTTATCACGAAAACTTGTCAATATCGACTGTCAGTTAAGCACTACTAATGGAATTACTTTCAAATGAAGAAACGTCAGTGAAAACAATCTTTTTCATGGCTACCTACATTAAAAGTGAAAATAAGAGAGAAAAGCATCCATAACTCCGTTGTTTTTATGAATAGCTATATCGAGTATTATATCGTTGAAAAACTCTAAAAATGTCCGATTTTTTGAGGTCATAGCCAACTATGGTTTCCATTCAAAAAAAGATAAGTTTGTGTCATATCTCGAAAACGACAGCTGTCACGCAAACGAGGCCATGGCAATCTTATTCGGGATACAATTCCCTTCAATTTTGATATTTACACTTTTTTATAAAATCAAAAACAAGGGAGCTAGAGGGATTTGACTAAATCGACAAAATTTCGTTTTTTCAAAATATCTAGTAAGCCATGACTTTTTACAAAAATCCGAAATTGTCATTAAATTGGGCCAGTAAAACGGCAAATCTTTCCCAAATTAATCATTGCTCTATCTCCACTAGTTTCCGAGATCCCCATACTGATAATCAACAAAAAAATTACCCTGTATACACTTTTCTATGTACTTATACAAAATTGTTCACTACCATTATAATTAAGTCAAAAATTATTTCTCAAAGGATAATGATTTCAGTTTTTTGTTTTTCAATTATAATCAATAAGCAAAATTAAATAAAGTTCTGTTTCTGAACAAAAAAACAATATAAAAATGCCATCAAATTATTATTGAATAAATTAGATATACAAATACACGTCCCGAGTTCAAAACGTCAATAAAAATCAAGAATTTATAAAAAGCCTTGATTTGAATTACTTGAAAAAAATATGAAATACGAAGGCTGCCTTTTATATTTCGGAATTGGACAACCCTAGTGTTGGAATCTGACAACTGACAGCTCTATCGTAAAGTTTGAAATTTTTGAGGTTATACGTACTCAGAACGTTTTGACATACGAGCGCTATGTGTTGTTTACAATAACTTAAAGGATTCATCTCGGCCAAAAAATGCAATTAAAGCGTGAACATTCTCGTGCGATTATTTTTTACAACTTTCGACGTGGATTAAGTCAGCAAGAGTGCATGGATGAACTTAATTTAATTTTTGGCGATGAAACTCCATCAAGGACCACTATTTATCGATGGTATGGTGAATTCAATCGAGGTTTTAGTTCACTCCAAGACGAATTTTGTGAAGGTCGTCCAAAAACAGTTGTTGTTCCGGAAACCATTGATGCTGGGCGCGAACTGATATTGCAAAATCGTCATGTGACCTATCGTGAGATTGAGTCAACCTTACACATTAGTGGGACCAGCATACATTCAAGATTGCATAAACATTTGAATGTCAAAAAAAAATGTTCGCGTTGGATCCCACACAATTTGTCAATCGTTCAAAAAAAGGCTCGTGTCGATTGGTCGAAAGAAAAGCTCAAAAAATACGATCGCGGTGCTTCAAAATACGTTTATGACATAGTGACAGGTGAAGAATCATGGATTTACGCGTATGAACCCGAAGTAAACCGCAGTCGACTGTATGGGTGTTTCAAGATGAGCAACAACAAAAGTTATTCGCGCACGAAGCAAATGATCGCCAGTTTTTTCGAAAAAACTGGACATGTCGCAACCGTACCATTAGAACAACACAAAACAGTCAATTCTGAGTGGTACACAATCATTTGTTTGCCAGTTGTCTTCCAAGAAATGTGTTTAATGGAACTAGTTCAGCTTTTATAGAATGGATGATAACTTTTATTAAGGGAAAATTGTATCCGCTTGTTTCATTTTTTTTTTTTGTTAAGAATGTTAAAAGTCGTCAATTAGTAATTGGAAAACTCAAGAAAATCGGTTCACAAACATAAGAAAATGGTACCGAACTCTTTTGCATTTGCGTATTGTTATATAGACTTTTAATAAAATACAGATCTTTAAAATGTCAGTATATTCAATTTAATAAACTGATTTGTTCATTTTCTTCATAGTGAAGATAGCAATACACTAAGAATGTAGGACTTAAAAAATGAAAATAGTTTTTCTCAATATCCTCTTAAACGGATTTTAAAAAATTCTGAAATAGGGATTGAAAGGAACTACTATTCGTTAGTTTTGATAGCTGTTTGCATTCAATGACCTACTAAATCATATCAGCGTACATGTTATTCCCCCAGTTCTCCATTATAGGTCCAGTAAAATTCTTCAGCTACCTTTTTCCCAGATTTATTCACATTTTCCTTTCTTATAACATGTCCGAAAATGTTCTTCATTCATTGTTTGGGCCCCTTTATACTGAAATAACACCGTAGTTACACCCCTTCGATCCTTTATCGGCAACCTGTATTGAAATTGGATCCAAGTATCTTATCTCCATTCATATGATTCATCCCAAAGGCAGATCCTCCGACCTTTATTGGCTGTATACCGACAATATTTCACAAGCATGTAAATCTATCAAAACCGAAAAAAGGAAGACGATGTGGTGGTGTGTGTCCATACTAAATCGACGATATTGGGGCGACATTGAAACCAATTGAAGTCGATATATAATTTATATAGCATATATATTTGTGTATGGAGAACGCCTGGAAGCCAACCAGGGTCGATTATTCAGAGTATCGGTTTTATATTTTTCAAACGAGAGGTGGGAATATAGATTATGTATGATGTTGGTGTTGCTTGTGTGGATTCGAGGAATGATTTATTAGTTTTGGTCTGATTTATGACATTTTGGACATAAACAATGAAATATTGTATGTTCGATGTGTAATGCGTTCGTTTTGTACGTTACAAGAATTTAAAATAATTTAGTAAATTACATGGGAAGCTTTTAGTGGAATGTCAATGAAATTAAAATTTCGTTTTGCTCGATGCTTGGATTTAAATGTAACTTGATATAATATTCTTGTTTTAAAATAATAGTATGTAATATGTTTTTTAATTTTGTACCGATTTTTCAAATCGTTAAAAGCATGTGTCAATTGTTAGTTTCAAACAAATATATTACTCACAAATTAAAGCAAACCGAACATCATTGGGATTATAGCTGGTTCTGCTTTTTCCGAATTTAGACCGCGTAATTTTTTTGTATTAATTTATTTATATACCTAATCCGGCATATAAACAAATTTTTCCGACGTTTCGTCCACATTTATAAAGGGCTTCTTCAAGGATGAGTAAGACAAAACAAATGTTACTTATCTTGCGGCGACTCTATTCATTTAGTATTTTTCTCATAAACACACTTTGAAACTTCACTTTATTAAATTGTTCTAGATTTGTAGGTAATTAATTTGTACAGAATGAGCACCTTTTATTGTTTACATTTTTTACTTCCTGGGTAGGTACCTGACAACATTGATTGTGTTATATATTTGCTACAGTTGTATTTTGTTATAATTATTTTTAGCTTTTTAGTTATAGGTGGAAGTCGGTAATATTTTATTTTTAAATTTTTTATTTTCAACTTTTTAGTTTATTTGAACTCAGGTAGTTTTCATTCTTTATTTTTTATTATATATATATCACCTTAATAGACAGGACCAGGTAACATCGAAAGCCTCAGCATTAGACAGTGATACATTTTCAATTAAATTGACAGGTAAATGTTTACCAACAAAAGGTACTAGTACGCGTTGACTTAATAAGCCCACAATATATTTATTCCTTATGGACCACGCCATGTATCCTTTCTTCAACTTTCTTTGACAACTCTGTATACCTATAGATAATTCCATTCCACCCTATGTACCAACCATCCTGTACATACGACTGCCCACAGACAAGCATAAATTTGTTAGCTGCCTTCTGTAAACTATAGGACGGAGTAGAATCCATCCCATATTTACGGAGTCAAATCCGTCCTATATTTCATCCATAGTATATAACTCTTTGTGAGCTACCCCATAAATTATTTCATTTTTAACATTTTATATTATCGCCCTGTGTAACGTTAGTTCCTCTCCACACTTTATGCAACTTTTTATGGGCTATAAAATAAATAATTTTTTAATCAAAGTGTATGAATATAATTCAACTCCAACATATATTTCAACCATCCTGTATATGATTTGTTTACGTCCACATCATATACCAGTTTTTTAATCACCCTATATAATTTTAATTTCACTTCTAAATATTCTTGTTAATGCATTACTCGAATCGGAAAATATTGCCGTTTCTTTCAAAAAGTTCTCCTTAATCAGAAGGCGTTATCAAAATATATATAATTTTAATTTCACATTTTTTTCAACATTTTTATACCACCAAACGTCCAGTCCACCCTATATTCTAACCATCCTGTATATACGGCTAGACAGCCTAATTTATATTTCAATCAACATACAAATACAACTTCTATCACTTTACTTTGTGATTTTGTTTCCTATAAATAAACACCCTGTGTATAAACGCACCAAATAGCAGTTTAAGGTTTGACATGTGTTGTCACTGAATTTTCTATTAGGCCGGGAGAATGCGACAACCAAAAGCACCGTCTACGCAAAATGGAAAAATTTTCATTTAAATAGGTAGTTGCCTGGTATACAAACAGAACGAGCTTGGTACTCATTGATTTAAGGAGCCGAAAATACTATGCTTTACTATGTGCTTGAGATGTACATAGAAAATTTTCAAAGTCGCAATTAAAACTTCCAGTGCCTAAAATTTCCGCACTATTACGTTGAAATTAAAATATTTATGAGGAAATGTCCTTTATCTCATTTCGATGAAATTTTTTATAAGAATTTTGGAATTTTCGGCGTTTTCTGCAAAACTGCAAGTTGCACGTCGCAAAAAAGTATGTGAGATCACCTAGGGATCTTCCTTAATAGATTAAACATTAAAAACTATACACATCCATAAGGAGTTTTCGACAAATCGACCAATATGTTAGGGATATTGGTCGATTTCCTTGTATGCATGTGTTCATTCACAAATTTCATCACTTTACCAATAGAATTCTTTTCCAAAATTTGAAGTTTTACCAATCCGGATATATACTCTATTAAACAAGACCAGATTCGTTCAAAACGGTTCACCACAGGAGAAGAAATCAGGTAACATACATACAAAAAAAAGCGAAAAAATACGTGACGAATTGATACCTCCTCCTTTTTGGAAGTCGGTTAAAACTAGAGGAAATAGGTGAGATTGGAGCACGGAACTCAGTGTTATTGTAAAAGAGCATCAGAAAAGATAGAAGAAAGAGAATACACAACACAATATTGGGGCAGGTAATTATGTGTTACAGGACGAATTGATAACCTCCTCCTTTTTGGAAGTCGGTTAAAAATAGGAGAAAATGGAAAAAGAATGTAGATAGAAAGCAAGATGATAGATTCCCTAAGTAGAAAAGGACAAGAAGTCTTCTATATGGTTTACTTCTATTATCTATTTCATTTCTTGTCTCTGTCCACTTATGAATTGTCCGTATGACTTTTGTAATTCGTAGAAGTCGTCATCTATATATTCAGGCAGAAGACGTATTGGTAGACCAACAAAAAGTTGGGTGCCGTAAAGGGCAAAAGCCTAATACTCAAAATGGAGGAGAAGACGGAGGACTGCATTTTCAAATTGGCCAAAACTAAATAGATATTTAGTTTTACAGATTATTGTAAGTATGAAACTAGCTTTACCAATATCCTTCATCAATAATATCACGACATCGAAACAGTGTCGAGTAAACTAATGAATTGGTTACCAACAAAAGCGTATTTTCAACCCTCCGTCGTGCGATACCTTCAGTTTTGCTAATTCACCCTCATCGAGAGTCCCCGTTTACATACAAAACAACCCACTCAATCCTGCATTGTCAATTTCGAAGGTTCAACGAAAGACCACGCTTCGCCCTGCCAAGCCTCTTCGATCCAATTAGACGTATTGAAATCGGAATTAAACCTGTTTAATCCTAATTCCTTGCCTTATTTGTTGGATTTGCATTTTGTAATCCCCATAAGACGGAATTAATTTAGGGAATTCGCCGCATTTCCAGAGATCTTTCTCTCTCTTTTCGACGTCGCCCTGTCGCTAGTTGTCTTTGTCGTCTACCCTCAGTCTCTCTCTGTTCGAAAATAACGTTTGAATTATCACAGCATTGCAGACGCCAGCGCCCTCTGGCGACTTGATTGCAATCAGGGAAACGAGCAGTACTCAGGAGAGGAAAGGGGGCGATGTCGCCGTCACGGAATGTGATTCCTGACCCACTTGACACGATGATCTTAATAGGTTTTCGTATACGGGATGGTTGAAGAAAGTGATTCTACATATAAAGGACAACATCCTGGATTTGGAATAATTATTCGCATATCTGGAACTTGTTGCAAGTCACAGTTGAAAATTGAAGCTAATAGATTTCTTAAGGAAATTTATATGTATCATATAAAAGATAATTAATAAGAACCATAAATGACAACTTATTTTCAGAGAAAGTTAAGCTTGATAATCTATGGACTATATTTGCATCAATTTTATAGGGTCAGCTTTCTCAACTACAGTTTTCACAAATTATTTCCTCATTAGGTTAGTTTAATATAGTGTACGTTTGTCTGTTATAATCTGATACAAAACTTCTTGAGTTTTGCCCAAACAAATATTGGACTTTTCAAAATGAGACTTCGTACTTTCACAAATTTTATAGGGTCTGCTTTCTCAACTACAGTTTTCACAAATTATTTCCTCATTAGGTTTAGTTTAATATAGTGTACGTTTGTCTGTTGTAATCTGATACAAAACATCTTGAGTTTTGCCCAAATAACTATTGGCCTTTCTAAATGAGACTTCGTACTTTCACAAATTTTATAGGGTCTGCTTTCTCAACTACAGTTTTCACAAATTATTTCCTCATTAGGTTTAATTTAATATAGTGTATGTTTGTCTGTTGTAATCTGATACAAAACCTCTTGAGTTTCGCCCAAATAACTATTGGACTTTTCAAAATGAGACTTCGTACTTTCATAAACCTTTGTGAAATCCAGATTCTGAAAACTACAATTTCCCAAAATCTTCAACTTGTATAAAGGTCATTCTTTTTAATGATAATATTTGGTGAAGGCGCGAATATTAAATATTTGTAATTATTGTTATTCGAAGAAGTACAGGATGACATTATTTAAAACTAAAATAAAATTAGATAGAAATAAATGTTAACTAATTGATTTCAGATGGAGCTGTGAGACAATATTCTATAATAAGGAACTGACTAACTCATATATGGAATGCAGTATGTTTTGCACTGACATGTGACTCCAATAACCTAACTTTTTGAAGGTTAAAAACGCGTGCTGTGAAATTTTTTTTAGCTTCTGCGTGTTCTTTTTCATAGCATCTAGCATCATCGTGACTTTATACAAGGGCTTCGGGATTAGGGAACAAAAACAAATATTAATCATCGATTTTCGATCGCTTTATTGTTTTTCAAAATATTCCCCATGAAGATCTATACACTTTTGAACCAATTGTCGAAGCACTTTTTCCACTCTGATTGAGGTATCTCCAAAACATGCATTCTGAAGACAGCAACGGCTTCTTCAGGTGTCGAAAAACGTTGACCTCTCAGTTTGTATTTTACGTACGGGAATAAAAAGAAGTCATTTGGTGACAAGTCAGGACTATTCGGCGGATGACTCATCAAATCGATGTTTTGAGTGGTCAAAAATGCAGTTGTTTGAGCCGATGTGTGAGAGCTCGCATTGTCGTGGTGAAGAGTGATACGTCTTCGGCGGTTGGTTTTCCTCATTTCTTGGAAGACAACTGGCAAACAAATGGTTGTGTACCACTCAGAATTGACTGTTCTGCGTTGTTCTAGTGGTACGGTTGCGGCATGTTCAGTTTTTCCGAAAAAAACAGGCGATCATTTGCTTGAAAATGCTTCGTGCGCGAACAACTTTTGTTGGATTCGGCTCATCTTGAAACACCCATACAGTCGACTGTCACTATATCATAAACGTGTTTTGAAGCAGCGCGATCGTATTTTTTGAGCTTTTCTTTCGACTAATCGACACGAGCCTTTTTTGGAACGATTGACAAATTTTGTGGGATCCAACGCGAACAAATTTTTTTGACATTCAAATGTTTATGCATTATTGAATGTATGCTGGTCCCACTAATGTGTAAGGTTGACTCAATCTCACGATAGGTCACATGACGATCTTGCAATATCAGTTCGCGCACAGCATCAATGGTTTCCGGAACAACAACTGTTTTTGGACGACCTTCACGAAATTCGTCTTGGAGTGAACTACGACCTCGATTGAATTCACCCTACCATCGATAAACAGTAAAATTAAATTAAGTTCATCCATGCACTCTTGCTGACTTTAATCCACGTCGAAAGTCGTAAAAAATAATCTCACGAAAATGTTCACGATTTAATTCCATTTTTTGGCCGAGAAACAACACATAGTTCTCGTATGTCAAAACGTTTTGAGTACGTATAACCTCAAATATGTCAAATGATAGAGCTGTCAGTTGTCAGATTGCAACACTAGGGTTGTCCAATCCCGAAATATAAAAGGCACTCCTCGTATTTATCAAAATAAAATGCAAATGGCTGCCGTCATTTGATATTGAAGGATGGAATCGAATGAATACTACAGCAGTTAGATTCTCACTTTTAGTTGAACATAAATTTGAAAATGGTACTAAAAATTGTTTTCCGTTGTTTCAGGTATCCCGGTATCTTCATTCAAACCAGCTTTGCAGCCTTTTCCTACCAAAAAGGATGCGTTTCTGACCAACGACATCAACAACGAAGAACCGTACCTTCCTCCTTGTACAGACATCAAAAACCTCTGGACACCATGCGAGTGCCATCTAGAGATGTGCGTAGGCTGGTACCCCTGCGGACTGAAATATTGCAAGGGTAAAGGCCAGAGCAAAGGCTCGGTGATAAGTTATAGGTGTGGTATTAAGACTTGCAAAATGTGCCATATGTTCGCTTATTATGTGTCTCAAAAGCAGCAGTGCCTGTGGGACGAATGACCTTAGTACAAAATGTAGTTCTTGTACAGTTAAAAGGACTAATGCCTTAAATTTGCTTCAAATGACGGACCAACTTGCCTTAGTGCTTTCTAGGTGTACATAATTTTAAAAATCGGTCGGTGCATTACATTATTTTTGGTTGAATGGTTTAGAAATTAGTTGTTTTAAGTTGCAATTTCTATTTGAAATTTAGTTATTTATTTTTAAGATTTTTGTTAAAGCTCTGCGAACTCATATTTTTATTCTAAGGTCATTCTGAACTTCATACAGTGTGGAACAGCTAAATGGTCGATAACAAGTAAAGGAGGCGTTGGGAAAAATACTGGGACACGTCTATTTGTATTTTTTTTTCAGGATATTGCCTATGTTTTTCTGTCAACCAGTGAGGATTCTCATTAGACCAATAGCGCCAATTTTGACGATTAATATGACCGTGAAGTGTAAATGTGCTCTCATCAGAAACAGAAATACCTTCTCGAATCGAAATCGTCTTCCAGGAGCTCCCGGTTTGTTATCATTTTATAGGGATGCATTTTACTTTCCTTTAATACTCGAAAAATTGATGTGTGGCTAATCTTTGAGCGGTGGGGCTGCTTTTCGACCAGAATTATGTGAATTTTCTTGAAACTCAAGCATAACATCCAATTTCGTATTATCACTTAGAGCATTGTCAGCTTCTTTTTTATCTGTCGTACATGACCAAGCTCGCGAAACTGCTTTTCTATTTTGCTAATTGTTCCTTGGGATACAGGCGGCAAATTTGGAAAATTTTCGTAAAATAAGCATATTTTGTACATTTCTGTTAAATGAACCATTTTTCTGATATTATTAAATTCAAAAGATAATAGCACTGACACTGATCATCACTGTCATGCAGGCAGACAACAAGATGTTCAGGTTATGAGTTTTAAGGAAAATAAATAAAACTGTTTTTTTTTTTCAATTCAGTAAAAACGAACGCGGGAATGGTTTTTGCTTATCAAGAGCAAAATAGGATTTAAGTATTGAGTGTAATGTTGCGAATTTGTGAAATAAAATAATTTTCTTTTTTTAGTTTTAATTATTGTAATAAATATGAAAAAAATTAATATTTTCGAAACAGTGGAAAAGTGGGAAATGTCCTACACATACATGAATTATCTCTAGAATTTTCTAGAGGATCCAAAAAATAAATAATATACAGAGGCTTGCATTTAAAATAAGAAAGTGTTTATTGGCCACTATCACATGGCACACCCTATATAATTTTTTTATTCCGTTTGGCTGTTCCATACTGTATATCATTTGTAAACAAATAATTTGTAATAATTTTTGCATTTCCCTTTATTACATGGTTAAGTCTGTACTGTAGCTACTTAGCAATGGGCAGCTATTTACTTTTATTTGAAACAAACTTGATGAAAATTTTGGATAAATGTGTTTTTCAAAATCATTTCATTATAATAATTAATGAATTTTTCACGTATATACTACTAGTTGCTTGTATCTGCAGAATGTTTCAACCTTAAACTGTTCTTCAATACCATTGCGTATTAACGAAATTTATTTCTTATTGACTAAACATGATTTTTGACGGTTTAACTAACTTTTAGTCATTTATAAATGTACCAGCCCGCCTACTTCAGCTTTACGCTTGATCACCAAATCAGTGTTTTATTTTGGTGGACATATACAGACTGGTCAAAAAACCTCTGAATAACTTTCGAAGATTGAATTTTTTTGAAAAATATTCAATACAGATTCAGCATTTTGCCTGGCTATCTATCGTTGACCTTGATCTTGACCTTGGCGGTCATATCAAGGTCACATTAATTTTTTCAAACAAGAACCTCCAATTTTTAACACAGTTCCACCAAAGTGGAAAATTTTGGGTCCAGAATGACCTTGACCCTGATCACCACATGACCAGGACAAAGATTAATGGTCTTCTAAACGTTGTTTGTGGCATATTCTTGATTACTTTTATGTTTTTTTGGGCAATAACACCACAATAGAAATAAAACGACGTATATTGCAGGAATACCAAACGTTTCAAAGTCTATTCTGACTTTGTTGTCAATGGCTTTATATTTATTGATGTAGATTGCAATCTACATCAATAAACAAAGTAATAAAGATTAATGGGTTTTTACAAACAGGATCTTATCTGGATTTGCAAGGGCGTAATATTGGATGACCAAACATGACCTTGACCTTATGTTGACCTTGACCGTAAGATAGAGGTTGATATAAAGCTCAAAAGTATTTTTACAAGTGAGAATTCCATCGTTTATTCCAGATTCCGAAAGAGCCCAAAAAACGTTTAAAATGACCTTGACCGTGAAATTAGTCATAACTTTGACCACGTCCAAGGTCAAATAGATTTTTTCAAATAAGAACTCCCAATTTTTAGTCTGGATTTAAAGGGGGTGCAGTATTGAACGTCCAAACAGGACCTTGACTTAATTGCAATTGGTGGTCAGTTCAAGTATACAAACATTTATGAGTATTAATTGATTACTGAAACAAATTATTTATGCAATAAATGTCATATATGTCACGCTTAGGTCATCAATGATATCCGACGGTCACAGTGAAGATTTGATAAAAAATAAAAGTCTAAACTTTAAAGAGACGAATGATTTTAACTTATAGTCAGATCAATGTCGTTCTGGGCATACAATTTTTCGATCTCAACGAATCTGGAGAAAAATAGGGGTTCTTATTTGAAAAAAAAGGAATTTGATCTTGATATGCCCGTCAAGTTCATAGTCTCGGTAACCAAGGGCTAATACTAAAAATGGTATGTTTGACATTTTTCAACAAAATTTCTTCCTTGAGTTATTCAGGGGTTTCTTTACTTTTGGACCACCCTGTATACAATTAAAAGTTATCCTAGGACCTCATCGCAACGACACACAGTGGGAAATATCGGAAAAAATTCTACGCACGCGCCGATTTAAGTCGTACCATCGTAATTTTTTGTTTGATATTCTTTAAATATCCTCAACTTTACTATTCAGATGCAAAAAATACACTTTTCTGTAAACAAAGTTTCACACACGACTTATATGAACCATTCGCCTCAATATTAAATAATTGTATAGGAACTAATTTGAAGTAAAATGGTCTGAAAAATCTGAAAAATGTATTCATATGTTTTTTGGGTGCCTAAGTTCACAGCCACTCTTATTTTTACCATTCAAGGACATTTAAAGGTCGTACCAAGGTCAATTGAAGGTCAAATCGAGAAATAATATCTAACAAATCTGAAAAAGTTTATAAATTTATTTTTGGGTTCCGTAAGTTAAAATAAGCTGTTAGTTTCACAACTGAAGAATATCTGAGGTCCTATCAAGGTCGTATAAAGGTCATTTAAAGGTCAATTCGATAAAAACGCTCCGAAAAACTAAAAAGAAAATTATACGTGTGATTTTGGACTCGTTGAAAGAAAACCTGCTGTAAGTTTCAACACTGAAGGACCACTAAGGTTGTATCAAGGTCACAAAAAGGTCATTTGAAGGTCATATCGATAAAATCGCTCCGAAAAGTTAAAAAGAAAATTATACGTGTGATTTTGGGCTCGTTGAAAGAAAACCTGCTGTAAGTTTCAACACTGAAGGACCACTAAGATTGTATCAAGGTCATACAAAGGTCATTTGAAGGTCATATCGATAAAATCGCTCCGAAAAATTAAAAAGAAAATTATACGTGTGATTTTGGGCGCGTTGAAAGAAAACCTGCTGTAAGTTTCAACACTGAAGGACCACTAAGGTTGTATCAAGGTCAAACAAAGGTCATTTGAAGGTCATATCGATAAAATCGCTCCGAAAAATTAAAAAAAAATATACGTGTGATTTTGGGCTCGTTGGAAATTTTTTTATCGATTTTCTTGATTTTCACTTCAACTGTATTACTTTCCATGATACAACCTCTAGATGACATTGAATGGTAAACATAAAAGCGTATTTGAATTCAGTTACTCCACGAATATACCCATAATTTTTTTTTCATACCATTCTTGTCGATTTGACGCTCAATTGAGCTTAAACCTAAGATGAAGCTTAGCCAACTTCAAATTTGTAATTACATAGAAAACTTATTATTATCCTGGTCAGGTGCTGTCTTAATTCTTCGATCAAATATTCTTTGAGTAATTGAATTCATATACGCTTTTATGTTTACCATTCAATGTCATCTAGAGGTTGTATTATGGAAAGTAATACAGTTGAAGTGCAAATCAAGAAAATCGATCAAAAAAATTTCAACGAGCCCAAAATCACACGTGTAATTTTTTTTAATTTTTCGGAGCGATTTTATCGATATGACCTTCAAATGTCCTTTGTATGACCTTGATACAACCTTAGTGGTCTTTCAGTGTTGAAACTTACAGCAGGTTTTGTTTCAACGAGCCCAAAATCACACATATAATTTTCTTTTTAATTTTTCGGAGCGTTTTTATCGAATTGACCTTTAAATGACCTTTATACGACCTTGATAGGACCTCAGATATTCTTCAGTTGTGAAACTAACAGCTTATTTTAACTCAAGGAACCCAAAAATAAATTTATAAACTTTTTCAGATTTGTTAGATCTTATTTATCGATTTGACCTTCAATTGACCTTGGTACGACCTTTAAATGTCCTTGAATGGTAAAAATAAGAGTGGCTGTGAACTTAGGCACCCAAAAAACATATGAATAAATTTTTTCATATTTTTCAGACCATTTTACTTCAAATTAGTTCCTATACAATTATTTAATATTGAGGCTAATGGTTCATATAAGTCGATGTGAAACTTTGTTTACAGAAAAGTGTAATTTTTGCATCTGAATAGTAAAGTTGAGGATATTTAAAGAATATCAAACAAAAAATTACGATGGTACGACTTAAATCGGGGCGTGCGTTGAATTTTTTCCGATATTTCTCACTGTGCGACACCTACCCTGTCCAATTGTGACTCTAAACCATTCAAGTAACGACTCAAAAAAACACAAAAAAATCACCAAATTTGGTCCGGCCATCTAGAAGAAGTTGGGTCACTGATACACGTATATAATCATTATACAGGGTGTAACAAAACATTGGGATCGGCTATTCGATTGTGACCTTAGATTTGACCTCAACTGTGACTTTGAAATTCACGTGAAAGTCAATGTCTTTTTTAAAATTGTAACCCCCTTATTACTGCATAGATATTATAATTAATGGCGAAATAAATTAATTGTTTATACATAGTATTATCAATATTTATGAAGAAATAGTTATTTTTCTCAAACTTTTCATCAAGCTTGTACTGTTTTGAACTTATTTTGAAAAAAATGTCGATAATTAAAAAATACCCCAAATCTGAAACTGATGTAAAATATACAGAATAATTAATCGTTAGCTGTGAAATAAAAATCCTTGTACATAAGCCAAAGGATTTTCCTAGATGACACTACTTCTGTGAATTATGTTTGCTTTTGAAAATGTTATAAGTTTATATTACGTTTACCTAGTTGGTCTTTGTAATTCAGAATCACTTAGTTTCCCAATGTTTGTTCATTTGCTACATTAGGAATATTTTTAAGATTACTCGCTTAATTTTTTCTACCATTACTAATTTGTGAGAACCAATCATGTCATATAAAAAACGATGTACATAAAGTTCGCTTGTAACTAGAAGAGGTAATATTTAGGTTTTAATAAATGTAAATATTTTGATAAACGAAGTCTTTCACTATCCTCCCGCTTTTACTTTTCCCAAAGAAAGTAAAGAAAGTGCTCCATCCATTCCAGCGTTTTTGTCACCGAGATTAATCTTTTCGAGTGGTTCTCTGAGTGCATACTTACAAAGGATACGCAGTAATGAGAGATGGTGGAGTTCTCGAAGTGCAAGCCGTGAAAGGGTAAGTACATCGAGAAAAATATTAGATGGCGATACTGGTCTCAGAGAACCGAAAAAATTAGATTAGTTGAAATTTAACCAAGTTTTGCTTCAACTGTAATACTGTAATTACTTTCTCAACAAGAAGTATACAGATCAACTCTTTCCTGGGGACACAGGCCTCAAAGGCTACCATCGGAGTATTCCTCGAAAATTTTAGGTTATTTTTGGAAGTTTACCTCTTGGTTACCGATTTTAATATAAGACCACGATACGAAAATTTGATTTGTTTATAAAATTGACTTGGAACAAAAAGTGTTATGTTATTTCAGAAACAATATGTGATACAAGCGTGTAGATTGATATAACAGAGTGATCCAAATGTTTGGAACGCCTGAAATTTCTGCAGAAAAACATTTTAGACAAAAAGTTTAATACGAGGGCTGCATTTTACATTTCGGGATTAGAGAACAAAAACAAATATTAATCATCGAAAATCGGTTTATTGTTTTTCAAAATATTCCCCCTGAAGATCTATACACTTTTGCATGCGTTTGAACCAATTGTCGAAGCACTTTCTCCACTCTGATTGAGGTATCTCCAAAACATGCATTCTGAACGCAGCAACCGCTTCTTCAGGTGCAGAAAAACGTTGACCTCTCAGTTAGTTTTTACGTACGGGAATAAAAAGAAGTCATTTGGTGACAAGTCAGGACTATACGGATGACTCATCAAATCGATGTTTTGAGTGGTCAAAAATGCAGTTGTTTGAGCCGATGTGTGAGAACTCGCATTGTCGTGGTGAAGAGTGATCCATCTTCGACGGTTGGTTTTCCTCATTTCTTGGAAGACAACTGGCAAACAAATGGTTGTGTACCACTCAGAATTGACTGTTCTGCGTTGTTCTAGTGGTAGGGTTGCGACATGTCCAGTTTTTCCAAAAAAACAGGCGAACATTTGTTTCGTGCGCGAATAACTTTTGTTGGATTCGGCTCATCTTGAAACACCCATACAGTCGACTGCTGTTTACTTTCGGGCTCATACTCGTAAATCCACGATTCATCACCTGTCACTATGTCATAAACGTATTTTAAAGCATTGCGATCGATTTTTTGAGCTTTTCTTTCGACCAATCGACAAGAGCCTGTTTTTGAACGATTGAAAAATTGTGTGGGATCCATCGCGAACAAATTTTTTTGGCATTCAAATGTTTATGCAATTTTGAATGTATGCTGGTCCCACTAATGTGTAAGGTTGACTCAATCCCACGATAAGTCACATGACGAACTTGCAATATCAGTTTGCGCACAGCATCAATGGTTTCCGGAACAACAACTTCACGAAATTCATCTTGGAGTGAACTACGACCTCGATTGAATTCACCATACCATCGATAAACAGTGGTCCTTGATGAAGTTAAATTAAGTTCATCCATGCACTCTTGCTGACTTAATCCACGTCGAAAGTTGTAAAAAATAATCGCACAAAAATGTTCACGATTTAATTCCATTTTTGGCCGAGATGAATCCTTTAAGTTACTGTAAACAACACCTAGCGCTCGTATGTCAAAACGTTCTAAGTACGTATAACTTCAAAACTGTCAAACTTTACGATAGAGCTGTCAGTTGCCAGATTGCAACACTAGGGTGGTCCAATCCCGAAATATAAAAGGCAGCCCTCGTACATAAAGTTCAGGATTTTTCCGTAGCTACCTAATTGGTGACTTTGACCATAACCTTGACGGTAACTATGAAGGTCATTAAGGAATCGGAGAGAAACGGAAATTTTACCTTCAAATATTATACTAAGCAGGTTTTAGCAAGATAGAGTTACGCCTCATTACGCAAGAAGTGGTCAGAATTATTTGAATGAATAATTCAAGTAGAGGTGTAGTATTTGAATGACCACCGAGATCCCCTGATCTAACCCCACTTGGTTATTTCCTGTGGATTTACATCAATAACACCGAGGAGCGTAAGCAATGGATACGAGATGAAATTGCTGCCATGGATCCAAAAATCATTCAGAGATCTGTACTGTTTATAACCTCAATGCTTATTGTCAAGAAGTAGGTGGCAACCACAAGAATAACTGATACCAAACTTCTCTTTGCCATAACCAACTGGGTAGAAACGTCTTGCCTATTTATTATTTATTTAGCGTATGGCAATAGTATACATGAGTTGATCTTATAATATAAACAAATACGAAATTACATTTAAACACTCACAATACACAAGAACAAGAATAAAAGCGTACAGAGTAAAAATAGAAACAGAGCATTTGTAAATAACAAGTCCACACATAGTAATCACAAACTAACAGATAGGTTCTTTATCCATTCAGTCTCTTCAGGAGGGAGAGTATATATATCCGTTATTGTTCCCTGGTAGGCCGTAAGTTTACAGTCTTGGTATATATGTTTGACTGTTTGACTGCCCCGTAATCACAATTGTGCATGGGTTGTTTATTCCATTTATACACCATATCTGCGCAGACCCTTGTCCCTTTCTAATTCTATTTCCGTATTCCATAAATCGAAACCCGCAGGTACCTCATAGATGCTCACATAGTCGAGTACCTCTGGAGGGGCATCCTCCCTCCAACCTGCATCCCATTCCCGGAGGTCCCTGAAATCACTTTCATGCAACGCTTTCGCAGTCCTGATTGGTGGATGTTTGGATTTCAGCTTTGTGAGGCAAGGAGTTGGTATATACTCATGGATAGGCAACTCCGGGATATCCATTATTTTCTCGTATTCTCGTAGGAGAGCTTCTTTCCGTCGGATATTTGGCGGCATAATATGGCTGAGAGTTGGGAGCCAGTAAGTTGCTGTAGATTTTATGCAACCCGTTATTATACGCATGCTCCTGCGGAGCTGAATATCAACTTTTGAGACATGGTGGCTGTTCATCCATATGGAGCACCATACTCAGCCGCGCTGAAGACGAGATCCATTGCCGAACATCGTAAGGTATCGGCAGTTGCTTCCCATGAGGTTCCACAGAGCTTTTCCAGAATGTTATTCCTCGTTTGGATTTTTCAGCCGTGTTCTCTATATGTTTCCTAGATAAGAGAGCGTTCTGTCCAGTGTAATACCCAGGTATTTTGAGTTCGGATTGTACGTAAGGCGTTTACCATTCCAGAATATTTCAGGCTCTTGATTAGCCTGTTTATTATTTAGGGGAAAAAAGGAACACTCTGTTTTGCTGGGACTTGGAACTAGTATCCATTTTTTATAATAAACATCCAAAGTTTCGAGATCTTTTTCTAACATTCTCTGTGCTACATCAAAAGATTTAACTTTCACCGCTATAGCCAGCCAGCGTACCCAAATTTATGTGCAGTCGTTGCAGGAAGATTAGCGGTGTATAAATTAAAAAGGACATGAGCAATTACGAAGCCCTGAGGAAGGCCATTATTTAGAATTCTCTGTTTGCTGGCTTTGCCGTTCATGATCACTTGGAATTTTCGATCAGAAAGCATCTTATTCAAGAGCCTTCCAAGTTTTTGACAGGGAATCACATGCAGAAACTTATAAAGGAGACTTCATAAGCAGCTGTTAAATCTATGAAAACAGCCCTGGTTTTAAGACATTCCAGTTATCCTGATTCAATGAATGTTGTCAGACTTATCACTTGGTCCGTGCAGCTTCTACCCGGTCTAAATGCAACTTGTTCGATTGGAGTGTTCGCAAGTAATTTGTCTTGGAGTCTATTGAGTATGAGCCTTTTCAAGAATTTGTAGCAGGTGCTAAGGAGGGAGATCGGTCTATAGCTGTCGACTCGTGATTTTGGCTTTCCAGGTTTTAGAACGGCAATTATTTTTGTTCTTTTAAATTCATTAGGCAGTTTACCAGTGTTCAGAATGTCAGTTAAAAATTTTGTTAACAACTGTCTAGCATAGGGGCCGCAGTTGATGAGAAACTCATTGTGAACTCCATCAAATCCCGGAGCCTTTCCTACTTTTAGGCTGAGAGTCGCTGCACATATCTTATCGATGTTAAATTCTCCAGAGAACTCGGATAACTCTGGGCTTGACTGTTTTAATTCCTTTAGTTCTCGTTTTATGATTTTGGTATGCTTGCCTTAACAGACTGGGTACACATTTAACGTTCTTTCCGTGGTTAAAATTAGGAGCTTTCATTTCAAAAAATCTATTTGACTTTATAATGACCTTCAGGGTCAAGATCATGGTTAAGATCACTAACTTTCTGTATTAAACACTTTTCTCTACATTGCTTTTCTATCGACTTATTCGGCCGTTTCCGTACTTTTGGATCACCTTCTATATACTCTTCTGTTGAAAAATAAAATTTACGAAAAAACGACTTTAATTGTGGTGCAAAACTTTTCTTATCACCTATGTATTGTCGATAGTACGATATTTATCTTAGGTTGTTTTTTATAAAATTACGGAAAATCAGAAAGTTACAGCGCACTTCTGAAAACTTATTCTAAATATTAGCTGACAACGTCCAAAGTTTACGACTTTTACTTTATTAAATCTTTCACATATTTTACTTTAAGGCAGGTTTATTTTATCTTTTCGGGTATAGCTATATTTTGTTCTAAAACTATTTTGTTTATTATCTAAATCGAAAACTCCCCTACATATACTTCCAACAAATTAGCTCCAACAATTTCTGCAAGAACTTAAAATATGTGCGGAGCTTCGATTTTGCTATTTTTGCAAAGTTTGAATGTTTCCGAAAGTTGTAAGTTTTTATGAAATCAATTTTGTAAATAATTAATAATTTCTTGAGAACATCGAAAGTTTCAGTTTAAAGACTAACTATTAATAATTTTAACAAGCTAAATAACCCTTGAAAGTTTAAGGAAACTAAAACTTGGCCAAGAAGTAGTTTTTAAAGGTCGTGCATAAGTAATTGCTTCGAAAGTGCAAAGGATTTATTTATTTAAAACTGTCGAAGTTCCCAACAACCTCCTTCGTAGAGTAATTGGTACGAAATATATTGAGCAAGGTGCTTAAATATTTGAGAAGTTGTAATTTGTAGTATTTACTGCAGTTTCTACGATCGAACTTGTAATTAATGACTTATTTACGAATAGAATGAAAAAGCTGAATTCGTAGACGAGAATACATCAATTTGAATAAAGGATGAAGGCCCCAAGACATTTTACTAATGCCTTTGTCCGTTACTAGGGACTATTAAATATTTATTAAATATACGTACTGCCTAGTCCTTATACAAAACTTGTGACTAACGTTTTACTTTACTGTAATTGATCTTCGCGGTGCCCTTTTTCCTGAAATTTTGTTTTCGTTTAAAGCAATTTGAGAGATATGACGAATTTTTTAAAAGAGCCATTTTTGAAAATAAACTTTTGATAGGTTAAGGCTAATATTATCTTAAGTAATATTATAAATGTGAAAGTGACTTTATTTGTTAAACTTTCGTGCTTATACCACGAATATTGAAATAGAATCAGATGGAAATTTGGAGGCTACTTTTTGCGAAAACCTTATTGAGGGTGTAGTGAGGGAGCTGGTAATATTTGTATGAAATTTTTTATTGCGTGGTCTAATTGACTCAAAATTTGCAGAATTATTGTTTATAATTGACAATTAAAGAATGTTTTTCACACTACTCTATTTCCGTAGAATTCGATTAATGATAAAAACACAATCTGAATTGGAGACCATACCCTCTGCCTTATCAGAAGTGATTCTGTAACTGGCGACGATATTTTAACAGTATTACCTTATGGGGGACAAATAAAAACTTTTATAGTGAGTGTAAAAATGTTGTAATTGATCCAAAGAAAGTATCTCCTGCAATATAGAGAAATTGTAGTCTTGAAGTATAAGACAGCCAGTTGATACATAGTAGAGGTCAACTAAGAATGTGTTTTTGAAACATTCTTATGAGACTAGACCAATTGGCGTGTAAATACCACGGGTGTGGCTATTAGACCAATTAACGTGTAAATACTGCGAGAGTGTCTATGAGACCTATAGACGTGCAAACTGCGCGGGAGTGGCTACTAGCCCATTTGACGTGTAAATACCTCGGTTGTGGCTATTAGACCAAGTAACGTCTAAATACTGCGGGTGTTTCTATGAGACCATTTGATGTGTAAATGCTCTCTCTTTATTTTTGTATTTAGGACAAACTTTACGTTTCTCACGTTTGACACTTTTTACATTTTTAGTACTTTCCAAATTTTCACACTATCGACATGTTTGAGCTTTACGACATTTTTGACATTTTTAAGAGTTTTGATATTTTTGTCAGTTTTGTTTTTTGACTTTTTAATATTTCTGACATTTGTTATCAATAAGAGAAATTTGTTGCTAGTTAGTTCGTAGGAACTGAATATTTAAAAAATGACTCATTTAAAGTATTGAGTCAATCTGTCAGTTATACAGTGATGGCCAAATGTGTGGAACCAAGTGAATATATCTGGAATTATTAAAGATATCAAAATGAAATTTGGAAGGTGGATATTGCAGTAGATTGCGTATTTGTTTCCATCTTTTTTTACAATTTTGAACTTCCTGTTTTACCGGAAGTAATGTCGATTTTAAAATTTACAATGAAACACCCTGGATAGTATTTTAGTTTCTAGTGAAACATTTTATTGCGCATACAAAAATATCGGGTTTGATATTGTTTACTTCAATACCTACTGAGATATTAACAAAAAAGTAACTAAGAAAAGGAAAAATTCGATGGTAGCTAAACTCGTTTCAGATTTCATTTACGCCCGATATAAAAAAGCCGCTCGGTAAGGATTGGTATTTCTATTGGCTAATTGATGGCATTATACCGTCACGGCGAACAGCACTGCTTGTTCCATAGTCGAATACACGTGCGTTTGTTTAAATCAGGCCCAAATTAAATCTGAATCAAAATTAGTAGTTCATGAAACTCATTGCAGAAATGACAGTAGTTGTCCTTATTCTGGTTATTTTATTTGAACGTAAAAAGATTTTATTGTTTTAATTTGATCGTAAAATGGCCGAATTAAGTGAAAGAGCAAGAATAGAAATATTAATGATGATTGGGTATGGGGAGAGGAACAGGAAGCATCAAGAAGTTTGTGACCTTTTTAACATTGTTCATTCGAATACACAAATATCCCGTTCAGTAGTGACGAAAACTTTGCGAAGGTACGACACAAGTGGAACAGTTAGCAATTTATCAAAAAGTGGACGGTTAAAAAGTGCAAGTAATGAAGGTGTAGCTCAAAATGTTGCTATATCTTTGGAAGAAAATCCTCACTTATCCACTACCGACCTCGCCAATATGCATGGAATTAGCCGCCGTTCAGTACAAAGGATATTAAGACGAGAAAAATATCATCCATACGAAATTCGCCTCGTTCAAGAACTCTCTGAAGACGATGTCGACAGACGTTTGCAATTTTGTGAAACGATGATGGATATTTGTAACCGTGATAATAATTTTACAAGAAATGTGGTGTTTTCAGGCGAGGCTACATTTTGTTTAAATGGTACGGTTAATCGACATAACTGCCGCTACTGGTCGCAAAGTAATCCTAATTGAGTACAAGAGGCTCATACACAACATCCCCAAAAATTGAACGTTTTGTCCGGCATTTATAACAACAGAATCGTGGGACCCTTCTTCCTACAAGAAACTTTAAACGGAGATAGGTATTTACAGGTCTTGGAAACACAAGTTATTCCGGCATTGGAGGTAAATGGACAATTACCAAATAATATCTGGTTTCAGCAGGGTGGAGCACCACCTTATTACGCTCGCATTTAAAAAAAAGGGGTACTTATGAATGGCTTGTCCGAAGTCCCGACCTTAATTCACTAGACTCTTTTCTGTGGGGTTACCTAAAGTCTAAGGTTTATGTTGATAGACCAAATAATTTGCAAGAATTAGCTGCAAGTATAACTCAAGACATCTAGAGAATTACACCGGAAGTAATAGCTAATGTTACTAGAGAATTTAAAACCGACTTGCTTATTGTCAAGAAGTAAATGGTGCTCAGTTTGAACATCTAATACATTAAATTTAGTTAAGTTTCAATGTTTGAAAATCACTTAGATTTACTTAATAACTATGATTATGTATTTCTTTAATGGATATTAGATTTTTCCTTTCCTTAATTACTTTTCTGTTAATATCTTGGTAGGTATTGAAGTAATCAATATCAAACCCGATATTTTTGTATTCGCAATAAAATGTTTCATCAGAAACTAAAATACTATACAGGGTGTTTCATTGCAAATTTTAATATCGACATTACTTCCTGTAAACAGGAAGTTTCAAATTTAAAAAAAAATTGGAAACAAATAGGCGATCTACTGCAGTATCCACCTTCCAAATTTCATTTTGATATCTCTAATAATTCCAGAGATATTTGCTTGGTTACACACATTTGTCCATCACTGTATATCGCTTTCTATTTTAGAGAAACTGATTTTTCTTATAACAAACAGTGTCCTCTGTATGGTTTTCTGTTTTTTTTTTCAAATATACTGATTGTTCTTTAAAAGATTTAGAAAGCGGTAAAATAAATTTTAATCCTTATTCTGAATTCACCCTATTTGCGTAACTGAAAATCCTCGAACGCCTTAATCTGCTAAACCAATATTTATATCCCCTACTTTCATAATACTCGATCATTAACTCAGTTCCCATTATTAAATTCCTGCTCGCGAGATCAACATTCGGAGTCTCGAAGTTCTCTTATGTACTCAAGTGTTTGGTACACATAATGAGTCGACTTTATTAAGGGAATCTAATTTCCAGAAGCTATTGTCTTAACAAAAACGTCTGGAGAAATTATTTCTCAACTTATACTTCTGAAACTTCTGGCTCCTTATGCGACCTTATTTCCTGAAACACTTAGTTAATAACCGGCTTGTATACATTTTCTTATTATGAACATCTGTTACTTGCCGTGGTGTCACTTCCTGTTTATCATAGCGTTACACTCAGAGAAAATCATCTGTGCCACTTCCGTTTGGGAGAGTATTTGCATAATTTTTTGTTTCTTGAAGTAATCTGTTTAGTATATCAATTTTTACAAACGTAATTTCAAGAACTAGGGTTTTTCTCACTTGTCGTAAGTTGAAACACACCCACACACCCACGATGCAAATAAAGTTTTTTACAAATGTCTTAAAAGTTTTCTCAAATTTCTGTTTGACAGATTCGCTTCTCTATACAGGGATCCCGGCTTATATCTGCAGCAAAGGTTACAGGGGGAAAGCTTTAGAAGAACCGAACTGGTTAATTTACTAATATGTAACAGTAATTATCAAAACATTTACTTAATCACGTAAAATGAAGTTTTATTTACTTCTTAAAGCACCTTTTGTAAAACTCAGTTAACACGTTTATGTTCTGACACTTACTGAGAAGATATTTTGGCAAACCAATATGCCGTTTTACTGCATGTCATTTTACGTACCATATGGTACCAAAATAAAGATTGCCCTCCTCATTTTACTGGCCTAATTTAATGACACTTTCAGATTTTTATAAAAAATCATGGCTTACTAGATATTTTGAAAAAACGAAAATCTTTCGATTTAGTCAAATCCCTCTAGCTACTTTGTTTTTGATTTTATAAAAAAAAGTGTAGATATCAAAATTGAAAGGAATTGTATCCCGTATATGATTGTCATGTCCTCGTTTGCGTGACAGCACTCGTTTTCGAGATATGACACAAACTTATCTTTTTTTTTTGAACCGAAACCATAGTTGGCTATGACCTCAAAAAATCTGACATTTTTATAGCTTTTCAACGATATAATACTCGATATAGTTATTCATAAAAATAACGGAGTTATGGATACTTTTCTCTCTTATTTTCACTTTTAACGTAGGTAGCTATGAAAAAGATTATTTTCACTTTGACGTTTCCTCATTTGAGAGTAATTCCATTAGTAGTGCTGAACTGACAGTCGATATTTACAAGTTTTCGTGAAAATGGAATATTCTAACAAAGAAAAACTAAGTATGGTGGAATGTTATATCATATGCCATAAAAATTCAGTTCGTGCAGCTGAGGAATACTTTCATAGATATTTTAATCGTCGTCAACCTGCTCTATGTACATTTAACAGGCTTTACAATAGTTTACGCAGATATGGATCTTTTACTAAAGCACCAAAGGAACGTAATCAAATTAACGAAGCAGCACAAATACATGTTTTGCCAATGGTAAATCAAAATCCATCTACATCAACTCGTAAGATTGCGGCAGAAGCTGGCACATCTCAACGAACTGTAGTTAAGGTACTGAAAACGCACAAGTTCCACCCGTACAAACTTTCAGTTTCTCAAACTTTGCATGCTGGTGGCGAACATCGTCCTATTTTGTTTTGTACATGGTTTAGAGAATGTGCCTTGACAATCCACAGTTTCCATTAAAGGTGTTTTGGTCAGATGAATCGACATTTACTAACTGTGGTATGTTCAATAGATACAAAGAGCATATCTGGGCTAAAGAAAACCCTTTCCATGTAGAACAAAGACGACCCCAGATAAAATTTGGTTTTAATGTTTAGTGTGGTATCATAGAGTCTACTATTCTGGGGCCTTTTATCTATGACGAATCACTTACTGGGGCGCGCTACTTGCATTTCTTGCAATACACTTTTCAAGATATGTGGCATAATTTGAATTTGAGAACTCGTGTAGAAATTGAGTGTTTCCAACATGATGGAGCACCTGCTCATAACTCGTTATTAGTAAGACAACACTTAGATAATATCTATCCAAACTCTTGGATAGGAAGAAATGGCCTACACGAATGGCAGTTATAGACTTCTATTTATGGGGTGCGCTAAAAAACAAAGTATACAAAAGAAAATATGAGAAATTGATAGGCAGTCTGTGAGGACAGCGGTAATGCCAATCTTAAAAAGATGCAATTTTTGTCTAAATAACAATGGTGGACTTTACGAACATAAATTGTAACCATTATTAAGTAGTTTAATTTTTTAAGTTTTTAGTAAGTACCTACTTATTTAGTTTTTTCGTTATATTTGATATACCTAATAAAAAAATCGTTCAATGTTCTTTGGAATAGTTATTAATAAATCAATCTATTTCATGGCTAACTACGTTAAAAGTGAAAATAAGAGAGAAAAGTATCCATAACTCCGTTATTTTTATGAATAACTATATCGAGTATTATATCGTTGAAAAGCTCTAAAAACGTCCGAGTTTTTGAGGTCATAGCCAACTATGGTTACCATTCAAAAAAAGATTATTTTGTGCCATATCTCGAAAACGAAAGCAGTCACGCAAACGAGGACAATATGACAATCATATTCGGGATACAATTCCCTTAAATTTTTATATTTACACTTTTTTTATAAAATCAAAAACAAAGGAGCTAGAGGGATTTGACTAAATCCACAAAGAATTTCGTTTTTTCAAAATATCTAGTAAGCCATGACTTTTTACAAAAATCCGAAAGTGTCATTAAATTGGGCCAGTAGAACTGCAAATCTTTTCCGATTTAACCATTGGTCTATCTCCGCTAGTTTTCGCGATCCCCACACTGAACATCAAGAAAAACTAACCCTATATAGCCTTCTCTTAAAATAAATAGAAACCAGTTTTATCATGTTGCCAAGAATCAGTTCTACAATAGAGAGAAAATGTAATTGTGTAGACAAAATCAGTATATTTTGGCAACCAGAAACATAAAGCTAGGAGAATATATGACCTCAATGCTTTAAGTGTATAGAGGTATGATCCGTCATTTAAAGAAAATGCTAATATTGGCAGGAAGGCTAGTAAGTGTAAGTTTTTCTCAAATATTTCAAGTATTTGAAAAAGTATTTTTCATGACCAGCTAGATTGCCAGTCACTATATAAAATTATCAGTGAATTTATTAGAAATCTATAAACAGTTATTACATATTTGATATTTTCAAAATTTTCGAAATTTTTTTATTTTGAACATTTTAACAACAAAGCAACTCCATTGTTGTCAAAATGTTCAAAATAAAAAAATTTCGAAAATTTTGAAAATATCAAGTATGTAATAACTGTTTATAGATTTCTAATAGATTCACTGATAATTTCATATAGTGACTGGCAATCTAGCTGGTCATGAAAAATACTTTTTCAAATACTCCGTCCTCTATTTTAGTTAGTCGGATGACATTTATAAATTGAATTCCGTCAAAAATGTCCCACCAAAAATCATTTCAATGACGAATAACAATCACCATAATGAACATCCATTATCGAACACAAAATGTTCACGTTCACAAAACACGAGATACAAAAGCGACAGAAACGTGTACAACGAACACAGAACGGTAACACCGAACACGACATTATTTCTATCTTTCGCCGATTCATAATTCACCCATCCGTCCATCAATCAGCATTCGCATGAGCTTTCGCTAAGTAACAATAGAAAATCACACGCGATGGGGCCGGGGAGGGGTTGGGAGGGACGAAGGACAAACCATTAAAACGATTGAAAGAGGCTCTTCCATCGGGGAGCACTCGAAATTGCGGGAGAGAGCAAAAGCGTGCCTAATGTACATATCGGCAGCAGTTTTCATTCAATTTTTCTCTTACGTTCTGATTGAAAAATGCTTACATCGACTAGAATTCTGAATAAAACACGATTTCGAGCTGAATTGAAAAACTCAGGCTTCAATGAGTAACAAGTTTGCCTTCAGTATGAAAGAAATAAAGTAATTATTTTACTCGTTGGGGTTTTTTAAGCTATTTGCTTTATCGCTATATATATTAAAAACACCTATGTGGGTTTGAAAAAATGCATTTGGACGTCTCAAAGCTCCTCTGTACGTAAAACAATAAGCGAAAATTGGGAAAATTTGCAGATTTTTCAGTACTGGTCATATAGCAAAATTGCTGCGGCATTGTATTTCTAATAAGCGAATGGTTTTCCGCGTGCATTTTCACTATTTTGGTCCGGAAAATTGAAGATTTCCAAACTGAAAATAATCATTACATGTTTTAAAACATAGTCCTACCCAATGTCTGTTTCCGATATACTGAAAAAATTATTGAACAGATTTTCATGTGGCTTTCTCTAATAGAAAAAGTAATTCACGAGGAAGGTTTAGTTATATGATTGTTAAGATGATTTTGTAAATTGTTTGGAATATAACGATAATTATTGAAGGGTCTAATCCCTTTGACACAAAACAAAGCATGGTGGTTTATTTTTCAAAGTTCTACAAAAAATCAGTCTATCTATCTTTTAAGGGTAGCTTACTATAACTATTCTATATATCTAGATTAAAAAAGTGTGCATTTTGAAAGCTATTTAAACGGGCACAGTATATATGTATGTACTCTCTGACAAAGAACACGCAACACCCAGAAAGAGATGTTTTTTTAATATTATGTATAGATACGGTACGTGGATGACATATTTGCTATATCGAATACCAATGATTTTGTCATGCATCTTTACAGTAGGATTGCTTCTATTAAATTTACATATGAACAGGAAAATAAGGGTACTCTACCATTTTTGAATGTATTACTTTTAAGAAATGATAATAATAAGTTAGGTTTCGCAGAATTTTCTGATCTACACAGAGTCATATGTCTTGATGACTCAACACCTCTGCGACTGACAGAACAACAAGTTCAAGTATACCACCAGACAACTGATCAGAAACTGCTCAAATGGAAAGAGAAGCCGCTCAATGGAAGACATATAAATGACGTCAACCAAGATTATGTCGACAGTTCAGCGTCGAACTACTGGTTGATCTCTGGTTATATGTATCCTGAAACGGAAGGCTTTATATTGGCAATCCAAGATCAAGTCATTCCAACTAAGAACTATCTAAAGTACATCGTCAAAGACCCTTCTATGAACAACGACAGATGCAGATATGGTTGCCAAACATCTGAATCTATCCAGCATATCACAGGAGGTGGCCAAGCATTCGCTGCAACTGAATACAAAGAACGACACGATGCTGTGGCCAAAATACTGCACCAGGAACTAGCGCTGAAACTCGAGCTATCACAGTCGGTAAAAACACCCTACTATATATACAAACCAGAATCTATTTTAGAAAATAACAACTATAAATTCTACTGGGACCGAACGATATTGACCGATCGGACTGTTGCTCACAATAGACCAGATAGTTTTGGTAGATAAAGTAACTAGAAAAACAACCTTAATTGGCATAGCAATCCCTAACAACAATAATATAAATATTAAGCAGACTGAAAAAATAGCCAAATACAGGGATTTAGAATTTCAAATTCAGAGACAATGGGACATGAACAACACTCGAACGGTACCAATTGTTATGTCAACAACTGGAGTAGTCCCAAAACATCTATTAAACAATTTGAAATACCTCGGTCTGGACGAACATCTTTACCAACTGATGCAAAAAGCCGTCCTGTTAGGAACAGCCCGGACGGTCCGAAAGTTCATGGGAAACTGCCGCCACTACGCCAACCACGGGCCTGATAACCTGGCAAGGGCTCCCACAGAACTAAACCCTTTTGATATATAGTATATCTGGGGTTTAGTGAATTCTTCCCTAAAGGTACGCTATGCGTGTCTTAGAGGGAGTGTATGCTGCCATACATTGTATGGACTAGTCGGGGATAGTTAGAGTTTCATGAATATAGGATGGATACTAGCACATGTAGATATTTACCTATAACTTCTTTTCACTGTCAAAGACATAAAATGGCGGAAATTCATTTCCTTCTATATAGGTTGTTGACATTCCTTTTTAGCATGGAGAGGACTAGAAATGAAAATAATTAGAGAAATATCTACATGCAATGGTTATTCAACAGATAGATAAATTAATTAGGAAGAAGCAGCTTCGGTTACGAATGAATGAATCGTCAACTTTTCTAAATGAGTCATAAGAATTCAAGTTTGTCTCTGTTCCGCACAGTCGTTATACGAGAAGCGTTAGTAGATAGATCATGAGAATACTGGCTCACTTTCCTTAAGGGACCAAAATCAGGTGTACACGTATTGCGTATGTTATGGTGAATGCGCTCGTACCTGTCTTGAACAAAATAATAATAATTTCTCTCTTAGTATCATCACATGCCGTCTTCAGGATAACCAACCGTGATATCAACCCTTTACAAGCCAACATTTGCAAGTGTGCAGGTGTCGCGTATATTATGGTGAATGCGGTGGTGCCAATTTTGAACTAAATAATTATCTTGACAATTACATGCGTTTTTTTAAAATTACACATACATTACCAAACACTATACACATTATTCATACATATAATTGCAATAAATAACCCGCCCGAAGCGATTCCACCACGTACCAGCTCGATTTCAAAAACTGATTTTGATCCCAAAGAAAAGTGAGCTAGTATTCTCATGATCTATCTACTGACGTTAATATATTTTTTTAAGAACTTGGTATGAAGGCGGTGTATAGAACAACTACAGCACTACAGAAATGGTTGGGTAATCCTAAAGATAAACTTGCTTCTTTCGAGAATTTGGGTATTTATGAAATCAAAAGTTACGATTGTGATTTAAAGTATTATGGACAGACACGCAGATCTATCAGTACCCGTTTCAAAGAGCATATTGTCCAGTGGAAATACGGAAGAGCGGATAAATCTAGTGTTGCACATCATGCTTTAGAACATAACAACTCCGTAGATAAAACTTTTTTAAAATTAGTTAAATAATTTTGGGGAACTGGACTCTTACGAAAGCATAAGGATTTATAACAATAATAAACTAATGAATTCGGACAAGGATCCTATTCCATACAGCTGTTAGACCTTCTTAGTAACCATCAACAATTTGAAAAGGTTACAAAAAAGTTTCAGGTGAAAAAATCCAGCTGCAGAAACTTAATACTATATGTTATTCTTCTTCACATGTGGTATTATGCGTAGTGTTCTTTGGTCCTTAATTTTTCAGAAGTAGCACAACTGTCTGGTAATAGACTTACTAACTGTAAACAGAATTTTCCAGCTGAACTTTAATTTTACCAGTTCTTTTCAAACCCAGTGACTTTTTATGCACAGTATCTCAAATGACCGTGACAGAAATACTACAATGATGAAACTCATATTGCTTATATGAAACAAGAAGGTTGAAAGCAAGTTTCTACAGCCAAAAATGGGCAAACCATTCCTACACAGAGGATTGAGCAGGTGTATAATAAAAAGATTCCGAGATAGGAAAGTTAATATTATCTTAAAGCAAAAAGTTTCATAAGAATTTAATACCATGTTATCTGTAATATCAAAATTAAAACCAACTAAAAAGTACCTCTATAATAGAACTTTTAAGAAAGACTAGAGATTTCTTTGAAAATTTTCAAAATTTACCCTAAATAGTCATAAAAAATTGATGAAAAACGTTATACTTGCTGCATTAAAAGAGCTCATGCTGAGGGTGCTGTTTTTTTTTAAATCTGTGTCTCATTTGACAGAGGAAATTTGGTACAGCAACTGACCAATTTCCAACAGGGTCTGTAAATTTTATATTTTTCTTTGTTGATTTTTTTACAACTGATATCTTCATAAAATAGTATTAATTATTCGCACAAATATTTCTGAACACAATCCGCTTGGATACTACATTTATTTAGAACTGCTAGAAAAAATTCTATTTGTCATAACCAAATATTTTGACTTTTATAAAACTTTCCATTTAATTTATCTAAATAAAAGTCCCGTCGCACGCCCCTGGGTGATTCACCGTCCGTATTCCCATCAAGATAAAGCAAACTAAGTTAGCTGTTGGTATAGTATGTGCTGTACCAAGACGCACGTAGCAGGCTATATATAGTGCAGATAGAGCTTCTGTATAGAGCTAACAACTGTTATATATAGAGCGCGCAATTGAGACACGATCCTTCTAATTAACAGGAGCATATAGTCTATAATTATCTGTTGATGCAGTTATGTTGGTATACCAACGCTCAGGTGAAGATAACAAGAATATACCGAAGTGTACGAGACATTTGAAAAGTCATATCAAATATTTGTGCAAATTTATTGAAGGAACACGACTTTAACTGTACTCTAATCTAGCTTTCTACTCTAATTTAAACTAGATGTTTGAGTACCTGAATAAGTTGGATAACCAACGAATGTGGTGCAAAAATTATAAATAAATGTTAGTCACTTCTATTATCCAAAATACAGTGAGACTTTTTTTTGAAATTAAAGATGAATATGAAACAATAATGGTTCTTATTAAATTTACAGCAAGAAGGAGTGGATATACGAGAATTAAAACTGATTGGGACCTAATCTAATTTTTATTGTGACCTAGAACTTATATAACTTTAATAAAAAGGTTTTTTGAATTCACTTTGCGAGTTCTACAAGCTTTTAAAAGATACGAGCCAACTTTGAAAACACCCTGTATATGCAAATATAAGTGTTTTCTGAATATCCAACTGTTACTAACTTACAAAATCACATTACTGCAATAAATATACTATACAAACAGGATCTCGCAGAATGACTTAAAGAATGGGCAACAGATATAATATTAAAACATAATATAATTTAAATCAAGAAATACACTAAAATCAGTTATATCAAAAACAAACCCAAAAAACACAACTCAAAATAGAAAATAATCGATTTATAAAATTCGCTGTAAAGGTAATAAATTCTATATTGGAGAAGCCCCTAGATCTCTAAATGTTCGAATAAATGAACACAAAAACGACACTTTAAAAAGTCCAAAATTTGTGAACATGCTTGGGCATATAATTTCAAATTCAGTTATGTTAAACAAAGAAGCACACAACAAGAAACATAAATTAAAAGGGTCTGCTTTACTTTCGTTAAATAAAAACGATTGTATCGCTACTACCTCCGTAGAACTCAATCGTTCCTGGTGGCCGATGATTAAGCAAGAAATTGCTAATGGTCATGTCCTTGTTAACAACCCAGTATCGAGATAGTTCAAAGGGTTTTTCCTAGGTTTTCCCTTATGATTTTAATTGGATCACTGACTCAACAAAATTCTTTGATCTTACAACAAAGTCGCACCTTGGAACGCTACATAAAATTCTGAAGATCATCCCTTCCAAATTCTTCCAATTTGCAAGAAACTTTATTATTATATGATCCTTAGAAGTTTCTGGGCTACGCCGGAATATTCTCAAATTAAATCCTGTTAGTTACGTCGAAGTCAAATAATATTTTCAAACATTGTAATTTTAAATTTTAGAATTATTCCTTTTTTTCATAATTTTTTACTGTTGAAAACGGGGTCTACACCCCGAAACCAAAAATTGGTACATTATTGTTCTTTTAATACCTACTCTATACCTACTCTATTGTTAAGTTTTTTCTGGGCAGTATATATATATATATATATATATATATATATATATATATATATATATATATATATATATATATATTTAAGTTTTAAGTTTTCGCGGGCACTACATGTTTTAGGTGGTTCCCGGGAATTCATTTGTGTAGTTGATAACTGATCCCTGCCGGGATCAATGGTAAAATGACGGCGTTTCGTCACATCTGCCCTCTTCAGGTCGGTTCGCATAATTCTCGTAGCCTTCTGCTTTCGCTTCTAGTTACTCGAATACTAAGATTTGCAGAAGCGCGTGCGCTGTTATATAATCGCGGCTCGGCGCCTATCGGTTGGCACCGTAAACGGCTGCGTGTGATTAGCCCTTGGCGGTCAGTGGGCACGCCTTCCGCCTGCTGATTTGTTATTTCCGGTTCAGTTGTTATTGGACGGGTCCGGGCCGGTACGGTGTTTAATAGAATTTTCCAACAATTCGATATGTTCTGAAATTCATTGCGTGCGTTTAGACTGTGAGGCCTCTTCGCTATCTCAATTGCCTCTCTTACGAGTCTTGATTTCGGGTGTTCTCAAAGTCTATTCGGTGTGACATCGTGGTGGCGTGTTCCGCAATGGATGTTGTTTTTTCCTGATTTCTTACAGCGTTCTGGTGTTCATCACGTCTAGCTTGAATTCTTCTCTCAGTTTACCCCACATAGGTTTTATGACAGTCTGCACATGGAATCTCGTACACTCCCTGTTGTTCTAAAGGGATCCTCGTCTTCGGAGTCCTCAACACCGTGCTTATTTTTCTGTCTGTATTGAAAATAGTATCGATATCGTGTCTCCGTAGAATTCTTGCAATACTGTCCGTGGTCCCCTTGTTTGTCTCGGTTTTGACTTTAGGGCTCTTTTTATATTTCGGTCTGTAAATCCGTTTTGTCTCAGAGCTGTTTTTAAACTGTTCATTTCCTGTTTGATGTTATCCTGATCAGCTAGTCTTTGTGATCTGGTTACTAAAGTCTTGACGACGTCTTGTAGTTGGGCTGGGTGGTGATGAGAATTAGCATGAAGTTATCTGTTGGTGTGAGTTGGTTTCCTATATAGTGTATGGCCAAGGGTCATCTTCCTTGATATTTATGAGAACATCAAGGAATGGCAGTTGATTGTTTGGCTTCAACCTCCATGGTAAATTTTATTTTGTGATTGATACCACTAAGGTGGTCTAATAAAGTATTGAGGTGTTCCCTCCCATGAGGCCAGATCACAAATGTATCATCCACATATCGCAACCATAAACTGGGTTTAAGAGTTGTTGTTCTTAGTTCTGCCAACCGATAGGCGCCGAGCCGCGACTATATAACAGCGCGCGCGCTTCTGAAAATCTTAGTATTCGAGAAGCGAAAGCAGAAGGCTACGAGAATTATGCGAACCGACCTGAAGAGGGCAGATGTGACTCTCCCGAAACGTCGTCATTTTACCATCGATTCCGGCAGGGATCAGTTATCAACTACGCCGATGAATTCCCGGAAACCACCTAATATATATATATATATATATATATATATATATATATATATATATATATATATATATATATATATATATATATATATATATATATATATTACTTTTTGATAAAGTTTTCAAATCTGCATCACTTTGTACAATAATCACCACATTTCTCTAAAAAATATTTTTAGCTCTGAAGAGATTTGAAACAAACCCGAGCGTTCTGTGACCAACTGCATTTTATTTCGGGAATATGGTTTTCGTTTATTTGGATTTTACATAATATTACTACCAAACTGTACTTTACAAAAGCTGATGAAAGGCTCATATAACCGCTGCAATGATCTATCAAAAACAATTTTCCAGGTCACCATATAGTTCATAAAATATTTCCATATTCAAAGAACGGGGACAATATAGTGGATTTGTAAAGTCATTAATGTCAAAATCATTTATTGTATGAAATATTTATCAATAGTTTGAATCAGACTGCTGCATATATCGGATAGAATAAAAGCAAAACTCACTTTTTGTGTGGAAACACATAAATTCGCCACAGTTCTGCAGTGACATTAAATATTATTTTTTTGCTGTAAACTTCAATTTTCAGAGTATGTGAATTTTATAAAATTACATGAATCACGTAATCACATCTTTTTTCTTATTTGTACACGTCTAGATGTTCCATAGATATATGTTTTCCTACAGATACAAGGCACACTGTACACACAATTTTTGCGTAGCGTTTTCGGGTTTTGTTTCTGTCAAATTTGATGTTAGTGTATCTATCATTTGTTTTAAAAGTCAATTTTACTTTGTATTTATCTCAAACAGGTTAATTTTTTTCTGAAAGTTCGGCAACATGGGTCATAATGTTTATTATTTCCGAGTTGTTATCAGATTGTATCAAATATGTGGGTACTGTGTGTATTTTATGTAGGTTGTTGGTTACTTTTTCCCTTGATTGAATAAATTGTTTCGTTTATGAAGTTTCTTGGATATTAGTTTTGCTCTAAAATTTTCTTTAATAAATGTAAACATGGTTTTGTATATTCAGTAAGCCCGCTGTCAAAAAGTTCGACAAATCCTCAAGAAGTGCCCTATTAAAAGGCATCATGGATCGACTAGGAATTTACTGAATGTGTGCCTAGGTCTTTCTATAACCAGACATTTGACAAAAAAACATTATTGAGACATTACCAATGGCACAGTATCATGGGCCTTTTACAGATCAATAAATACTATATGTACTTCTCGCCATCTTTGGCCTTTTCTTTGATCAAATGTATGAGGGAAAATCCCCATCTGTGCCGTTTTTGCCGGCGCTTGACCCATTTTGACTTTCTGATTCGCCCAAACTCTTTTGCTAATTTTAATTTTAGTACCTTTCGATATGATCTAGTGACAGTGCTCAGAACACTAATACCCCTATAGTTATTGCAATCTCTTCTCTCCCCTTTTTAAATATTGATAAAATTAGAGCCGTTTTCCATTCTGAAGGAGGTTCTGTCAACTTGGAGGCACTTATTAAAGAGAGTTGTGAGTGATTCACTGAGGAATGTAGGGCCTGTTCAGTATTAACACCTCAAGATCTTGGGCTTTGCCGTTTTTCATTTATCCTATCACATCTGACACCTCTTTCACCGTTATCGTTGATATACTTTTTGACAAAGAAAACGCAACATCGAGAAGGAGATGTTTAGATTAAACATTGATTTAGTAAAACGTAAATGCTATTTCTCGAAGTTTCCTTGGACTTATATCGTTGAAGTGGTTGATCTCGCCGGTTATGGTCAATGCGTCAATGGGATATCCATTCGCCAAAAGGTCTTCTCTAAGCTGATTCTGCTTTATCCGGATTTGGACCGCATCATTTTTTCGAATTAGTTTATTTATATACCTAAACCGGATATAAATAAAGTATTCCGAGGTTTCGCCCACACTTGTAAGGGGCTTTTTCAAGGATGAGACAAAAAACAAAACAAATGTTACTTACCTTGCGGCTACTCCATTCATTTCATCTTTCTCTCACGAACACTTCAAAACTTCACTTTTTTATTCAACTTGTCACAATGATGTACAAATTTTAAAGAAGAAATAATAATTGGCCCTCCGACATTTTCAGGTATGAGAAGGGTAGGAGGCACTTAATGGGATTATTTTATGATTGTGATGAAATTTCGTATACGATCCTGGAATTTTGTTAGTGGATAATGTAAGTGATTTATTTTGTGGAAATGTTGATGCAAGATTGTCAGATGGACGAAAGTTCAAAGCTTTGTCTCGGTTGAAATTCTTGGGATTTTTGGATTTTCGAAGAGGATTTGGAGGCCCGTTTCGTGATGATGTTCAGCTACAGAAGAGTTTGACAGCAGGTCCGTTTTCAAACAACGTTTGTGCTCACCCTGACAAGTGTTTATAGATCGACCTGTTTCACCGATGTATACTGCCCCACACGAGCATGGAATGGAATAAACACCTTTAGATGAAAGAGGATTTTGTTTATCCTTTGGACAGGGTAATATTTGTGATATAGTGGTTTGTAGACTGTTTTCATCTCGTGCTTATGGAGAAGTTTCCCAATCCTATCCGTGACCTTGCTGATGATGGGTCAAGGATAGAATTGGGATACCGTGTGAATGTGGCAATCTTTACACCGGAGAGACAAAGCGACCGCTGGACACCAGGATTAAGGAACACCGCACAGCTACTCAAAGAGCAGAGGTAACGAAGTCTGGACTAGCTAATCACGCATGGAACGAACACCATAATATCAACTGGGACCAGGCCAGAGAGCAATTCACAAGGAAGATCACACTGTCATAGAGACAGCATATATAATCTCGAACGAAAATATAATTAGCGAGCCCAGCGTCCAGATTAAAAATATTTGGCGAGCTCTTCTTGGGCCTCTGCCGCTACGCATCATCGAGATCAACCATTTCAAGACGATGGAATTCCAAGGAAACTTAGAGGAACGAGTTACATTATCTACCAACTTCAAACTAATAAATGCTATTTTTTGTTAATTTACCAAAAAACAAACTGTATGATGGGAGCCAAAAAATTTAGTACTTATTCTTATAAACAATTTATAAAGAATTGTATTAAACTGTCTAGTAATAATAAAAAGAAGTAAGGAAAAGCTTTTGCAAAATATAAAGTAATATTCTCAATACATGTTATAGCCATTGTAAACGAGGTCACAATAGACCTGGAAACTATTAGTTTTTCCTTGAATATATAGATTACTTTCGACTGTGGTGAACTCTTCAGTCACATGTTGCATCGGTTTCAAAACTATTATTTGTCATTTGCCATTACAAAATAGGATAATTTATATTTTATTTGCAGAACAATAAATCAGAAATTCGGCTCTTAAACTATCGTTTCTTTCGCAACATATTTTATGTCATAGAAAAAAAGCCTTTTTCGAAATATGCTCTATTTTTATACTAATGCCTATCAAGCCTCGAACTTTCGGATCGGTATTCCTCTAATAGATCTCTTCACCATTTCTGCCGGCAAAGAGAGACCCCCTGTGATTAATTAGAGACTAACTAGGATCCACAGAAGGTTATGAGAATATGATTTATGGGTTAATTGCTTGATTAATAGCCTAACCGTATTTCGACATTCCGCGTTTTAACTGTCTAAGATATGGGGGAATATACATTACAATTAACAACTAACGGCAGTGCTGGTGACGTTTTATAGGAGTCGACTGAGGGTGAATTATGCGTGTGGGTTGAGGAGTAATGGTGGATATTTAGTATGTTTGAGAAGTTTTTAGATTTATGGGAACGTGCAGTAGCAGACATTTGTTTTAATCAAATACGTTCACAATTAGTAAATTTGATTTTTCTGAAATGGTTGAAATTTCAGAAAATTATTTTGGTGTGTTGAAGTACATGCAGCTAAAAGACTTTCAAAAGAAATTTTGGTACATTCGAGAAATTTTTAAATTTATGGTAACGTGTAATATTTGGAATACATATTCTTCTTCTTTGTCGTCTTCTTCTTCTTCTTCTTCTTCTACTACTTTCTTTTTCCTCTAAAAACAGTTTTGCATAAAATTTGGTGACAAATAGTTTTTTGACAAATTCATTATTTCCCGGGGACCAAAGTTTTTTTAAGCATAAACATTGGGAATCGGTGTCAAAATTATTTTTATGGAAATTCAATATTTCATCGGGAAGGCAAAACAACAGATTCAGTTATCGAATAACTGAACCAGTTATTGAATAACTGAATAGGGGAAAATAGAGTAGTTTTTCAGAAAAAAATACATTGTTTCCGGTAGATAAAGAAATTCAGACACGAGTCAAATATGAGTCTTCATTGTATGATTTGTAGCTGTCTTGGTTCTGTTTCATGTAGACTAGTCAAAGTTTAAGGTACGCCAAGCAATTTTAACCTCATAAGGTCATCTTTACAAAAACGTCAAAACTGTCAAAAATGCCAAACATATCAAAAATGCAAATTGTCAATAATGCAAAAAAACGTCAAATATGTCGAATATGTCAAAAATGTCAAAATTGTCAAAAATGTCAAAACTATCAATAATGTCAAAACTGTCACAAATGCCAAACATGTAAAAAATGCAAAGTGTCAATAATGCAAAAAACGTCAAATATATCGAATATGCCAAAAATGTCAACAAACAATATTTGTAATATGAAAATGAATGCCAACAAATGCAAAAACGTTAAATCAGTCTAACATATTAAAATTGTCAAAACTGACAGAGAGGTCAAAACTGTCAAGAATGTCAAAACTGTGAAAAATGCCGAACATGTCAAAAATGCAGTGTCAATAATGTAAAAAAAACGTCAAATATGTCCAAAATGTCAAAATTGTGCAAAATCTCAAAACTGTCAAAAATGCCAAACATGTCAAAAATGCAAATTGTCAATAATGCAAAAAAACGTCAAATATGTCGAATATGTCAAAATTGTCAAAAATGTCAAAACTATCATTAATGTCAAAACTGTCACGAATGCCAAACATGTAAAAAGTGTCAATAATGCAAAAACGTCAAATATGTCGAAAATGTCAAAAATGTCAACAAACAATATTTGTAATAGGAAAATAAATGTTAAAAAAATACAAAAACGTTCAATCAGTCCAACATATTAAAATTGTCAAAACTGACAGATAGGTCAAAAATATCAAAACTGTCAAGAATGTCAAAAATGCCAAACATGTCAAAAATGCAAAGTGTCAATAATGCAAAAAAACGTAAAATATGTCGAATATGTCAAAATTATCAAAACTGTGAAAACTGTCAAAAATGTCAAAACTGTCAACAATGACAAACATGTCAAAAATGCAAAGTGTCAATAATGCAAAAAACGTCAAATATGTCGTAAATGTTAAAAATGTCAAAATTGTCAATAATGTCAAAACTGTCAAAAATGCCAAACATGTCAGAAATGCAGTGTCAATAATGCAAAAAAAGTCAAATATGTCGAATATGTCAAAAATGTCAACAAACAATATTAGTAATAGGAAAATAAATGCCAAAAAATACAAAAACCTTAAATCAGTCTAACATATTAAAATTGTCCAAACCGACAGAGAGGTCAAAAATGTCAAAACTATCAAGAATGTCAAAACTATGAAAAATGCCGACAAGTCAAAAATGCAGTGTCAAAAAACGTCAAATATGTCAGAAATGTCAAAACTATCAATAATGTCAAAACTGTCAAAAATGCCAAACATGTCAAAAATGCAAAGTGTCAATAATGTAAAAAACGTCAAATATGTCGAATATGTCAAAATTGTCAAAATTGTCAAAATTGTCAAAACTGTCAAATATGTCAAAACTGTCAAAAATGCCAAACATGTCAGAAATGCAAATTGTCAATAATGCAAAAAACGTCAAATATGTAGAATATGTCAAAAATGTCAACAAAAAATTCTTGTAATATTCAAAACTATTATTTCCTTGTTTGATTACTTAGGTGATAATTACGTAAGCATGAGGACTTGTTAGAATCAACTTTCAACGGTTTCAATATGAGTAACTCTTTGCTTTCCAGGTCATTACAATACTTTTTAAAATATACATCAAAGAACTTCAACTATAACTCGCAAACGAAGTGGTAAAAAGCAATTCCTTAATAAGTAACAATGCCTGTGTCCCACCTACCCGTACAATAGAATAATTCCTTTCCTTAACAAAGTTTTTCCATTTTTCTTGCAAAACTCATATCTTGTTATAACATTACCCGAGGGCGTTTGTGTAAAAATAATCTTTTTCATCCTTTGAAAGCGAACAATGGCTTTTCATCCGAAAGCCAACCGGGGGAAGCACATAGCGCGCCAGAGAGCGACGATGCCGAAGAAAACGAACGAAAAGAACCGAAAATGCCTTATTTTTGAAGCAATGAAATTTCCACCGAAAAATCTCGTAGAGCCGGGCGATACAATGGGAGCCAGCCGCGCGCCGTCATAACAGCCTCTATTCCATCCATGAATAAACTAATAAAAGTTTCCATATCCTGCCTGCTGAAGAACACAAAGGCCAGAGTAATATGATGGAAGCCTCCTATAAATGAAATATTGTGTGTTCGGGGAGGTTTTCTCTGAGCAGATTTTTTTTCGACGATAAGGTTAGACTTTTATTGTATGCTAACAAATTGTTTAAAATGTTTATCATAAAGAAATATCCGTCAGGGTTGAGGGATTGCGGAAAAATAAATTTAATTTGACGTTTTATATTTAATGCCTTACGTAAACATGGGACGAATGGTAAGAAACGAACTGAAAAAATGAAATTGTTATTTGAAAAAGAAATGCTGGCACTAAGTGCGATTTCCGGGACTATCACACGTCTATGTATAGAAGCTATTTATCGGTTTTTTTTGAAAAACACTTGAATTTGTGAAATGCTTTCGAACTGATTAGTTATCTTTAAAGAAGCTCTAGAAGTTAGTTAAATAAATAGAGTTAGTTTCTGCCGGAAGTCCAATCCATCTAGAATGCCATGTTATGGACATAGTTATACATAGATCTAAAAAAATTGCAGCTGGCCAATATGAACTGTACTTCCCGTCTGTTTTTATACTTTGAGGTTCACTCAAAGAATAAGAAAACAACAAATGAAGTTGAAAACTTTTTTGATGTGAAATTTTTTATTTTCTAGATTCCTAAGCAGAGAGCTAACAACTCAAATATGCTTTATTGGGTGCGATTATACTTGCAAATTGTTTTCTGAATGATATTTGTGGCATATTTTTCAATGTCTAAGTACTTCTTGGGAAATAACACCACAGTTTAAAGAAAATTGCTTTATATTCCAAACTTTTCGGGGTCTAGGTTAAACCCCGTTGTCAATGGTTAAGAAACTGTGGATAAAAAAGGCACAATTCTAAGATTTAAATTAAAATATTTGACAATGTGTATTATTTGATTTCTGACGCAACTAAGAGAATTTTATTTGTAATATACAGGGTAGCACAGAAATTTCTAAAGAGCATATCATCATAAAGTTCCTTTCAAATTGGAAGAATTTGAAAGGGAAATCTTCAGAATTTTATGTGGCCCTCCTAGGTGCGACTTTGTTATAAGATGGAATTCGCCAAAAATGCGACCAAAGAACTTTGTTGATTCAGTGATCCCATTAATAGCATAAAGGAAAACCTAGGAAAAACCTTATGAACTATTTCTTCCTTAATCATCTGCAGTCAGGAACGACTGAATTCTACGGAGGTAGTAGCGATACAATCTTTTTCATTTAACAAAATTAAAGCAGACTCTTTTAGTTTTTTTTTGGTGTTGTGTTCTTCTTTGTGTATGTTCACAAATTTTTGATTTTTCAAATTGTCGTTTTTTCATGTAATTTTTGTGTTCGTTTATTCGAACATTCAGAGGTCTAGAGGTTTCTCCAATATAGAATTTGTTACATTCACAAGGGATTTTATAAATGCAATTTTTTTATTTTGGGTTGTGTTATTTGGTTTGGTTTTTGATCTAATTGATTTAAGTGTATTTCTTGTTCTAAATGATGTTTTGATATTATATCTGTTTCCCACTCTTTTTAGTCTTTCTTATAGACCCTGTATGTATGGTATAGTTATTGTATTAATGTGATTATCTTGGGGTTATTGTTGCTTGGTGAAGTTTGATGTCGGTTGTTAGGGATTGTTTGGTATTCGATTTTGTTTAACTAGTTATTTATAAATTTATTTGGGTAATGATTGACAGAAACTTCATTTTTTATAAAGGCTTTTTCGTCATTGAATTTATTGATGTTAGAACAGTTACCTCTTTTTACTGAATGTGTATGATCAGAGTTAAAGTTGAGATACCTGTTAGTATGAGTCGGTTTTCTGTAAACTTCTTAACCATTGACAGCGGGGTCTGACCTAGACCCCGAAACGTTTGCAATATACAGCAATTTTCTTTAAACTGTGGTTGCAAAGCTTAAGATATTTAAGTGTTCATTTCTAATTATTATTGCTATCACTTGGCATTTGGTCTTCTTAATTGTTGGTGCTATTTACTGATACTCTGTTGTTTTTAATATAAACTTTTATTTACTTCTGTTCGCCATTTGACTCCGACTCCTCTAATTCCGACGGTACTGTATTTTTACTGTAGTTTATAGACAGGTAATTTTTTATTTCCCTCACTCCAACTGCATTTCAGTATGTCTCTATATCTAACGAAACTGGTGGTTGTTTTTAGGACATCTAAATATTATAGCTCAAGTTACTCCAAAACGAAATCCAAGATGGGAAATAAAATCTCTGAGAATATCTCCGCGTTTTATCTCTTTTTGTCGAAACACAAAGGACAAAATTGGAAAATACTAGCTAAACACAAAACAAAAGCAGTTTACAAAACACCTACAAAGACTGGGGCATCATATAGTCTCACTCAAGGAGAAAACTTTCCTTGAAGACCAAGCTCTATATTTCATTTGCAATCTAGCGTATACCAGTTAAACTAACAGAAAAGCAAGTGCCTATGATTTCAAGCAAAACATTTTATCAAAAAATACAATTTATAAAACAAGTCTTATGAAGGAATCTATTGCCTGCCACCCAAGTGAAAAGTCGCACTGGTAGGCCGCTATGTTCTAATAACATAACATAACATGAATATCTTAGGTAATGAAATATCTTAGTGAATGAAGTATCATAAGGAATAGGGTAGAGAAAATTATTGTAACAGCTCAGGGAAAATGAATGTAACATAGAAAACAAATTAGCAAAATAACTATCAAAATGTGTACTAGGAGTAAGAAATTTGTAAAAACAATTTAACTCTGATAATAAAGACATGACTAACTAACTAAGCACCAGTTCAGTACCCGGCTGGCTGAGTAATCACAACATTTATTGAGAAGAAGTTGCAATCAATTTGCGGTAGTGGCCAACAGTTAAAAACATTTGAATTAAAAAGAGCATTCTAGAAAACTCTCAAGCCAAATTTTCAAATGTTTGATTTCCGTAAAGCATCTAAAATACCACGTTTTGAGGAACCCTAAATGATCGCATGGAAAGAAACGATTTTGATACGCTACATTAACTCAAAGGGCAAGTTCAGTCTGAATGTTGATGCCTACCTATCGATATCTTTTAAATAAGAACGGAATTTTTTAACAATGTGCATCGAAAAATAAACCATCCAAAAATTTAAATAAACGATCAAAAATAAGTTTTTTGGGTGTCTGTAACCTACGACAAAATAATATTTAAATATTCTCTGAATATGAGCTAAAATTTATATTCAATATTTTCTTATCATATAGCGTAGCTATAAAACCAGATTCACAATGTTGATTTAATAAGTTCGCAATTCTATTTTCGCATTTGCTACACGAAATAAAAGATAGTTTCACAGAAATTCGATTACAAACTTTATTTGCAGAATCAACATGTGAAATTGGAAAATGGTTGAAATGGGTTGAGGATTCTGTACAGGCAGTTTATTGATAGTGAACCTTGAAACGTGGTTTAACAATGTTTGCATTCGCCGCTATAATGTGAAACGTGATTACAAACATCTTTGAAAATATATTGCCTAACTGATCATCTTTTTTTGTAGTTACCCAGTTTCACTTTAGGTAAAAATTAGCAAATCTACTTGCACCAAATAAGTAAATAAAGTTTTAGGAGTTTCGGGTAAAAGTAGAATATAGATACCCCCAATCGAGAGTGGTGCTGTATGTTTCGCGGCTTCCTATAAATTTCTAGGATGCAAATCACACGAAAAAATTCGTAGACAATATAATGTTTCTAGCAGTTTTTCTCTTTCCTACTTGGCTTTGTGATTTTTTTACTTCCACTATGCTTATTCTGGTCTCGTCCTCATATGTGATTTCTGGTGACCCTAATCCTTTTGGTGGTGAACGGTCGTTTGATATAAATAGTCTTTCCAAGTAATTCATCCAAATGTTTGTTTATCTATGTTTTACTTCACTTTCACTCATTTCTTATATCTGTCCTCTTGTCAATATCCACATTTTGCTTTGATGTTCACCCAATGGTTACTCTGACAAGCTTGTGTGATTCACTGCAAATTCTCCTCTAATTGTCATATGCTTGCAGTGTATTCAAGATTGATAAATTCCTGTTACTGTCAACGTCGTCGTGGTGCTGTCCAATAATTTATATATAAATAGGGAAAGACAAAACGATTAGGTACCATTTTCTCCTCTGTCTCTCAACAGATTTTCTTCATTTTTGTTTTGTATAGTAGCTACTGAAGACCTTCAGTGCAGAATGCTAATATTAATTTATAATATTGGTTCATTTATTAAATAAAATATAATAAAAATTCATTATTTACGTCCATAATGTCAACGCCAAACAACTGAATGCACCGCCGCCGCCAGACTCAAAACATTGAGTAATTATATATAGAGGGACCAATGCTGTTATATACTTAGACCAAGTACTTCTGGAAGTAGCATGCAAGCGTTGTTATTGTTTAGTGGTAAAGTCATCGTTGTATATTATGATTATACCGGGCGATTCCAGCTATGTTAGAAATCATTTTTTTCGTGGGTGGCACATAAGCAGTTGCATATATAGGGTGTTTAAAATATAGAGTAGAGTGCAATTATAACTAATAAAATAATTATATAGGGAAGCCCATTACCGGTTTAATTTACATGGTTCTTGGAATAGAAGGTGCAGTAGAATTACAGTTATACAGGTGGTGCAAAAATATTATACAGAGATGCATATACAGGGTGGCGGAAATGGAAATGCAACATTTCGTAACCCATAAACAGTTGTATATATAGTGAAGATGAAATATAGATATACAGGATGATGATAAAAAATGTAGAATTATAGTTACTGAAGATAGTTAAAAATTTCATAAACAAAAAGAGTAAATACGGTGGCTCACAGGCAGTGTCATATACAGAATGGTTTACCGGGTGGTTCAAAAATGTTAAAAAATATGATGCGTGGGCCATGAGCAGTTGCATATACAGGGTGGGGGAAATATATAATAAGATGAAATTATTATAATTAGGATTTTAATAAATGTTAGAGAATTGAGTGCAATTATAGCTATCCAGGGAGGTTAGAAAAAATAAATATGTAGGTTAGCCCATTAGCGGTTGAATTGTTGTCATATTAAATTAAGAATTACGAATTTGAACACAAATCAAGTCCTATGAATTATATCTGAAAAAAACTTGAATTTCGTTACTTATTTGTAGAAGCGAGATATAAGACCGACATCTAGGATTTTCGAGGAAACTATCAGACAGAGGTTCCGAATCTGGATCCGTTCCGTGTAATTGCTGTCCTCCCTAAAGTCCTAGGATAGAATGTCACTATAAAATTTTCAGGTTACTTGACACAATTGGTCGAATTTCGACCACTGGGCGACAGCTAGTTTACATTAATTTCGTTACCATACCGAAATGGCCTATACCAAGCAAACTGCTAGAAAATCGACTAGTTGTAAAGCACCTAGAAAACAATAGGCAACAAAGGCAGCACGTAAAAGTACACCCGCTACAGGCGATGTAAAAAACACTTATCGTTATGGGCCCATTGTCAGTAGGTACCAAAAAAGTACCGAATTGCTGATCAGAGAACTGCCATTCCAACGTCTTGTTAGAAAAACTCCACAGCATTTCAAGACCGATTTAAGATTTCAGAGCTCAGCAGTAACGGGTGGGTAAGAAGCTAGATAAACTTATCTGGATGATTTTTCAAAGATAGCAATTTGTATGTTATCTACGCGAGAGGAGTAACCATCATGCTGAAGGACATACATTTTTAGCTATCTTGCTATACCCTGTTGTCTTCCATAATTTAGTTGTTGTTGATTGCTTCTGGTAGTCTCCTGTTATTGAGTTGATTCAACATGTAGGCTTTCTACCCGTATTTTGTTGGGTATTCTGGTTGTGTCTTCGTGTTGGAAATGCGTTTTATCATTTATATTTTCCCTATTATTAACTTGTGATCCTCCCTATAACTGTGGCGGTTAGTATACAGATCATGGATCTGTGTCGTCGTCTCTTATTTTGGAAAGTATACTATATTGGTTTCTATGTAGGAACATCTTTGTAAAAAATCCCCATGTTTTGCTACTTTTTTATACCATTATATATCATGAGGAAGTTGTCTAACATCTTTCCAAATGTTACTGTTAATGAATTGATTACATTATTCCCGACTTGACCATACAATGTATGGCAGCACACTAGCGTGCCTTTAGGGGGAATATTCACTAAACCCCAGACATCCTAGATATCAAAAGGGTTTAGCTCTGTGGGAGCCCTTGCCAGGTTTTCAGGCTCGTGGTTGGAGTCGTGGCTGCAGTTTCCCATGAATTTTCGGACCGTCTGGGCTGTTCATAACAGGACGGCTTTTTGCACTTGTTGGTACAGATGTTCGTCCAGACCGAGGTATTTTAAATTGTTTAGTAGATGTTTTGGGACTACTCCTGTCGTTGACATAACAATTGGTACAGTTCTTGTGTTGTTCATGTCCCATTGAGTCTTTACTTGAAATTCCAAATCCTTACATTTGGTTATTTTCTCAGCTTGCTTGATATTTATATTATTGTTGTTAGGAATTGCTATGTCAATTAAAGTTGTTTTCCGAGCGACTTTATCTACCAAAACTATATCTGGTCTATTGTGAGCAACAGTGCGATCAGTCAGTATCGTGCGGTCCCAGTACAGCTTGTATATGTTATTTTCTAAAACAGATTCTGGATTCTATTTATAGTATGGTAATTTCATCTACTGAGATAGTTCAAGTTTCAGTGCTAGTTCCTGGTGCAGTTTTTTGCCACAGCATGGTGTCGTTCTTTGTATTCAGTTACAGCAAACGCTTGACAACCTCCTGTGATATGTTGGATAGATTCAAATGTTTGGCAACCGTACATGCATCTGTCTTTGTTAATAGAAGGGTCTTTAACGATGTACTTTAGATAGTTCTTAGTTGGAATTACTTGATCTTGGATTGCCAATATAAAGCCTTCAGTTTCAGGAAACATATGAGCAGAGATCAACAAGTAGTTCGACGCTGCACTGTCATTTATAGTCATTTATATGTCTTCCATGAAGGGGCTTCTCGTTCCATTTCAGCAGTTTCTGATCTGTGGTCTGGTGGTGTAATTGGACGTGTTGTTGTGTCAGTCGCAGTGGTGTTGAGTCATCAATCTGGCACATGACTCTGTGTAGTTCGGAAAATTCTGCGAGTTTCTGGAAATGACTCCGTAAAATAGAAACTTGTTGATCTAATAGTTTGCTTAGATCTGCCAATCCTCTTCCTCCTTAAAACCGTGGCAAAGTTGTATTGCATTATTATTACTATTATTATTTCAGAAGATCATGAAAACTGTCTTCTCTTTGTTCAAAGATAACGAAGTCACTACTTCTTATAGCTAAATGAGCGATGTTGCTCTAATATCAACTAGATTTCTTGAGAATTGAATAATGTAATAAAATAAAATTCAAATTAAATAATTAATCTCATGAATGTTTCTTTGACAACCAAGGATTTTCAATACTGTATTACTAAAATCTAAAGAGATCAAAAATTCTATATAGCACAAACCAATTCTCTATTACAATCAACCAATCCTTACTGGATCTACATTTCCACTGATCTGAGTATATATCGTGACTGTCACATGCTGTACTTATCACCACGAATGAACTCCATGAACACGAAAAACATCAACTTAAAGTTCGTAGTCACATGTAAAAGCCGACATGTATGCGGCATTATCTGGAAATTCAGTATTAAGATTACAGACTACATTAACGAGATCCTGCAGAGTTGTCGTATATGAAACAAGGATGTTGTAATCTTGATATTGTCGAAATGCACGAAGAAGATCCTGGAAAATGATATGCAAATAGCTGTTACACCACTCGAAATAATGTTCTGGGAATAAGCTGCGCCCTCACTACGGCGAGGAAGATCATTATCCTCATTATTTGGATAGCTATCCGGCAGTGTTTAAATCAGCGAAGCACAGTCGTTTCTATAACAAGAAAAACATATTTCTGTTCTTTGCCCTACACCCTAAACTAAAAATGAAAAACATACCAGAATCAGTTTAAAAATATGTAATTTCAACAAACATTACGAATTAGTTTGAAGTAAAATGTGCCTTTATTACTCTGGAGTTATTCCTTTGGTAGGTTCACTGAAGTAATTAATGTGTCAGTGATCCTAGAGCACCTTACTTGTCTGTTCTAATTTCTACAAGCCTGTGATTTCTGTGATAGTACTTCTTGTTAGCAATATACAATGTGCCTTATATTTTTAACCGCCTTCCAAAAAGGAGGAGGTTATCAATTAGTCGCGTTTCTTTTAGTATGTATGTTACCTGATTTCTTCTCCTGTAGTAAACCGTTTTGTATGAATATGATCTTGTTTAATAGAGTATATATCCGGATTGGTGAAACTACAAATGTGGTAAAAGAATTCTATTGGTAAAGTCATGAAATTTGTGAATCAACATATGAGTGCATGGAAATCGACCAATATCCCTAATATTTTAGTCGATTTTTTGATAACTCCTTATAGATGTGTATAGTTTTTTAACGTTTAATTTATTAAGGAAGATCCCTAGGTGATCTCATATACTTTTCTGTGACGTGCAACTTGCAGTTTTGCATAAAATCGCCGAAAATTCCAAAATTCTTATCAAAAATTTCATCGAAATGACATAACGGACATTTCCTCATAAATATTTTAATTCCAAATAGTGCGGGATTTTTAGGCACTGGAAATTTTAATTGCGAACTGTACTACTCAAGCATATAGGTGTTAGAATTTATAAAAGATGGTGTTGTACACAATAATCAATTTCTGTTTTGTATTTAAGTTGGTACTAAATTATTACTAGAATATATTTTATGTTGGTAATGGATGGTTTTGTAAAAATGTCAGGTTAAGAAGTTGATGTAAAAACGTTTCAGAACGAATAAATGTTGTTAGGACATCCAACTTAATTACTGTGTGTTTTACTTTGGTTTATCGACAATTTAATTGATTTATTTAACAATAGGTATTAAAGCATAGTATTTTCGCTCCTTAAATCACTGAGTACCAAGCTCGTTTTGTTCGTATACCAGGCAAATACCTATTTAAATGAAAATTTTTCCATTTTGCGAAGACGGTGCTTTTGGTTGTCACATTCTCCCTGGCTAATAGAAAAATCAGTGACAACACATGTCAAATTCTAAACTGCTATTTGGTGCGTTTATACACAGGATGTTTAGTTATAGCAAACAAAATCAGAAAGTAAAGGGATAGAAGGAGTTGCATGTATATGACGATTGAAATAAAGGTAAGGCCGTTTAGTCGTATATACAGGATGGTTGGAATATAGGGTGGAGTGAACGTTTGGTGGTATAAAAATGTTGGAAAATATGTGAAATTAAAATTATATAGGGTGATTAAAAAACTGTTATATGATATGGACGTAAATAAATCATATACAGGATGGTTGAAATATATGCTGAAGTTGAATTATATTTATACAGTGTTATTAAAAAAATATCTATTTCATAACCCATAAGAAGTTACATAAAGTGTGGAGAGGAACTAATGTTACAGCACGATAATATAAAATATTAAAATTGAAATAATTTATGGGGTAGCCCACAAGGAGTTATATAATGTGGTTGAAATATAGGACGGATTTGACTCCGTAAATATGGGATGCATTCTACTCCGTCCTATAGTTTACAGAAGGCAGCAAACAAATTTATGCTTGTCCTTGGGCAATCGTATGCACAGGATGGTTGGTACATAGGGTGGAGTGGAATTATCTATACTTATATAGATTTGTCAAAATTGTTAATGAAGGTTACATGACGTGGTCCATAAGGCACAAATATATTTTGGGCTTATTAAGTCAACACGTACTAGTACATTTTGTTCGTAAACATTTACCTGTCAATTTAAATAAAAATGTATCATTGTGTAGTGTTGAGGCTTTCGATGTTACCTGGTCCTATCTATTAAGGTTCTACAAACAAAATAAAAAATAAGGAATGAAAACTACCTGAGTTCAGAATCACTAAAAAGTTGAAAATAAAACATTTAATATATATATATATATATATATATATATATATATATATATATATATATATATATATATATATATATATATATATATATATATATATATATAACCGACTTCCACCTATAACTAAAAAGCTGAAAATAATTATAACAAAATACAACTCTAGCAAATAAATAACACATTTAATATTGTTAGGTACCTATCCAGGAAGTAAAAAATATAAACATTAAAAGGTGCTCATTCTGTACAAATTAATTACCTACCAATCTAGTATATTTTGAAATCGGTACCAAGCAACAATCAAGTTTGATGAAGTAGTAGATAAATACGCAATGAAGGATTTTAGATTTGCTTGGCACCGACTTCAAAAATATACTATATTGGTAGGTAATTAATTTGTACAGAATAAGCACATTTTAATGTTTACATTTTTTACGTCCTGGGTAGGTACCTAATAACATTGAATATGTTATTATTTGCTAGAATTGTATTTTGTTATAATTATATTCAGCTTTTTAGTTATAGGTGGAAGTCGGTTATATATATTTTTTAATGTTTTCTTATGTTTCAAAACTTCAGACAACGACGAGTTAGTCATTCCTAAAATGCTTTCAACTTCGACCGCGTTGTTTTATTCATATCTGTTACCATACAATCCCTTTTCAAGTAGTTTTTTTGAAATATTTTTGTTTACAATAATGAATCATACAGATTCTATCTGTCAGATTTATCTTACATTAGCACAGGTTAATTTTCGGTCGCCCATCTGTCTTTGGAGTATTTAGCCTTAAAACTTTCACAGAAACACGGAAGATGAAATGTCAGTCAATGATTCTTGGTGGGACATCCTGTACTATATGTTACCACGTTAACAGAATATTTAAATTTTAACAAGGATCGTCTCAAAGCACATCTACGTAGCACCCAGTGTTCGAACTCTTAAATTGGTATCAGCCTCAGTAAAATTTGATGTAACGTTCAAACGAATGCCATCAGGTTGAATGCGTTCAATAATAACGATAACACGTATCTCTTGGAAAAGCGTGATTCAATATCATTCGAATGTCAGATGAAAGTATGTATTTGCAGCGGGAGCTATAAAAGAGCTTTTATCTCTAAGAATACGTCAGATAATGCAAACGTAGAGCTCCTAGTTTCAAAGAGAATGGCATCAATATAAATCGAAACCGTCAACGATATTTATTCGAGAAATGCAAAATATAAACAGCGTTCAATGGAATGAAGAGCAGGGCAATAAAATAAATAATCAAATATATATTATTTGATTTGTAATCTAGGAGTGTGTTTAATGAAGCAGCAAAATTTCGAAAATAAACCTTCAAAACGACATCAAACAGATGATCATTTTTAGATATACGTTTATTTTGAATGAACTATTTTAACCGACTTCAAAAGATTGGTTAAAAAAGTTATACATGGTGTCTCACGAAACTTGGGACACCCTGTATAACATTTAGCCGTTGTTAGGTATAGGGAATGTAATAAAAAGTTATCTTAGTTTTTAGTGCTGAATAAGTTCCCGACAAAAAAATTGGGCGTTTCCATTTGAAAAATTTGAGTTTTTTTAAGAACACCCTGTAGATTAAGGGCTTGAGTCTTTCAATGATTGTTTAATGAACAGTGTTGATTATTCTCAGGACTGCATCTGTCATTTTTGACATAAAAATGCAAATATCTTGAGTAGGGTTAAATTTAGTGATAACATGTGTTTAATAAAATTTATCTAGAATTTAACTATGGAGGGTTGAATGAAGGAGGAAAAACTTATATGGAAATAAAACTGAAAAAGTGTCCAGCGGACGTTTTCAAATAAGAAGTTCAAGAATTGGCCAGAATGGCGCAAGTGTGTCGACAGGTTAGCAATTGTCAACGGATTGAAATGCACAAATTTCTTACATTTAGAAGTGGCTGACAAAGTGAGAATGATGTAATTATTCGTAAAAATCGTAAATATAAGGTAAAAAATCTGTTATGTGAACTTTTCTTTGTAAATGGTTGTCTCCGCTTTTTATAATCTCTGCAAGTGATATGAGTTTATAGTGTGTTAATTGTGATATGAATTAATAAGTGTGTGCCCCAAGACTTTAGAAACATAAGTGTTTGTACAGTGGCCCAAAAGTGGTCGCATATACAGAATGGTTGGAATGTGGAATGGAGTGGAATTGTAGTTATACAGGGTGATTAAAAATTCTCAGAAAAAAAATGTAATGGGTTTTCCATAAGCAGTTATATATATATATATATATATATATATATATATATATATATATAGGTTGGTTGCAATATAGGGGGGAGTAGAATTGTAGTAACACCATATAAGAAAAACATTATATATGGTAGTTCAAAATAGTTTACTTAACAAATGTCCGTTTATTTTGATATACATACATTTATGATGGAACCTTTAATTCACCAGTGATGCTCGGTCACCCAGGTACTGTAATATTAATAAACCTGGGCAAAGAAAAATGAACTAAAACCAAAGTAATTTTCCACTAATTCCGATGTATGGCAGTTTATAAATTGGAATAATAATAATTAATGCTAAACTAAAGCAATAAACATTTGGGGACACTTTGTACTCATTTTAATGCTTTCATTGTTAATACATGCCTAGTTATTGAATACCTTTTTTATTATGAGTTTTACATTCCAGTCATGCCCTGCAGTTACAGAACAATTTTTTGACATTTGTAGGCTTGATGAAATACCCAGTTAGTTTAGTTCCTTGACAAAGACATTAGTCGAAACGCGTCGGACAGTATTCAAAAAACGTAATTTGTGGAAATTGCAATTGTAGTATCAGTTAATTATCCTCAGAGCTTAGCAAAAAACATATTTTATTCTGGTTTAGGTATGTCGACGACATTTTAGCTTACTTTACAGACACAAAGAGACAACTTAACACTTTCCTATCATTCCTTAATAGTGTACATCGTAACATCAAGTTTACTCTGGAAACTGAAAGTAACTCATCTATCCATTATCTAGATCTCACCCTCACCAATAAACATAATAAAATCACGTGTATTCAGAAAGCCAACATTTACAGACACTACTATCCCAAATTCATCTTTTACTCCACACTCACACAAACTAACAGCATACAATTTGATGATACATAGAGCTCTTACATTACCCATTTCCAAAACCGACTTAAAGAACAAACTGAATATCATCAAGAGCATAGCCATTAATAACGGCTATAACCATAAGTTAATTAATTTCCCGGAAAGAAAGTCAAATTGCCCAAAATTTAATATATCCAAAAATCAAAGATAACAATGTTCAATTTAAATACGTTAGCCTTACTTATTTTGGAACCACAAGTGAGAGGATAGCGAAACTTTTGTCAAAGCATAATATTAAAGTTTGTTTTAGATCCCAATCAAAATTGTCGAATCATATTTTTAACGCCAAAGATAAAATAAGTGATAAGTTCTTGAAATCTGGAGTGTATAAACTAAAATGTTCAGAGTGCAATAGCTTTTACCTTGGTATGACCTGTAGAAATTTCAATATTCGATATCTTGAACATTTACGTTCCTTTAGATTAAATAAACTGACTCAACATTTGCAAATTATTTTCATACTACAGGGGATATATTTCCTAAATTACAAGAAACAGGGATCATTCACTATAACAATTTAAAGCCATTTATTGAAACACTTGAGATTATAGAAATTTACAAAAGCCATAATAATTCCGTTTCTTGCAATTTACGACTTAACGAGCAGGTAGATTTTAAAAATAGCATCCTATTTGAAATTTTTTAAGTAACTAATAATCAAAAATGATATATTTAAATTTTCTTAATCAGTTTACCTCTTTGTTTGTATGCAATATTCTTATACACAAAAGCGCCATGTTTATGTAATCCTTCCGAGAATTTAACACATACCATATAGACAAAACCCTTCAGTCGGTTTCAAAATGTTTTGTCGTCATTCATGAAATTGTTTCCGTTTGAAAATGACATAGTATTACTTTTATGTTTTTTGGGCAATAACGACGAATAAAACGACGTATATTGCAGGAATGCCAAACGTTTCAAAGTCTATTCTGACTTCGTTGTCAATGGCTTTATATTTATTGATGTAGATTGCAAAATGAAAATTTGATTTATTCTGTATATATGGTATAGTTGTAACTGTAATGTTGTTGTCTTGAATAGCAGTAGTGTTAAGAGAAGTTCTGTGTTGATTCGGAAGGTTTGTTTCCTGTTCAAGTCTGTTTAACTCTTTGTTGATAAATTTTGTGGGGTAATTGTTTCCAGTGAGAACATTCTTTATAATTATTTTTTCTTTCTTGAATTTATTATCATCACAACAGTTGGTCTTTGCTCTATCATATAATGACTTAATGACACCTTTCTTTACTGTATTTGGATGATTTGAACTGAAATTTAGGTATCTGTTTGTATGAGTTGGTTTTCTATAAACTTCTGTTTCAAATGAAGATTCTGTTTTTGTTATTAATATGTCTAGGAAAGATAGTTTGTTATTTTCTTCAATTTCTGGGGTAAATTTGATAGTTGGCTCTTTGTTATTTATGTAATTTAATAATTTATCCAGTTCTTCAAGATTGTGTTCCCAAATTACGAAAATGTCGTCAACGTAACGCCCCCAAATTAAAGGTTTATTTTCTTTTGATAAAATTACTTGTTGTTCAAAGTTTTCCATAAATATGTTACTTAATGCTGGTGAGAGACAAGAACCCATGGCCATGCCAAAATCCTGTTGGTAAAAGTCATCGTTTAATTGAAAGTATGTAGTTTTGGTACAATATGTTAGTAGTTCCATTATCGTATCAATTGATAACTGAGTTCGTTGATTTAATGAAAAGTCCCGTTCTAGTAGTTGTTTTACTATTGGAAGTGTTTTGGAAACAGGAACATTGTTATAAAGATATACTATATTAAAACTTGCTATTGTAAAAGTATATTTGTATTCTATATGTGACAGTTTTTCCAAGAAATGAGCACTGTTTTTTAGATGAGAAACAGAACTTTCTGTAAGAGGGCGAATAATGTTTAAAGAAATTTTGAAAGTTCACTACACGGAGAATTTATAGAACTCACAATTGCTCTTAAAGGAATATTAGGTTTATGAATTGTTGGTAACCCATAGAAATGTGGTGGTTTAGTTTAGTGTGGAGTGAGTGCTTTACGTTCTTGTGAATTCATGTTTGTGGTTGTACAGTAAACGGTATATTTTGTTTTCTATTTAGCTTGTTAGTTCTTTTGTTAGTTTAGTGTATTGTCCTTGGTTTATTATATTTTGAATTCTGTCATCGTAATCAGTTCTATTTAAAATTACTGTTGCATTGCTTTTGTCAGCAGGTAAAAGTTTTATGGAATTGTCATTTTTTAAATTTGTAATTGCACATAATTCATTATTAGTAAGGTTATTTTTAACATTTACAGGTTTTTCGAGTTCAATTTTTGCTCTTATTCTATATTCTTGAGCATTACTAGAATTTAGTTTATTTATGGTTTGTTCTGTAGCAATTACTGTATCAAATTTAGGAATTGTTTTTGGAGTAACTGCATTTAGCGCCATTTTTGCATATGTATTTAAGTGGACTGTAATTTATATGAGGTGTTGATCCAAGTTATACTATTTTAGAGAAGTCAAAACTTTATAGTGTATAGAATGTTTCCAGTGTATAAATATGTAACGGTACAATTTACAATTATTAAGATAAATTAGGCAGACTTACCAGAAAGGTAAAAGGGTGTATGTGAATACTATATGTAGATCCAGTATGTAGTTCCGTCCATAAAATGTGCACATATGTCACGGACCGTAAATATTACTATTGTAGCTATTAAGAGTGCTGTTTTTAATTCTATTAAACTCATTCTCTGATATTCGACAAGAAAGGAAGCTGTGTACATACCCAATATCACGTTCTAACTTAAATCTATTATATCGATGAAAATTTATCCTGTCTCTAATGGCTGCGAAACTTGCTCGCTCCAATATTCTCTGAATTTTCCCACCGATGTAGGGTTGACGAAATCTTAAACCTTTAGGAATAATCCCGATCTCCCGACATATGCACAAGAATGTCAGGCTATTCTTGTTTCGGACAAGCTTCTTAAATAAACCTTCTAAATCTCTAAACACTTTAGTCACTACAGTCCCATAGCTGGTTTCTAATTGTCTTCTAAACGTTGTTTGTGGCATATTCTTGATTACTCTTATGTTTTTTTGGGTAATAACACCACAATAGAAATAAAACGACGTATATTGCAGGAATACCAGACGTTTCAAAGTCTATTCTGACTTCGTTGTCAATGGCTTTATATTTATTGATGTAGATTACTGTAACGGAGGAACCCCGCGGTGCGTATATCGAGACCTGAGACTAAACACAAAGGCTCGATCGCTCCAACACAGCGGTCTATCCAGACAGAGGCCGTCGTTTGAGGTGTCGGACCAGCATACTAAACCTTTTTTTGCTGGCACTAGGATCCGAGTCGCTTGCTGTGCGACGAGTCCTTGCAATCTACATCATTAAATATAAAGCCATTAACGAAGTCAGAATAGACTTTGAAACGTTTGGTATTCCTGCAATATACGTCGTTTTATTTCTATTGTGGTGTTATTGCCCAAAAAAACATAAAAGTAATCAAGAATATGCCACAAACAACGTTTAGAAGACAATTGGCATAGTATTGTCGAAACTAGTCAGGGTTTTTATGTTTATTTGTTAAATAAAAAAATGAATTAGTGATATAAAACAAAGTAATTCGTTTTTCTACAATCATAATGGTAGTATATCACAAACTAATGGCTTCCACCATGAACTATTTTGGGAGGCATTCCTTCCTAGTAGTTAAAAATTAAACGATGTAACAATCTAATATAACTAAGTTTAGTTTACCTTGATGACCGCTTAGCTGTTGAAGTGACGTTGAGTGCTGGGTTAGGGTACAAAACTTTCTGTTTATATAACTTAATATCCTGTAACCTGTAGTACTTATTATCACTTTATGACGAAAACTTCATAAAACGAACTAGTAATACAAGATATTCCAAGTGATTACGTTAAACATCCAGACGTTTACGTTGTAAGTTTTGTTTGTTTCGAACCTCTCATAAGTACAAACATAACCTCAAAACCGCATAACTTCCCTACGCCCACCTACCTGTTATCAAACAAACCCGAAATCTAGTAAGTTTCCTCTAATAGTGTTTTATAAGTCCCCGTACAGGCTAGTTGGGCACCGCATCCCACACAATAACAACAATTCGGCCACACGAAATGATATAACGCAGAGCAAAGGATTATTTAGTGTTCCTGAGTATATTCGGTGTGTCTGGAGATATTTAGTGTTTCCAGAGATATTTAGTGTTCGCAGTGAACGTCTCCAGAGGACGCGCAACTACAGGGTAGGGTAACGAGAAGACAAGGTGGGGATTTAGAACCACAGAGCTCCGTGATTTACGGTCCATTCGGTGGTGAGGCTAAACCCGACGTTTCGTCTATTTATCATCAATTTAATTTCCTACGGAGATGAAAATCTTCGCTCTATTGTGCCAGACGTTGTTCATGATTACAGGGCTGTGAGAATCCCCTTGTCAGAACAGTTGCGCAAAAAATATGGCTTTTCAATTGTTAAACAAAAAGGACGACAGACCACATGCATTCATTACACTTTTTGTTAAATGATCGCGAATTGCCTCAGAACAATAGCACAGTCAAACAAGAAAAAATGTTTGTAAAAACGTTTTGAAACAATTTATTTAAATCTTATGTATTTTTGGATTGTGCAACCGTATCTGACAGCAGTGTTATTTTTATCAGCCACCATTCTCTTTCTGTGTGACATCGATTAAAATTAAATAATTTGGTCAAGTGCGAGTCGGACTCTCATTGTAAGGGTTCCGTACCACCTTCAAGATTCGCTGTATTTAGTTTTCTAATTTGGCCCCCAAAAATTAACATTAGAGTTTTATTTTACTAATAAACTTTCAGGGAAGCCTTTTATAATCTATTGTCTGAATTTTGAGGCTCTATAGATTGGAAGATAAAGGGTACAATAGGTCAAGTTTTAAATTAGAAATTATTAAATCTGTTATTCAAATTCTTTAAAAATACAAATAAAATATAATTTTCAAAATTTAAATAGTATAGTTTCTAAAATGAGAATTAAGTCGATGTTTAATATCTTTGCTAAACAAATGATTTAAAAATATGATATATTTGTAATTCACATAATGAGTCTTTTATTTGATATGTTACATGATTCGTTTGAAAATTGAATTTTTATTTTCCATTTAATTGTATAATTTGTCCCTAAAATTACCATGGAGGTTTTCTAATAATTTTTCTTATAAATCTCAAGTGAGTCCTAGTACCCCTAATTATTTTCAAAATTTTAGGTAGTATGGTTTCGGAAATAAAACGAGAAATGAGAATTTTTTATATCTTCATGTTAATATCTTGTAAACAATTAATTTTAAAAATATGAAAAATATATATTTGTATTCCTCATAACAAGCCCCTTCATTTGATATATTGCATGACACGTTAAAAAAATATTTTTTATTTTCCGTTTATTTTTATAAATTGCCCCCCATTATTAATATTAAAAATTTATTCGTATTTTTCCTGTAAATAAAAAAATTAGGTCTTATAGTTTGGGGAATAAAGGGGGAATGGATAATTTTTTTAATATTTTTTTAATATATTTTAAAATATTTATTTAAAAAAAATTAAAAAAATATATTTGTATTAGTCATAATGAGCCTTGTGATTTGATATATTACATGATACGTTAGAAATAAGTTTAATTTTTTATTTTCCATTTAATTCTATAATTTGCCCCCCAAAATAAATATTAGGGGATTCTCCTTATTTTTCCAGTAAAGTTCAGGTGAGGCGCTATACCTATATTTTTTTTCAAAATTTTACAGCTTATGGTTTCGGAGATAAGGGGAGGGAATAAGTAACATTTTTTATATTTTTGTTAATAACTTTTAATTAATTTATTTTAAAAATATGAAAAAAATATATTTGTTTTCGTCATAATGAGCCCTTTCATTTGATATATAACATGATGGGTTAGAAACAATTTTAATTTTATATTTTCCATTTAATTCTATAATTTGCCCCCCAAAATAAATATTAGGGGTTTCTCCTTAATTTTCCAGTAAAGTTCAGGTGAGGGGCTATAGCTCAATTTTTTTTCAAAATTTTCCAGCTTATGGTTTCGGAGATAAGGGGGGGGAATGGGTAAATTTTTTTATATTTTTGTAAATATCTTTTAATTTATTTATTTTAAAAATATGAAAAAAATATGTTTGTTTTCGTCGTAATGAGCCCTTTCATCTGATATATAACATGATAGGTTAGAAACAATTTTAATTTTATATTTTCCATTTAATTCTGTAATTTGCCCCCCAAAATGAAAAGTAGAGGTATCTCCTTATTTTTCCAGTAAACTTCAGGTCAGAACCTATAAAACTATTTTTTTCAAAACTTTACGTTTTATAGTTTCGGAGATAAGGGGGGGGGGAATGGGTAAATTTTGGTATATTTTCTTTAATATCTTTTTAATTAATTTTTTTTAAATATGAAAAAAATATATTTGTGTTCCTCAGAATGAGACCTTTCATTTGATATATTACATGATGAGTTTAAATTTTTTTTATTTTTAAATTTTTATTTAATTCTATAATTTGCCCCCCAAAATTAACATTAATGGTTTCTCCTTATTTTTCCTGTAAAGTTCGGGCAACTTTCTATATTTTCTATTTTTTCAAAATTTTAGGTTCAGTAGTTTCGGAGATCAGGGGAGGGGAACGGTCGATTTTTTTAGTTTTTCCAACCAGAAGTACCCCTAAAAATCAAAATTTCTTCTTTTGCGATATGTGCTCCTGATCAGGTCACCAAACTATATCTTCATACCAAATTTCAACCTCTTCCATCCAGTAGTTTAGGAGAAAATTGCTGTGATGTGACAGAGGCAGAAATCCTGAGTGATATTATAAGGGTATCCGTATACTGTATATACGGAACCCTAAAAATATATATTTGGTACATTTGATGTATAGAAATTAAAAATAAATAGTTCCTTTTATTTAGTTGTTTTTCCTCTTTGTTTCCTCTGTCAAGTTTTGTTGTTGTCTATGAGTTGACCAACAATAATCACCTATCATTTTGAAATTCCATCTTCCCCGATATCGTTTAATCATCTCTTTTATGTCCTGATAAAACCGTTCCCCTTGCTCTTCAGTCACATGAAAATCTTAGTCACTACTTCTTTAAATGATATCAAAGCCTTCATTTTCATTTTATTCATCGTTGCTTCGAAGTCAGAATCGAACACCGATTTAGAAATATCGGATCCAATGAAAATCTCTTCTTTCAATTTGGCTTCTGAGAAATTAGGACATTTCCACACAATTTTATGTGTAATGCTGGTCGATAAATATTCTTGGAGTAAACTAAAGTTTTATACAAAATGTTCTTCCCCCCAGGTGTCAAAGTTTGTGTTATTACATTGTTTTTTGACCATTGTCAATCCCTTGCTCTGCTGCCACACCCACAAAGAAAAAATGGAAATTTTATAATTTTTTTTTTTTTGACTAAGAGTCATAGAAAAATTTAAATTTCCGTACAGCATCTAACCATGTGAAATGTGAGAAATTGTTAGGTAATACAACAATTTTTTGTTTTAAAATTAGTTAAAATTATTAAAAAGTTTTTCTTTGTTGTCTTGTGTTATTATAGTTGCAAGTGTTATTGCATGCTTTTGCTAAGCGGTTTTAGCTTTACTATTACCTTTACCTTAACCTTTGCAATTACCTTTAACTTTACTTCTACTTGTACCTTTACCTTTACATTTACGTTTACTTTTACCTTTACCTTATCTTTACATTTACCTTTACCTTTACCTTTACGTTTACCTTTACCTTTATCTATATATTTACCTTTAAGTTTACCATGACCTTTACGTTTACCTTTACCAACCCAGTCGCTGGATTTACAAAGTCTTCTAGTTGTTCGAAATTGTTAACGAAGATGTATGAAGTTTTCTATTTAATCGAAAAATCATAGAAAAAGGTTCGTTTTTCGAATAATTTTGATTAAGTAGTAGTTGTTCTATTATTTTTTTAAAAAACTAATACAACTATTATACACAATAGTCAGTGTCTTACTTAATAATAATTTAATCTGTTTTCCTGGTCACTGTGTTGTTAACACTGCTTTTTCAAAAAACCACTTCCAAAATGCAAAAAGTTTCTAAATTATTTTATATTTTTTATATAAATTTAATGTGTGTTCTAAAATATTAAATTTACTTTTGAATGGTCTTTCGTTTTACCGACATAATTTACCAAACGTTCCAGTACTTTTAAAAAGGTTAACGAACTCGTATTTACATCAGAGGTTCCGCTACCTCGATATCTACTCGACTGTGCTTTATGTCTGCCTTTTTATACCCTTGTAGGTCTTCTTAATGTTTCCTCGTGTGACCCTACCCTGAATAATGTCTCACTTTGGAACAAGATGAAATTTTATGGTACTTATTTATCCTTCCATGTATGTTCAGAGAATTGTTTTTTACCACAGTTTGTTTATTCGCAGAATTAGTTTTTTTAGCCGATCAATTTTTGAAGGATTTCTATTTTGACACCGTAAAATATAATGTTATAACAACATGTTAGCACTTCTGAAGGAATTTCGGAAATTGTGTTTTTGTTTGAAACAAGATGCCTTTGTTTGATACAAGAAATAAGAAATTGGAAAAAACTTAATAATATTTTTGGGGATGCGACAATATTAAATGAAAATAAATATCGTTATTCGAAATTAGGATAAAATTTGTTGAAATAGATTGAAATTAAATCAAAATCTATATTACTTAACCGATTTCGCCTGAGAAAGAGTGTGGTGCCTCAACTTTGAATGATATGGACCAAATCTTATTGATAACATCTAAAAAAAGTTATTTTTCATAAAGCATTCTACATGGTCTGAAAATTAAAATAAAAATATTACAGTTTTTATAACTTTAAACCAGAAAAAAACCGCTTAAAATGCTAACACGATTACAGTGCTATTTTTTTGCTGAGATAAACCACTGTTGAACTTAAATTGGTATTAAAATTTTCCAACGATACTGTTAATAAGGAGACCCTAATTCCATTCTACAAGTATGAAGATGTATCCTTATAAATATTTAAATATCTTTTTAGTATCCTTGTCATACATTCAGTGAAAAAAAAAGGAATTCATTGGATGTTATTAGCATACAATAAAAACCAATATTTCCAGCACTGTAATACCTAGTTTGTGAAAAATATGTTATACGGAGAAAATAACTTAAAAGAAGGTTTCACTACTTGCGTCTGATTGATTAGGCAACATCGATTTTTCAGAAGTGGATAAAAGTACAAACAGAAGTGGGATGCACTAATGGCTTGGTATACTGGAAACGGAAAGGTCTTATCTAGAACGAGGGACGATGTGATTAAAATTAATTGAGAATTTTAATTGCCGGATTTATTCGAAACTATTTCCAGGCTCGGCAATTATTGGAATTCGTTTTCATGATGCATTTTATCCCTTAAATTATGATCGGGATTAGTCGATCGTAATTGCGTACGGTAAAATAACAATTTAGTTAGCTATATTGGTTTGACGGATACAAAAATTATTCAAGCATTTTTCTCCAAAACAAGTTTATGAATTACTTTAGATTTCGCGACTATGTTTTCGAAATTTTTCAGTCCATTGAACGCAAAACAATATGCTGTTTCTGGTCAAAGACCTTCATCAGTTACACTTCCCTTAACTAATTAAAATTTCTAGATGTCGAATTTCATTGCTTGATAAAAACGGCTTCTAATTAAAATTATGGTGTAGCCGTAATTGAAAATAATTACTAAAGGTTGAAAAAATACATAGGAGCACTGATACAATAAATTTGTCAATTTGTTTTAGAATATTGTGTCATTGCGCTTCATTCCCTGTAATCAGTTCCCAATTATGGGTTTTAATTTTTGATAATTGCTCTGCCATTCATATTCTACATGAGGTCAATAGGATTTATATCCAGTGAGTATTCTGGGCAATCTAATCTTCACACAATTATTGATCCCTATTATGTATGTGCAGCCTAATCAGCCTAATGGCATTATCGATCTATATATTTACTGTTAACATCTGTGTAATAAAAATAAATGGTGTGTAACCATTAAACATGTTTTTCCAAAACATTTCTACGCCATCCTTAAAAGAGACAGCTTTCATATCAAAAACCAATGGGGTTTTATGTCATAGGTACTGTTGAAATTTTTCTAGAAGTGTCAGTGCAAGAATTAACGGAATGTAATAAACAGCTGTTAAATGATTTGTTATTGTACTTGTTTTTCAACCTTAATTATTCAGTCTTTTATTAGCTTTATTCTTAGTCTTATGGATTAATTTAGACTAGATAGGAAATAAGCCAGAATTATTATTAAAAACAGTTTTGGAGCTCATTGTGTCAAAAAAAGACAAAATGGCAAATTGTCAAGATACAATAAAAAAAATGCTTGGAAGTTAGTGTATCATAAAACAAACGAGCACATCAAACATGGTCATCAAAATTGTAATAATTAAGTGATTTTCTAATACACTAGCTGAAACTGCTAAAACTGAATAAGAAATCGAAGTTTCAAAAACTGATAATGTACGTTGAAAAACTTCAAAAACCTCTATATAATTTGCATATTGTATGTATATCAGGTATAATTTTAGCAATTCATTTGAAATAAGGATATTCAGACTGGAGACAACACTGCTGATAAGAACTTGTAATATTGTCAGATGAACCTTGTTTGAAGTTTGTTGTATATTGTTAATATTAGCGTATAACCTAAACATACGAACATGGTCTAATATGCTTAATGGAGCTCTATTCATTTTAGGAAGATTACAACTTGTCGGATAAAGATAAAAAAGCATTGAAAATTTCCAAAAAATTGTTGAGGATAATATTGATTACTGTTTTCTTTACTCGCATTTTTTTGTGTTGTTATATTGAATATATTTATGTGATTTGAGTCTATAGCAAAGTAGACTTGCACTCCATTATATGACTACTTCAGTATGTAGGAACCGACTTTTACATCGTAGTTGGTAAATATACAAATACAAGCTTACTTAGAGATGTTATAAATAGATGTAGTAACAGAAGGTTATTTAAATGTTCAAGTTGTTCTTTATAAGGACTTCTGCTTTGCTCTGCTCTCGGCTCTGCTCTGCTCTGCTTTGCTCTGCTTTGCTCTGCTTTGCTCTGCTTTGCTCTGCTTTGATCTGCTTTGATCTGCTTTGCTCTGCTTTGCTCTGCTTTGCTCTGCTTTGCTCTGCTCTGCTCTGCTCTGCTCTGCTCTGCTCTGCTCTGCTCTGCTCTGCTCTGCTCTGCTCTGCTCTGCTCTGCTCTGCTCTGCTCTGCTCTGCTCTGCTCTGCTCTGCTCTGCTCTGCTCTGCTCTGCTCTGCTCTGCTCTGCTCTGCTCTGCTCTGCTCTGCTCTGCTCTGCTCTGCTCTGCTCTGCTCTGCTCTGCTCTGCTCTGCTCTGCTCTGCTCTGCTCTGCTCTGCTCTGCTCTGCTCTGCTCTGCTCTGCTCTGCTCTGCTCTGCTCTGCTCTGCTCTGCTCTGCTCTGCTCTGCTCTGCTCTGCTCTGCTCTGCTCTGCTCTGCTCTGCTCTGCTCTGCTCTGCTCTGCTCTGCTCTGCTCTGCTCTGCTCTGCTCTGCTCTGCTCTGCTCTGCTCTGCTCTGCTCTGCTCTGCTCTGCTCTGCTCTGCTCTGCTCTGCTCTGCTCTGCTCTGCTCTGCTCTGCTCTGCTCTGCTCTGCTCTGCTCTGCTCTGCTCTGCTCTGCTCTGCTCTGCTCTGCTCTGCTCTGCTCTGCTCTGCTCTGCTCTGCTCTGCTCTGCTCTGCTCTGCTCTGCTCTGCTCTGCTCTGCTCTGCTCTGCTCTGCTCTGCTCTGCTCTGCTCTGCTCTGCTCTGCTCTGCTCTGCTCTGCTCTGCTCTGCTCTGCTCTGCTCTGCTCTGCTCTGCTCTGCTCTGCTCTGCTCTGCTCTGCTCTGCTCTGCTCTGCTCTGCTCTGCTCTGCTCTGCTCTGCTCTGCTCTGCTCTGCTCTGCTCTGCTCTGCTCTGCTCTGCTCTGCTCTGCTCTGCTCTGCTCTGCTCTGCTCTGCTCTGCTCTCTCTCTCTCTCTCTCTCTCTCTCTCTCTCTCTCTCTCTCGCTGCGGGACCGACGTAAAACAGGGTGTGAGCGGATGCTAGCCCAATTAACGCGTAAATAGTACGGGAGTGTTCATGAGACCACCTGACGTGTAAACACCGCGGGAGTGGCGATTAGATCTACGGACGTGTAAACAGCTTGTGGGCTCTCTCTCTCTCTACTTTCTGGGATTTTCAGTCGGGGCTTATTGCTTATTATGGTTCATATATGTTATTCTCGGTCTTTTTACTGAATAATAAATTCTTATTTTCGTAAAGTGATATATTTTTCGAATTCATTATTCTATTGCATCGGAAACCAGCAGCGATTGCCTCCTTGTATTCTGTTATATTCTTTGTTGGAGATGATCGTAACCGTCATTCATTCGTAGGCAAATTTCATTGGCAGCCTTTTCCATTTTAATGAACTATTCCTTGCTATTGTTAATTGTATTTTTTACTGTATCTATACCATCAGCGAAAGCCAGTATAATCCAAAGATCTTGATTTCTAAAGAAGAACATTTCTGTGTGTTTCTCCAAAGGTAACAAAACATTTTAGGATGTAATAATACTCATTAATGAGAGAAGAAAAGCGGAAAAATTAAAGACATAAGATATCTAAACACATTATTAATAAAACCACTGAAATCAAAGCTGGACAGAGGTTAGAAACATATATTAAAATAAGACAAATGCCGACGTGAATACTATAAATGTATAGGAAAGCCAATCAAATCAAAATTATCGACATTTATGAAAAATTATACAAACTTGAGTATAGAAAACGTCATGGAACAAACAGCATAATGTGATTTATAAATAAAAGTTCGATATACACCCCATACTTTTGCATTGTCTTCATTTACTTTAACAAATTGCACAAACCTTGTACTGCAAACGAAATTTTTAATCTCACTCTAAATACCCAATTTTTTTCTCGAGCCTCCTTTAAATCAGATCATACACCGTCACATACGTCGAGATCCGGTATTCCGTACACGTCAAACGATTTTCCCTAGACTCAATCCACACTCTACCTTTCCATCCAGTAGCTTCGTAGATGCGTTCCGGCATTGAATGACTACCTCACGTTCCTCCTTAACCATTCCACGTCTGATAGTCGAGTTTCAAGAGCCGGTCACGGCCTGCATTGCATACGTGCCGATATGGATCAAAACTAAGTTGGCTCTGGATACTCTCTGGCACACTGCGCCACGCGATGCGATGCCTTGATGTGTTTGTGTGTGTTGTGCCGGGGCCAAAGCCGGCTTTGATTTATGGCCAGCAGTCGGGGCAGCTTCGGCAGGAGCTTTAGACGGTTTGATTACCTGTATTAAAGACGAGATTGATGCTGAAGTGGTTCTGCCAACCGGAAATTTACTATCTTTCTCTAGATTTTTTAATTTTATTTTCGGAAAGTGTTTAAATGATACTGAAATTTCCATTTTATTTTTGTAAATTAATTAATAACTAGCTGTCGCCTAGTGGTCGAAATTCGACCAATTGTGTCAATATCTCTGAAAATTTTATCGTGACACTCTATCCTAGGACTTTAGGGAGAACAGCAGTTACACGGAACGGATCCAGATTCGGAACTTCTGTGTGATAGTTTCCTCGAAAATCCTAGATGTCGGTCTTACATATCGCTTCTACAAATAAGTAACGAAATTCAAGTTTTTTTCAGATATCATTCATAGGACTATATTTGTGTTCAAATTTGCAATTCTTAATTTAATATGACAACAATTCAACCGCGAATGGGCTACCCTACACATTTATTTTTTCTAATCTCCCTGTATAGCTATAATTGCACTTAATTCTCTAACATTTATTAAAATTCTCATTATAATAATTCCATCTCATTAAACCATTCTGTATATGATATGAGCCACCGTATTTACTCTTTTTGTTTAAGAGATTTTTAACTATCTTCTGTAACTATAATTCTACTCCGACCTATATTTCAATCATCATATATATGGAACTCTTCGTTGGCTACTCTATAAATGATTTCCTTTTCTAACATTTTTTATCATCATAATGTATATCTATAATTCCTCTTACCCTATATTTCATCTTCCCTATATATATACAACTGCTTTTAAGTTACGAAATGTTGCATTTCCAGTTCCGCCACCTTGTATATGCATCTCTGTATAATATTTTTGCACCACCCTGTATAACTGCAATTCTACTGCACCTTCTATTCCTAGAACCCTGTAAATTCAACCGCTAATGGGCTTCCCTATATAATTATTTTATTAGTTATAATTGCACTCTACTCTATATTTTAAACACCCTATATATGTAACTGCTTATGTGGCACCCACGAAAATAATGATTTCTAACATATCTGGAATCGCCCTCTGTATAATTATAATATACAACGAATACGTTACCACTAAACAATAACAACGTTTGCATGCCACTTCCAGAAGTACATGCTCTAAGTATATAACAGCATGGTCCCTCTATATATAATTATTCAATGTTTTGAGTCTGGGGGCGGCGGCACATTCAGTTGTTTGGTGTTGACATTATGGACGTAAATAATGATTTTTATTATATTTTATTTAATGAATGAACCAATATTATAAATGAAGGTCGTCAGTAGCTACTAAATAAAACAAAAATGAAGAAAATCGGTTAAGAGGCAGAGGAGAAAATGGTACCTAATCGTTTAGTCTTTGCCTATTTATGTATAGATTTATATTTAAATAAGAACCGACTTCAACTAACTCAAAATGAAAACAGTTTAAAAACCGTTTGACAATTATTATTTTCTGATATATTTTTCTATTTTTAAATTTTTATGTGAAATTTGCTTTGACATTTACGGACTTTTGTCTTTAGTTGTATGGAATCACTTCTGAATCCACCTTAATATATTATAATTTATAACTTATTCAAAATAATTGTGCGCTATGGGGATCCAGTCAGGAACGGAATTCGTTCAGTTCTCTCACTAATTCATTCTATAGTACAACCACCCTGTATATGCTCCTGGGTATTGGTCACTCAATATAACTTAATTGTGTATCATTTTTGAACCACTCTTGAACACTATTATTAAACTCCACACGATATTGCAACCGCCCTGATATTTTTTTAATTCATCCTATATATATAAGTAACATCTCGCCACCTATTCCATATATGAATGCAACTTCTCATTGTCTACCTATATAACAAATTTTTGAACTACTTGCTTAACTATAATTTTACTCTGCCCTTTATTTCAATCACCCTGTATATTAAACACCTTCTAACATTTTTTGAACCCATCTCTCTAACTGTAATTGTCTTCTAAACGTTGTTTGTGGCATATTCTTGATTACTTTTATGTTTTTTTGGGCAGTAACACCACAATCGAAATAAAATGACGTATATCGAACGAAAACCAAACGTTTCAAAATCTATTCTGACTTCGTTGTCAATGGCTTTATATTTATTTCAATAAATGTGCAGGCCATTCATAAGTACCCCCTCTTCCCATCCATCTATGATGAAATGTCCTATCTAATTGATCTCGAACAATGCGAGTGTAATGAGGTGGTGCTCCATCCTGCTGAAACCAGATATTATTTGGTAATTCTCCATTTACCGCCAGTGCCGGAATAACTTGTGTCTCCAAGAGCTGTAAATACCTATCTCCGTTTAAAGTTTCTTGTAGAAGAAGGGTCCCACGATTCTGTTGTTATAAATGCCCGCCCAATTTGGGGATGTGTATGAGCCTCTTGTACCCAATTAGGATTACTTTGCGACCAGTAGTGGCAGTTATGTCGATTAACCGTACCATTTAAACAAAATGTAGTCTCGTCTGAAAACACCACATTTCTTATAAAATTATTATCATGGTTACAAATATCCATCATCCATCGTCTCACAAAATTGCAAATTTCTGTGGAAATTGTTTTGAACAAGACGAATTTTGTATGAATGATATTTTTCTCGCCTTAATATCCTTCCTACTGAATGACGGCTAATTCCATGCATATTGGCGCGGTCGGCAGTGGATAAGTGAGGATTTTCTTCCAAAGATATAGCAACATTTTGAGCTACACCTTCATTACTTGCACTTGTTAACCGTCTACTTTTTTGGTAAATTGCTAACTGTTCCACTTGTGTCGTACCTTCGCAAAGTTTTCGTCACCAATGAACGGGATATTTGTGTATTCGGATGAACAATGTTAAAAAGGTCATAAACTTCTTGATGTGTCCTTTTCCTCTCCCCATAACCAATCATCATTAATATTTCTATTCTTTCTATTTCACTTAATTCGGCCATTTTATGATCAAATTAAAACAATACAATCTTTTTACGTTCAAATAAAAAAAACTAATAACTTATTTTGACAACTACTGTCACTTCTGCAATCAATTTCATAGACTACTAAACTTGATTCAGATTTAATTTGCGCCTGATTTAAACAAACGTACGTGTATTTGACTATGGAACAAGCAGTGCTGTTGGCTGTGACGGTATAATGCCACCGATTGGCCAATAGAAATACAAATCCTTACCGAGCGGTTTGTTTATATCGGGCGTAAATGAAATCTGAACCGAGTTTCGATTTTTCCTTCCCTTATTTACTTTTTCTGTTAATATCTCTGTAGGTATTGAAGTAAACAATATCAAACCAGATATTTTTGTATTCGCAATAAAATGTTTCATCAGAAACTAAAATACTATACAGGTTGTTTCATTTTAAAATTAAATTTTAAAATCGACATTACTTCCGGTAAAACAGAAAGTTCAAAATTGTAAAAAAATTTGGAAACAAATAGGCAATCTACTGCAGTATCCACCTTCCAAATTTCATATTAATATCTCTAATAATTCCAGAGATAATTACTTGGTTCCACACATTTGGCCATCACTGTATATACAAACATTGCTCGTACTATAGTATTAGATACCAGCTTGAGCAATAATCCTGGTGTATTAATGAGTTTGTGAGGTCGCTGTTAATGTACCAAATAAATACAAGCAGTAGCCAACAAGGCAAGAAGTAACTGCCAATATGTAAAGAAGAAAAACACTTCTAATGTAAAGAATAACACAAACACTCCTAAAAACTATGATATATGATCTACTTTAGGAATAGCCGTTTACCAAGCTCAAAAATACCATGCGCCCTACTATAATCTTTTAAGGACAAACTGCGTATAATTTTTGCACCAACTGAGGGGACGGTAAAAACAGTTCCTTTATGCGACAGATTACGGTTCACCTGTGCATACCAAATCATTCCAAATCTTCCCTGGAAGCATTTTTCTGTATATACAGAAGTGTATAGCTACAAAACTTTTCACAAATCCATATATTTCGCTTTTATGTTCTCTTTTCTCGCACAAAAGGTACAAGAGAGCTCATCCACGTGCAATATTTTCCGTAATTTTAAGACATACTCCCTGAAAGAAAATTAATATAAAAGCATTCGTAATAGCGGACTCGGAAACTTTTATTGAAGCTTTTACCGCTTCAACGTTTATCTTTTACGGTTTCCCGCAACGCCTTGAATATCAATTTGCCTTCCTCTGACGAGTTTGGTTATAATTTAGGTGTTCCGTGCTTATAGGAGACCATACGCGATTTATGATAAATCACTAATAAAACATTTCAATCGTCATACATTTATCAGCCATTGTAAAAGCTCCATATTTAATTGATAATGAAATTTTGAACTGTTTTAAAAATATATCTGCAAAATAAGTTTATTTTCTTAAGAATATTTGTGACATATTTTTTCAGTGTTCAGGCACTTCAAATTTGAAGGGAATTTTATTATTATATGATCTCTAGAAGTTTTTGTGCTGCGCTGTAAATATTATCAAATTAAATTCTCTTAGTTAGGTCATAATAAGAGATATTAGCAAACATTTTAATTTTACATTTAGATTTGTGCCTTTTTAGGGTTCCGTATATACAGTATACGAATTCCCTTATAATATCATTCAGGATTTCTGCCTCTGTCACATCACAGCCATGTTCTCCTAAACTACTGGACGGAAGAGGTTGAAATTTTGCATCAATATACAGTTTGGTGACCCGATCAGGAGTACATGTAAATGCAGAATTTTGATTTTAGAGGTACTTTTGAGGGGAAAAACTAAAAAAATCGACCGTTCCCCCCCCGGATCTCAGAAACTACTTAGCCTAAAATTTTGAAAAAAAAATAGGAAATATAGATCGTTGCGCGAACTTTACAGGAAAATAAGGAGAAACCATTAATATTAATTTTGGGGGGCAAATTATAGAATTAAATGAAAATTAATTTTTTTTTTCAAACGCATCATGTAATATATCAAATGAAAGGTCCTATTCTGAGGAATACAAATATATTTTTTTCATATTTAAAAAAAATTAAATAACGAAAATATACCAAAATTTACCAATTCCCTCCCCCTTATCTCCGAAACTATAAAACGTATGAAACGTAAAATTCTAACCCATCATGTTATATATCAAATGAAAGGGCTCATTATGACGAATACTAATATATATTTTTTAATAAATCTTTTAAAATATATTTAAAAAAATATTTAAAAAATTACCTATTCCCCCAAACTATATGACCTATTTTTTTTGTTTACAGAAAAAATACGAAGAAATCCCTAATATTAATATTGGGGGCCAAATTATAGAATTAAAGGGAAAATTAAAAAAAATAACGCATCATGCAATAAATCAAATGAAAGGGTTTATTATGAGGAATACAAATACACATTTTTAATATTTTTAAAATTAATTGTTTACAAGGTATTAACATAAAATTCTTATTTTTCGCTTTATTTCCGAAACCATACTACTTTAGAAACTACACTATTTAAATTTTGAAATATGTATTTCATTTGTATTTTTAAATAATTTGAATAATATATTTAATAATTTATAATTTAAAAGTTTATTAGTAAAACAAAACTCTAATATTAATTTTTTGGGGCCAAATTAGAAAACTAAATACATATACTCTTATAAAAATCAAGCGAATCCTGAAGCAGATTAAATAAAAAGTGTATGTGTGAAAAATGAAAATGTATATTTTTTATAAATTCAAAACGCTTTCTTTAAAAGATATTAGGGCAAGTATAAGAAAATACACTCATTGTCTGCTTGTCTGGAATATTAGAATCTTGAAGGTGGTACGGAACCCTTAGTATGCGAGTCCAACTCGCACTTGACCAAATTATTTCAGAGGGAACATCCATATTATGTAAGATGAATTGCTCAACTTACTGAGCACTTTCTTCCCTCCCCATAGTTAATCTAAAGAATATTTGGGATCGATTTAGGTCCTCCAGGAATGAGCGAGGCCTGACGCTCCTACAATATCAAATAAATATACAGCACACCTTCTGAATGTGGCAATCTTTACATTGGAGAGACAAAGCGACTGCTGGTCACCAGGGTTAAGGAACACCGCATAGCTACTCAAAGGGCGGAGCTATCGAAATCTGGGCTAGCTAATCATGCATGGACCGAATATCATAACCTCAACTGGGACTAGGCCAAGGTAATTCACAAATAAGAGCACGGGTATATAAGCAAATTTATAGGGAAAACATATATAATCTCGAACGAGCAAGTAACTAGGGAGCACAGCATATAAATTAAAAATTTAGAGGAGCCCTCCTTTGGCCATTGCTGCTACGCATCACCGATAACCAGGTACGACGACTTTGATTGTACTGGAGGAGACTCAATGACCATGAACGGCGACTCATGACCATTTAAGGGTATAAAGACAAGGAATAATTTGAATTTCCGTAATTCACCTGGTGACTATAGCAGATACAAAGTTATTGAAATGTTGTGAGATCAACCATTTCAAGATTAGTCCAAGGAAACTCCGATTTTCATATGCTTATTAATTTTCAAAGGTACAAATATATTGAAATTTTCCAGAAAATGCTATAGTTAGAGGAATAAAGATGATAAACTTAGAATCTAAATATGTTAAATGCTAATGTAATGTTTACTGGTTACAATTAGCCACAGTGTAATCCCTATGGCTTCACAGGACATCAAGATTTTTTTTATAGTAACGTACCTCTTATTAGAAATATTTATCCTGGCAGATTTTTATATTTTAAGTTTGAGTATATGTGTCTATATTAAACTGGACAGTAATAAATGTATATACTATTAAAAGGGTTTCTTGGGCTCGAAATTTACCTGTAAGATCCGCTTATTTACAGCACAACAGCAGAACAGTAAACTTTCCTTATATACGACTAATCCAATTATAAATGCAATACTTAAGGGACAACTTTTATTGACTGTACTTATATATACTTATATATGTCGGAGATAACGAAATAGTTGGTTTCTCAAGTGGCGAAGGCCTAAAGACTATATAGTTTGTATTATCGGAAATAGGATATTTGTGCTTTCGTACTTTTGTTTACGATTATTATATTCTATTACAAATTTGCCAGCTAGGGACCGGAGGTGATTCATAAATAAATAAGCACCCGGCGAGCTGTTGATTACGTAATAGCGTGTGAGTCAGGTGTTTTGATGGGAATCATATCGAGATGAACGAAGTCAGTTCTGTTCGAACCTCGAGCGAGGTAAGATCTTAGAGGGCTATCGCGTAATCTGGATTTCGCCGCGGTTCCGAGTAGAATACCTTGCGTATCAATTTAGATTAATAATATCATATCGCTATGCCGATCGAGCTTATGTTGGGTGGCACCCAGGATGAATTGATCATCAACATTATCTGTTGTTCGTATAGTTTGAAACTCCAGTGGTGAATCATTGTGGTGCCTTTGGTCAGTTTAGTGTGATTATTGTTTGTCGAATAAATGTTTAGCCCACATTTATTCCCTTTTTGATCAAACCCGATATTCCCCCGTAGATCATAAACCCCGACATATATATTTTATAATAGCATAATACATATAGCTTCGAAAATTATTTATTATTAATTATATTTATTATCATTATATAAACTTAAACGAGACGAGTCGAGACAACTAGTAACGAGATGAGAAAGAGACTTGAACGATACTTAATTTTTTTTTAGAAAATTGCGAGACCGAGACGACATTTTTAATACTCTCGTTTTGTGTGAAGCACTAGCAATCCCCAAAAAACATAAAGAGAATAAAAAAATATTCAATAGTAAGACTTGGTAGTGAGAAGGACAACAACAATTACCGATATGATAGAAAGAAGACCAAGGAAACTTCCGAATAAAAAGTGTAAGTCAGACATTAGGAAAATAACAGAGACTCATTGGTGGAAACGAAAACGATTGCTAATGAAGAAAGAATACCCCATGAAATATAGCTGAGTATGCGGAATAAAACAACGAAAATCTGCAATTAGATGCCCTAAAAGATTCCAAAGCTTCACACAGTGTATGGACCGCTTTATTAATTTTCCCGATGGCCGAGATTGGGCCAAGGTTAAATCCAGAGAAAGATTGCGGCGTGAATAAAAGAAGGGATTCAAGCGGCCTCCGGAATGAAAGTAAATAGTAAATGTAAAGTTACGTGGGTTCGTTAAAATTTAACAAGCATTGTACTCAAGGGAAATATGTAATTAATTTGTAAGAAGCCGAAGGAATTAATTTCCAGAAATTAATTTTAGTTGGTGTTCTGTTTGGTATTCGGAACTTGCCTTCTCCAAGGACGATTCCGAATTAGAAGTAATGTCTTTTATTTTGTTTCGGTCGTGTACTGGGCTCTGCGGCAATGCTGGGATTACGTCGCGACGCCTAAGACATTCCGAACAAAAGATTAAGCACCGTCGTTGAATTCTCAATCCGTCGTCATCTTGTTAACCCCTAGCAACCTTAAATTGTCGCTGAAAGGCCTTGTCGAAATCCTTTGTATTTAAAATTTACATTAGATATTTGCTCAACGAAGACTTCATTCAGCTTAGTCTTTACAGTTTGTAATCAATTCAAATTCTATAAAATTCAAAAATGTATACAGGGTGAGTTTTTCTGATGATCAGTATGGGGATCTCGGAAACTAGCGGAGATAGAGCAATGGTTAAATTGGGACAGATTTGTAGTTTTACTGGCCCAATTTAATGAAACTTTCGGATTTTTGTAAAAAGTCATGGCTTATTAGATATTTTGAAAGAACGAAATTCTGTCAATTTAGTCAAATCCCTCTAGCTCCTTTGTTTTTAATTTTATATAAAAAGTGTAGATATCAAAATTGAAGGAAAATGTATCCCGAATATGATTGCCATGTCGTCGTTTGCGTGACAGCTCTCGTTTCCGAGATATGACACAAACTTATCTTTTTTTGAATAGAAACTATAGTTGGCTATGACCTCAACAAATCAGACATATTTAGAGCTTTTCAACGATATAATACTCGATATAGTTATTCATAAAAATAACGGAGTTATGGATGCTTTTCTCTCTTATTTTCACTTTTAACGTAGGTAGCCATGAAAAAGATTGTTTTCACTTTGACGTTTCCTCATTTGAGAGTAATTCTATTAGTAGTGCCGAACTGCGACAGTTAATATTGACAAGTTTTCGTGATAAAATGCAATATTGTAACGAAAAAAAACTGATTATGGTGGAACGTTAAATCATATGCAATAAAAATTCAGTTCGTGCAGCTGAGGAATACTTTCATAGATATCGTCATCAACCTGCTCTATGTACATTTAAGAGGCTTTACGATAGTTTATGGAGATATGGATCGTTTAATAAACCACCAAAGGAACGTAATCAAATTAACAAAGCAGAACAAATAAATGTTTTGGCAATGGTAAATCAAAATCCATCTACATCAACTAGTGAGATTGCAGCAGAAGCTGGCACATCTCATCGAACTGTAGTTAAGATACTGAAAGCGCACAAGTTCCACCCGTACAAATTTTCAGTTTCTCAAACTTTGCATGCTGGTGACGAACATCCACGTATTTTGTTTTGTAATTGATTTAGAAACATGTGCCTTGACAATTTACAGTTTCCATTAAAGGTGTTATGGTTAGATGAAACTACATTTACTAACTGCGTATGTTCAATAGACACAATAAGCATATCTGGGCTAAATAAAACCATTTCCATGTAGAACAAAGACGACCCACTCCTTGTGGGCTACCCCGTATATTATTTCATTTTTAACACTTTATATTATCGCCCTGTGTAACATTATTTCCTCTCCATACTTTATGCAACTTCTTATATTCTATAAAAGAAATAATTTTTTAATCACACTCTATAAATATAATTCCACTCCAGCCTATATTTCAACCATCCTGAATATGATTTGCTTATGTCCACATCATATAACAGTTTTTTAATCATCCTATATAATTTTAATTTCACATTTTTTCCAACATTTTTATACCACCAAACGTCCATTCCACCCTATATTCCAACCATCCTGTATATACGGATCACTATCATTCTAGTCCGTCCTATATTTCAATCTTCATATAAATGCAACTTTACTTTACTTTGTGATTTTGTTTGCTATAACTAAACACCCTGTCTATAAACGCACCAAATAGTAGTTTAAAGTTTGACATGTGTTGTCACTGAATTTAATATTAGGCCGGGAGAATGTGACAACCAAAAGCACCGTCTTCCCAAAATGGAAAAATTTGCATTAAATAGGTATTTGAGTGGTATACAAACAAAACGAGCTTGGTACTCATTGATTTAAGGAGCCGGAAATACAATGCTTTACTACCTATATGCTTGAGATGTACATAGAAAATTTTCAAATTCGCAATTAAAACTTCCAGTGTCTAAAATTACCGCACAATTACGTTGGAATTAAAATATTTATGAGGAAATGTCCGTTTATGTCATTTCGGGGAAATTTTTGATAAGAATTTTGGAATTTTCGGCGATTTTCTGCAAAACTGCAAGTTGCACGTCTCAAAAAAGTATATGAGATCACCTAAGGATCATCCTTAATAGATTAAACGTTAAAAAACTATACACATCCATAAGGAGTTATCGAAAAATCTACTAAAATATTAGGGATATTGGTCGATTTCCATGCACGCATGTCATTCACAAATTTCATCACTTTACCAATAGAATTCCTTTCCAAAATTTGAAGTTTCACCAATCTGGATATATACTCTATTAAACAATACCATATTCATTCAAAACGGTGCACCACAGGAGAAGAAATCAGGTAACATATATACAAAAAAAAGCGAAAAAAAAACTACGAGACGAATTAATAACCTCCTCCTTTTTGGAAGTCGGTTAATAAATTTTAGCATTCTTTTCTAACGAAATAAAGGTATTAGTTTGACTAAATGAATTCTGTATTCATTTTGTTAAACTAATAATGTTTGAATTTAAAACAAACACCACCTCAATTTCTTTAAAAATCCGCAACAAACCTAAACAACTTTATCAAGAACCTAAATAATTTGGACGACTGGATCTCCGCACGTTTTTACCTTACTTAAGCTTAATTTTTCAAACTCTAAAATGACAGCGAGATAATCCAGCAAAACACAGTCAGTTGTTTTTCAGATAATTGCCTCTTCTCCTGTTCTAACCAGAAATAAGCTTTTCAGTCTTAGTCTCCCCAGCAAATTGGACTCGAGTTGGACCGGAAGACCTTCGAGTGTCAAAGCGGAAGAAGGTACACTATTTCCGCTCTGTAATGATGGGATTTGCTATCTGGCTGTGTTCTCCTAACGGGGTGATTATCTTTGTTGTTATGCTAATGACAAGGAATGATGAGCCTGTATGAATTCTCTGATAGAGTCCGTAGTTAGTTTTATTTCTAACAGTAAACGTTTTTATATACAAATTAACTGTTATACTGGCATTCTGCTTAATTGAAAATTACGACCAAGAAATACGTACCTATAAATCTTCCGATATATCATACTATCATATATAGTAAATTAATAATAAACATTGTTACACATTTACACTTTATTCAAACTAATACTTGTGATATATATTTCGCTGAATTTTACCGTCGTCTGAGAAGTTCAGGATGTGCTTTGAAATAATACATATCGTTGACTGTAACTGACATGTTGGAATTTGAAATTTGTAAAATTGAAATGTACCGGATACATTGTATTTGCAATTTGGGATATTTGCTTTTTTTATTCACAAATATTTTTGTTACATTTAATGTAATCAATATAAAATGTGGTTTCATGCACTTTCAACTAAATTTCATCCATAATTTTAGTAGAAAGTCACGAAAATAATATCTGAAACAATTGGCTGGGTTGTCAGAATGTGTCTGTAGAGTGATTGCTATTCAGAGTATTTCGAACAAGACAATACAATAGTGTGTTTTCTGAATGATATTTGTGGCATATTTTTCAATGTCTAAGTACTTCTTGGGAAATAACACCACAGTTTAAAGAAAATTGCTGTATATTCCAAACGTTTCGGGGTCTAGGTCAGACCCCGTTGTCAATGGTTAAGAAACTTAGATAAAAAAGGCACAATTCTAATATGTAAATTAAAATATTTGACAATGTGTTTTATTTGATTTCTGACGTAACTAAGAGAATTGTATTTGTAATATACAGGGTAGTACAGAAACTTATAAAATCATATAATCATAAAGTTCCTTTCAAATTGGAAGAATTTGAAACGGAGATCTTCAGAATTTTATGTGGCGCTCCTAGGTGCAACTTTTTTATAAGATAGTGCATTCGCCAAAAATGCGACCAAAGAATTTTGTTGATTCAGTGATCCCATTAAAATCATAAAGGAAAACCTAGGAAAAACCTTATGAACTATCCCGTTATTGGGTTGTTTACAAGGACATGACCATTAGCAATTTCTTCCTTAATCATCGGCAACCAGAAACAACTGAATTCTGGGGAGGTAGTAGCGATACAATCGTTTTCATTTAACAAAATTAAAGCAGACTTTTTAAGTTTTCTTTTGGTGTTGTATTCTTCTTTGTGTAATATAACTGAATTTTGAAACTGTATTTTATGACCAAGGTCCCAAGCATGTTCACAAATTTTGGATTTTTCAAATTGTCGTTTTTTTAAGTAATTTTATTATTCGTTTACTCTAACATTCAGAGGTCTAGAGGTTTCTCCAATATAGAATTTATTACATTCACAAGGGATTTTATAAATGCAATTTTTTGTATTTTGAGTTGTGTTATTTGGTTTGGTTTTTGATATAATTGATTTTAGTGTATTCTTGTTTTAAATGATGTTTTGATATTATATCTGTTTCCCACTCTTTTTAGTCTTTCTGATAGACCCTGTATGTATGGTATATTTATTGTATTAATGTGATTATCTTGGGAGTCAGTGTTGCTTGGTGAAGTTTGATGTTGATTGTTAGGGATTGTTTGGTATTCGATTTTGTTTAACTCTTTATTAATACATTTGTTTGGGTAATGATTGACAGAAAGTACATTGATGTTAGCACAGTTGCTGTTTGCTCTGTCATATAGAGATTTAATGATACCTCTTTTTACTGAATTTGGATTATTAGAGTTAAAGTTGATATACCTGTTAGTATGAATGGGTTTTCTGTAAACTTCTGTTTCAAATGTCGATTGTGTTTTGGTTATTAAAATGTCTAAGAATAATAATTTGTTATTATGTTCAAGCTCTTGTGTAAACTGAATAGTTTGTTCTGTGTTGTTTATGTCGTTAAGTAATGCATGTAAATCCTCAAGATTATGTTCCCAAATAACGAATATGTCATCAACATAACGCCACCAAACCAAAGGTTTAATCTGCTTTGAAAAAATTGTTTGTTCATCAAATTTTTCCATAAAAATGTTGCTTAAAGCGGGAGACAGACAGGAACCCATTGCCATGCCAAAATCTTGTTGGTAGAAGTCATCATTAAGTTGAAAATATGATGTCCTTGTACAGAATATTACTCGTTCCATTATTGTATTAATGGACGTTTATAAAAAATGTACTTTCTACAAATCATTTCCCAAATAAATTTATTAATAACGAGTTAAACAAAATGGGATACCAAACAATCCCTAACAACCAACATCAAACTTCACCAAGCAACACTTACTCCCCAGATAATCCCATTAATACAATAACTATACCAAATATTTAGGGTCTATCAGAAAGACTAAAAAGAGTGGGAAACAGATACAATATCGAAACATCATTTAAAACAAGAAATACACTAAAATCAATTATAGCAAAAACCAAACCAAATAACACAACTCAAAATACAAAAAATTGCATTTATAAAATTCCTTGTGAATGTAATAAATTCTATATTGGAGAAACCTCTAGACCTCTGAATGTTGGAATAAACGAACACAAAAATTACATAAAAGACGACAATTTGAAAAATCCAAAATTTGTCAACATGCTTGGGACCTTGGTCATAAAATACATTTTCAATATTCAGTTATATTACACAAAGAAGAACACAACAACAAAAGAAAACTAAAAGAGGCTGCTTTAATTTTGTAAAATGAAAACGATTGTATCGCTACTATTTCCGTATAATTCAGTCATTCCTGAATGCTGATGATTAAGGAGGAAATTGCTAATGGTCATGTCCTTGTGAACAACCCAATATCGGGATAATTTATAAGGTTTTTTCCTAAGTTTTCCCTTATGATTTTAATGGGATCACTGAATCAACAAAGTTCTTTCGTCGCATTTTTGGCGAATGCACTTTCTTATAACAAAGTCGCACCTAGGAGCGCCACATAAAATTCTGAAGATCTCCCTTTCAAATTCTTCCAATTTGAAAGGAACTTTATGATTAAATGATCGTTAGAAGTTTCTGTGCTACCCAGTATATTACAAATAAAATTTTTTTAGTTACGTCAGAAATCAAATAATAGACATTGTCAAATATTATAATTTACATCTTAGAATTGTGCCTTTTCTTAACCATTGACAACCCGAACCTTTGGAATACACAGTAATTTTCTTTAAACTATAGTGTTATTTTCCAAGAAGTACTTAGACACTTTTATAGTGTATTTAAAAATCACAAAAAATAAAATCAAAGATTTTTATTCAGAAAATTCTTTACTATAACAATACAACAATGTTGTAATGGTATGTTGACAATGTTCGCCTACCCCAGTTTTACACAAGCCTTGAATGATTTTTTGTCTTTATTTTTATCGGACGTTATACTTGGAGAATCCGTTTTTTCAACAAAGTTCATTAGCTTAGGTTTCCTAGCAGCCCAATCATATACTGCACTTATATTTCTCAATATTTTTCAGTTTGAGATCCCAACAAATGCACGCAAAACTGTAGTCCTTATTTGAAACTTTCCCTTAAGTCCGAATTATTTTTTAGGCCCCTCCCGTTTCACACTTTCCAGAACCTTTCATTTCTAAATTAAATTTATTCAGATTTTAAAGCCATTTAACTTCAAATTTACAATAAATGCCTCCATTTACCGACATAACCCAAATAGGATTTATATAGAACAACAAACGTTTCAATTTTGTTGGCATATATATAGTCCTTTAGCAAGGGGGGGGGCAGCTACCTACGTACCTATCTACCTGCAGTCTGTTTTTCTCGCCCTCATATCCCATAGAAATGCCCATGCCCCCGGTTTCCAAAGAGAATTCAACAGCTCTTTTCATCTAGCGAGCTCTGGGCTCTTATAGCCGCAAAATGTTGAAACTTACCTAAGACTGAACTACAAAAATATGATACGGATTTTTATATACATATTTCGTGAAATTTTTTCCGGGAATTTATGTCAATATTCTCTAGATTTTAACAATCAATCATCGACTAAGCAAAAACAATTTTCCTGCAAAGGCCGAAGTTCGCCTATAACTGATGTGTCCATAAAAAGTTAATCGATTGACCAAAGTAACGGAAAAAAACTCCCGAACTTCGAGAAGTTGTGAACACACTTTTCTTTCTCCTGAACTTTAAGTGACCGCTGTCAACGACACAATCCCGTTAGCCTGGAGGATAAATTCCGCTATAAATCTTCAGAAGCGGTAAGGGAGGCTTACAGTGAGAACAAGGTAACTAATAATAAATGAGGTGAGAAAATGGAAAGAAATTAAACACGAATGCAAGCAAGGAGTTACAGAAACGAGCTTCTTTCTTCGAATATTTCTAATTGGTTTTTGTTGGCGATATTTCTCCTTTATTAGCTTTTTGTTAATATAAATCATTTGACGCTCAGTGGAACCTACCAAACGGCCGTGCCATGTCCTTATGGAAAATTGCTTTCAGTCAAATTAGCTGAATCTATAGTATGATGTTGTTTATGATGTGAAGATCAAGTTCTAATGGGCACTAGGTCTAAAATTCCTTCGTTTTTAAAATATGAGAGACCCAAGTGTTGCTATCTAACTTCATCTTGATAATACGGGAACACTAAAAGCAAATATACAGGGTGTAAACAGTGTGAGTGCAAAGATTTTGGGGATGAATAATATTTCGGCTCAAAGTAAATCAAAAAGCATAACATTTCCAGAAATATACTTTAGTTGTGCAAAAGTAGCCTTTATTACAGTAAATAATAGATTATATCCGGCTTCAAAATGCGTGTTAAAGTAAATGTAAATTAGGGTGGTCATTAAAAATTAAATTTTTGGCGACGCCTCCTCAAAAGGTTCCTATTCATGGAAAAACACTGGGATTTTTTTAATTCAAAATAACACGTGCCTCTAGATGATCTAAGTCAATTTTTGGGTATAATCTTCAACAATTCGTCATTCAAATCTTAAATTTGAAGACGCGAGATGTAAGACCTCTGTGTGCTAATTCTCTCGAAAATCCTAGATGTCGGTCTTACATCTCGCGCCTTCAAATTTAACGAAATGTATCAAATACATAAAGAAGTGTTCGAGAGTACATTCAATTGTGGGAAGCGCAACTGATGAAGGTTCCCTGACCAGAAACACTATATGTTACATATAATATATAATGTATATTTTCTTGCGTACAAAGGAATGAAAGAAAGCTTATTTCAGTCTTAGAGAGAAGAAATCTAGATATTAAAATATCTTTGCTACTAATGTAATATTAAAATAAAAATATAAATTTGAATATCTTTCATTTTTTTAATAATACACCAAATCAACTAGGACAATTTATTGTTATTTTGATCAAATATTGTTTTTTTTATTGATTTGAGTTTTATTATTTTTTATATTTCGAATAAAATTGTATTTTTAATTAAATATTCCCAAAAAGATGATTATACTTATGCCCAAAAATTTACCTAGATCGTGTAGAGGCACGTGTTGTTTTGAATTAAAAAAAAGAAAATATCCCCAGTGTTTTGTTTTTGCATCAAAAACAATCTTAGGGGGGGGGGCGTCGCAAAAAAATTAATTTTTAACGACTATCCTAATGTAAATACTCAATACCTGATATAATTTTAATAAATTTATTAACAAAGAAAATTATCATTTAATCTCTAAATATTCTGTTATACTTGCACGTTTCTCCGAACTTAGTACATGTATAATTTAACTACAGCTGACCGCCCACACGACTGTGTTTTGCTGTATCGGTTCTTGTGGGCAACAGATTTAATGTTAAAACAACATTCCAAACAAGAAATACACTGAAATCTCTAATATAGAAAATAAAACCAACCAACAAAACCCAGAACTCAAAAAACTGCATATACAAGATTCCTTGCGAATGCAATAAATTTTATATTGGAGAAACATCGGAACCATTAAACGTACGAATAAATGAACATAAGAATTACATAAAGAAACGACAATTTGAAAAATCGAAAATTTGTGAACATGCTTTGGACCTAGGCCATAAAATAAAATTTGACAATTTAACTATACTTCACAAAGAACAACATAAGACAAAACGAAAAATAAGTCTGCCTTAATTCTTTTGAATGAAGACGATTATATCGCTTCTACTTCTGTAGAATTTAATCGTATCTGGTTAACGACAATTAAGGAAGAAATTATTAATGGTAACCTCCTTTTGAACAACCCAATATCGGGATAGTTCATAAGGTTTTTCCTAGGTTTTCCCTTATGACGTTAATGGGATCACTGAAACAATAGAATTCTTTGATCGCATTTTTGGCGAATGCGCTATATTATAACAAAGTCAGAAACGCCACGCCACTTATAAATGCTAAAGACATCTGTTTCAAATTCTATAATACTATATAGTATATATAATACATGATCTTTAGAATTTTTTGTGCTCCCTGTGTATCTAAAAACAACAAATTCTCTAATGTCAATTTAAATGTCATAAATCAAATTTTCATTTTGCAATTTAAATCAATAAATATACAGCCATTGACAACGAAGTCAGATAAGACTTTGAAACGTTTGGTTTTCCATCAATATAGGTCGTTTTATTTCGATTGTGGTGTGATTGCCCAAAAAACATAAAAATAATCAATACATAGTAGTTGTTAAAAGCGTACATTATTGTAAATATTATAAATATAATATAAAAATTATATTATAATATAATAATATTTTTTGGTGTATACTATCTCCATCTAAAATATATGCACTCAAACTATTTACACACTGTATATCGATGAAAATGAGTTAAAGTTTTGTAAAAATGAAGAATAATTAAACATAAACCGTTGGATCTATGAGAGGGCATAAAACCCATTCTAGGGTCGATCAGATATGACATACGCTATATAATTTTTTTTGTTGAAAGAATGCGCATCTTCCCAACACGTCCTCCTTTATTTGTTATCAAATTTATTCCATTTGGCTGTTCAACACTGTACCAGCTATCGGTTGTTTTTCTTGTAAGCCATCGTGTTCATTGTAAAATTTTAGAAAGATTTAGTACAAAAATGTAGAAAATCTTCCAAAGTCGGCTAAAATGCGGAAATAAGTAATCTAATTAAATCTATCCGAATCACTGTAAATGTTGACGTCATTTTGTAAAGCCTACAAGGCTAGGCGATTACCATTATATCGGAAAATGTGCGCTTGTTTCGTAATTTTGAAATTCCAGACACAAAAGGACAAAAAAGTATCATTATTATCGAGCATTATCCCTACATCCGCAATTCCCATCACATCCCAAACACAATAAACCCATTGTGTCACTTTTGGCTTCGGAAATTTCATTAATACTGCAACAGCTGCTCTAGTCTACCCCGATTTTTAAGACGGAATTAATTCTGTTAAATCAATACGGTGCTCCTTTCATGGGTCTCGTAATTTGTTCTCTCATTTCAGAATGGCTTTCAACGTGGACGGCGAAAAATAAAAGTAAAAAGAGAGGTTGAGCCGCTGGCACTTTTAATTTTCGTCGGTTCCTTTGTCACCCACTAAGGGGAGCCACTTAAGTGCTGTGTCGCCGTTCTATAGATCCTTATTGTAAACTATCGTGCAATTTTAGACTTGTGCGGATTGAAGCCTGAAGAAACATTTTCCTACTTGTCGCATTTTAATCGGATGTGGTTGGTGTAATTGTAATTACCTCGGAATTCTATTTGTTTATTTTTGTTTACAATAACAACGTTATTTTCATAAGAAAAAGAAGCCTGAAGGTTGTAGTTCATACCCTGTTTAGCCAACTTCAAAACTAGTAACAGACATTAACTAAAAAATACAAAAACTGAAGTTAACGCAAATGTAACAATAGGTCCTTTTATGGTTCTTATAATTGGCGAATTGGCCGAACTTTTATGTCATACTACTGCCTCAAATATCTGTTTCTTTAATAATTATCCTAATGAAATGATTTAGAGGTATTGCTGTCACTCAGTTCATAATTCGCATTCTCATTTGTCAATCATTTGTTAACAAAGCCAAAAAATAAGAGCATATGGTCCCGAATATCGGACCAATAATTGGCCCAACTAGACCCTTCAAATAATATTTAGATAATTCCACAAACAACCCCCTTATCACTAGTCAGCGAGAGAAAATGGAATCATCCACTGTTAACACTTTGTAGGAAGCAGCGCTGAAGTATTACCGACTTCCCTAGGCTAGAAATATTTCAGTCATTTGAACCCATTCAATGATCAGAACTTGCACTTTGAAATCAGGCAACATTGAGAAATACATTGTGTACAAGAAATATCACTTTATTCTTCAGTTGCTTCTAGTGTCTTTCTTTCACTAAGTAGTTCAGATTGAAGAGTCAGTCATGGGAGTAGTAGAGACATTTATTTATTTTATTTTATTTATTTAGTAGCTCATACACAATCCATAGAAAATCACCTAAGCAATAATACAATGTAATGTATCCTGTAAGAGAGAGATGAACTCTCTGTGCACAGGAGCTAGGAGAATACAAAAAAAAATTAAAAAGTACAACAACATTGAATTACACCCTAAAAGATTTATTTCTAATGAGCACCAAAAGGTGACATTAGACAAATGATATTCTCGTACTGGGGCGAACATGGCCCAATGATCCTACTTGCTAATTACAATATTTAAGTGATTACATAATATCAGTAATAACATATACTTATACATACGCACATCTAAAATACACATATACTGTTTTACGTTCTATACTCATACATATATCATACTCACATATACCGCTTTACAAATATTCTTCTACATTTATATCTATAGTGTTCGAATTAATTTCTACCTATTTCTTATAATATATGGACTTGTACTACCTAGGCGTTGTTTTTGAAACCCACAGTTTTTTTTATCATTTGTTTTCTACAATTTATAGCTTTAAGATTGTTGTCTAGTTTATTAAATATTTAATAGCTTGGTATTTAGAATTCTGTATACTGCAGTTTTTAGTTATTTTTGGAAGTAACAGTGGTTTATTTCTTGTACTATATATGTATACTATTCGAGTGAAAATATTTATCTTTTAAGCTGTCAATGAAACTTGAGAGATTCTAATATAAAACATTGTTTTAGGCTTAAAGGAATTTGATCTACTGTTAGCTTATTTATTTTGGCTCTTTTTAGTAACCTATTTTGTATATTGATTAGTACATCAATCACTTTATTGTACGCTCCTCCCCAAGCTAGTATCCCACATGTTACAATGAATTACCGCTGCTTATTACTACGATATCATCCGCATAAGATAATATGGAATTATTGGTTAAGCTAAACAGCAGGTCATTTATGTATAGGTGAAACAGTAATGGTCCTAGTATACTACCTTGTGGTACTCCCATAGCTAGTTTATCTTTGCTACTTTTGTAGTTAGTTTGTCTTACAAACTAATAGCTATCTGTCAAATAACTTTTTATGAGATTTAGGATAATTCCTCTAATCCCATAGTTGTTTAGCTTTTCCAGTAATATCTCATGATTAACCGTATCAAACGCCTTCTTTAAATCAAGGAAAGTTGCTATGACAGGCTCTTTCTTTTCTATTACTGGTGAACTAGGTAGATGGCATCTTTCGTGCCTTTGTTTTTTAAAAACCCGGATTGTTTATCCGAGATTATGTTGGAGTCTGTTGCGAAGTCAAGAATCCTTTTATGCAATATTTTTTCAAAGACTTTAGCCATATATGATATTAACGAGATTGGCCTGTAATTAGTACAAATAATAATTTATCACCATTTTTGTAGATCGGGACTGCCTCAGCGGTTTTCAGTGCATCTGGCCACGTAGACGTTTCAGTACATTTGTTAAATATATATTCCAGAGAGTGTTATATATTCGGCAATGTGCTTCAGAGTTTTTACGTTTATACCATTTACTTCACCGGATTTTTCTTTCAAGAACATAATTATCTTATTTAGTTCTATACGATTCGTTGGTGTTATATACATGCTTTTACCATTTGGTATTGGATGTTCAATGTTATAGATAGAGATAGACTTTTAATTTTTTTTTGCGAAAATTTTAAATATTGTAATACAACCTACTCTTCACTTTAGGTCCGTCCAACTAGTTACTGTATCCCTCGACAACATTCTGAGAAAGTCTTGTTCCAATAGTGGAGTGACATTTTGAAGTGTTCTAGAAAGTCAAACGTAATTTTGAAAGAAAATGTCATGAATTTTGACTAAAAATGCTGTCAAGAGTTTAAATATTTCGCACATACTCACTTCATACCTTAAATCCGAAACAGATAAATTAGAAAGAAGAAGTTTATAGTTTAAAAAAACGTACTAACAATTATCAAGATTACCACAAACGACACAACGAAAGAAACTTTGCAAAAAGGCGTCACATAATTAGCATATGCTTTCTAAGTTACTATCACAATTACATAAAAATGTCGACTTCCTAATCGCTTTTCCTTAGCACTCGCAAGTATAGTTTAAGTTTCAGCTTTATCTAACTTCGAAAGTAAAGATAGAAGACCGTGAAGGAAACTGCCAGAGGAAAATGATGGATTTCCAACGTTTCCGACGTGTTTTCACTTGCAAACTCCTGCCGTACTCTTCGTCTTTCTTAAATGTTACACTTTGCTGGCACGCCTGTACGTGTTCATGCTTTATGTCACCATATTTCGCTCACTCTAACTTGGATTGTTTTAAGAATACGCCGCCATCTTGCTTTTCAGTGATTTACTCTAAATCGTATCTGATAAATAAATGTCTTGAAAATTATGTATATTTCTTAATTGAGTTCCTGAATTTATAGTTGGTTTTTAATCGATTTAAAAAAAGATTCTGAATTCGCCAATTTTTTCCTTGGGTTAAATCTTATAAACTAATAGGACTAATGCAATATTAATGAGAAATAAAATTCAGATAGGTCTCCAAATGTATACTAATCATGGTTTGTGGATAAAAAAATTCGTCATCGTTAATTAGAAATATAATATAACAAAGCATACACGCCCACCAACATCCAACCAATCACAACACAGCCCCTTCATCACGTGACATCCCTTTCTAACCCATCGATAACTATAAATAAAAGAAGCAGTGCAGATTCACACTCAGTTCAGTTACCTTGGGGAGTAGGCAGATTGAGGCCCCTAGTTCGATCTAGACTCTGAAACTCTTTTTCACTTTTGCCTCTTGGTAATGGCTCCAAAGCAGGGGTCGAAACGTAGAGCACTTAATAAATTCAGACGCGGTTCTCACCCCGGAATCTAGCCTAGTTCACATAATATAATATATACATATTTCAAAAATATGCGGGTAAATCCGGGGCGTAAAATAAAACTGTTTGAATTAATAAATGCTAAACCGATATTACCTCCATTAATTCTAATGCACATCCAGTGATACGTGGCAATCCACGAGTCTTTCAGATCACATTATCGGTTAGAATATTTGTTTCTCGTAATTTCGTTTAATTTTGCAACCATTACCAATACGATGGATGGTTAATTGCATCAGCGTTAAATAATTTTAAAAATTATCAAAAATTAAGGTATTTTAGTTTTAAGCAAAATTAAAATTTGCTGACAAACCTCGTATACAGTTAAAAAGTTATGAAGACACATTATAGAGGGTGTCCCACGGTCGATGGTACCTTAGATGTTTACGGAAAGCGGAAGATGGGATGTTTCTGAAAATTTGGTTACCGAAGTAATTGCTCCAGATCTATCGATGTAAAATATTTTCAGCGATGCGATGTTGCCACATATACCAAAAAGTAGGATCATTTTTGATATTGTAAATAGGACATCCTGTATATGATAACATTTTTGGATTCGTAATTACTTTGTGATCATTTTGTCTTAATACTTCCCTATACCTATATCTAACGGTTTTCTAGTTATTAATTGCTTTCTATATTTTTTGTTCAAAACATCGCTCCAATTAAATGTTTGTTACGGCGGTATTTGAATTTATAGAAACTTAAAAATTTTGGAAGTAGTTTACCCCTGGTCTATGTATTAGTTATTGGTTATAGATCGGGGTATATATCATTGAACTTTCTGCAGGTATAGGAATATTATATATCATTTTAAAGTGATTTTGATTGCCTTTCAGGTTAGTTGATAATATACTGGGTGTTAAATTTTAAAAAATTCACTTTTTAAAATTTTTGTCTCTAGCAAAAAGGTCACGAATTTTAAGACACCTTGTATAACACAGAACAAACTTCTCTCTTCCAGACTAATACATGGGCCAGTGGTAAACTACTTCCAACATTTTAAGTTTCTATAAATTTAAATACCGCCGTAACAGACATTTAATTGGAGCGATGTTTTGAACAAAAAATATAGAAAACAATTAATAACTATAAAGCCGTTAATGATAGGTATAGGAAAGTATTAAGACAAAATAATCAGAAAGTAATTACGAATCCAAAAATGCTATTATATACAGAGTGTCCCATTTAAAACATCAAAAATGTTACTACTTTTTGGTATATGTGGCAACATCGCATCGTTGAAAATATTTTACATCGATAGATCTGGAGCAATTGCTCGGTAACCAAATTTTCAGAAACATCCCATGTTCCGCTTTCCGTAAAAGTCTAAACCACCATCGACCGTGGGACACCCTGTATATAGAAACCAACTGAGAACCTCCATCTTGAAGTTATTTAACTGACATTTATTTCGATTTTATTCCAACCTACCTTCAACCTATTACAATTTTTAGTGACATATATAATTGTATGAAGTTTACAATTCTAAATAACTTTGTTTGATTACAATTTGAGATATTATTAAAAAATAAAGGTACCTCACTTTTGAACAAAATTGATATATTTTTTTAAACCTAGTATATAGTTGCCAAATCAACATAAATACTTATTATACAGTTTCTGGTAGAATGGCATAATTAGATGCAAATTTAATTTTAATTACTTTTATTTGATAACAATTTTAGATATTAACAAAAATGAAGGTACTTCACTTTTAAACAAAGTTCTTATTTGCCGACAAATCTCATCTACAGTTAAAAAGTGACAGGTAATGATTACAGTATATGTTTTAGACCATGCAAATCGTTTTCGCTTAATATTATTCATGATTTATGAAGACACACTGTATATACAGACTAATTGAGAATCTTCACGTGAAAGCTGATTAACTGACATTTATTTGGATTAATTAATTTCTGTTCAATTTATTATACCACAAGTTCCGAATAGAAACATTTCCATATTATAATGCCAGCACCTCCGCCATAACTTATTATATAAGAAAACTTTTTGATTTTCTGGAAAACAGTACCAGCTTCGAACAAAAACATTTCCATATTTTGTAAAAAAACAGTACAAGCTATGCTATTGAAAAAAAATATGGGAGCACTTTGGGATTCGGTATAAACTGTCAAAATTCCTTAAGCCCTTTTCGAGTAATTGCTGAACAAACATAAAAAAACATATATACAGACGAACAGGTTGATCTTAAGTTATATAAAAATAAGAAGCAAAAGCACTGTTTGTACCGCTCATCAATTCCACCGGATGACTACCTCTTAATTCATTCTTCTCAAAACCACTTCACTGATTTAACTGCATCTGCCACACAATCCCATGTAACATATCTTTCTTGACGAAAGACAGATCCAACATCTTCAACATTAGAAAAACTTTCTTTATGTGACTTGAACACATTTTAGTTCAAGTTATTGAAGCTCAAATAGTATTAACCCCTATGAGAGACGTTCTGTATACATTCCAATGCCCTCACGAATGTTGGATGAGTTTGTTTACATTTGCTTTTCCAAACCTATATACCAAATCAATAGCTTAGAGAGCACAGTTCAATAATTCACGAAACACGGTAGTTTGTGTAAACGATAACATATCGGTTGGCAATTTAATTTTCGTCTTTATAGGACATTCATCTATTTTGTATCAACTACGTTCAAGAGGTGAGCTAAAGACCATTCGATTCAATCAAAAATTAATACGAAGTCTATAAACTTTACCATAGCTCACACCAAGTTGTCGTAAGTATTTAAATAATGCAGGAATAGTGGCTTGAAGCAATAACGTATCTTATTGATGAAATATAGAATACTTTAAACAAATAAAACTTCATATTTTCTGACTGGTGTCATCTATTATTTGAAATTCTGAGGGATAGTTGTAGCATCTCTGGTTTGTATTTTGTCTGATTTTTTTGGGAATAACACCAGAAATGTTGAAAGTCTGTATATTTCAAATAGTCCAAAGCCTTCAAGGTCTACATCAAACCCCGTTTTCAATGGTAATAACTAACACAAATGAGCAGAAAATTAAAATTAAAAGGGTCGTAATCCCAAATTTAGTAAATTACAATTTGCTATAAAGTATACAGGCTATACCGGTTCTAGCGCAAAATCGACCAAAAATCTATATATAAATAGGCAAAGACAAAACGATTAGGTACCATTTTCTCCTCTGTCTCTCAACCGATTTTCTTCATTTTTGTTTTGTTTAGTAGCTACTGACGACCTTCAGTGCAGAATTCTAATATTAATTTATAATATTGGTTCATTCATTAAATAAAATATAATAAAAATTCATTATTTACGTCCATAATGTCAACGCCAAACAACTGAATGAGCCGCCGCCGCCGCCAGACTCAAAACATTGAGTAATTATATATAGAGGGACCAATGCTGTTATATAGTTAGAGCATCTACTTCTGGAAGTGGCATGCAAGCGTTGTTATTGTTTAGTGGTAAAGTAATCGTTGTATATTATAATTATACAGGGCGATTCCAGAAATGTTAGAAATCATTTTTTTCGTGGGTGACACATAAGCAGTTGCATATATAGGGTGTTTAAAATATAGAGTAGAGTGCAATTATAACTAATAAAATAATTATAGAGAGAAGCCCATTAGCGTTTGAATTTACAGGGTTCTTGGAATAGAAGGTGCAGTAGAAATACAGTTATACAGGGTGGTGCAAAAAATATTATATAGAGAGGGTGGCGGAAATGGAAATGCAACATTTCGTAACCCATAAGCAGTTGTATATATAGGGAAGATGAAATATAGGGTGAGAGGAATTATAGATATACAGGATGATGATAAAAAATCTTAGAAAAGGAAATGATTTATAGAGTAGCCCACGAAGAGTTCCATATATATGATGATTGAAATATACGTTAGAAAAAATAAATATGTAGGGTAGCCCATTAGCGGTTGCCTTGGTGTCATATAAAATTAAGAATTTTGATTTTGAACACAAATAAAGTCCTATGAATTATATCTGAAAAAAACTTTAATTTCGTTACTTATTTGTAGAAGCGAGATGTAAGACCGACATCTAGGATTTTCGAGGAAACTATCACACAGAGGTTCCGAATCTGGATCCGTTCCGTGTAAGTGCTCTTCTCCCTAAAGTCCTAGGTTAGAATTTTACGATAAAATTTTCAGGTTACTTAACCTGCCAGAGATACTAACACAATTGGTAGAATTTCGACCACTGGGCGACAGCTAGTACATATAATTTCCCATAACGGATTCTAAGGTTCAATTTGCAGAAAACTTACCAAGATGACCTTGATATCGCCAGCGTGAGCGGGGTGGGAAATGGTGTAATTAGAGCCATTTTGGCTTAAAGTGAGGGTGTAAACGCCATATTTAGGGGCCGAAAATCAATCGAGGATGTAATTTGTTCTGCGAACAAGGGCCGCGTTCTCGGACAGTGGTCAACCGCGGGGGGTCCCATTTAGGACTGCTCGTCGTGAAGACAGTTAACTAGGGCTCCGATGAGGGCCCCAGGGCTGTTGTTGAAGATGGTTGGGGGGGGGGGGTAGAAGTTAGGTTATGTCGTTATTAGAGATTAGGGTTCGCGGAGTCGGCATATAGGTTAGACGGCTGACAACTGTCTTGGTTGCGGCGTCATCTTGTGATGTTAATTTAAACGGTGTTCTGTGGGTTGCGTGTATCGTAGGGTGCGCGCCATCTGTTGATGGTTGTGGTAGGTAGAAAGAAAAAAAGCTGGGACAGGATTTCGATCCCGTAACCCCCGCATGGGAGTCAACGTTCCGAGCATCTGAGCTTTATGGTTATTAATATAAGAGTTTCTTTGGGTGAACATATATCTGTATGTTGAAGGTTTTTAATATGTTGGAATTTAAACAATAGAATTAGCTGTATGTAATTAGGTTGTATGTATGATTGACATGTGCACTGACATTGTGAGAGTGATAGACTTGCAAAATGTTAAATTATATATGAAAATGTATACAAATTAGTTATCGTCCCATAAACGAACAGAAATTTTGGCGGAAAGCTTACAAATATGTACGAAAACGGTATTTAGATATAGGTTATCAGAGTGGTGGTTTAATAGACTCAACTATCAAAAAAGACAGTTGACATCTTGTAGAAGGAATGCCAGGAACAGTATACTAGAAATGGAGTATTTGAATTATATTTTCAAAATCTGCCAGCCATCAAATTTTATTAAACTACAAAATATATTCAAAAATCTGAACTTTTGATATAAATGACGTAACTCCGTTTTCATAAACTCTTTATTGCTCTGTGGCGAGGCTCTTTTCTCCCTTTTCTTTCTCCAGCTCAACTTTGACGTTACGTCTGGGAAAGAATGACTTATGGATGAAGTTTGGCTCTCAATTAGGTGGCAGATAATTTTTCAGTGTTCCTTCATGATGTCGACCTACGCGACTTGAAAACAGGACGTCGACTTTCAGAAGACTTTTGTGAAAGTTAGATGGTTGGAGGTGGTCGGGTATTCGGAATCACGAATGAGACTTATGTGAGTTCGGAATAACTAAAACTTTGAAAATAAATTCTTGAAATGATCTCTACCTATAGATACCGAGAAAATGGATATCATCTCCTGGGGAAATACACAAAATTTATGTAAAACTTAATTTTGATATACTGCTAATACCTATTCTTTGTTTTTATTTGTATTTTTACAAAACAGAGGCTGCTTTTGAATTTCATAGCAATTCTATACAGATTCCTTTCCATTGGATTGATGTTTCCAGTTCTTCTGTAAGTTGTAGACATTATGCTAGCTTTAATACTATTGAAATTTGAAGTATTAATACCAACTCTCTTTTAGAAAAAGTTGTACTCTATAATAGCATGCGTTTACAGTCAATAATACACAGCAATCAGGTTCCAGACAATCAATGAAATATAAAAAATGTGTGTTTTGCCTAAACACTTAAGGGATCTTATCTACATGTATTGCATTGAAACGGCAAGTATTATTATCACATGGTTCTTTTCGGCACACTTTTTGTTAGCATATTTTAAAAGTGTTTGAACTAATTTATCTTCGTATTTGATATTCTTCTTTGCTAACCAGAAGGTTATTTCTCGTTTATTTATCTAATGAGGGTGGCATACATAACTTGGTTGTCCAAATAGTTTCGTAAATTCAAGGGTTCAAATGTTGGTACATATATACATATAATCGCACATTTTTAACTTATTAAAATACTCATTATAAAAATTACACTTTATATATTTCCACCAGCATGTATATGTAACTGCCTATGCACTACCCAGTATGTGTCATCATCATCATCGTCATATGCAGCTATGTTCAACCAATTTATCTACCTGAAAAATTGAAAGATTGCAGAGAAACTTGAAGAGCTGTGGAAAGTTCTTGAGAAGAGACAAAAAAGAAGAGCTTAAGACCTGTGAGAACGACTGAAGGTCTGTATTGAAGACATCACTTTTTACTTCAAAATCTTAAAAGAATCAACTGTAAAAATGGTATGCTAGAAAAATATCAGATAGTGATTCTTATAAAATTCTTATAAGATCCTATGCATCAGTTTGTATTGAGAGCATTTTTCAAGAGCAGTTTCATTCTCAAGTAGGTCACCAAATCACCCTGTATTGAACGCCTTGGAATGTGAAAATAGCTATCATTATTGTCAGGATCTCGTTCTTTCTCGGTAATACGATTTATCCCCACTTGTAGACGCCAAAACCCCGAAATGGAATTTCAACAAAATCGTAGTGCCCTTTGCGGGAATTACATATAAATAAGATGTGTACAAATAAACAAACATTATATGTATTATATTATTAGATAAATAAGTATAAAATAAGAACATTAAGCAATATTAGACTGACTAATTTTTAGATGAGATGTTAAAATTAACTGTAAAAATGGTATGCTAGAAAAATATCAGATTGTAATTCTTATAAAATTCTTATAAGATCCTATGCATCAGTTTGTATTGAGAGCAAAGATGATCACCAAATCACCCTGTATTGTCAGCTATATTATTGCCAGGAGCTCGTTCTTTCTCGGTAATACAATTTATCCCCACTTGTAGACCCCAAAACCCCGAAATGGAATTTCAACAAAATCGTAGTGCCGTTTGCGAGAATTACATATAATTAAGATGTGTACAAATAAACAAACATTATATGTATTATATTATTAGATAAATAAGCATAAAATAAGAACATTAAGCAATATTAGACTGACTAATTTTCAGATGAGATGTTAAAATTAACTTAAAAAATTAGCTTATATCAAATAAAATGCTAAATGGTTTGTCTTATTTTACTAATAATACTAAAATACTTATTCAGGTTTAAATTCCACATGGTATAAATATAAATAATTAAAAATACATTTCCATATCACATTTCATTGGTGTTTTAGTACCTTTTGATAATGTACATATATGGTTTTCCAAAATATTAGTAAATTGTCTTCTAAACGTTGTTTGAGGGATATTCTTTATTACTTTTATGTGTTTTTGAACAATAATACCACAATCGAAATAAAACGACGTATATTGAAGTGAAACCAAACGTTTCAAAGTCTTCGTTGTCAATGGCTTTGTATTTATTGATGTAAATTGCAAAATGAAAATTATTATGGCATTTAAATTGACATTAGAAAATGTCATTTGGAATCTTCTGTATAAAAGCAAACGTCTTATAAACACATTCAATTTGGTCACTTTAATAGTTGCCGTCGTCATCGTTTTTGTAAAAAACTAACGTCATAAATGAATAGAAAAGAAGGTTTTTAGAGCATACATCTTTGTAAAAAAGTCAATTATTTTACTAAAATTCATAATTCTCTACACGATTATACACAATTTGGTTTTTACTGTTCGACTGCGGTCAAATTTTGAATATCAGATTAATTTTTAAGCTACTTGTTCATAGTAGGCGTCATCTCACGGATTTTATTTATAATCTTTAAATTACATATTTTAAAATACATAAACAAAGGAGAAAATTATACCTAACCGTTTTGTCTTTGCCTATTTATATATAGAAAACATAGATTTGTACCCTAATAACGTAACCTAAACTAACCAAATCAAACTTTTATTTTTTTATAATCTTGTGCACAATTTTCCCAGTGATTAATTCAATGTCAAAACATTATTATTATTGCATGACCACGTGTCTAATAATCAAGTGCACCCTCCATAATCTTTTCATAAAGAAAAAACAAATGAATTGGCGTTAATTTTTTTTGTGCTAAATGTAAATTTTCTCAGCACCAGTAGTTAGCGCTTCCTGTGAACTATTTTTAATTTCAAAAGCTTGACACGAAACAAAAATATGGTCTTATAATTTTTCATCACCTCTACAAAGAGCAAAACTCCAAATCCTTATAAAACAGCATGAAATATTTTCTTACACATTTTTCCACACAGATGACTTTTAGTAAAAATGGGAAAACTTATTTATCCACTTCTTGGAAATAGCTCGCGGGCTGTATTTACAAGATTTTATCTGTCCTTTTAAAAGGAAAAACCGAGTGCAACTTGAAAATATGATATTTTTCTGCATCTGCATTACGAATAGAGAAAATTTAAAAACTTCGTTCCTGGATTCACTTTGCTCTTGCAATTCTCGAGAAATATCTCCATTCTTGGCATAATAGTTGCCTGAGGATGAGAGTATAAACGTAAAGATATATTCTCAAGGATATGTTCTCGAGACTTACTTGTCTTGTTGATTATCATTTGAAATTTAAATTCCCCGTCAAGATTGTGGTAACGCGAATGCTTCTGAAGTTTTATGCAAAGAATCTTCAAGTTTTTCTCTTAATGTCGTCCTTTGTGATTTGCAGAAAGTTTAGTTTTGGGGTTTGTAAAGAGAGGAAATAAAACCTTGATTGTACATGTACACCTCTACAGGATAAATTTATTCTTGCCAACTTGTGATATGGGATATATAAGCATATATGGTACATACCTGGACTTAACGAAGGCGTTCGATTGTATAAGTTTTGAAATCCTTTACAAAAAGCTATCTCACGACAACTTTGATTCGAGCAGTATTACCCTTAGACAGTCCTATTTAGAAGCAAGAGAACAGTATGTTCTTTTTGAGACCCAGCAGCCCGCGAAACGAAGAATTCAGCATGGCGTACCGCAAGGTTCTGTGTTGGGTCCTCCGTTATTCCTCATATACATAAATGACTTGCCACTTTAACTGTCTATTGAATCTACAGATAATCCTGTTTGCTGATGATACTACTACATTGCTGCGCTATCAACCTTCAGACCCAATATTGCAGTGGACTCAAATCAAACAGCGTGAAATAGAGAATTGGTATTTAGCCAATAGGCTTAGTCTTCAGCATTAGTAAGAGCCAGTACATTAATTTTACATTACAATCTTCACCACCGACTTTAGAGAGTGATGTACCAGTGAAGTTCTTAGGGGTCTACCTTGATCATGGGTTGACTATGTTAAGTTTTCTTAGCTCCAAATTATGTAAAATAACTTTCCTTATAAGGAACCCGTCAAAATGTATCTAGGGGCACATTACTGACAGCGTATGATGGATACTTTAGCTCCAATATGTCCTACGCGATTTTAAATTGGGGTCATTCTCTGTGCTCTGCTCAAATTTTTAAGTTACAACGCCGTTGTGTTAGAATTATTGCAGGCTTAAAATACCGCGAGTAGCTTTGTGGGGCTAAAACTACGTACCCTACCTTGCACTTTTATCCTTCAGTGTCTTGTCTATATGAAACAGCACCAAAACAGCTACAGAACACACAACGATATTCACTCCTATTGAACCTTAGTTCCCAGCTTAGAGATTGCAACTAACGAGAATTTGACTATTATGCATTTCAAGCAGAAATTGGTTAGTTAACCTTAGTTCTTATTTCTGTTTTGTTTGTCTAAGTGTTTATTGGGAAATAACACCACACTTTAAAGGAAATCGCTGCATATTCCAAACGTTTCGGGGTCTAGATCAGACCCCGTTCTCAATGGCTAAGAAACTAGGGATTAAAAAGGTACAATTCCAAGATGTAAATTTAAATATTTGACAATGTTTATTATTTGATTGTTGACGTAACTAAGAGAATTTTATTTGTAATATACAGAGAAGCACAGAAATTTCTAAAGATCATATAATCATAAAGTTCCTTTCAAATTGGAAGAATTTGAAAGGGAGATCTTCAGAACTTTATGTGGCGCTCCTAGGTGCGACTTTCACTGAATCAACAACGTTCTTTGTTCGCATTTTTGGCGAATGCACTATCTTATAACAAAGTCGCACCTAGGAGCGTAACATAAAATTCTGAAGATCTCCCTTTTAAATTCTTGCAATTTGAAAGGAACTTTATGATTATAAGATCTTTAGGAATTTCTGTGCTACCCTGTATATTACAAATAAAATCTTCTTAGTTACGTCAAAAATCAAAAAATACACGTTGTCAAATATTTTAATTTACATCTTAGAATTGTGCCTTTTTAATCCGTAGTTTCTAACCATTGACAACGGGGTCTGATCTAGACCCCAAAACGATTGGAATATACAGCAATTTTCTTTAAACTGTGGTGTTATGTTCCAAGAAGCACTTAGACATTAAAAAATATGCCACAAGTATCATTCAGAAAACAAATTTTTATTTGTTGGGTAACCATTAGAATTTTCAGACACATTTATACTTTTTTCGGGCAATTTGTATCCATCGCTAAGAGGTTAGTAACTGGTTGAATTCAACGAAAGCCTTGTATATTCTGGAGGAGTAGTTTAAACAGTATCAAAGCTGTTATTGTAAAAGTTAAGTACTTTTCAATCAGCGAAACTCCAAAGTCCAACTGATAACCAGCCAAATTCCAAATGCCACCCACATCACGTAGCAAATACGATAAGAAATAGGCACATGCAAGCTTAACAACTTAGAATTGCGAATCGAATCAGACTGTCAATATCAGGGAGTCGCAATAGTTGAAGTTGATGGCACCAGAAGAGCGGAGCGAGATGTCTGTTACATCTTCTGGAGAATCTTTTCGGCTGATTCGTAGTGCCTCGTCTCGAAATGATTAATGTTTCGATGGCATTTAGGCTTTCAGAGGGAAAATCGAGTTTGCCAGAAAGGAATAAACGCAAGAATTGCTTTTTTAAACGGTTTCTATTTGGAATAAGCTACGTCGGCATGTCTGGTGCCTACGCAATTTTTTTCCCAACACGAACGGTTTCTTTGGAAGAGACATTTAAGACGTAACAAAATTACGTTAGTTTTAACTAAAGTTTTGTACCCTTTTTTGTTTTAGTACATGTACAATCAAACGGGCTTTTATTGGGCTGACCTGAATGTATGTAATGGAAACCTTCAACGTAAAGAAATCTAAATTACTTGAAAATTTGCACACGTTTCAAGGGTCGATGACAATACCATTATTACCAGACTTCTAAAAAGGAGGAGGTTATCAATTCGTCGTATTTTTTTTTGTATGTATGTTACCTGAATTCTTCTCCTGATGTGCACCGTTTTGAATGAATATGGTCTTGTTTAATAGAGTATATATCCGGATTGGTGAAACTTCAAATTTGGGAAAAGAATTCTATTGGTAAAGTGATGAAATTTGTGAATGAACACATGCGTGTATGGAACTCGACCAATATCCCTAACATATTGGTCGATTTTTTGAAAACTTCTTATGGATGTGTATAGTTTTTTAACGTTTAATCTATTAAGGAAGATCCCTAGGTGATCTCATATGCTTTTCTGCGATGTGCAACTTGCATTTTGCAGAAAATCGCAGAAAATTTCAAAATTCTTATCAAAAATTTCATCGAAATGACATACAGGACATTTCCTCATAAATATTTCAATTCCAACGTAATAGTGCGGGAATTTTAAGCACTGGAAGTTTTAATTGCGAATTTGAAAATTTTCAATGTACATCTCAAGCATATAGGTAGTAAAGCATGGTATTTTCGACTCGTCAAATCAATGAGTACCAAGCTCGTTTTGTTTGTATACCAGGCAAATACCTATTTAAATTAAAATTTTTCCATTTTGCGAAGACGGTGCTTTTGGTTGTCACATTCTCCCGGCCTAATAGAAAATTCAGTGACAATAACACATGTTAAACTCTAAACTGATATTTGGTGCGTTTATACACAGGGTGTTTAGTTATAGCAAACAAAATCACAAAGTAAAGTGATATAAGGAGTTGCATTTATATGACTATTAAAATATAGGACGAAGTAGAATGAGAGTGGTCCATAGGCAGTCGTATATACAGGATGGTTGGAATATAGGGTAGAGTGGACGTTTGGTGGTATAAAAATGTTGGAAAAAATGTGAAATTAAAATTATATAAGGTGATTGTTATATGATGTGGACGTAAACAAATCATATACAGGAAGGTTGAAATATATGCTGGAGTTGAATTATATTTATACAGTGTAATTAAAAAAATATTTATTTTATAGAATATAAGAAGTTGCATAAAGTGTGGAGAGGAATTAATGTTACATAGGGCGATAATATAAAATGCTAAAAATGAAATAATTTATGGGGTAGCCCAAAAGGAGTTATATACGATGGCTGAAATATAGGACGGATTTGACTCCGGAATATGGAATGGATTCTACTCCGTCCTATTATTTACAGAAGGCAGCTAACAAATTTATGCGTGTCCGTGGGCAGTCGTATGTTCAAGATGGTTGGTACATAGGGTGGAGTGGAATTATCAATAGTTATACAGAGTTGTCAAAAAAAGTCGAAAAAAAAGTTACATGGCGTGGTCCATAAGGCATAAATATATGTTGGGCTTATTAAGTCAACGTGTACTACTACATTTTGTTCGTAAACATTTACCTGTCAATTTAAATGTATCATTGTGTAATGTTGAGGATTTATATCTTACCTGGTCCTGTCTATTACGGTTATACACACAAAATAAAAAATGAAGAATGAAAACTAAAAAGTAAATATTAAACCGACTTCCACCTATAACTAAAAAGCTGAAAATAATAACAACATACAACTCTAGCTAATAAATAACACATTCAATGTTGTTAGGTACCTATCCAGGAAGTAAAAAATGTAAAGATTAAAAGGTGCTCATTCTGTACAAATTAATTACCTACCAATCTAGTATATTTTTGAAGTCAGTGCCAACCAACAATCACGTTTGATGAACTAGTAGGTAAGTATGCAATGCAGGATTCTAGATTTGCTTGACACCGACTTCAAAAATATACTAGATTGGTAGGTAATTAATTTGTGCAGAACGAGCACCTTTTAATGTTTACATTTTTTACTTCCTGGATAGGAACCTAACAACATTGAATGTGTTATTTATTTGCTAGAGTTGTATTTTGTTATCATTATTTTCAGCTTTTTAGTTGTAGGTGGAAGTCGGTTATATATTTTTTTCAAAATGTTTTATTACATAACCTTGTTATAATCTCCTGACTGGGATCGTCAGAATAAAAAGAAAATATCTAAATTAGTTAATATTTGAATTATTAAGACAAAAATTTTTCAATCCGAAAATAATTTTAAGTCAATACAATTATCACTTGTGCGAGGAAGCCAAGTTTTTTTAACCACCAGAAGATATGAGACGTGGTATACATTTATGGCCACAGTTCAAGCTATTGGATTTTTGGCTGGTACTGTACATTTCCTTTTTAACATTTTTCTTTTTGATGTATGTATAACCTTATTTATTAATTAATTCGATATCTCGTGGAATCGGCCTTCACCCGATATTTGGTGGAATTCGAAATGTTCACGAATTTCATCGAATAATCGAGAAACCTTCTAGAGAATTTCGAGAAGAAATATATAAATTCGGAGAGCTGACGGAAGAATTCATTCAGCATTTTCTCGCACTTTAATAAACATCAGGGGATCAAGATAAATGGTAAATAGTTGTATGAATATAAATTAAAATAGTGGAAATAAATTATAGTGAGTTCGACTGTGCTTTTAAATAAATCCAAGAACCCGTAGAGTACATAAAAATATTACAGTACTGTCAGGGGACCTAATAAATTCTGCCCTTTTAATATAGAAGTGATAGCATAGTAAAGAAAAACTCAACTAACTTCATTAATATCATTTACGATTTTCACAAAAGCGTAACAGCCTTAAGTATTTTTTCAATCTCGGTCTAGTTAAACGTTCTCCGTTTGATCCAATCAGCTGAAATTTAAAACAAATTGTGAGCCGCTTCTGTGGAAGGCGGAATGGAACGGAAAATGGGGGAATCAGATTACATCTGAATTAGGTTTTAACTTTGATTCGAGACATCAGAGCAAGTCTGATTCAACTACGAAAGTACAAAGAGAATGCTCGTTCTTATTGTAAAAGTACATTATTTCCAAGAAGGCTCATAGTCTGTTTGAATCTCCATTTTCGTGTAATTAGAGGGAATTGCTACGGGTTGGAAGTTTTTCGAATGATGGGGGTTGAAGTAAGTAGAAAAATATTCAGATTATATTCTTGAATGTGGACTAGGTAATGTATAAAGATAAGTATTGGGTATAGTTAGCAGTAAATTTTTATTTCTAAGTCCACAAGATGTACAGGGTGAACTGTAAAGGATATATTAACATAAATGGGGAATTCTGCAGCTTTATACAGGGTGAGTTTTTTTTTTTTTGATGATCAGTATGAGGATCTCGGAAACTCGGAGATAGAGCAATGGTTTTACTGGCCCAATTTAATGACACTTTCGGATTTTTGTAAAAAGTCATGGCTTACTAGATATTTTGAAACAACGAAATTCTGTCGATTTAGTCAAATCCCTCTAGCTCCTTTGTTTTTGATTTTATAAAAAAAAGTGTAAATATCAAAATTGAAGGGAATTGTATCCTGAATATGATTGTCATGTCCTCGTTTGCGTGACAGCTCTCGATATGACACAAACTTATCTTTTTTTGAATGTTGGCTATGACCTAAAAAAATCGGACATTTTTAGAACTTTTCAACGATATAATACTCGATATAGTTATTCATAAAAATCACCGGAGTTTTGGATGCTTTTCTCTCTTATTTTCACTTTTAACATAGGTAACCATGAAAAAGATTGTTTTCACTTCCATTAGTAATGCTGAACTGACAGTCGATATTGACAAGATTTCGTGATAAAACGGAATATTCTAACGAAGAAAAACTGAATATGGTGGAATGTTATATCATATGCCATAAAAATTCATTTCGTGCAGCTGAGGAATACTTTCATAGATATTTTAATCGTCATCAACCTGCTCTATGTACATTTAAGAAGCTTTACGATAGTTTACGCAGATATGGATCTTTTACTAAACCACCAAAGGAACGTAATCAAATTAACGAAGCAGCACAAATAAATGTTTTGGCTATAATAAATCAAAATCCATCTACATCAACACGTGAGATTGCTGCAGAGTTGTCACGCAAACGAGGACATGATATTCATATTCGGGATACAATTCCTTTCAATTTTGGTATTAACACTTTTTTCATAAAATCAAAAACAAAGGAGCTAGATGGATTTGACTAAATCGACAGAATTTTGTTTTTTCAAAATATCTAGTAAGCCATGACTTTTTACAAAAATCCGAAAGTGACATTAAATTGGGTCAGTAAAACTGCAAATCTTTCCCAATATAACCATTGCTCTATCTCCGCTAGTTTTCGACATCCCCATACTGATCATCAAAAAAAAAACTCACCCTGTATACAGTCAATTGATGCTGGATCTCGCCATTGCCTCGAAGGGGGTTGAAACGATGACTATTATTATTACTGACTAAAATTAAGCAAATTTTGGCAATGTATTTTTTAACTAACAGACTTATTTTCATGATGATCATGTAAAACTAATTTCTATCATGGGATTTATGCATAATAGGTGAATAGTTTCTACGCTAACTCGTCATTTTCAAACGTATACACATCAATGGAAAAGCACTGAACAAAGCAAAAGCACATTAGAAAAAATTGAATACAAAAAGCCAGAGGAATGTACAGTTTAAATAATCTAATAATGGGCGCAAAAACCCCTAAACCAGTAATTCAAACAGGTAGCTATTTTGAAGTATAATCTTGTCGTTAAGTAACAAACCTGGGAAATTTTTGTGAGATTTAAACATTTGGATTTGTTCTACGAATGATGTTTGATAATAATTTCTGGTATAATTTAAAATTACCGCGTTTTCAAGTGAAGGGAAAGTGTGTCCTGTTTGCATTACGTTATAGGCTATTGACTAGGTTAAAAAAAATGGGGGTAAAAAGAACTAACGCGTTCAAGGGTTTTTATGGTTTTATATGGTCAATTGACCTTTAATAAGATAAAATTCAAAAGTGCTACTAAATCTAGCCATGTGTTTTTGAGAACGGAATAAAATTGGCCACTTTTCGTTTTTTTTTTGGCTATAGCGCAAAAACTATGCATTTTTTGACGAAATATGCCGTAAGATTTTTTGAAAAGAATTGAATTTCCTAGCGAAGTGATATTTTTAAAGCCACATTTTTTTATAAAATAAAATCCAAAAACAAATTAAAAAAAATTGAAAATTTTCAAAAATTTTTCTTTGTTTCTATTTTTGATTATAACTTTTTTCTGAATAGAATTACGTATAAGCATTGCTCCATAAAAAAGAAAACTTTTGAAATTATCTTCAAAATGGCGGCTTATAGATGTTTAAACGATTGAAATGGATGGAGATATAAACATTTGAATTTAGCCATTTTTTCTTTATTTTTTACTTTTTCTTTAAAAATTCTATTATTTCATATTTAAACGTTAAAAAGGGATTTTTATGCAATAAATATCTTATGTAAGAATAATTTAATAAAAAAATTATTTGTTAGTTTACATACATGTACGTAAATTAATACTTAATTCATCTTTAAAGTAATAATTTTAAAACAAATTTTTATATGCAATGCCGTTTACATTTGTTTTAAACCCATTATGTTTAAATATATTTTATAATTCCTTCATCGAATGGAAAATGATATCAATGCTAACTCGTAGCTCTAAAAATTCTCAAAAAATGTAAATACCATCTGTATGTCAAAGATACTAGTCAAGGACTTCGAGTTCGTGACCTAGAATTGTTTTGCAATTGATTTGTAGAAAAATGCCAAGATAATCATCGATTTCCGCTTTTGATTCAGTAGTCTGATCAAAGCAGATTTACAAACTGCGGGGTATTTAACAAAACCCTGTCCTCAATTCGTGAGGTGCGCTATCAAGTTTTATAATAATTTGGCTTGTCCTCGATCCTTCTGATATTCCAAAACTACGTTGACAAAAAAAGTCAAGGGGCTTTAGGTCTTGTGATCTTGCTGGTCCTTCTATAGCGCCCCTTCTTCCAATCCATTTATCTGGAGATATCTCGTTAAGCCAATTTTGTACAGGCAAGGCATGTGAAGGTGCTGTAGAAAAAATAGGTGTTCTTCATCTAGCATTATGATCTATTTCGTATTATAAAGGTTCGGCTATAAGGGAATTATCATATTTTCTAATAAGTTCAAATGCAAATCGTCACTTAAGTTGTGTTGGTATTGTTCAGCTCTTATTCGTTTGTCAAAAAGTTCTTTTTTTAAACAAAATGGAGGAGTCAGAGGATTTATTCGAAAACAAACTCATGTTCAGACATACAGAACTTATCCGTTACATTTTGAAAGCACTGTATAGACCTCATAAGGTACAATTTTAGTTTAATTCCAAAAAAAAGATATTTACGAACATTAGAACAACATCTCAGATAACTATGAAATAATTTTCTCGGTGTCTTCAAAAATCTCGTTTAACTCAAATCTCCTTAGCCGAAGCTTAAGGCATATTTCACCCCTTATCTTGCTTTCCACCACACGATAATGCCCGACCACGCAAAACTGGAAGGACTTCTTTTGTCGAAAATGGCCGTTTCTAATCTTTGACCTGGTCCGGAAAAACTAAGGAGAATTGATGGTGGCTGGAAATTACGTCTCGGATAGGGCGCCACGCAAACACCGCAAATTCGTTTTGGAAAAATTGTCGGCAATTCCAGTTTTTACTCCGGCAAGAGTTCGAAGTATTATCGGATGCTTGCGAGTGAGCAATCAAGTGGGACAAAACTGTTTGAACGAATCGAGATTGCTACCATATAACAGCCCTGAAGAAGTAATACAGTATTTGCCATTGAAAGGAGAACAGAACAATTTTGTTTGACGAAGTACACCTGTAATATGACAAGAATGAGAAAAAAGACAATCATAACAGATAGTGAATAAATAAATAAATAAATAATTGCTTTATTGTCCAACAGTCTCCCATTTACAGGACAATTTAAAAATACAACATTGCGGTACTAACTATTTAATTTAGGGTACATGTAAAAATATCACAATAACTGCATATATTATTAAAATTATTGCACATAACAAAATGTTTGATCTGTGGCCTTAGCGCTAGGTGTTTCATTGATTGAAACTTAGGTACATGTACATTAAAATTAATTTGATTTAACAATTTCGAACAGTCTACTATATTATTTACTAATTTAAACAAGAATACAACAGATGCACAATTTCTCCTTAATTGCAAAGAAGGCAGTTGAAAACGTTCACATAACTCATCATTAGGTATATTCCTTTCTGGATATAATCCATGACTTTTGAGAATCAAATATTTCAGGAATTTTCTTTGGACTTTTTCGACACGTTTGCTGTGAATATCATACTTGCATATTCAACTTTAGAACGAACATACCCAAAATATAATGTTTTCAATGCGAAAGTCTCGGCAGTTTCTCAATATAAATTCATAAGACTTTAATGCTTCAGATGTTTCTACAGATATGTGCTCTACAAAGGTTAATTTATCGTCAAAGATAACTCCCAAATCCTTGATACTAGTATTTTGCTCCAAAAGTGTACCTTGACTTGAATAAGGAAATTTGATGGCTAATGTTTTCCGGGTATATGTCAATACTATGCATTTTTTCGAATTTAGATTTAGATAATTTCTATTGCACCAGTTTTCTATGGATACTAATTGGCTCTGAATATTATGACAATCATTTACACCTTCTATTGTAGAAAAGATCTTGAAGTCATAAGCGAAGCATAAGTTTTCTGTCGATATTGTGTTACATAAATCGTTAATAAACAAAAGAAATAGCGGAGATCCTAATTTCGACCCTTGAGGAAATCCCGATTTAGCTAAGTATGAGTCCGAATAGAAGCCATTATAAGTCACGTAAATGTATCTGTCTGATAAGTAAGACTTAAGGCAATTTACTGCTTGGATAGAAAATCCAAATCCTGATAGGTTGTTTAACAGAATTCTATGATCAATTCTGTCGAGCGCCTTACTGAAATCTGTATAGATCACGTAGACTTGTGTGTTGGTGTCCAATGCTTCTGAGATATACTGAGTAATTGCTACCAGGTTGGTTGTTGTAGACCTTTTATCAATAAATCCGTGCTCATATGGAGATAGTTGATTGCATACTAGTGGAAATATGCGATGAAACAGTATGATTTCAAATAGCTTTGAGAAGTTTGACAGAATAGATATAGATCTGTAGTTTTCTAATAAATTTTTCTCACCATCCTTAAAAATGGGGCAAACCTTTGTCACTTTCCAGGCTTCAGTGAAGGTCGAAGAAGAGTTTTAAAATGTTTTGCAAAGAAAAAAAAGAAACTATCGTATACTGTATCGTAGATAAAAGCATCTACATGGGCATCTCCGAAACAGCAAAAAATACTGAGTGACTAAAATGAAAAAAAATCGCTATTACAAGCTCAATCAGGTGCTGTATCGAAATTTCCAAATTTTTTTTAAATATCGAGAAAAAAACTTTAATTTTCAGGAAAATTGCAAAATATTCCGAAACTTTTTTATTAAAATTTGGTAATTTTGTGTTAGCGACTACGTCCAATAACAGCCAACTTTGTTATATCTTATAGCAGCCATATTGGATTTATACGTCTTTGAATAGCACATAAAAAGGGCTTTTCAGCCATGTATAACAAGCCTACCGTTGGATGAGAGAAAATATAAATTATTTAAAAAATCAGTTTTTCACTTGGTTGGGAAACAAAATTAACAAATAAAAGTAGTCTTTAATTTGTGATAGTGAAATAAAATACTAAGACATTACATATTTTGTGATATGGAAATATGGAAATAATTAGATCGGAAATCGAGCTTGGGCTGCCTGGCCTATTCGATCGCCAGACCTTATGCCTATTGATTTGTGTTCCGCTCCTGGTCACGATATTATAACAATGTTATATAATAATTGTGTTAAATTTTCAAATTAATCAAATGTTTTTACATTGATGAAAACTACGTTGAAAGTTTTCGTTACATGCAGTCATACATACTGTAATGTTTTTGTTTTCACACTCGGTATCAATTCATGGATTTATTTGAAAACACAGTCCAGCTATTTACAGTTTACCTAAACTATATGGAAGTCAAATAGTGAATCCCTCCCAACGCCAGTTGTCCGTATTTATATATTTCTGTCGGAATTCTCTAGTAGGTCAACGAGCCATCAGGAAATGTGTTCTCGAAGGATCGATAAAATTCGACGAATTTCCATTAACGCTAGCCGTCGGCCTCGGGTCGATAGACAAACAATATTTAGGCCTCCCAAAAATATCGGAGGAATGTCGGTTCCACCAATTATCAAATGAAGGCCGATTGCACCAGCTATCGGATGAATTCTCGTAACAATACATACAGATCAACCTAATAAAAGCATGTTAAAAACATTGAAACTTCCATTTTCCATTGGTATCAAGATTGTTCATTTTCGATGTGTACTTTAATAAACACTCTTTAAAAATGGGTCCATCATATATAATACGAGGGCTGCCTTTTATATTTCGCGATTGGGCAACCCTAGTGTTGCAATCTGACAACTGACAGCTCTATTGTAAAGTTTGACATTTTTGAGGTTATACGTACTCAGAACGTTTTGACATACGAGCGCTATGTGTTAATTACAGTAACTTAAAGGATTCATCTCGGCCAAAAAATTGAATTAAATCCTGAACATTTTCGTGCGATTATTTTTTACAACTTTCGACGTGGATTAAGTCAGCAAGAGTGCATGGATGAACTTAATTTAATTTTTGGCGATGAAACTCCATCAAGGACCACTGTTTATCGATGGTATGGTGAATTCAATCGAGGTCGTAGTTCACTCCAAGACGAATTTCGTGAAGGTCGTCCAAAAATAGTTGTTGTTCCGGAAACCATTGATGCTGTGCGCGAACTGATATTGCAAGATCGTCATGTGACCTATCGTGAGATTGAGTCAACCTTACACATTAGTGGGACCAGCATACATTTAATATTGCATAAACATTTGAATATCAAAAAAATTTGTTCGCGTTGGATCCCACATAATTTGTCAATCGTTCAAAAAAAGGCTCTTGTCGATTGCTCGATAGAAAAGCTCAAAAAATACGATCGCGGTGCTTCAAAACACGTTTATGACATAGTGACAGGTGATGAATCGTGGATTTTACGTATGAGCCCGAAAGTAAACAGCAGTCGACTGTATGGGTGTTTCAAGATTAGCCGAATCCAACAAAAGTTGTTCGCGCACGAAGCACTTCCAAGCAAATGATCGCCTGTTTTTTCGGAAAAACTGGACATGTCGCAACCGTACCACTAGAACAACGCAGAACAGTCAATTCTGAGTCGTACACAACCATATGTTTGCCAGTTATCTTCCAAGAAATGAGGAAAACCAACCCCCGACGGATCACTCTTCACCACGACAATGCGAGCTCTCACACATCGGCTCAAACAACTGCATTTTTGACCACTCAAAACATCGATTTGATGAGTCATCCACCGTATAGTCCTGACTTGTCACCAGATAACTTCTTTTTATTCCCGTACGTAAAAAAAAACTGAGAGGTCAACGTTTTTCGACACCTGAAGAAGCGGTTGCTGCGTTTAGAATGCATGTTTTAGAGATACCTCAATCAGAGTGGAGAAAGTGCTTCGACAATTGGTTTAAACGCATGCAAAAGTGTATAGATCTTTACGGGGAATATTTTGAAAAACAATAAAGCGATTTTCGATGATTAATATTTGTTTTTGTTCTCTAATCCCGAAATATAAAAGGCAGCCCTCGTATCCCGATATTTACAATTCTTACAGTGAGCACATTCATTTATATTGAACGCATCATATAAATTGAGAAGTCGGCCATATCTTCCAAAGTCAAAACTTCTACAGTTTAATATCCAGCTGTGTTTGCCACTCTTTCCGCATCCCGGCTGTAACTTCAAATTTATATACTTTCGATACCCCTACAACAGACGCCGCAAAACAAAAGACATCACAAAACTAAAGCCACATATCAATTTACCTGTGATACCTGACTAGCACCTTCTCTTGTTGCCTTCGTGTAGCGATCTTTGTCTTTTCTCATTCTCTGTTTCCTGTTCTGTAACCGGAAAAGTCATTTACTCCGGTATAGGGCGGTGCGCCTTCAACGGAACGCTGCCAGGAGTATCTGGAGCGATTCAGGATATTCCCAACGCCCGAGCGCCACGACAGTAGACGTGTTCTCACCAGCGCCATCTACGCTCGGTAAAGTTTCCTATTATTGTATTGTGTATGTCGAGAAATAGAGGTGGGATTACCCGGAGTTTGTATTAGAAATTTTAAATTGGCTCTTATGGGGATAAAGAGGATAATGTTATTATATTTGTCGGGAATTGTTCTTTGGGTTGGTGTGGAATTCTTTTTTGAGTAAACTGGAAAAATTCCTGGATTTACAAAATTGATTCAAATGGTATAGTTTGTTGTGTTTCGTGGCGGCATAGAACAACTATTTGATACTAAAATAAATTTGTGAGGACAAGTTTATCTTCGGATTGCATATAAGAGAATCAGAAGTATTTTAGAGCATAATAACACAAATCATCAAGGAGATGAGGCTGAAAAAATCGGATGGTGGCAGATCAGGTAATGCTGGCGGACAGTTTTCATTCCATATTTGGAAATGGCTGACATAAATCTATGATTAACAGCTGCAGATAGAAATTCCATGAACGCAAAAACAGTCACTTCTCACAGTAGAAAAGCACTCCTGATTTACTTAGGCTTTTGAGAATCACAAGTTTCATAACTTAGCTTATGTTTCATCCGTGAACAAAGTTTTGCATCAGAATTTTGATTGAAACACAAAGAATAAAAACGTTTGAGGTTTATCTAAGCTAGATTTGATAAGTTTAATGCAAAAATTATCCACTTAGGTATCGGAGAAAGATAGAGGCACACTGGGATCTTTGTTAACACTTTGGCATACAGGAGCTGACACTGGATTCCGACCGTGCAAGAAGCATTCTTTAATATGGTACGTATTTGATAAATCAATTTATCAACCTACCAGTCGGCTTAGAATCTACTCCGGTGTCTAAAAGTAGTAGCTTCTGATGTTCTGTTTCTTTATTTTGACTAATAAAGCACGGCAGTACTGAGCTCGTTTTCGAGATATGACACAAACTTATCTTTTTTGAATGGAAAACATAGTTGGCTATGACCTCAAAAAATAGGTGATTTTTAGAGCTTTTCAACGATATAATACTCGATATAGTTATTCATAAAAATAACGGAGTTATGGATGCTTTTCTCTCTTATTTTCCCTTTTAACGTAGGTAACCATGAAAAAGATTGTTTTCACTTTGATGTTTCCTCATTTGAGAGTAATTCCATAAGTAATGCTGAACTTACAGTCGATATTGACAAGTTTTCGTGATAGAATGGAATATTCTAACGAAGAATAACTGAATATGGTGGAATGTTATATCATATGGCATAAAAACTAAGTTCGTGCAGCTGAGGAATACTATCATAGATATTTTAATCGTCGTCAATCTGCTCTATGTACATTTAAGAGGATTTACCATAGTTTACGCAGATATGGAGCTTTTACTAAACCACCAAAGGAAAGTAATCAAATTAACGAAGCAACACAAATAAATGTTTTGGCAATGGTAAATCAAAATCCATCTACATCAATTCGTGAGATTTCGGCAGAAGCTGGCACATCTGAACGAAGTGTAATTAAGGTACTGAAAGCGCACAAGTTCCACCCGTTCAAACTTTCAGTTTTTCAAACTTTGCATGCTGGGACGAACATCGACGTATTTTGTTTTGAACATGGTTTAGAGACATTTGCCTTGACGATTGTCAAGGCAAATGTACAGTTTCCATTAAAGGTGTTATGGTGAGATGAAACTAGATTTACTAACTACGGTATGTTCAATAGACACAATGAGCATATCTGGGCTAAAGAAAACCCTGTCCATGTAGAACAAAGACGACCTCAGATAAAATTTAGTTTTAATGTTTGGTGTGGTATCTACTATTCTGGGGCCTTTTATCTATGACGAATCACTTACTAGGGAGCACTACTTGCATATCTTGCAATAGACTTTTCAAGACATGTTGCATAATTTGAATTTGAGAACTCGTTTAGAAATTGAGTGTTTCCAACATGATGGAGCACCTGCTCATAACTCGTTATTAGTAAGACAACACTTAGATAATATCTATCCAAACTCTTGGATAGGAAGAAATGGCCCGCGCGAATGGCCTCCCCGGTCTCCCGATTTGGCAGTTGGGGTGCGCTAAAAAACAAAGTATACAAAAGAAAGTATGAGACAGTTGGTGACCTAAGGGAGGCAGTATTACAAGCAATTGAAGAAATTGATAGGCGGTCTTTGAGGAAAGCGGTAATGTCAATCTTAAAAAGATGCAATTTTTGCCTAAATAACAATGGTGGACTTTTCGAACATAAATTGTAACCATTATTATGTACTTTAATATCTTAAGTTTTTAGTAAGTACATACTTATTTAGTTTTATCGGTATATCTGGATACCTAATAAAAAAATCGTCCAATGTTTTTAGGAATAGTTATTAATAAATCAATCTATTTTATGGCTAACTACGTTAAAAGTGAAAATAAGAAAGAAAAGCATCCATAACTCCGTTATTTTTATGAATAACTGTATCGAGTATTATATCGTTGAAAAGCTCTAAGAATGTCCGATTTTTTGAGGTCATAGCCAACTATGGTTTCCATTCAAAAAAAGATAAGTTTGTGTTATATATCGAAAAGAGCTGTCACGCAAACGAGGACATGACACCATATTCGGGATTCCCTTCAATTTTGATTTTTACACTTTTTTTATAAAATCAAAAACGAAGGAGCTATAGGGATTTGACTAAATCGAAAGAATTTCGTTCTTTCAAAATATCTAATAAGCCATGACTTTTTACAAAAATCCGAAAGTATCATTAAATTGGGCCAGTAAAACTGCAAATCTTTCCAAATCATTACTCTATCTCCGCTAGTTTCCGAGATCCCCATACTGATCATCAAAAAAACTCACCCTGTATATGATTACTGAATCAGCCTGTATTTGAAAATTTGCTGAAACAGCCTTTATCCAAATCGTCATATAACCAAAATATTGAAACGTCTCTGTGATACAATAGCAGCTTAATCAGAACAATCTGATCCCGGATCATACAAAGTTAAATCCATCGTATCCAAAGGATATTGAACCATAAATCAATAGAATACTAGAATTCAAATGTTGCCTTCAGGCCATTTGGGGCAATGGGTGTCGAATTGGTTAGTTGTGTGCGAACGTATCATTTCCGATATGTTCCGCTTTGGCCAGCAATATTAAATTTATTGCCTTCCAGATAAATATATCCGTTGTATAGGGGTAAAAGGTGGACGCGTGTAGCGGGAGATATATAGAGGAATTTGGCGAAGGGGGTTGGATATTGCAGAAAGGGGTGGGTGGGTGTGAGTGGTCCTGTTGGGGTTTCTGCTCCACTAGAGAACGGAGTTTCTGATCAACTTGCACACGTTTAGGGAGGAGTAGCACTTAATTTAGGGATTTGTATTGGGAATAGGGGTTGGTGAAGGTTAAGCGATTTTTGGGAAACGGAAGACTTGGGGTAATTTATGAGTATGATTGATTGCTTTCTAGTGTAAACTTCCTGCTGTTATAAAAATGACTTTATTGTTTTCCGGAGACGTTTGACTACATTAGATAAATACTAAATTAAAAGTTATGTATTTCTTTTTGGCATTTTTTGTGTGTTTTAAATAATTTGGTAGTCATACTGGACAAAATTATGGCGAGTCAGTTTGATAACAGCTAGTAGCCGGCAGACTTACGGTGACATAAACCCTTTTCCAGAAAATTGATTGTGGTAGTCGTTACTTTGTGTTACTGGATCATATTCATAATGAAAGATAAATAGAATTTAACTTACTTTTTAACCAACTTCCAAAAATGAGGAGGTTATGTTACCTGATTTTTGCTCCTGTGGTGCACCGTTTTGTATAAATATGGTCTTGCTTAATAGAGTATATATCCGGATTGGTGAAACCTCCAATTTGGTAAAAGAATTCTATTGGTAAAGTGATAAAATTTGTGAATGAACACATGCGTGCATGGACATCGACCAATATCACTAGCATATTTGTCGATTTTTCGAAAACTCCTTATGGATGTGTATAGTTTTTTTAACGTTTAATCTATTAAGGAAGATCTCTAGGTGATCTCATACACTTTTCTGCGACGTGCAACTTGCAGTTTTGCAGAAAATCGCAGAAAATTCCAAAATTCTTATCAAAAATTTTATCGAAATGACGGCCATTTCCTCATAAATAATTTAATTCCAACGTAATAGTACGGGAATTTTAGGCACTGGAAGTTTTAATTACGAATTTTAAAAATTTCTATGTACATCTCAAGCATCTACCTATATGCATAGTACTTTTGGTTCCTTAAATAAATGAGTACCAAGCAAATACCTATTTAAATGAAAAGTTTTCCATTTTGCGAAGACGGTGCTTTTGATTGTCACATTCTCCCGACCTAATAAAAAATTCAGTGACAACACATGTCAAATTCTAAACTGCTATTTGATGCGTTTATACACAGGATGTTCAGTTATAGCAAACAAAATCACAAAGTAAAGTGACAGAAGAAGTTGCATTTATATGATGATTGAAATATAGGTAAGGCCGTTTAGCCGTATACACAGGATGGTTGGAATATAGGGTAGAGTGGACGTTTGGTGGTATAAACATGTTCGAAAATATATGAAATTAAAATTATATAGGATGATTAAAAAACTGTTATATGATATGGACGTAAACAAATCATATACAAGATGGTTGAAATAAAGTTGAATTATATTTATACAGTGTTATAAAAACATTAATTATTTTATAGCCCATAAGAAGTTGCATAAAATGTAGAGAGGAATTAATGTTACACAGGACGATAATATAAAATGTTAAAAATGAAATAATTTGTGGGTTAGTCCACAAGAAGTTATATATTATGGTTGAAATATAGGACGAATTTGACTCCGTAAATATGGGATGGATTCTTCTCCGTCCTAACAAAATTATGCTTGTCCGTGGGCAGTCGTATGTACAGGATGGTTGGTAAATAGGGTGGAGTGGAATTATCTATAGTTATACAGAATTGTCAAAAAAAGTTGAAAAAATGGTTACATGGTGTGGTCCATAAGGCATAAATATATTTTCGGCTATTAAGTCAGCGCGTACTAGTACATTTTGTTCGTAAGCATGTACCTGTCAATTTAAATAAAAATGTATCATTGTGTAATGTTGAGGCTTTTGATGTTACCGGGTCCTGCCTATTAATGTTATACATATAAAATAAAAAATAAATAATGAAAACTACCTGGGTTCAAAAAAACTAAAAAGTCGAAAATAAAATATTTTTTATAAAAATATAACCGACTTCCACCTATAACTAAAAAGCTAAAAATAATTATAACAAAATACAACTCTAGCAAATAAATAACACATTCAGTATTGTTAGGTAACTACCCAGGAAGTAAAAAATGTAAATATTAAAAGGTGCTCATTGTGTACAAATTAATTACCTACCAATCTAGGATATTTTTGAATTCTGTGCCAAGCAACAATCAAGTTTGATGAAGTAGTAGATAAGTTCGCAATGATTGATTTTAGATTTGTTTGGCACCGACTTCAAAAATATACTAGATTGGTAGGTAATTAATTTGTACACAATGAGCACCTTTTAATGTTTACATTTTTGACTTCCTGGGTAGGTACCTAACAACACTGAATGTGTTATTTATTTGCTAGAGTTGTATTTTGTTATAATTTTTTTAGCTGTTTAGTTATAGGTGGAAAATATTTTATTTAATGTTAATTTTTTTAATAAATCTGAAAACACTGAATATTTCCGAAACAGTTGAAAATTGGTGTAGGACAGTGAACATGAATTAAGTTCAGAATTTTCTGCAGAATCAAAAAAATAATTAATATACAGGGGCTTGCATTTAAAATAAGAAAGTTGGTATTGGTCACTGTCACATCCTATATATTTTTTTGTTGAAAAACTTCGCATTTAAAAATTCAAATCAACGTGTCCAAGCATTTTTTCCTACAAACCTTCCTTTATTCGTTATCGCATTTATTCCATTTAGCTATACCACACTGTATGTATACGAATTTACATTTCATTTCCAAACCGGAAGCAAATAGAACTAATCAAAAGGTATAAATTGTGGTAGAGGGGGCATACAAAAATTAAAAAGAATTACGCACAAAAGTCGTACGAAACCTGTTATGCATGGTTTTGTGTTCACACAAAAAAATCCCATAAAGCGAAATATATTTTCGACTATTCTGGAAAATTTTTCCAGTTCTTCTTATGTTGGAAACTTTATTCGAACTATTACAAAAATTAACCAATAGCAATATGGGCCCAGTTGTTTTCAACTCTACATTCACAAGGACCCTATTTAATAAAACAGATTATAAGGGCCACTAAAAGGTTTAAAGGTTAACACAACTACTGCAAGTTAAAGACTAAACACCCTGTACCTCTAAAGAAATGTGTAGTTCCATAATTTTTCTTGTTTTCAGTTTGTTCTAACAAAAGACATCCAGCTGAACGAACCCCATCTTTTACAACATAAAGGGAGCTTAAAATTTTCGGCATCTCAAAATTTACGATAGGCTTCCTTTCTCATACGACCCTAGTGTCCAAATCCCTTATCAAACTTCGAACACACTTGATACTATCCCTTCTGGAAAGAAAAAATATTGCCTGGACATTAGCTGTTTTCGGGATAAGGGTGACCACTCGATATCAACAACGCGACGCTTTCCAATTCGGGATACGTGAGGATTGGAAAGATAAACTTTGACATTCCATCTCATATAAAAACCCTTAGACTGTGTGTTGGGTTTTTATGATAAGAGGCAGCGTTTTTATGACTAGAATGTCGAGCTCTTGTATAAAAGAAGATGAGATCATTAAAATAATTTGAATGATAGTTGAATCAATTTAATTTCTTTTTATGTGTATTAAGTAGTACCTGGGAGACCAAACTTCACTCGCAAATCCAAGGTTTCATATAAAATCGGACATCTACGATGTAAATTATTTTCTCCCTAGACTAAATGAATCATTTTAATTTCAGTTATCCAAAATATGCGATTGCTTGTGGAGCGCCCATTATAACACTTGTAGTATTTTTTTGAATCACCCTATACACCTATAATTCCACTTTACCCCATGTTGCAACCATCCTGTATGTGCAACTGTATATAGGTACCTATGCGATAGCAGGGTGTGCATAAACAGAGTGGTGCCAATGTTTATGCTAATTTCACTTTTACTATAGGAAAGGAAGAACAGATGTTCAGTGTTTGTCGGATGAGTTTAGTAATCTTTTAAGTCTTATTTAACTGCTAGAAAATAATATGTAGAATTTCATTATTAGATCAGCGGAACAAGAAACTACTTTTGGTGTTCCGCAAAGTGCTCTAGGTCCAGTTCTATTCTTATCTAATACTATAATACGAGCAATGTTTGTATATATATATATATATATATATATATATATATATATATATCCTACATTAAAAACTCGGAACATTTCACACGCCTTCTCAACAAAGTTTCCATAGAACCAGAAAATATCACAGCCAGTTTCGATGTTAAGTCCTTATATCCAAGCATACCGGTAGAAGAAGCACTTCAACAAATATCTGAAAATAAAGACTTCCCACAATTCGTAATAGACAACCGCATATATAAACAAACCGACGGAGCCGCACTATCCCCAGCGGTGGCAAATCTCTTTATGACCTATTTTGAGAAAAAGGCACTACAAACAGCAAACTTGAAACCAAAGTTACGGCTAAGATACGTCGATGACGTATTTGTCATATGGCCTTTTGGTAAACAAGAAATCCTCAAGTTCCTGGAGCATTTAAACTCTATACACCCTAGGATTCAATTTACATTAGAACTTGAAGAAAACAACCAGCTGCCTTTCCTCGAAGTTCTGGTAAGAAAAAACCTCCAAAATAGGTATTTCGACCACACCGTATATAGAAAGCCGACACACACGAACAGATATTTAAACTACAAATCTTATCACCACCCATCTCAATAACTATCAAAAAAGCAATAGCACAACAAGACCATGAGCCAAAACCAAAAGATGACCTCACCGAAAAAACAAAAGTAGTCTTAGCATACATCAAAGGGACAACGGACAGAATTGGCCGAATTCTTCGAAGGCATGACATAGCGACAGCATACAAACCGCACCAGATTATAGGCACAAGTTTAGGAAATCCCAAACCAAAAGTAAAACTTGAAAACCAAGGGGTATACAGCATAACTTGCGGAACGTGGGATAAGGTAGCGTTGGACAAACGAACAGGAGAATTTCAGTCCGTTTAGAGAAACACAAATTAGCTGTCAAAAATAAACAAACGACATCGGCCCTGTTCCAACACCAGCAACAATCGGGCCATAAAATCAATTTCGATAGTTGTAAACAGATCTCATAAACTCCTCACTACAAAACCAGACTAATACGAGAAGCTATTGAAATTGAGAAAACTGGACAACTAAACAAAAGAGACGACGCCCTTCACCTCTCTAACACACGGAAGACAATTATTAAACATCAAAATAAAACACAGTTAGCCACGCAAAATACAAACCCAATAACAAGCAACACACCCGACACGGCAGCAAAGGGGGCGGGGTCAACACCGACCAATCAGGCGCGATACGACCTCCGACGGAGACATATAAAATAAACAGCTTTTTTATTTTAGTTTTTTTGAACTCAAGTAGTGTTCATTCTTTATATTTTATTTTATATGTATAAGCTTAATAGACAGGACAAGGTAACATCGAAAGCCCCAACATTACACAATGATACATTTTCATTTAAATTGACAGGTAAATGTTTACGAACACAATGTACTAGTACGTTGACATAATAAGCCAAAAATATATTTATGCCTTATCGACCACGCCATGTTACCTTTTTTCAACTTTTTTTGACAACCCTGTATAAATATAGATAATTCCACCCCACCCTATGTACCAACCATCCTGTACATACGACTGCCCAGGGACAAGCATACATTTGTTAGCTTCCTTCTGTAAATTATGGGACGAAGTAGAATCCATCCCATATTTACGAAGTCAAGTCCGTCCTATATTTCAACCATCGTATATACTCCTTGTGGGCTACCCCGTAAATTATTTCATTTTTAACATTTTATATTATCGCCCTATGTAACATTAATTCCTCTCCACACTTTATGCAACTTCTTATGGGCTATGAAATAAATAATTTTTTAATCAAACTGTATAAATATAATTCAACCCCAGCATATATTTCAACCATCCTGTATATGATTTGTTTACGTCCACATCATATAACAGTTTTTTAATCACGCTATATAATTTTAATTCCACATTTTTTCCAACATTTTTATACCACCAAACGTCCACTTCACCCTATATTCCAAACATCTTGTATATACGGCTGCCGTATATATTTCCTCATCATATATATGTAACTCCTTGTTTGCTATAACTAAACACCCTGTGTATAATCGCACCAAATAGCAGTTTAGAGTTTGACATGTGTTGTCACTGAATTTTCTATTAGGCCGGGAGAATGTGACAACCAAAAGCACCATCTTTGCAAAATGGAAAAATTTTCATTTCAATAGGTATTTTCCTGGTATACAAACAAAACGAGCTTGGTACACATTGATTTGAGGAGCCGAAAATATTATGTTTTATTGCCTATATGCTTGAGATGGACATAGAAAATTTGCAATTAAAACTTCTAGTGCCTACAATTGCCGCACTATTATGTTGGAATTAAAATATTTATGAAGAAATGTCCGTTATGTCATTTCGATGAAATTTTTGGTAAAAATATTGGAATTTTCCGCGATTTTCTGCAAAACTGCAAGTTGCACGTCGCAGAAAAGTATATGAGATCACCTAAGGATCTTCCTTAATAGATTAAACGTTAAAAAAACTATACACATCCATAAGGAGTTATCGAAAAATCGACTAAAATATTAGGGATATTGGTCGATTTTCATGCACGCATGTGTTCATTCACAAATTTCAATACTTTACCAATAGAATTCTTTTCCCAATTTTGAAGTTTCACCAATCCGGATATATACTCTATTAAACAAGACCATATTCATTCAAAACGGTTCACCACAGGAGAAGAAATCAGGTAACATACATAAAAAAAAGAAAAAATACGCGACGAATTGATAACCTTCTCCATTTTGGAGGTCGTGTAAAAATTCCATTCATCACTAACGACACAATGTTTCTATCGAAACCTAAACATTTCCATCATCAGCGATCTATAAAACTTTTTTCAGCACCACAATAAAAACGAAAACACAGAGTATATTCCCTCCACTAAAACAGATATATCCATTTCGGAGTCCTCCAGAAAATTTACGACATATTATTTTCTCCTTGGTATACATGACTTCAACCATTATTTCCAAGAACTGGACAACCTCTTTCATATATCGTCGACCATTTGTCACCCCAATATTACGAAATTCTTTCATTTTTATGACAAGCTTATAGCCAATAAAACATAAATCTCGAGTTTAGGAAAGCTGTGACAGCAATAGTGGGAGTAAGTGGACCGACCGAAGACCGTTTTGCCCCTCTCGGTGGAGGGAAAAAAAAGATAAGGATTTTCCTGGTCGAATCATATACATTATGTTTATGATGGGAGTTTGAATGTCATTCATTTTCCGTTCGGGTCCTAATACATTTCTTCTTCTATAAAACGCTGGTAGAGAGCACAGGAAAGAATTTTATAAAATTAAGTTAACCATTATATAAATAATTTAAATATAAAAAAGAAACCGTTTAGAAACCATGTGCAATCATTAACTATTTTCCGACAATATTTTTTTATCTATCTCCCTCTCTGCTCTGCTTTGTTCTGCTCTGTTCTGCTCTGTTCTGCTCTATTTTGCTCTGTTCTGCTCTGCTATACTATGTTCTGCTTCACTTTGCTCTGGTTTGCTCTGGTTTGCTCCTGTTTGCTCTGCTTTGCTCTGCTTTGCTCTGCTTTGCTCTGCTTTGCTCTGCTTTGCTCTGCTTTGCTCTGCTTTGCTCTGCTTTGCTCTGCTTTGCTCTGCTTTGCTCTGCTTTGCTCTGCTTTGCTCTGCTTTGCTCTGCTTTGCTCTGCTTTGCTCTGCTTTGCTCTGCTTTGCTCTGCTTTGCTCTGCTTTGCTCTGCTTTGCTCTGCTTTGCTCTGCTTTGCTCTGCTTTGCTCTGCTTTGCTCTGCTTTGCTCTGCTTTGCTCTGCTTTGCTCTGCTTTGCTCTGCTTTGCTCTGCTTTGCTCTGCTTTGCTCTGCTTTGCTCTGCTTTGCTCTGCTTTGCTCTGCTTTGCTCTGCTTTGCTCTGCTTTGCTCTGCTCTGCTCTGCTCTGCTCTGCTCTGCTCTGCTCTGCTCTGCTCTGCTCTGCTCTGCTCTGCTCTGCTCTGCTCTGCTCTGCTCTGCTATGCTCTGCTCTGCTCTGCTCTGCTCTGCTCTGCTCTCTCTCTGTCTCTCTGGAGTACTGATTGGCTGTAGGCATTAACCTAGATATTGCTGAACAAAATCTATAGTTAGTTCTATGAAATGAAACATGGAAGAGTTCTGACGAACGAGTTCCCCTAGTCGTATTCAAAGAAATTCTATCTAGTAAGGAAGGGCAGTCAAGTTCACCTGACAACAACTTGTGTAGAAAACAAATATCAGCTATGTTACGCCGATTTTGCAAAGATTGTAAATGCATTTGTAACAAAATATCACTATTTTGATAATTGTCCCTACTCAAACCCATGTTAAATGCTACTATACGAAGAAATTTATTTTGAGCTTTCTCAATATTAGCTATATGTGTGTTATAGTGGGGGTTCCATATAACAGAAAAGTACTCCAGAATAGATCGTACTAGTGAACAATATAATTAAACGAATCGTATTATGAGAAAATGTTTTAGATGAACGATTGATAAAACTCAAAACTTTGTAACTCTTAGAAACAACTAGATCAATGTGTCTACGAAAATTCAGAGAATTATTGAAACGACCCCAAGGTCACGAATTTCACTTACTTGCTGTATCGTTTGTGAATTAGTAGCGTATGAAATGATTATAAGTTGTGAAATTTTTGCAAAAGTAATAATAAAACATTTATTTATATTCAGATCTAGATCATTGCTAATACACCAGGCAAATAAAGAGTTTAAATCGGATTGGAGTAACATAGCATCATTGCAAGTTGCAATGTCTTTAAACAGTTTGAAATCATCAGCAAGATATTACAGTGATTAATTATTCACCCGATATTGCAACCACCCTGCGTATGTTCCTGTATATTGGTCACCCAATATAAATTATTTGTGCTGAATCACCCTGTACAACTGCAACTTGCAACTACTCTGTATAAGTATCAATCCTCTCCACCCCATTGACTGTGTCTATTTTTCTTTTGTTTAAATCACCCTATATAACTATAATTTTACTTCCTCTCCATTTATGTCAAGTGTAGGTAACTACTTATGTTCTACACTGAATAACATTTTTTTAACCACTCTGTATACCTACATTTCCACTCCACATTATATTTCAATCATCCTGTATATGCAACTGCTTCTAATATTTTTTGGATCCTCCGACTCGAATATCCTTACTACATATGCTTATTTAACCTTTTTTTTAAGTTTATTGATCCACTTATATGAATATAATTTTAGTTCACTCTTATTTCAACCTTCCTATATATGCAACTACTTATGTGCCACCCGATACAACATTTTTTGAACCCCCTGTATAATTTAAATTCTATTCCACAATCTTTACTTTTAGGTTGTATACATGTTCTATAATTATTCAATTTGTTGTAAATTTAGATTGTTATTGTTAATCTACTTATTGTTATATTAATTTCCTTTTTTCCAGTTCTGTAGTTGGGTGTAAATCTGTTTCAACGGTAAATAAATAAATAAATAAGTATACCATATAGAAAACATCGCCCATCTAAAAAATTTTCATTTTGATACACTATTGGAATATTGTGTGCTATTTCATTTCACTCGAGTGCATTGGAAACCGTTAGATGAAAATTTGACATTTGTTTCAATATAAATGTCAAATATTTTTACGATTTTCGGGATTAACATCAATTATTTTTAATTTGTTTAAAAGAAGCCCCCACCACCTCTATTTGAGACAATTTAGGGCGGCCAAGCTACAGTTCCTTAGCTTTTTTGGTGATAATCACGGAGGCCTTTAAAATGTACCACAATTTAGAAATACGTCCCTACTGATGTGTGTTTTATCTGCCACTGCTGTAAATGAATATTACAATATAGTTTAAATTTCAATTGTTTCATTATTGTACTGCCATCTGTGATGTCATTACAGAAGAAGGAGAAGCTACCAGGCAAATTACTTCTTAATAAAAATCCGACATCTAGTGGATAGCGTTGTAAGCTTACCCAACTGAATCTTAGGATCCATTATTCAAATATCTATTATAATATGTTTTATAAGGCAAGAAAATATACACCACAAATTTTAATAGAATTTGATATATTTATAGTAAACTTGACTAGACCGGATTAATAGGACCTTTAAATACAAAAAGAGCTTTTAGCGGCTCTTATGAACACATTCGATGTAGAATTTTTTTTAATAAAAAAAAAACGATCTGGAATTACATTTAGCCTTAATCGCAAATGCATTTTTAGGATAAGTTTTACCTTAAATAAAAGATCCTATTTCAATCATATTTTTTAGATTACGTTACCCTTATTGTCACATATAAAACTACATTTTCTTCCGTTTTTAGTAGGAATCATTTATTAATACTTTGCCTAACACTATTTGTATCGATAAACAGCTGTTTACTAAGAGATTATGACAAATTTATACCAGCTAATCCCTTACTACAATATGTTATATTAATTGCGAATCACATTTTCTATTATTTTATGAAGCCCTTAATCCATTTTAAGGTATATTCTCAAACAATACGAGTACCTTTTTCCCAATAGCAACTTTCCTCATTACACATATTATTATTTAACACAATATTTTAACTTCCAATTTTACCCTTTGCGTAAAATACTATTTATAAATTATATTAACTGAGTTACTGTAAATTTTCTTATCCTTAATTATTTTTCTGAGCTTTAATAAAGAAATGTTTTGTAAAGAAGTTGGTAAAAAAGAACGTCAAATTCATTGTACTCTAAAAGAATATACCAGATAAACTACGGTGAAACAAATTATGGCAATAAGAAAAAATGATGTATATACACAACCAAAAAATTTGTTTTTCCAGTCAAATCAAAGATTTTTGAGTTAATTACAGCCAAAAATTAACATCCAAACTAAAGCTGACAGAGCTAAAATAAATGAAAATCATACATCAAATTCAAACCTTTAAAATACTTACAAATCTAAACTACAAATTAGTATAAAAAACCTTCAAACAAGAAAAATTACTCTGAATTCACATTACAAAATTTTTGCTACAGAATTCTATTTTTCTAACAAACAACATTCTTTCTGAAAAGAAAAATTCTATAAGAAGAATTGATAAAATATTTTTGCTTTGTAATACTTTGTTTAACTTTTAAACTTTTGTTTGAAAACTATTTCTGTCTATGGAATAAATTCAAAAAATAAATATTTGTTAAGAATACATGAGAAATTTGGAACAGTATTTTTACTTCATAAGCTGTATTTCTATAAAATATGTCGGAAATAAAATAGGTGTTATTGATTTCATCCCCTTATTGACAATACTGACAACAATATCCTCAAGGACCTCCACAAAAAAATGTGTAAATTCCAATATTTTGTTAATAATTTTCATCGAAAAATATGTTTCCTCGAACGATATCAAACGAAGCAATTCAAACGTAAAATGGAAATTGCTCATTCTTCCTGAACCTTATGTTCTCTTGATACAAAAACTAGGTAGTTATCCGTCTTTACACTTGTTTGTTTGATCTTAAATTTTTATCGGTTTATAAAAAAAGTTGATGACCCATTACGCACAAAAGGTAATAAGAATGAATTTTACGCTACAAGTATCGGCTATGGATTTATGATTCTATAAATACCAGAAATTTATAGGACAGCAGTTTAACGAGGTACAATTATCAGTGGAAAGATAGAGGATTTTCGCTTGCAATCATTCTAAATTTGGGGACCATTCAACTACAGATCAACTGTAATGTGAATTTGAAAAATCCCAGATTGCTTCACATTTATTCCGTACTCCTATGTGTATCTCCTTCAGTTTACATAGCGGGATATACAACGAAAAAAAAAACAGTTTTTAAATGCCAACATAAACAAAAAGGCTACAACAACTTTGGGAATCAAGCTGAGTTGTTCACAGAGAAAGCTGGAAATAACGTAGACACCAAATCGTCAAGACAACATCTTCATGCTCCACAAGAGAGACAAAAGAATTCATTTAAGATTTAGAGGATAGAGTTAGTTCATCAAGACATTTGTTCACTAGTTCAATTCCATGGAATATGAACTAGTTTGGAGTCTTCACCAACATGCTATTAGACGGATCACTCAATACAGTAGAAGAAGGCTTTGTATTGTTTCCTTAAGACCTTTACTTTTAGAAGATTTTTTTCGCGCCAGTAAATATGGACTGCATATCTGCTTCTATTTATCACTAACAATATATATGGAATGATTTGATGAACAGGTCCTGAAGAGTTTCGACAAGAAACATCCATTAGGACCAATGACACTTATCTATTAAATTCATTAGCAAGTTTGACCCTGGTTGATTGTTGCCGACTTATATTGGATGCGGATTGTCAGATGACTAGAACAGGAATCTAGGAAAGAGTTTATATGAAGGTACGCTAGTTGAGTTACACCTGGAATTTCAACTAACAATCTACGCCATCATAAAAAACAACGCTAAATAAACTATCCTAAATATCCTTAGATTGATGATGAATGGTATAAGTAAAGATAATAGTGATGAAACAATTATTGTCTACTCTCATTCCTATAATTTTTTCCACATGAGAGGTGCGTGCATTAAGCTGTTTTTTATATGCACCAAGTCATAATGGCGAAATTTGAAAACAATTTTCCTTTTTGTATTAGGATTGCATAACAGAAGGGAAGTAAACTATGGCGTTGTGGAATTGTACATGTAACGAAGACAACAGATATATAAAGGAGCTTTTAGTTTTCCTATTCTCCAAAAGATGGCAGGACAATTCAAATTTTTAAACTAATTTGAAATATTTGGATTTTTGGATAGAAAAAACTAGACTAGTCTAGTTCCTTGACAAAGAATATGTTTGTGCGGTTAACGATTTCTTGAAATGAAAAACCAAAAAATAACGACTCCAATATAAATTAGTTTGAGGATGGGTTATCTTACAGAGTATGAGTATTACTAGAATAAAAAAATCTTATATAATATTTTTTCTTTTCGGTATAGTTTTAAAGTGCAATATCAATGTTAGTATTTAGATTCTGTAATTAGTTCTCTAATACATTATTCTGGGGTATATACAGGGTGAGTTTTTTTGATGATCAGTATGGGGATCTCGGAAACTAGCGCAGATAGAGCAATTGTTAAATTGGGAAAGATCTGAAGTTTTACTGGCCCAATTTAATGACACTTTCGGTTTTTTGTAAAATGTCAAGGCTTACTAGATATTATGAAAAAACGAAATTCTGTCGATTTAGTCAAATTCCTCTAGCTCCTTTGTTTTTGATTTTACAAAAAAAGTGTAAATATCAAAATTGAAGGGAATTGTATCCCGAATATGACTGGCATGTCCTCGTTTGCATGACAGCTCTCGTTTTCGAGATATGACACAAACTTATCTTTTTTTGAAAGGAAACCATAGTTGGCTATGACCTCAAAAAATCGGACTATTTTAGAGCTTTTCAACGATATAATACTCGATATAGTTATTCATAAAAATAAGGGAGTTATGGATACTTTTCTCTCTTATTTTCACTTTTAACGTAGTTAGCCATGAAATAGATTGTTTATTAATAACTATTCCAAAAAAAATTGAACGATTTTTTATTAGATATATCAGTACTTACTAAAAACTTAAAATCAAAATTAAAGTACATAATAATGGTTACAATTTATGTTCGAAAAGTCCACCATTGTTATTTAGACAAAAATTGCATCTTTTTAAGATTGACATTATCGCTTTCCTCACAGACCGCCTATCAATTTCTTCAATTGCTTGTAATACCGCCTTCCTAAGGTCACCAACTGTCTCATATGTTCTTTTGTATACTTTGTTTTTTAGCTCACCCCATAAAATAGAAGTCTATAACTGCCAAACTGTCCTGAAAAGTGTATTGCAAGAAATGCACATAGCGCTCCCCAGTAAGTGATTCACGGATAAAAGGCCCCAGAATAGTAGACCCTATGATACCACACCAAACATTAAAACCAAATTTTATCAGGGGTCGTCTTTGTTCTACATGGAAAGGGTTTTCTTTAGCCCAGATATGCTCATTGTGTCTATTCAACATACAGCAGTTAGTAAATCTAGTTTCATCTGACCATAACACCTTTAATGGAAACTGTGGATTGTCAAGGCACATGTCTGTTAAACCATGTACAAAACAAAATACGTCGATGTTCGTCACCAGCATGCAAAGTTTGAGAAACTGAAAGTTTGTACGGGTGGAACTTGTGGGCTTTCATTACCTTAACTACAGTTTGTTGAGATGTGCCAGCTTCTGCCGCAATCTCAGGAGTTGTTGTACATGGATTTTGATTTACCATTGCCAAAACATTTATTTGTGCTGCTTCGTTAATTTGATTAAGTTTCTTTGGTGGTTTAGTAAAGATCCATATGTGCGTAAACTATCGTAAATCCTTTTAAATGTACATAGAGCAGGTTGACGACGATTAAAATATCTATGAAAGTATTCCTCAGCTGTACGAAGGGAAGTTTTATTACATATGATATAACATTCCACCATATTCAGTTTTTCTTCATTAGAATATTCCATTTTATCACAAAAACTTGTCATTATCGAGTGTCAGTTCAGCACTACTCTCAAATGAGGAAACGTCAAAGTGAATACAATCTTTTTCATGGCTACCTACGTTAAAAGTCAAAATAAGAGAGAAAAGCATCCATAACTTCGTTATTTTTATGAAAAACTGTATCGTGTAGATATCGTTGAAAAGCTCTAAAAATGTCCGATTTTTTGAGGTCATTTTCCATTCAAAAAAAGATAGGTTTGTGTCATTTCTCGAAAATGAGAGCTGTCACTCAAACGAGGACATGACAATCATATTCGGGATACAATTCCCTTCAATTTTGATATTTACACTTTTTCATATAATTAAAAACAAAGGAGCTAGAGACATTTGACTAAATCAACAGAATTTGGTTTTTTCAAAATATCTAGTAAACCATGACTTTTTACAAAAATCGGAAAGTGTCATTAAATTGGGCCAGTAAAACTGCAAATCTGTACCAATTTAACCATTGCTCTATCTCCGCTAGTTTCCGAGATCCCCATACTGATCATCAAAAAAAAACTCACCCTGTATACGCACAAGAAATACATGTTTATGATATTTTCTCATTAAGTACTACCAGTTTAAAGTTGATTTTCCTTCATTTAGGTTCCAAGGAAACTTTTGTTTATAGACTAGTTAGTGTACTATTTTCTAAACTATTCAACGATCTAGTTGACACCTGATGTGTTATTTATATTCACTTTGTATCTGAAGAATGAAGATCACAAATAATTTCCACTATCATGCTTATACAATAATGATACTCTTAGTATTGTTCATTCAAGCGTTAAAATCCTGTGAAGTTCTGCTCTCCTAATCCCTGGGCGATAGTAGCAGCACTTCCAAGAAGACGGAACCAATCAACAAACTACTTCTAGGTGAGTGAATTCTTTGTGACTACTTCTTATAATTTATTCTAATTTTTTTTTAGACTTTTTTTAGTTTTGATGATCTTTACCATTCATTGTAAGAACATCATTTACAAAATTGGGTTTAACTTTTTATGATTAAGTTAAATTTCTTGACCTGAAAAAAGTACTCTTCGATTATTAAAGGTTATGCCAGCATTTCACAGTAATTTTAAGAAAACTAAACGGAATACATATAAATTGTCACCTTGAAAACAAAATGGTGTCCAATATTTTAGAAAGAAGCAAATTAATAGTTATTAAACTCCCAATTTATCAACTATATATAACAAACAAAAATTTGTGTCGAAATTTTGTAGTATTTTTTTGGGTTCCCTGTACTTTGTTCTGTTAATAATGGCCAAAATTGGTTTAGTTTCTGAAATTGGTAATCTGCAAGTTTGTTTTTTTATTGAATCGCTTTTTATCCTCTGGGTTGGTAGTTTGAGTCAAAACTCTGTTGCTCCTTTTTAATTAGGAAAGCAGAAATTAGCAACTGTGTAGGAATGTGATAAATTGTTTATATATGGTTATCGTATTCTGCTACTCATCTAAAGTATTTGATATCAAAGGGGAAAATTGTTGAACTACTGTCCAATAGATGGTAATGTAAGCACTAATATTGATAATAACAATTAAACAAGTAAATATTGTCAGATTTCTTGCAAATATTAAACATATTTTCCTAGGTCAGTTTGGACAGATAATCATTCCTATCTTCACCCGATAAGATTAACACAGGCCCTCACATTAAAGAAGTATTCTTTTTTACAATGATATATACAGGGTGTCCCATAACTAATGGACAATACGATAACAGCAGTTAGAAGCTGTGAAAATATACCGATTAACACAAACATGCCTTAGTAAAATGTTTGTAGTAAATGATATACAGGGTCCTAAAGTGGGTATTTGGTTTTTCAAATTTTGTGATATTTGAAAAACGGCTTCGTATATTGAACTCAAATTTGGTACAGCTTACTATCATTTTTCATGGTACTCCTACAGGGTGTTTGTTACGAAGGTCGAATTAGGCAAATCCATGTTTATTTTTTAACACCCAGTTAAAAGTTGCGATTCAACGACAAATAATGAAACTGCCATGATTGCAATACAAAAAACCTATACTTGTTGAATCTCCATATTTCAAGGTGTTTTCGAGATATTGCTAATCAAATACGGTAAAACATATCACAGCAAGCAGCCTCAAAAAAGACATTTTTTTAAGTAGGTTGTGAATTTTACATAAACTATCGATTTCTTCTTTGCATAATTTCGATTTATTTACTGGGTGTTTAAAGTGAGTAAATGGAATAAAGCCCCCGTTAAATATGCCTAGAATTAAATAATTTGCAAATAGTGAACTAAGGGATATCATTTGTGTTTATGCACAAGTAAATCTATATATGGGGTGAGTTTTTTTTGATGATCAGTATGGGGATCTCGGAAACTAGCGGAGATAGAGGAATGGTTAAAATAGGAAAGATTTGAAATTTACTGGCTTAATTTAATGACACTTTCGGATTTTTGTAAAAAGACATGGCTTACTAGATATTTTGAAAAAACGAAATTCTGTCGATTTAATCAAATCCCTCTAGCTCCTTTGTTTTTGATTTTATATAAAAAAAGTGTAAATATCAAAATTGAAGATAATTATATCCCGAATATGATTCTCAAGTCATCGTTTGTATGACAGCTCTCGTTTTCGAGATGTGGCACAAACTTATCTTTTTTTGAATGGAAACCATAGCTGGCTATGAGCTCAAAAAATCGGACATTTTTAAAGCTTTTCAACGATATAATACTCGATAAAGTTATTCATAAAAATAACGGAGTTATGGATGCTGTTCTCACTTATTTTCACTTTTAACGTAGGTAGCCATGAAAAAGATTGTTTCCACTTTAACGTTTCCTCATTTGAGAGTAATTCCATTAGTATTGCTCAACTGACAGTCGATATTGACAAGTTTTCGTGATAAAATGGAATATTCTAACAAAAAAAAAACTAAATATGGTGGAATGTTATATCATATGCCATAAAAATTCGGTTCGTGCAGCTGAGGAATACTTTCATAGATATTTTAATCGTCGTCAACCTGCTCTATATACATTTAAGAGACTTTACGATAGTTTACACAGATATGGATCTTTAAATAAACCACCAAAGGAACGTAATCAAATTAATGGAGCAGCACAAATAAATGTTTTGGCGATGGTAAATCAAAATCAATCTACATCAACTCGTGAGATTGCGGCAGAAGCTGGCACATCTCAACAAACTGTAGTTAAGGTACTGAAAGCGCACAAGTTCCACCCCCTACAAACTTTTAGTTTCTCAAACTTTGCATGATGGTGACGAACATCGACGTATTTTGTTTTGTACGTGGTTAAGAGACATGTGCCTTGACAATCCACAGTTTCCATTAAAGGTGTTATGGTCAGATGAAACTAGATTTACTAACTTCGGTATGTTCAATAGACACAATGAGCATATCTGAGCTATAGAAAACCCTTTCCATGTAGAACAAAGACGAACGCAGATAAAATTTGGTTTTAATGTTTGGTGTGGTATCACAGGGTCAACTATGCTGGGACCTTTTATCTATGACGAATCACTTACTGGGGAGAGGTACTTGCATTTCTTGCAATACACTTTTCAAGACATGTTGCATAATTTGAATTTGAGAACTCGTTTAGAGCACCTGCTCATAACTCGTTATTAGTAAGACAACACTTAGATCATATATATCCATACTCATGGATATGAAGAAATGGCGGCCACCCCGGTCTCCCGATTTGGCAGTTATAGACTTTTATTTATGGGGTGCGCTAAAAAACGAAGTATACAAAAGAAAGTATGAGAAAGTTGGTGACCTAAGGGAGGCGGTATTACAAGTAATTGAAGAAATTGACAGACGGTCTGTGAGGAAAGCGGTAATGACAATCTAAAAAAGATGCAATTTCTGTCTAAATAACAATGGTGGACTTTTCGAACATAAATTGTAACCATTATTATGTACTTTAATTTCTTAAGTTGTTAGTAAGTACCTACTTATTTAGTTTTTTCGTTATATCTGATATACCTAATAAAAAAATTGTTCAATGTTTTTTGGAATACTTATTAATAAATCAATCTATTTTATGGCTAACTACGTTAAAAGTGAAAATAAGAGAGAAAAACATCCATAACTCCATTACTTTTATGAATTAAAATATCGAGTATTATATCGTTGAAAAGATTTAAAAATGTCCAATTTTTTGAGGTCATAGCCAACTGTGGTTTCCATTCAAAAAATGATAAGTTTGTGTCATATCTCGAAGACGAGAGCTATCACGCAAACGTGGTCATGACAATCATATTCGAAATACAATTCGCTTCAATTTGATATTTACACTTTTTTTATAAAATTAAGAACAAAGGAGCTAGAGGGATTTCACTAAATCGACAGAATTTCGTTTTTTCAAAATATCTAGTAAGCCATGACTTTTTACAAAAATCCGAAAGTGTCATTAAATTGGGCCAGTAAAACTGCAAATCTTTCCCTATTTAACCATTGCTCTATCTCCGCTAGTTTCCGAGATCCCCATTCTGATCATCAAAAAAAACTCACCCTGTATATTTGAAATTTCAATAGTCTGTAATTCATTCATCAGTTTGTTTCTGTTTTTGCCAATATTTCTTACATTAAAGTGAAAATATAAGTGATATAAAAAACTAAGTTAATTTATTCTCATTCAATATAATTTAGTTTAAACATTAAAAAACCCGCTCTACTGCATTATTTATTGTAACATGTAGTTTGTTAGTATTAATCAAAGATAGTTTTACAATAAAATTTAGAAAATACTGTCGTCTTTTGACAAATATGAAACATTTAATGCATAAACGTTTTAAAACTCAACACCGTACTCTTATCTTGTCAAACTTCTTTTAGAAAACATAAAATTTAAATAAACCATTAAATTATTATTTATTTCATGTAGATGCACACTGTATTCTAGATTCATCACTGAAATATAGTCATGAACACACACACATGACAACCCTGAGAAAAATCCCCCGAAAACCACGAAGAGATCCATTGAAGGAAATATTGTCCTCGTAATATGGACCCCCTAACTGGTCACAACAAGCAACAACCGGTAAACCAACCGTAAAAGCGGTAAAAACAAAAGGAATAAATCCTCAGGTGGTACGAAATCATATCCCTCGTCATTTTTGACGGGGCATCGTTTGAGAACAACAATTTATCTACTGGAACAGAACACAACTTTACAATTAAAAAAATAAATATATCGGCCAACTTATTCGATAAGCTTTTAGAGGCGGTTGGTTTTTTTTCAGTTTAAAACCCACAATGTGATCGTGGTAAGTGGTTTATGTGTTTTATTAAGTGAAATGATTATTATGTTTCTATTTTTGTATGAGATGCCATATTAAAATAATATAAAAATTTTACTATGGGTTTGTTTTAAAGGGGTTTTTATACGAATTGGTATATAAAGTGGCTCATCAAAAGCAGTGTTATGAGGACAATAGTCAGTGTATTGAACCTAATAGATGTCGGTGTCATCTACCATCTAGTGAGTAATTTAAGTATCTGAAGGCATACTATGCTATAACATATACCATACTCTTGACAGATGGTTCGAGTATTTTATAAACACACATAAGTAAATATATATACGCGAATACGAATGCGAATGCGAATTTTCTCTTCCAATATTCGCGAATACGAATGCGAATGCGAATATCAGATCAAAACTTACTTATTTTGGTTTGATCAAAAATTGTAACCTAAATTGTGCTTCGTAATCATTATAGAAAGCCACTCTTCTATTTTTAATACATAAATTGAAATAACTGTGGGATCTTTGCGATCTCACAGATATAAGCACAAAATTTTGTATACTAACACCAAACACTTACACTCAACGCTCTTTCAACAGTTAAGCTGTCATCATATTGGAGTGAACCAAATTTTTTTTTGATTTATGAGAGAAGTTATAAGAAGTTATTATAATTAAACAGAAAAATTATATCATTAAATTTATGGAATCAAATAAAAACTAAAATTATATGGATTACCAAAAAAAAAGGAATTTTGTTGTCATGTTATAACTTATCTTATTTATTTTAAAATCAGTTTCAAAAACAAAGTGACGAACGAGTCACTATATATAGGTTTAAAAGAAAGATTCTGCAAACTTGTATACTTCTGAGTAAAATGAGATGAATGCTTGAGAATTGGTCAAAAAATAACGTCTTATGACGAGGTATGTTTTAACATCCTGGCAGCTAATTTCTCTTATTTTGCAAAATTAACTAGGCCTAAACACAAATTTCGCTTCGTTGGCTTTCGCTACTAATTTGAATTGACAGCTGCGAAAACGGTACTAGCTAAAGAAGATAAATTTTGCATTACTTTAAATTAGAGAATGATACATGACGAGTTCTGTCATAATTTGTTGATAGGCGATATAATAAAAAAACATAACTTACAATTTTGTTAAGAAATTTTACCTAACACAATTGCCAGGCTGGCGCAAAGTAGGCAGGTGCCCAAGGCATGTAAGAACGCAAGTACGATAGTTATGGTGCTTTTATTTCAATTTATCTGACTAATGGGGTTTTATAGGCTGTTTCCCATGTAAACACATACAAAGCATTCATTGTGTCCTTACTGGAAATTAAATTAGGGCTTTTGTAGCGATTTTATTTTGTCCGATCGCTCAGTGGTTTGTTTTCGCCCCCAGTTTTAGTGTGTGCCTGTCACTTTGACGCAACTGACGGCCCGAACCGCATAGAGCTCGTTTACAGCTCTGACAAAAGGCCTGCGCTAGTCTGAGCGTTCCACAAACACGATAGGTTGTATATTTTCTTACCAACCAAAAAAAAAAAAAACAAGAAACATGAAACACCATAAACGGTTTTTTTTAGACAAAAGGGGCAAGTTCACTAACTATATAATGATGTCTGTGGATTTAGCAGCGCTACCCAACGAAGCAAAATTTGTTATACGGAGATTTAAAACATACACACCTTTATAGTGTAATAGAACAATTATTTTTTTACAGATTCTTGACCGTGACCTCCTGTTGTATCAAATATTCAAGCTTTACACTTATTTTTAAAACTAGAAGTGTGACCCAAGAAATTACCAGCATATTTTAAAGTTTGTCAAAGTTTAGATATGTCAATTTTGTTTTTAAAACTGATTTAAAAAATGAAGTCAGCACTCTGACAGTGTCAATTGTCGAGAACCATTATTAGTTTCGCTTCCCTCAACTGATTGAATCTCCAGAAGATTGTACCATAATTTCTTTGACAGGTTTTCGTTAACCTAAGAATTCTTTGTCCTAGAAATCATAAGGAAACTCTGATTTTATGTCTCTGTGAGCTAGTTTTCCCTGAAACATCCAAATGTCGAAATTCATTTTGCCATAGAACCCTATATCATGTTATGAAACTGACATAACTTGCTTAATTTTATTTAGCAATTAAATTGTTGCCTGATTACATATACATGTCAGGATTCCAGAAGAAATGTATATATGTAGTTGACATTTACGTCATCATACAACTGTTATTCTCCATTACAAGTACGAGTTAATACCTACCTGTCCTACCTGTAAGACTTAACTTTTGAAATCACAAGTAAGTTATACAGTGTGCAATGTTCCTAATGAGTAACATCATAATATTTACGCGTTTCAGTGTCAAACATATTCGCAAAAAATTCGCAATAATAACTGCGAATACGAATGCGAATGCGAATAATAAAAAAAACGCGAATATTCGCTAATGCGAATGCGAATATTCGTTACATCCCTAATACATAAAAATAAAAAATTATAATTGTAGCGGATCATGTAATATATCAAATCACAAACGAATACAAATATGTTATTTTAATTTTTTTTAAATGGATATTTTAAAATATATTTACAAAAATATTACCCATTCCCCCCTTTATTCCCCAAACTATAAGACCTCATTTTCTTACAGGAAAAATACGAAAAAATCCTTAATATTAATATTGGAGGACAAATTATAGAATTAAACGGAAAATAGAAAAATATTTTTTAACGTATCATGCAATACATCAAATGAAAGGGCTCATCATCATATTTTTCATATTTATAAAATTAATTGTTTTCAAGATATTAACAAATAAATAAAAAATTCTCATTTCTCGCTTTATTTCCGAAACTATACTATCTAAAATTTTGAAAATAATTAGGGGTACTGGGGCTCACTTGAAATTTATAAGAGAAATTATTAGAAAACCCCCATAGTAATTTTAGGGACAGATTATACAATTAAATGGAAAATAAACATTCAATTTTCAAACGCATCATGTAATATATCAGATAAAAGGCTCATTATGTTAATTACAAATATATCAAATTTTTAAATAATTTACTTAAAAGATATTAACATCGACTTAATTCCCACTTTAGAAACTATACTATTAAAATTTTGAAAAATATATTTTATTTGTATTTTTAAATAATTTGAATAACAGATTTAATAATTTATAATTTAAAACTTGACCTATTTTGCCCTTTATCTTCCAATCCAAAGAGCTTAAAAATTCAGACAGTAGAATATAAAAGGCTTCCCTGAAAGTTTATTAGCAAAATAAAACTCCAATGTTAATTTTTGGAGGCCAAATTAGAAAATTAAATACATATATATTCTTACAAAAATCAAGCGAATCCTGAAGCAGATTATTAATTAAAAAGTCTGTGTGTGGAAAATCAAAGTGTATATTTTTTATAAATTTAACACGCTTCCTTTAAACGATATTAGGGTAAATATAACGAAATGCACTCATTCCCTGCTTGCCTGAAACTGGAATATTAGAATCTTGAAAGTGGTACGGAACCCTTAGTATGCCAGTCCAACTCGCACTTGACCATATTATTTTTTTCATGAAAATGTTGCTTAAGGCAGGGGACATACAGGAGCCCATCAACAATCTTGTTAGTAGAAGTCATAATTGAGTTGAAAATATGTTATTTTCTTTTAAAATGATAGTAATTCTATTATCGTGTCAATGAATAATTGTGTACGTTGATTTAGTCAGAGATTGTAAAACCTTCTTGGCAAACCCCAACTTCTTAATATCGCCTTATCTTACACCGTGTTATCATGGTGTGTGGCCGTGGCCAAAGTTCCCACACGTCCTTCGCGACTCTTAGTCTTGAATGTCGGTTTGGACAGCGTCTCCTGGTCTAAACCGTCGTCTTCACCTCTACATATCGACTGTGTATCTTTTTCGAGGTCGGCAACTCGGGCCTATCCAAGCCACCTCGCTCTCTCGATTCTCCGCTCTCGATATCATCCCGATGCGAGCCCAGACGCCGGGTCTGTGTGGGCCGCGGCATTCCAATCAGGCTCAAGAAATTTCCTATCGAAATTGTTTCTTCTCTCGTCGTGGTCGTTGTTTTATTTTCGAGAGCGGCATTTGTTTGGACTTGGCCCGTTCGATCATCATCTTCTCATCGTTTCGAAACCACCCAGGTGTGCCATGACTTGACTTCGTTTGTTTCTCGGTTGTGTGTGTGTTTGTTAATGACTCCGTGATGAGTGTGTGCGTTGTTAGTGGTTGCTGGTGCTGGCTTTGTTCTTCTTCGGTATCTCTCGCGGTCCTGCCTACCAGTACGATAAATGCAGGAGGCTGCGTTGGGCCGGGCTGGATTCGGATGGGAATTCTTGTGAAACATCATTAATTGAGTCATTAAGATCGGATCATATCGATATGGTAATGCTATCTGAGCATTTTAATGGAATAATGAATATCATATTCGTAGCTTGCTCTGATTGTTTTGGAAATCGTATTTTGGATAAATTGAAAATATACTTCAATTAATTAAAGAGAAAGCTTTTTAACGGAGGAACACGCTTAAATGTTCAAAATACCCATACACCTGAGTTCACTATGTAAGATACATTAATCAGGTTATATAAGAATACTCTCTTAAGTAGTATCGTCTGCGTACCCTAGATTTTCATGTTCCATTAAGATTTTTTAATCAGAATATTAAAAACACAGTTTTGCACCCTAACACCGAACCTTTATTTTAAACATTCAACACTGTTTCAACAACTTTATTGAAATGGAAAAGAAAACTATTAGAGAAATAGCTGCAAGCAATTGTTATAGAACAAATATTATAGATACATTAATTAGGAAGAAACAGCTTCGGTCTCGAATGAATGAAGTGTCAACTTTTCGAAATGAGTCACACGAACAAAAGTTTGTCTCTGCTCCGTACTGTCGTTATACTAGGGGCTCTAAATTTTTTTTCAAGAACTTGGTATGAAGGAGGTGTAGAGAATAACTACAACACTGCAGAAATGGTTGGGCAATCCTAAAGATAAACTTGCTGATTTCGAGAAGTCGGGTATCTATGAAATCAAATGTAATAATTCTGATTTAAAGTATTATGGACAGACACGCAGATCTATCAGTACCTGTTTCAAAGAGTATATTGCCTATTTGAAATACGGAAGAGCAATAAATCTAGTTTTGCACATCATGATTTAAAACAGAACCACTCCGTAGATTCAATTTTTTTAAAATTAGTTAAACAAGTAAATAATTTTAGGGAACTGGACTCTTACGAAAAACATAATGATTTATAAAAATAATAAACTAATGAATTCAGACTCACTGTAAAGTGTACTTCGTAAGAATCCATAAAATGAGTATTAAAAATGCCATTACTTTATAATGTAGGGTAGTAGGTAGGTAATTAAGAATTAGCGTAATTTACATAATTTCATTATGGGTGAGTTTTTTTTTGATGATCAGTATGGCGATCTCGGAAACTAGCGGAGATAGAGCAATGGTTAAATTGGGAAAGATATGCAGTTTTACTGGCCCAATTTAATGAACTTTCGGATTTTTGTAAAAAGTCATGGCTTACTAGATATTTTGAAAAAACGAAATTCTGTCGATTTAGTCAAATCCCTCTAGCTCCTTTGTTTTTGATTTTATAAAAAAAGTGTAAATATCAAAATTGAAGGGAATTTAATCTCGAAAATGCTTGTCATCTCCTCGTTTGCGTGACAGCTCTAGTTTTCGAGATATGACTCAAACTTATCTTTTTTTGAATAGAAACCATAGTTGGCTATGACCTCAAAAAATCGGACATTTTAAGAGGTTTTCAACGATATCATACTCGATGTAGTTATTTATAAAAATAACGGAGTTATGGATGCTTTTCTCTCTTATTTTCACTTTTTTTGGCAATGGTAAATCAAAATCCATCTACATCAACTCGTCAGATTGCGGCAGAAGCTGGCACATCTCAACGAACTGTAGTTAAGGTACTGAAAGCGCACAAGTTCCAGCAATACAAACTTTCAGTTTCTCAAACTTTGCATGCTGGTGACGAACATCGACGTATTTTGTTTTGTACATGGTTTAGAGACATGTGCCTTGACAATCCACAGTTTCCATTACTGGTTTTCCATACTGCAGTATGTTCAATAGACACAATGAGCATATCTGGGCTAAAGAAAACCCTTTCCATTTAGAACAAAGACGACCCCAGATAAAATTAGGTTTTAATGTTTGGTGTGGTATCATAGGGTCTATCTACTATTCTGGGGCTTTTTATCTATGACCAATCACTTCCTGGGGAGTGCCACTTGCATTTCTTGCAATAATTTGAATTTGAGAAATCGTTTAGAAATTGAGTGGTTCCAACATGATGGAGCACCTGCTCATAACTCGTTATTAGTAAGACAACACTTAGATAATATCTATCCAAACTCTTGGATAGGAAGAAATGACCCACGCGAATGGCCACCCGGTCTCCCGATTTTGCAGTTATAGATATCTATTTATGGAGTGCGCTAAAAAACAAAGTATACAAAAGAAAGTATGAGACAGTTGGTGACCTAAGGGAGGCGGTATTACAAGCAATTGAAGAAATTGGTAGGCGGCCTGTGAGGAAAGCGGTAATGTCAATCTTAAAAAGATGCAATTTTTGTCTAAATAACAATGGTTGACTTTTCGGACATAAATTGTAACCACTATTATGTACTTTAATTTCTTAAGTTTTTAGTAAGTACCTACTTATTTAGTTTTTTCGTTATATCTGATATATCTAATAAAAAAATCGTTCAGTGTTTTTGGAATAGTTATTAATATATCAATCTATTTCATGCAACCATAACTGCGTTATTTTTATTAATAACTATATTGAGTATTGTATCGTTGAAAAGCTCTAGAAATGTCCGATTTTTTTAGGTCATAGCCAACTATGGTTTCCATTAAAAAAAGATAAGTTTTTGTCATATCTCAAAAACGAGAGCTGTCACGCAAACGAGGACTTGACAATCATATTCGGGATACAATTCCCTTTAATTTCGATATGTACACTTTTTTTATAAAATCAAAAACAAAGTAGCTAGAGGGATTTGACTAAATCGACAGAATTTCATTTTTTCAAAATATCTAGTAAGCCATGACTTTTTACAAAAATCCGAAAGTGTCATTAAATTGGGCCAGTAAAACTGCAAATCTTTCCCAATTAAACCATTGCTCTATCTCCGCTAGTTTCCGAGCTCCCCATACTGATCATAAAAAAAACTCACCCTGTATAAACCTGCATTATTTGTGAAACCAGGTACTTGGGATTTACCCTTTGTTGTAAGTTGCTTATAGTTTGCTGATAGGTATAAAATAGAAAAAAATGTAATTTAGATTTAGTTTATTCCTTGATGATGACAACTTAGAGTTGCTGGAACGGCGTTGACTGTTTAAATAAAGGTTTGGTGTCAGGGTGCAAAACTGTGTTTTTTATTTGTGAAACACCAAAGCTTCCACAGCATTTCCATTATCTGAAATATTGCCTAAAATTGTTGATAGACATCTACAATAAAGGGACTATTGTTTACAATGTAACTTCTTTCCAGCTACAAACCAGATTCTTGTTATAAACATGGTATATCAATTTGTCCTGATCAAATCAGGGGAATATCGTACTTTTTTACCTTTTTCAGAAATTCTATTAACACCTTAATAATTTTCCCCCACCTAATCACCCCTTATATCATCGAGTTTATTGGGTTAAAAATTAAACTAGCGTTTTTTGAGAAGAAAAAGCAATTTTAGCAATGCCATACGCAACTACAAATACTTTAAGTAATTTCGAAAATATAGTTGAGGAGGTCTTGTTCATTAGAATTTTGTCACTTCAGATTTTTCCTGCAAAATATAAGTATTTGAAGATTGTAAATGGAGAACAAAGTGTAGCAAGGAAATTACGAAAAAGTGCACGGATTATTGGCTCTCAGTACAGAAATTCTTCCTCACAGTCCGAGAGTTAAGATATATCTACAATATGATCAACCAGCATATTAATGGTGTTTTATATATTGGGTGATACTTATTTGTGTTTGGAGACATTTTAACTCCAACTCTGGAGTAATTACTCCTTGATGATGACAACTTGAGAGATGTTGAAACGGTCTTGAATGTTTAGTATTAGGAACAAAAGCTGTGTTTTTACCTTATCCCAGTCTATCCTATAGCTGGCGAATGAAGAGAAAGCTCAGTGGAAGAAGTGTTTGATAGGAGATATTAGGGAGTGGGTCCAGTGCCCCTTCAGAACACTCTCGTATGAGTTAACACAGTTCCTAACGGGGCATGGGTGCTCCAGAGCGTACTTGTGTCGAATGAGGCGAGGGAATGACGATGTTTGTATTGATTGCGGAGGGGTGAACACCCCGAAGCATACCGTTTTTGTGTGTGAGAGGTGGATCGCCGAGAGGGAGAGGCTTAGGCTCGACGTGGGAGGCGACGTGATGACCGAAAACGTTATAGGTAGCATGTTATGCGACCGCGAGAGTTGGAGGCACATAAGCTACTTCGTGCGGAACGTCATACACTGCAAAGGAGTAGAAGAGCGAGAACTCTTAACCATGCGTGAACTCTTAGGGTAGTGGATATACGCCGGGGTGCCTGAGCTTATATCTCGCGATGGTTCCAGGTACCCAGAGGGCGATGGAGGTGGTTTAGTGGGTCAAACCCCACACGGCAGTACGCAACTAGAAATCACGTGCGACTGTTGTTTGGTTAGCGAATTTCACCGTCCCTGAAAAAAAAGTCTATCCTATAGCCAACGGTGTTGATTAATATATTGTTGTACAATTATCTAGCCCGTCCCTGGCTAAAGTAACGTAAAACATTCAAGTCGACTGAAGTATAAAAAAGAATATCCCCAAGGTCGATCGTACTAGAAAATCTTGAAGTGAGTGGACAACCGGGAAGTTGACCCTCGAAATTTGCTGGAAGAATTCCATGCAGATTATAATGGGAACGGGCGATCATCGCAGTAGTTAGTGGAGTTTACAATACAAAAATACTTTCACATTAGCAAGTTTGACATTGTGAATCTATACAATAACGTTCCTGTCATCAAAATACTTCCCATATTAAAAGAACGATTAGAACAAGATTCTTTACTAAATCAACGCACACAATTGTCCATTAATACAATAACATTTTTTACAAAGACATATTTTCAACTTAATGATGACTTCTACCACAAGATTTTGGCATGGCAATGGGTCTGTCTCCTGCTTTAAGCAACATTTTTATGGAAAAATTTGAAGAACAAACAATTTTTAAACAGATTAAACCTTTGGTTTAGTGGCGTTATGTTGATGACATATTCGTTATTTGGGAACATTATCTTGAGGATTTACATGCATTACTTAACGACATAAACAACACAGAACAAACTATTCAGTTTACACTAGAGCTTGAACAGAATAACAAATTACCATTCTTAGACATTTTAATAACCAAAACACAATCGATATTTGAAACAGAAGTTTACAGAAAACTGACTCATACTAACAGGTATCTCAACTTTAATTCTAATCATCCAAATTCAGTAAGAAGAGGTATCATCAAATCTCTATATGGCAGAGCAAGAACCAACTGTTCTAACATTAATAAATTCAATGAAGAAAAAATGTTTATAATAAATGTACTTTCTGCCAATCATTACCCAAATAAATTTATTAATAACGAGTTAAACAAAATCGAATACCAAACAATCCCTAACAACCAACATCAAACTTCACCAAGCAACACTGACTCCCAAGATAATCACATTAATACAATAAGTATACCATACATACAGGGTCTATCAGAAAGACTCAAAAGAGTGGAAAACAGATATAATATCAAAACTTCATTTAAAACAATAAATACACTAAAATCAATTATATCAAAAACCAAACCAAATAACACATCTCAAAATACAAAAAATTGTATTTATAAAATCCCTTGTGAATGTAATAAATTCTATATTCGAGAAACCTCAAGACCTCTAAATGTTCGAATAAACGAACACAAAAATTACATAAAAAACGACAATTTAAAAAATCCAAAATTTGTGAATACGCTTGGGACCTTGGTCATAAAATATAGTTTCAAAATTCAGTTATATTACACAAAGAAGAACACAACACCAAAAGAAAACTAAAAGAGACTGCTTTAATTTTGTTAAGTGAAAACGATTGTATTGCTACTACCTCCGTAGAATTCAGTCGTATCTGGTTGCCGATGATTAAGGAAGAAATTGCTAATCGTCATGTCCTTATGAACAACCCAATATCGGGATAGTTCATAAGGTTTTTCCTAGGTTTTCCCTTATGGTTTTAATAGGATCACTGAATCAACAAAATTCTTTGGTCGCATTTTTGGCGAATGCACTATCTTATAACAAAGTCGCACCTAGAAGCGCCACATAAAATTCTGAAGATTTCTCTTTCAAATTCTTCCAATTTGAAAGGAACTTTATGATTATATGATCTTTAGAAGTTTCTGTGCTACTCTGTATATTACAAATAAATTTCTCTTAGTTACGTCAGAAATCAAATAATACATATTGTTAAATATTTTTTAATTTACATCTTAGAATTGTGCCTTTTTCTTAACCAATGACAACGGGGTCTGACCTAGACCCCGAAACCTTTGGGATATACAGCAATTTTCTTAACTTTGGTGTTATTTCCCAAGAAGTACATTGAAAAATGTGCCACAAATATCATTCAGGAAACAACTAGAGTTTACTTATTGTTATGGTTTCGATGTTATTGTATTAGAATCAGCTGTTGAGAATATTTGATGTTTACGTCTGAATAAAAGTTCTAGAAAGTGAATTGTATATGAGTATTTTTTTTAATTAATTAATTGAAGTTTATAACAATATGGTAACCCAAATTTCTGCCTTCTGAGAGAGGAAACCCTAATGAATAGACAAAATAATTAATTAATACCCGTATAGTTTGTTACCCCAAAACCACTTCTAATGGTAGCGAGGCTGTTATGTTAAAAAAGATTAAATGTATAGTAACACTAGAACTGGATTTTTGTGAAAGCAGTTGATTTACGAGCAGAACTATTGAGCTTTAGGGGATGTTCAGAGGTGAAAACATGTTAGAGAGGTAAAAAATTAGTGTAATAGGGGTGTAAAAGTGTGGCATGGCTAGAATTGAATTTATTTGAATTTCGATAGCCTCATTTTTAACTTAGCAAAGTCAGTGCAATTCGGGGTCGTCTAGGGGGTAAAAAAATCATAAGGTAGTAAAAAAATAGTGAAAATAGTGGCCACCATAAGTTAAACTGGAATTCGTCACATTCGTCCAGTGATCATAACATAGATTTGAGCAAAAATAATGTATGTTCAGGTCATCCAATAAATAACACTGGACGAAAACAAACTCGTTTTAGGATATCAGAAAACTTGTTGCTTTCATTTAATCCCAATTGATTGTTTAAGCCTTTTATTTTAATTTTAGCCGTTAAAACAGACATGTTCAGGAATTTATAATTTACAAGAATATTCGCAAAAGCTAACTAAATGAAATAGTGCTGTAACACAAACTGCACTCTGCAAAAAATAAAAAAAAATAAAGAACAAACTTATATAAGTGAGGATAAATGCTGAACTGTTATTTTGATTCACCGGGTAGATAACATTATTTTTAAAGTAATCTCAAATATTAACAGAATAATTCTCCTTTATTTGTTCACCCATCTTCCACCTGAAATATTTAGTTGTGAAAAATCTTTCATGTACCTGTGAAGAGTCACTTACCAAAATTTTTATGACCGGATTCCTATTTATTGTGTACATTTTTCAAGTACTTTGTACCTCTTTCGTAAATTTATTGGGTGTGACAGTTTTTCGTTTATTACTTCCGTTGTTTCAATCTCACTGCTTCCTGGGAACTGTGAGAAAAATTGTGGAACTCCTTCAAGGTAATATTTTAATCGAAAATGTCATGTCTTGAAATAATTTAATTATGTTATCATTTAATTAATATACCAGTAGTTAGCCAGTTAGTTTTAATGGCTGTTCATTCATTTTTTGATTATAATGTATTGATTGATTAATTTTCTGGCCTAACAGCTCAAAAAATACTCTGTGACATTCGCGTTATAGCAAATAAAATTACATAAATATCACGTTTTTTTTTTCATTACCTTATATTATTTAAAAGGAAAATTTTTGGGATATTCTTAAGTTGCCTGAGAACTATCTAATTTTTCTTCTATCTGGGCTATCTATTCTCCTTCATTTTCGCTGTTTATTTGTATTTTCTATAGATTTAGGTAGATTTTGTTCATATAATTATCTTCCTAAGTGTTAGGAAAAAAACCTAGTGTCGTTTCTTTCTTTTTAAATATGTTTGAGATGATGTTATATGACTTTTTTTTCCAATTTTTTTTGTATGTATGTTACCTGATTTCTTCTCCTGTGGTGCACCGTTTTGAATGACTATGGTCTTGTTTAATAGAGTATATATCCGGATTGGTGAAACTGCAAATTTTGGAAAAGAATTCTATTGGTAAAGTGATAAAATTTGTGAATGAACACATGCATGGAAATCGAACAATATCCCTAATATTTTAGTCGATTTTTCGAGAACTCCTTATGGATGTGTATAGTTTTTTAACGTTTAATCTATTAAGGAAGATCCTTAGGTGATCTCATATACTTTTTCTCGACGTGCAACTTGCAGTTTTGCAGAAAATCGCCGAAAATTCCAAAATTCTTAACAAAAATTTCATCGAAATGACATAACGGACATTTCCTCATAAATATTTTAATTCCAACGTATTAGTGCGGTAATTTTAGACACTGGAGTTTTAATTGCGAATTTGAAAAATTTTTATGTACATCTCAAGCATATAGGTAATAAAGCATAGTATTTTTGGCTCCTTAAATCAATGAGTACCAAGCTCGTTTTGTTTGTATACCAGGCAAATACCTACTTAAATGCAAATTTTTCCATTTTGCGAAGACGGTGCTTTTGGTTGTCACAGTCTCCTGGCCTAATAAAAAATTCAGTGAAAACACATGTCAAACTTTAAACTGCTATTGGGTGCGTTTATAGACAGGGTGTTTAGTTATAGCAAACAAAATCACAAAGTAAAGTGATAGAAGGAGTTGCATTTATATGAAGATTGAAATATAGGACGGACTAGAATGATGGTGGTCCGTAAGCAGCTGTATATACAGGATGGTTGGAATATAGGGTGCACTGGAGGTTTGTTGGTATAAAAATGTTGGATTAAATGTGAAATTAAAATTATATAGGATGATTAAAAAACTGTTATATGATGTGGACATAAGCAAATCATATACAGGATGGTTGAATAATTTGCTGGAGTTGCATTATATTTATACAGTGTGTTTAAAAAATTATTTCTTTTTGCCTATAAGAAGTTGCATAAAGTGTGGAGAAATTAATGTTACACAGGGCGATAATATAAAATGTTAAAAATGAAATGATTTATGGGGTAGCCCACAAGGAGTTATATACTATGGTTGAAATATTGGACGGATTTGACTCCGTAAATATGAGATGGATTCTAGTCCGTCCTATAGTTTACAGAAGGCAGCTAACAAATTTATGCTTGTCCGTGGGCAGTCGTATGTACAGGATGGTTGGTACATAGGGTGGTATGGAATTGTCTATAGTTATACAGGATTGTCAAAAAAAGTTGAAAAAAGGTTACATGGCGTAGTCCATAAGGCATAAATATATTTTGGGCTTATTAAGTCAACGCGTACTAGTACATTTTGTTCGTAAAGATTTACCTGTCACTTTAAATGATAAAGTATCATTGTGTAATGTTGAGGCTTTCAATGTTACCTGGTTCTGTCTATTAAGGTTATACATACAAAATAAAAAATAAAGAATGAAAACTACCTGAGTTCAAAAAAACTAAAAAGTTGAAAATAAAACATTTAAAAAAATATATAACGGACTTCTACCGATAACTAAAAAGCTAAAAATAATTATAACAAAATACAACTCTAGCAAATAAATAACACATTCAATGTTGTTAGATACCTACCCAGGAAGTAAAAAATGTAAACATTAAAAGGTGCTCATTCTGAACAAATTAATTACCTACCAATCTAATATATTTTTGAAGTCGGTGCCAAGCAACAATCAAGTTTGATGAATTAGTAGATAAGTACGCAATGAAGGATTTTAGTTTTGCTTGGCACCGGCTTCAAAAATATACTAGATTGGTAGGTAATTAATTTGTACAGAGTGAGCACCTTTTAATGTTTACATTTTTTACTTCCTGGGTAGGTACCTAACAACATTGAATGTGTTATTTATTTGCTAGAGTTGTATTTTATTATAATTATTTTTAGCTTTTTAGTTATAGGTGGAAGTCGGTTATATGTTTTTTAAAAATGTTTTATTTTTGGTAAAATTGTGCTTTATTTTTCCAAATAAACGTCGTTCATCTAACTCGACACTGCGCTCAAGTTTTCAGTACTTCTTGTAATGTTATATTGAAGAAAATAAACTTGTCATCCGTCAGGATACAAGAGCCAACTAACACTTTTTAGTCTCAACTTGTAGCTATGGCCAGCGGTAATTTATTCTGCAATGTTTAAGTACTGCTTTTCCCAAAACCATTTGCCAAAATGCTGACAAAAGTACAACGATACTGAAGCAAATTAACTTTTTTTAACCTAAAGCTGTATGCTTAAAGTCTTCTTGTATTCATTGTCCAATTATGAGCTTGAACTTAAATCATACATCATTATAGGTAGCTTTTTTAAAATCCCCTTTGTCTACTGTCATTGATGCCTGTTGTAGCATAATTTAAATATATCTTCTTCTATTTGAATATATTGTCTTAAAACTATATTGACTGCTCTGTTACTTCTATTGAAGTCGCTCGAATTATTTAAATAAGTCTTACACCAAATGAATACCCATGTAAGGAATGCGAGATAAAATTCAAATGTCTTCTGCTAATTATGTCGAAGTCATCAACCATGGACCTACGGCGAAAACATTAGAAGGACGATCGGTATATTTGAATCATGGGGTCCTCGTTGACAGCTGAATGAAAAGGTGAACTTGCCGCACCGGAAGCCCCAACAGTAAAGTCATTTTCCCTGGGGTAAAAGCATGAATTTGCACTTAAGTTTATTACAGGTAAATACAAAAGATTCACTTTGCACTAGATTGACCGAAAGAATGTTGTCAGTGGATCGGCAGTGCCGTAGAAGATTAAGGGGCTGAGTTTATATAAATTTCTAAATGATTAAATAGACCTAGTCATGAACGAATAAAACCTCCATATTATCACATCAGTTTATTTTAACATCTTGTTGGTCTTTTTAAATTATATACTTCATTAAAAATAAATAATTCTTAAATAAAAACAGTCTCTTTAGATTAATTTGTAAGATCTTTAGCTTCTACTGTACGTTCTAACACAACAGTTTTTTACACTCAATGACAATATGTCCCTTTTTTAGAGTTCCGTATATACAATATACGGATACCCTTCTAATATCACTCAGAATTTCTGTCTCTGTCACATCACAGCCATTTTCTCCTAAACTACTGGACGGAAGAGGTTGAAATTTGGTATCAATGTATAGTTTGGTGACCCGATCAGGAGTACATATCACTAAAGAAAAAATTTTAATTTTAGGGGTACTTCTGGGGGTAAAACTAAAAAAATCGACCGTTCCCCTCCCCTGATCTCCGAAACTACTGAGCCTAAAATTTTGAAAAAAATGGCAAATATAGAGGGTTGCCCGAACTTTACTGGAAAATTAAGGAGAAACCATTAATATTAATCTTGGGGGGCAAATTATAGAATTAAATAAAAATTTAAAAATAAAAATTGATCATGTAATATATCAAATAAAAGGTCTCATTCTGAGAAACACAAAAATATTTTTTTCATATTTAAAAAAAAATTATTTAAAAAGATATTAACGAAAATATACCAAAATTTACCCATCCCCCCCTTATCTCCGAAACTATAAAACGTAAACTTTTGAAGTTTACTGGAAAATTAAGGAGAAACCTCTACTTTTAATTTTGGGGGCCAATTACAGAATTAAATGGAAAATATAAAATTAAAATTGTTTCTAACCCATCATGTTATATATCAAATAAAAGGGCTCATTACGACGAAAACTAATATATTTTTTTCATATTTTTAATATAAATTAATTAAAATATATTAACAAAAATATAAAAAATTTACCCATTCCCCCCCCTTCTCTCCGACACCATAATCTGGAAAATTTTGAAAAAAAATGGAGGTATAGCCCCTTACCTGAACTTTACTGGAAAATTAAGGAGAAACCCCTAATATTTATTTTGGGGGTGGGCAAATTATAAAATTAAATGTAAAATTAAAATTAAAATTGATTCTAACCCATCATGTTATATATCAAATGAAAGGGCTCATTATGACGAAAACAAATATATTTTTTTTTTCATATTTTTAAAATAAATAAATTAAAAGATAATAACAAAAATATAAAAAATTTACTCATCCCCCCCTTATCTCCGAAACCATAAGCTGGAAAATTTTGAAAAAACAATGGAGATATAGGCCCTCGCCTGAACTTTACTGGAAAAATAAGAAGAAACCCCTAATATTCATTTTGGGGGGCAAATTATAGAATTAAATGGAAAATAAAAAATTATAATTGTTTCTAACATCATGTAATATATCAAATCCCAGGGCTCATTATGACGCATACAAATATATTTTTTTAATTTTTTTTAAATGAATATTTTAAAATATATTAAAAAATATTTTAAAAAAATTACCCATTCTCCCCGTTATTCCCCAAACTCTAAGACCTCATTTTTTCTTGTTTATAGAAAAATAGAAAAAATATGAAAAAATCCCTAATTCTATTATTTGGCCTCCAAATAATAGAATTAAACGGAAAATAAATTATTAGAAAACCCCCATAGTAATTTTAGGGACAAATGATACAAATAAATGGAAAATAAAGATTCAATTTTGAAACGCATCATGTAATATATCAGATAAAAGGCTCATTATGTGAATTACAAATATATCATAATTTTAAATCATTTGTATAAAAGATATTAACAAAAATATTAAACATCGACTTTATTCCCACTTTAGAAACTACACTACTTAAAATTTGAAAAATATGTTTTATTTATATTTTTAAATAATTTGAATAACAGATTTAATAATTTATAATTTAAACTTTGACCTATTTTGCCGTTTTTCTTCCAATCTACAGAGCCTCAGATAGTAGATTATAAAGGCATCTCTGAAAGTTTATTAGTAAAATATAACTCTAATGTTACTTTTTGGGGGCCAAATTAGAAAATTAAATACATATGTATTGTGATAAAAATCAAGCTAATCCTAAAGCAGATAAAATAAAAAGTCTATGTGTGGAAAATCAAAGTGTATATTTTTTATAAATTTAAAACGCTTCCTTTAAAAGATATAAGGGTAAATATAAGAAAATGCACTCATTCCCTGCTTGTCTGAAACTGGAATATTCGAATCTTGAAGGTGGTACGGAACCCTAAGTATGCGAGTCCAACTCGCACTTGACCAAATTATTTTAACAAATAACAGCAATTTTGGATTAATCCATCTTGACAAAGTGCGATAAAGATTCTTGGAGTAGATTTTAATGTAATTCACAATTATTAGAACAACCATTAAGAACTTCTTTGTGAATCATGGGTTGTGTCTATGTATTTTTTACAACTTCATTAGTCTAGATTATAGAATCATGTAATAAATAATATAAGTTATGCTGCTTTGAGCAAATTTGGTTTGCAAAAAAGTATTTCTTCTTCTACTGACATAAAATGACTAAAATTTGGGAGTAGCTCTTCTTCTTGTAGTTACATCCTTCCATTCGTCAAAGCTGGATAGCATCTCGTAAAATACAAATGAGTCTTTGGCATTTAAAAGGTATTTTGAAGAAACCTGTTTACTTAAGTTTTACTTTAATACTTTTTAACAAAAATTGGTGTTCTTGAAATACTCAACATGAAGTGTTGCCAAATGTTGTTTAGGTATCAGTTTGCATGATGTTTGCTGTTACACTACAAATTCTGAACGAATGAACCCTTTTCCTTGGTTTAATTCAGTAGTCGTAAACTCAAAGTATTACAAATAAAAAAACACAGTTTTGTACCCTGACATCCAACCTTTATTTTTAGCACTCAACGCCGTTTCAACAACTCTAAGTTGTCATCATCAAGGTGTAAACCAAACTAATGTCAGGTCCGTTTAGCAACTCAATTGCCCCTCCCATCAATATGAGGCAGCTTCTCTTTACCAAGCAACAATTAAAATTAAACAAAGATTTGGGATTCACTTTTCATTCAGTCGGCTAATGCGACCTAGGATGTAGGCCAATTGAGTTCCCTAGTTTGATCGTGGATCTGAAACATTTTTAATAGAACTCTGGAGGAAACTTTTTATTTTTTTTTGTAACTTGAAAATAGCTCTAAAGCAGAGGCCGAAACGTCGGAACTATATAGGGTTGGAAAGCAATATTAACAACAAAACCAGAACCTCTTAGGATCTTAATGCTATGGATTATATATAGCATTTAGTCAAACCTGTAGACCAGAATTTGTGGTCAGCGTTTGTGACAAGATTGGGACTGACTGTGGTCAGACAAATTTCTGTTCAAGCACACAATTCAACACCATATATTATTCTATTATGTCGTCTTTACATACGGCGTTTGGTGATCATCGGAGCCATCTGTACTTTGGTAAAAAAAAATTAAATAATTCAGGCGATGGTCACTGATACCAGTCTTGTCAGTTTCTCCATCAGGAAATCTGATGTTATTCAATGCTTCTGTTTCTAGAATCTTTCCTTGTGTAATTATTTGTATTTTTTATTGACGATGTTTGACAGTTGTCAGGACTTCGACGTTTGTACTTTTATCCATCCATGGAATTTTCAGCAGTCGCCAATATACCCACATTTCGAGTGCCTATATTTTGTTGATAATACTCTCCTTTAAGGTCCAGGGTGGAAGCATTGACCAAATATAGAATGTAACCAATCGCATTTTTAGTAGCAAGTTTATTTTTTACCATATCACAGTACATTTATAATGATATTAATGATAGGGTACATAATCATTTCCAGAAACTCGCAGACTTTTTTGATCTACACAGAGTTATATGTCAGGTTTATGACACAACACCTCTGCGACTGACAGAACAACAAGATCAGAAACTGCTCAAATGGAAAGAGAAGCCGCTTCATGGAAGACATATAAATGATTATGATTAGATTATGTTGACAGTTCAGCGTCGAACTACTGGTTGATCTCTGGTCATATGTTTCCTGAAACGGAAGGCAATCCAAGATCAAGTAATTCCAACTAAGAACTATCTAAAGTATATTGTTAAAGACCCTTCTATGAACAATGACCGATGCAGATATGGTTGCCAAACATCTGAATCTATTCAGCATATCACAGGACGTTGCCAAGCGTTCGCTGGAACTGAATACAAAGAACGACACGATGCTGTGGCAAAAATACTGCACCAGGAACTAGCGCTTAAATTACAGTCGGTAAGAACACCCTACTATATATACAAACTAGAATCTATTTTAGAAACCAACAACTACAAGCTATACTGGGACCGGACGATTTTGACCGATCGGACTGTTGCTCACAATATACCAGACATAGTTTTGGTAGGTAAAGTTTCTAGAAAAAACAACCTTAATTGACATTATTAAGCAGGCTGAGAAAATAACCAAATATAGGGATTTAGAATTTACAATACAGAGAAAATGGGACATGAACAACACTCGAACGGTACCAATTGTTATGTCAACAACAGGAGTAGTCCTAAACATCTATTAAACAATTTGAGATACCTCGGTCTGTACCAACATCTTTACCAACTGATGCAAAAAGCCGTCCTGTTAGGAACAGCCCGGACGGTCAGAAAATTCATGGGGAACTGCAGCCACGACGCCACGGGGCTGATAACCCGAAAAGGGCTCTCACAGAGCTGAACCCTTTTGATATGTAGTATATCTGTGGTTTAGTGAATTTTCCCCTAAAGGCACACTATGTGTGCCTTAGAGGGAGTGTGATCCCATACATGGTATGGTCAAGTCGGGTACATATAAATATATAAAATTTTATATCTGGACAACAGTTAAAAAATAAATACAAATAGAAATAGATAGTTTGGACCAATTCACAAACAGATGTCCAGTCTTGATATATAATCAATTGCCTCGAGTGTTACCATCAGGAAACCTTCTGGATTGCCTGCATATGCCCTTATTGAGCAGTCTTGCACTAGATGTCTGATGGTCTACCTGTCGGCTCCAGAATCGCATGCGGCTGAAGAAAGTTTGCCAAACCTGTGTAAGGAGTCGGCGTATCTTCCACAGTTGGTTCTGATTCGGTTAAGAGATTTCCAAGATCAACGTGTAAGATCGAATCCTGTAGGTTTGTTGATGATGCACGGCATATTGTGATACATTGGAGACACTGCACATTCCCATCTCTCTCTCCATTGCTCATTGATGTCAAAATTGTTTTGGTGGAGCACATGAGCAGTCTTCAAGGGGGTGCCTCCATCGTAGTCGATTTCCCTGGATGTCTGGAACATCATTATGACTGGGTTTCTCATAATTTGGTTTAACTACGTAACCAACGCATGTTCTGGGCGCAGATTGGAAGGAGCTATGTTGCTGAGAGTAGACAGCCATATTGTATAGGTTGGCTTTATTGTTCTTGATATAGTGCGCATAGTTATGTTTAATTGAGTATCGCCCATATGCGTGTGTTTGCTATTGAGCCACACTGGAGCACAATATTCTGCGGCTGGATACACCAAGCCCAGCGCAGGGGATCTCAGGGTGGGTGCGGAAGAGCCGTAAATTATACGGCAGTCTCTGTTTTATGTTATTACTTGTTCTTAATTTTGCTGCCGTCCTTGTTAGATGCTCTTTGAATGTAAGCGTCCTGTCCATGGTAAAACCGAGATATTTAGGATTTTTGTTTGCCATCTTATTGTTGATATAGTTGATATAACCGCTATAAGACGATTTTGTAAAACCAAAAATATTAAATATAGAGGATAGCAAACAACAATGTTCGGTTCGTTTTTAAACTAAAGAACAAATTAAATTTCTTTCGATCTCTTCTACGCCGCTGGGAGTTCGATATCTGTGGAATTCATAGTTCTAATGATTACTACTATTTTACCTGTTGAAGAATTAAACAATTTGGACCGTAGTTGAAATTGTTGTAGGAAAATCTGTAAAGAATGTTATCTTCTTGAGATAAAGGCCACACAGATGAAACCATTTGTCGATTGGTCATTCATCACTTCCAAATTGGTACTTGAGAAACGAAAAGATTGTGGCTGTAAGTTCTTCGAATCCAAGAAAACAATCTGTGTGTTACTAATATTGAAATGTCAGGTATTTGATGGCATGGCGTGTTTGGTTGTTGTTTTTTTTTTGTATACAAAAAATTGACAACAGATTCGTGTAATTTTGGATGTTAAGTGTGACTAATATTGGAATGCAGACAAACGTTTAACTTATAATTGTATCGATTAAATCCAGGTAGTACGAAATTTTTCATTGTTATTTAATGTCTGTCCTTGAGTGTAAAAAATGCTTTAATTACAGGATTTAAGTTGTTCAGGATACATATGATTAAAGGATTAACTGTTTCTTTATTTTATGTTAGATCTAGATATAGCTTGAAAAAATTATTACTGCTTGTCCCTTTAAAAGCTCAAAGGATCTCTGTTAAATATCTTTTTCAATTTGAAAAAAATGAAAATATTGCGACATATTAGTGAATATTCCAAAAAAAAATGGAAGTAGTGTTTTGGAAAATTGGTCAAAGTAGGTTGGAGAAAACAGTTAATGCCTTAGTTATTACTAAAACAGTGTAGCAAGGACATACTTAATATTTTTTATCGAGTTTGCATAATATGCAAGTTTTGCCAATTTTCATAGAAAATATTTCTTGAAGTGATGGTGGGGGATGTTTTTTAATTAGCTTGGTTTTGTTTGTCCAAAGGGCAATAAATGGTAATTGTCATTGACAATTGTTATAACAGTTAAATTTCACGATTTCCAAAATTTATTCCTTGAGTTGTATAAATATATGAAGATCTCAATCGTGAAAAAAATTAACAAGGGATCTTTTAAATGCTGAAAGTAGGCAAAGTTGTGGAACGTTTGTTATGCTAAAGATTTTTAGTTACTCGAGTAGCTAGAAGCCTGAGCTAAGGCTATGAGAATTATGCGAACAAACCTGAAGAGGATCGATGTGATTCTGCCGAAACGTCGTCATTTTACCATCTATCCCTTCAGGGATCAGTTATCAACTGCGCGGATGAATTTCCGGTAACCACCTAACACATTTGGTGCCCGCGAAAACTTCAAAACAAATATATATATATATATATATATATATATATATATATATGATCGAAGTTTCTTCCGGTGCACATCTGTTCGTCTGTTGAATTCGGCAGAACTCGTGCTTGACATTTCGCCAGAAGATTCTCTGGCATTATCAAAAGCTATTATATAACTTTTATATAAGATTCTGGCGAAATTTCAGCTGTGTCATCTGCATATGATACAATCTCATCATCAGCCATTTCCTTCAAGAGATCATTAACATAAACAATAAATAGTAGAGGACCTAATAGTGTACCTTGGGGGACACCTGTTTTGTTTTCTTTATAATCACTTACTATGTTGTTATAAATGCCCAAAGGCTCAATTTTTGGGGATGTTGTGTATGAGCCTCTTGTACCCAAATAGGATTACTTTGCAAACAATAGCGGCGGTTATGTCGATTGACCGTACCATTTAAAGAAAATGTAGCCTCGTCTGAAAAAAACACATTTCTTATAAAATTATTATCACGGTTACAAATATCCATCATCGTTTCATAAAATTGCATAAGTCTATCAAAATCGTCTTCGGAGAGTTCTTGAACGAGGCGAATTTTGTATGGATGATATTTTTCTCGCCTTAATATCCTTCCTACTGAACGACGACTAATTCCATGCATTTTGGCGAGGTCGGTAGTGGATAAGTGAGGATTTTCTTCCAAAGATATAGCAACATTTTGAGCTACACCTTCATTACTTGCACTTTTTAACCGTCCACTTTTTGGTAAATTGCTAACTGTTCCACTTGTGTCGTACCTTCGCAAAATTTTCGTCACTACTGAACGGGATATTTGTGTATTCGGATGAACAATGTTAAGAAGACCACAAACTTCTTGATGCGTCCTTTTCCTCTCCCCATACCCAATCATCATTAATATTTCTATTCTTTCTCTTTCACTTAATTCGGCCATTTTACCATCAAATTAAAACAATACAATCTTTTTACGTTCAAATAAAAAAAACTAATAACTTATTTTGACAACTACTGTCACTTCTGCAATGAATTTCATGAACTAATCGTACTAAACTTGATTCAGATTTAATTTGCGCCTGATTTAAACAAACGCACGTATATTGGACTATGGAACAAGCAGTGCTGTTGGCTGTGACGGTATAATGCCACCGATTGGCCAATAGAAATACAAATCCTTACCGAGCGATTTGTTTATATCGGGCGTAAATAAAATCTAAACCGAGTTTAGCTACCATCGAATTTTTCCTTTCCTTAGTTACTTTTCTGTTAATATCTCAGTAGGTATTGAAGTAAACAATATCAAACCCGATATTTTTGTATTCGCAATAAAATGTTTCATCGGAAACTAAAATACTACACAGGGTGTTTTATTGCAAATTAAAATCAAAATTACTTCCGGTAAAACAGAAAGTTCAAAATTGTTAAAAATTTTGGAAACAAATAGGCAATCTACTGCAGTATCCACCTTCCAAAGTTCATTTTGATATCTCTAATAATTCCAGAGATATTTACTTGGTTACACACATTTGCCCATCACTGTATAAAGAAAATCCAAATTTTCCAAAACAAAATCTGTTGTTGAATTTAGAAAACAATCTAGCTTCAAAAAAACCACAAGTAATATACTCTTTATAAATAGATGTGATATACAACAAACACATTCTAATGTCGTCGGTCAGCTTACAGCGCATAACCTTCTCAAGTTTCCTTATCTTATCTCCAGCATTTCCTCCAAGACGCAGTGTTAATTGCCATTCATAATGACTGTCCAAATAAAGTTTTTCAACCAACCAAAATCCATCTGCTTCCCGCTAGCCCTTTCTCACTTGCGGCGGCATCTTCAAATAATCAAACAAAACCATCTACTAATGCATAATAATGAAATCCATCTCGTTGGATACACCTCGAAAAACCTACAAGCATTAACACCTCAACAGGTTCCCACAACGTATTATATATATAAATAATGTTTTTTTCTTCGACACCAAATCAAATGACTGATGATCTTGAGTAGATGTAAACAAGACACTAAGAGAAGTGATGTGTGTTTGTTTTGTTTTCTTCTTCCTTTTTTTACCATTTGTTTTGCTTGTCTCTTTTCTATTGTCCACCGTTGTATGTCAGGCAGGGATTCTTTCACCATTGTTGGTTGGACGTGTTTAAGAGAAAGATACTTATGGAATCTTTGCCTTAAGTATGTTACAGTAGCGGATTTGTTCGAACGCGGGAATGGTTAATTGGACTTAGTATTGGATGAAACTGGGGGAATTGATATGAATGAGGAGAATTTATGCGCAGATTGAAATATTGTCTACATTAGTGCTATATTAATTGTTTTTGTCAGGCATTCCCTTTCGATATATGTTGGCTTGGTAAGATTTTTTTAAATATATAACAGTGTTTTTTGAATGATACTTGTGACATATTTTTCAATTGTCTTCTAAACGTTGTTTGTGGCATATTCTTGATTACTTTTATGTTTTTTTTTGGGGAATAACACCACAATAGAAATAAAACTACGTGTATTGCAGGAATACCAAACGTTTCAAAGTCTATTCTGACTTTTCTTCAGAATTTTATGTGGCGCTTCTAGCTGCGACTTTGTTATAAGATAGTGCTTTCGCCAAAAATGCGACCAAAGAACTTTGTTGATTCAGTGATCTCATTAAAATCATAAGGCAAAACCTAGGAAAAACCTTATGAACTATCCCGATATTGGGTTGTTCACAAGGACATGACCATTAGCAATTTCTTCCTTAATCATCGGCAACCAGAAATGACTGAATTCTACGGAGGTAATAGCGATACAATCGTTTTCATTTAACAAAATTAAAGCAGACTCTTTTAGTTTTCTTTTGGTGTTGTGTTCTTCATTGTGTAATATAACTGAATTTTGAAACTGTATTTTATGACCAAGGTCCCAAGCATGTTCACAAATTTTGGATTTTTCAAATTGTCGTTTTTCATGTAATTTTTGTGTTCGTTTATTCGAACATTCAGAGGTCTGGAGGTTTCTCCAATATAGAATTTATTACATTCACACGGGATTTTATAAATGCAATTTTTTGTATTTTGAGTTGTGTTATTTGGTTTGGTTTTCGATAAAATTGATTTTAGTGTATTTCTTGTCTTAAATGATGTTTTGATATTATATCTGTTTCCCAATCTTTTTCGTCTTTCTGATAGACCCTGTATTTATGGGATAGTTATTGTATTGTGAGTATTTTAGTACCTTTTGACTCAGTAATCGATACACATGGTTTACTAAAATATTACTAAATTGTACCTAGATTTTTGATAAATTGATGACTGAAGAAATGTATATACTCAACTCGTGAGGATCGGAAATAAAATGTGTCAATTAGCTTTAGAATCTCTCTCTCTTGTACTTAAGTAAAACTTTTCGTGTGGATTCTTCTTTGAATGCGCAAACTTCTTATAAACACATTCAATTTGATCACTTTAATAGTTGCTGTCGTGAACGTTTTTGTAAAAAGTAACATCATAAATGAATAGAAAAAATGGTTTTTAGAGCATACATCTTAGTAAGTAAAAGTCGATTATTTAAGAAATATTTATATTTCCTACACGATTGTACACGATTAGGGTTTTACTGTCAACTGCCATTAAATGTCGAACATTATATTAAGGTTTAAGGTAGTTGCTCATAGTGGGAGATAGCTCACCTGGAAGTTAGCAATAATAGTTATTTTAAAAAAGGTAAATAAATATTCTTTATGTATTTTGCACATCTACCTTTCGAATGGTATACGTTTCAATACCCTCCATGTAAAATAAAGGCCGCAAAAGAGGTAGTGCCTGTTCCTCTTTACGTATTAATAATAGTATGATATGAATCTTGTTGACTCAATTATAATCCACTTGATTTTCAACTATTATGTCAGCAGTATCAGCAAATGCCTACCAACATTTTTCGGATGTTCCACATTTCTCACCCATAGGCGTTTATAATTGGTTCCCTTGTTCTCCTTCAAATATTTACTGTTACTCCTACTTATAACTCAAAACTGCGTATATCTTCATAAACTATTTATTTGCATTTGATACATTCAATACTGTGTTTTCAGAAATCTTTCCCTTGAGTTTCTCATAGCTATAAACTGCCATTGCTTCTAGTCCAGTTGACAGTTTCCGTGCAGCTTAAATGATAAACAAATATACTTGTTTGCATGGACACGGTGTACAGCAACCGCTGTGTGCGGGAAAGGGCACTCTCTAATTTTCAATGGCACATTAAAACTACATTAAGTGTGAAAATGAACTATAACACTCCTTAACTACCATGTGTTAAATGGTTCCTTCCTCCAGGAGAGGTGTGCGACATGAAATACGATATTATCAACAAAAAATGCCGTTTACAGTAATAATTTAAACACTCATTCTAGAAGATATAAACGATTTGGATTGTTTTGTATGAAAAGTATTAATGATATCTACTGTTTTTGTGACATTTTATAATGATATTTGTACTTATTTAAAGAGGAGCTAAATGCTGAAGAATATGCAGTGTTATAGTATAGTTCTGCAAAAAAATCATTCGAACACAACTCCGAACCAGGAGATGTAGGAGATGTTTAAATTTAATATTGTTTTGGTAAAACATGGATGATATAGTATATAAAGGGTGAGTTTTTTTTGATGATCAGTATGGGGATCTCGGAAACTAGCGGGATTAGAGCAATGGTTAAATTGGGAAAGATTTGCAGCTTTACTGGTCCAATTTAATAACACTTTCGGATTTTTGTAAAAAGTCATGGCTTACTAGATATTTTGAAAAAACGAAATTCTGTCGATATAATCAAATCCCTCTAGCTCCTTTGTTTTTGATTTTATAAAAAAGTGTAAATATCAAAATTCAAGGGAATTGTATTCCTCGTTTGCGTGACAGCTCTCGTTTTCGAGATATGACACAAGCTTATCTTTTTTCGATGGAAATCATAGTTGGCTATGACCTCAAAAAATCAGACATTTTAAAGCTTTTCAACGATATAATATCGATATAGTTATTTATAAAAATTGTATTCCTCGTTTGCGTGACAGCTCTCGTTTTCGAGATATGACACAAGCTTATCTTTTTTCGATGGAAATCATAGTTGGCTATGACCTCAAAAAATCAGACATTTTAAAGCTTTTCAACGATATAATATCGATATAGTTATTTATAAAAATCATGGAGTTATGGATGCTTTTCTCTTTTATTTTCACTTTTAACGTAGGTAGGTAGCCATGAGAAAGATTGTTTTCACTTATTCACCATTAATAGTGCTGAACTGAGTGTCTTTATTGAGAAGTTTTCGTGATAAAATGGAATATTCTAAAGAAGAAAAACTGAATATGGTGGAATGTTGTATCATATGCCATAAAAATTCAGTTCGTGCAGCTGAGGAATACTTTCATAGATATTTTAATCGTCGTCATCCTGCTCTATGTATATTTAAGAGGTTTTACTATCGTTTACGCAGATATGGATCTTTTACTAAAGCACCAAAGGAACGTGTTCAAATTAACGAAGCAGCACAAATTAACACATCTCAACGAACTGTAGTTAAGGTACTGAAAGCGCACAAGTTCCACCCGTACAAACATTCAGTTTCTCAAATTTTATCTGCTGGTGACGAACATCGACGTATTTTGTTTTGTACATGGTTTAGAGACATGTACCTTGACAATCCACAGTTTCCATTAAAGGTGATATGGTCCGATGAAACTAGATTTACTAACTGCGGTATGTTCAATAGACACAATGAGCATATTTGGGCTAAAGAAAACACTTTCCATGTAGAACAAATACGACCCCAGATAAAATTTGGTTTTATTGTTTGGTGTGGTATCATAGGGTCTACTATTCTGGGGCCTTTTATCTATGACGAATCAGTTACTGGGGAGCGCTACTTGCATTTCTTGCAATACACTTTTCAAGACATGTTGCATAATTTGAATTTGAGAACTCGTTTAGAAATTAAGTGGTTCCAACATAATGGAGCACCTGCTCATAACTCGTTATTAGTAAGACAACACATAGATAATATCTATTCAAACTCTTGGATAGGAAGAAATGGCCCACGAGAAAGGCCACCCCGGTCTCCCGATTTGGCAGTTATAGACTTCTATTTATGGGGTGCGCTAAAAAACAAAGTATACAAAATAAGTAGTTGGTGACCTAAGGGAGGCGGTATTACAAGCAATTGAAGAAATTGATAGGCGGTTTGTGAGGAAAGCGGTAATGTCAATCTTAAAAAGTTGCAATTTTTATCTAAATAACAATGGTTGACTTTTCGAACATAAATTGTAACCATTATTATGTACTTTAATTTCCTTAGTTTTTAGTAAGTACCTACTTATTTAGTTTTTTCGTTATATCTGATATCCTAATAAAAAAATCGTTCAATTTTTTTTGGAATAGTTATTAATAAATCAATCTATTTCATTGCTAACTACATTAAAAGTGAAAATAAGAGAGAAAAGCATCCATAATTCCGTTAGTTTTATGAATAACTATATCGAGTATTATATTGTTGAAAAGCTCTAAAAATGTCCGATTTTTTGAGGTTTCCATTCAAAAAAAGATAAGTTTGTGTCATATCTCGAAAACGAGAGCTGTCATATTCGGGATATGATTCCCTTCAATTTTGATATTTACATTTTTTATAAAATCAAAAACAAAGGAGCTATAGGGATTTGCCACGACAGAATTTCGTTTTTTCAAAATATCTAGTAAGCCATGACTTTTTACAAAAATCCGAAAGTGTCATTAAATTGGGCCAGTAAAACTGCAAATCGTTCCCAATTTAACCATTGCCCTAGCCCCGCTAGTTTCCGAGATCCCCATACTGATCATCAAAAAAAACTCACCCTGTATAATAGCAAATCTGGTCTAAGATAGGGAGAAAACCAACTCATACAAACAGATACCTAAATTTCAATTCAAATCATCCAAATACAGTAAAGAAAGCTGTCATTTAGTCATTATATGATAGAGCAAAGACTAACTGTTCTGATGATAATAACTTCAACAAAGAAAAAATAATTATAAAAAATGTTCTCACTGGAAACAATTACCCTACAAAATGTATCAACAAAGAGTTAAACAGACTTGAACAGTAAACAAACCTTCCGAATCAACCCAGAACTTCTCTTATTAACACTATTACTACTACATTACAGTTACAACTATACCATATATACAGAGTCTGTAGGAAAGATTGAGAAGAGTGGGCAAACAGATATAATGTTAAAACAACATTCCAAACAAGAAATACACTGAAATCTCTAGTATCGAAAACAAAACCAACCAACAAAACCAACAACTCAAAAAACTGCATATGCAAGATTCCTTGCGAACACAAGAATTACATAAAGAAACGAAAATTTGAAAAATTGAAAATCTTTGAACATGCTTGGGACCTAGGCCATAAAATACATTTTGACGATTCAACTATACTTCACAAAGAACAACATAACAAAAAACGAAAAATAAAAGAGTCTGCCTTAATTCTTTTGAATGAAGACGATTGTATCGCTACTACTTCTGTAGAATTTAATCGTATCTGGTTACCGACAATTAAGGAAGAAATTATTAATGGTAACCTCTTTTTGAACAACTCAGTATCGGGATAGTTCATAAGGTTTTTCCTAGGTTTTTCCTTATGACGTTAATGGGATCACTGAAACAATAGAATTCTTTGATCGCATTTTTTGCGAATGCGCTATCTTATTACAAAGTCGTACCTAGGAACGCCACTTATAAATTCTAAAGACAACTCTTTCAAATTCCTCTAATTTCAAAGCTGTTTAACTATAATACATGATCTTTTGAATTTTCTATGCTACCTGTATATCTAAAAACAACGAATTTCTAATGTCAATTCAAATGTCATAATAATTTTCGTTTTGCAATTTACATCAAGAAATATAAAGCCATTGACAACGAAGTCAGAATAGACTTTGAAACGTTTGGTTTTCGTTCAATATACGTCGTTTTATTTCGGTTGTGGTGTTATTGCCCAAAAAAAAAACATAAAAGCAACCCCTGATTCACTTTAACAGATACACATTTCGTTTTTGTAACACGCAGAGTAAAAAAGTATCACTTGACCTGTTTCGTCATTGTTAGACAAATAGGCAAATTGTCAGGTTTTTGAATTTTTTGCATAATTTTGTCATAAACTCTATTTACCTGTACCCAATTTGCCCATTATGTTAGTAATTGTTTCTATTTCCTTTCTGTTTCTTTGTATAGAATTGACTACATAAATATTTAATAAGGTTCTCATTCGAAGAGGGCCTGGCCAGCGCCCATCTTCACCGAAAAACCAGCTGGGAACAGCTGGACTTCAACTCTCATAATCCTAATGTGTATTTAATAATTAATTTAATTTCATTCCCAACGACCGGTTTTCGTGGTGTTTTCATTCATTTTATTTACTCATAGAAATAAGACAAATCATGCGGGCATCTCTAACAGTCATAACTGCATTCTTTCTCAATGATTTCAGTTTGGTAACGAACTCGCATTTAAACGCACACACGATATCAATTAAGCCCTAGGGGAAGTCGAATGATAATTAAAAATTACGAAGGTGTCTCGGTAATTAGTCACTGGCATCCATTTGAGTAAATGTTTCAAATATTTATTTGAAGAAAATTACCATCGGTATATTATTGTATCAAGAGGAAAAATGAAACATAATTATTACAGTTTGCATAACGCGTCAGATTGAACATAAAGAATCGTTTGGGATAACCTCCGTACTTACCTGTGCATCCTAGATGTAAATAAGCGAAGTGAAGATTTAAAAAATATTTATTTTATTTAATTGTTTATTTACTGTTCTACCCCATTACAACAAAATAACATTTATTTTAACGGTGTAACAAAATAATTTATATTTGAAAAACAACCGACTTCAACCGGCTGCAATCAATCACTATTTTCTTCTCTCTCTCTCTCTCTCTCTGCTCTGCTCTGCTCTGCTTTGCTCTGCTCTGCTCTGCTCTGTTCTGCTCTGCTCTGCTCTGCTCTTCTCTGCTCTGCTCTGCTCTGCTCTGCTCTGCTCTGCTCTCTCTCACTTTCTCTCTCTCCTCTCTTTAGTTAGTATTTTTCCCATATTTTCCACATGTTTTTAAACTTTTTTACTTTTTTATTTGTTTTATTATTTGGATCACTTTCTATAAGTGCAACTTATTTTCACTCTATATTACAACCACCCTGTATATGCTTCTGTGTATTGGTCATTCAATATAAATTATTTGTCTAATATTTTCTTCTATACTATTCAAGTCTACAGAAAAATGGTGCATTTCATTCTGATTTTATTGATATAAGGATTGTTATAATTTGCTTTCTTAAAACCACAAATATTTAAATAAGATGAGACTAAGATAACCTTACTTCGCATTGACTCCACCCAAGAATGTTATTTTAACAAACATGACAGACTTGTCAAATGAAATTTGAAAACACTTTGTTTCAAACACACACAAACGAAATAAAAAAAAAACAAAATATATTAAGAGTTTATTATAAATTTGAAAAGAACAGTACGAAAACAGAATTCATCTCTCGAAATTATTCCCCGTAATAAAAACTAAGTCACCGATAAACAAAACTTTTAGCAAAAATGTCTTTTAGCGAAAGTGACATTCCTTCGAGAGCTAGATCCTACAAGAACAATCGAGAGTAACGGAGAGCGGGTATAAATGCGTTCAAACACCCGGAGTAAGGTAGTAGTAGAATAACTGATGAAAATAAAGAAAAATTAATTTCGGTGTAAGAATTGTTTTAAGAACGAATGAGTTTGATAAGTTTCACTATTTAAACTCCCCTTGGAAAAAATAAGGTACGGTATTTGATCATTAGAAATTCAAATCCGCACAATTAAACAACAACGAACTTGCGGCTTAACTTCCCTAAAGTGTCTATGGTTATTCTGACTCCAAACAGGTTCATTCTTTCTATTGAAACTCCACATTTTTTCGTCAGTCCATATAAGGTTTCCCTTGGTGAGGAAGTATTAATCCTCTCCACCCTATTGACTATTTGTTTTTCTGTTGTTTATATCACACTGTATAGCTATAATTTTACTTCACCCCATTTGTCAAGTATAAGCAACTACTTATGTTCCACACTATATAACATTTTTCCACCTTATATTTCAATCAACCTGTATGTGCAATTGCTTCTAACATTTTTTGAACCCTCCACCCTATAACTGAAACTCACCTCACTGCATATGCTTATTTAACATTTTTTAACGTTTTTTGATCCACACTGTTCAACTATAATTTTACTTCACTCTAATTTGAACCTCTAGTATACGCAAATGCTTATGTGCCATTTAATACAACATTTTTTAAACCACCCCGTATAACTTCTATTCCATCTTATATTTCAACCACCGTATATATGCAACTGCTTATGTACCACCCAATATAAAATTTACTTGTAAGAGTTTTTGAACCTACATGTACAACCTTGCTTGTTGCTTGAACCAACCACCGTATACAGTATAGAAAAGATCGGTCACATAATAGTTTTTCTTGTCTGTACAATTTGTATGTTATACTTTCATGGCATATCCTGATATTTAAGCTAGATATTTATCATGAAAATTTGACATTTACATTGATTTTTATCGTTTTTGGATATATTTTTCCAATTTTCAGAAAAACAGTATATTGTACTTGACGACGCGTGATGTAAGACCGACATCTAGGATTTTCGGGAGAATTAGCACACAGAGGTTCCGAATCTGGAGCCGTTCCGTGTAATTGCTGTTCTCCCTTAACTCCTAGGGCAGAATGCCCCAATAAAATTTTCAGGTTACTTCACCTGTTCGAGGTGTCATTCCTTTGTACGCAAGACAATATACATAATAGATATTGTTTCTGGTTAGGGTACCTTCATCAGTTGCACTTCCCACAATTGAATGTCCTCTCGAACACTTCTTTATGTATTTGATACATTTCGTTAAATTTGAAGACGCGAGATGTAAAACCGACATCTAGTATTTTCGAGAGAAATAGCACAGAGAGGTTCCGAATCTGGAGCCGTTCCGTGTAATTGCTGTTCTCCCTTAACTCCTAGGACAGAATGCCACGATAAAATTTTCAGGTTACTTCACCTGTCAGAGATATTGAATACTCTCTTCGAGGTGTCATTACTTTATACGCAAGACAATATAGATAATATTAGGGAACCTTCATCAGTTGCGCTTCCCACAATGAATGTCTTTTTAAAACAAGGTTCTTTTGCCACATCCGTGTCTGAAAACTTGACCAACGTGACACATTTTTACTTTTAATAGCTCAGAGTTCTGTGCTGACACCGCTATAGAAGTATCGTACCGTATTTACAATAAAAAAATAAAGTAAACCTAAAACAGAACCCTGTGGAACACCCATTTTTAGCTCATGCTTTTCTGAAGTTGTATCGTGTATTTTGACACAAATTTCTCCATTTTTTTTAAATGACTCTAAAACCTAATCCGTGCAGCCTTAGCCCAAGAAAATTGAAATTTAAACACACAAAAGCGCAAGACAGATCAAAGAATAGAGCTGCAACGTGTTCATCCTTGTTCAAGCTTTTGTATACATAACTGAAAAAGCACATGTAGCACTTTCAGGGGATTTGGTCTTAAGAAAACCATGCTGAGCACCAGTTGTAGCGTTGTTTATGCTGAGAAATCGAATCAAATGAAAATGATTCGTTCAAAGATTTAAGACATATTACTGGTAATAGCAATATCAATTAATTTAATTACTACCTACACCAATCCGTTAAAGAATTACGGAATATTTTCACTGCATCAAAACACACACACATACATAAATTTATTATTCAATAATACAAACGAGCACCGTGTGGCGTGCCTCGGCAGACCGAGTGGCCACCAATTAACATTCTTCGAGTCCTGCCATCAACGTCATCAGCAACAAACAGCAGAAGTCGCGGTGAAGAAGAATAGACGAAAACACAAGAAAACGATGGAGCAGCATCAGAAAGCAGATGCATCCGGTGCCCCCTTATTGTTTCAGAAACAAATGTATCTGTGGATAATGCCGGTATTCGACTGTTCTTGCCGCGATTATTGCAGTTCGTATTAATATTTTAATTTTTTATTATGTATAGTCATAATAATAAACTGTATTACTCAATAGGAATAATTCGCCATTATAGGGTTACATCAAGTTATTTTTTTTTAAACTTAATCAGCTTGTATGTATTGCAATTACCCTGTATACGGTACTGATTATTGGTTAACTAATATAACATTTTTTAAATAATTACACTTCTCCACCCTATAATTCAACTATCATATCTTCTCAACTTACTACGCTACTACGCTATTCCACCCACAATTTTTCTCATATTTTTTTAACGACATTTTAAAGTATAATTTCTCTCCACACTTCATTCTAACCTTGTTTATATCACACTGTATAACTATAACTGTACTGCGCCCCATTTGTCACGTACTCCATATGTCTAACTGCTCTATAACAAAATTTTTCTAGCATTTTTTAACCACCCTGTATAATTATAACTCTACACCACCCTATATTTCAACAACCATTTATATGCAACTACTTATTTGCCACCCTTGTATCCTTAGAATCCTACCCCACCCTATACTTCAACCATCTGGGTAATGGAGCAGCTTCTATACCATTACATTACTTATTTTTTAAACCCACCTGAATAGCTATAATTATACTCCGCGACATCTTTCACCCATCCTACATATGCAACTGCTTGTGGATATAAAATAAGTTTTTAACCACAACATAAACTCTAATTCCACTCCATATTTTATTTCAAACATCCTGTATAAAAAGCTCCTTCTAACTAACAGCTTATTTATTTATTTATTCTTATATACGGGTAAACCCATTTACATAAAATACAAAACAAAAAATTTAAAGAAAATAACATTAAAACTAAGACTAAATCTAAAAAACACAAAACACTCAAAAAAACATATAAATCTAAGTTTATACAAAATACAAAATAAAATACAGTTACTTAAAATTAAAATTATATTTAAGATACATGTAGTCGCGAACAAAACAAAAACAAAACAAACGGCAACATTAGATATTATAGTACAACGAGCGCTTGATTACCCTGATGGGGTTGTAAAACAGATCGATATGTGAGGAGTTCTGATTGCCTGTACGCAATAACCTAGTCATTGCAGAACAAAATCCATAGTTAGTTCTATGAAACGACACAGATAGAAAACAAATGTCAGCTATGTTACGCCGATTTTGCAAAGATTGTAAATGCATTAGTACTAAAATATCACTATATTGATAATTGTCCCTGCTCAAACCCATTTTAAATGCTACTATACGAAGGAATTTATTTTGAACTTTCTCAATATTATCTATATGTGTGTTATAGTGGGGGTTCCATATGACAGAACAGTACTCCAGAATAGATCGTACTAGTGAACAATATAATAAACGAATCGTATTATGAGAAAATGTTTTAGATGAACGATTGATAAAACCCAAAATCTTGTAACAACTAGATCAATGTGTCTAAAAAAAGTTAGAGAATTATTGAAAACGACACGAAGGTCACGAATTTCACTTACTCGCTTTATCGTTTGTGAATTAATAGCGTATGAAATGATTATAGGTTGTGAAATTTTTGCAAAAGTAATAATAAAACATTTATTGATATTCAGGTCAAGATCATGACTAATACACCAGGCAAATAAAAAGTTTAAATCGGATTGGAGTTATGTAGCATCAGTGCAAGTTGCAATTTCTTTAAATAGTTTGAAATCGTCAGCATACATTAAGATATTACAATGATTAATAATTTTGCAAATGTCATTAATAAATAAATTAAAAAGAAATGGTCCCGCGTGAGAGCCCTGTGGAACTCCTGAAGACACACTTATAATCCTGGAAATAATACCCCCACTTTAACATAATGGTATCGGCCTGAGAGATAACTAACTCTTTGTCCACTCTAAAAGCCGCCCATAAAATCCTAGAGCTTGAAGTTTGGCCAAAAGTATTCTATGGTTAACTCTATCAAACGCTTTACCGAAATCCGTATAAACAGAGTCAACTTGTAGTCTATTCTCCAAAGTTTTTACTAAAAATGACTCGTAGACGGCCAAGTTGGTTAAAGTAGGTCTACCCGGAAGAAATCCATGCTGTGCGTTAACAAAAATGTGTTTAAATTGCCATGATAAGAATTCAGAGAAAAAGTAGGGTAATAATTTCGGGATCTCCGATTGCAACCATACAGCTCGGCAATTCTCAATATTTTCTTTAGATCCTCCTTTGTGGATTGGCCTCAGGTAGCTATGTGTCCAAAAACTGGGAAACTTTCCGGATGACAGTGACAAGTTAAAAATTGTTTTCAGAGGAAGCGCTAGAGTGTAGACACAGTTTATTAAAAAATGCGATGGAATACCATCAGGGCCACACGAGAGCTTTATCCGAAGTTCATTAATTCTGCCAATGATGTCTGCTACAGTTACATAAAAGGAAGACAAGTTAACAGAGTTTTCATAATGAAAATGAGGCACAATAATGTTCTGATCGAATTTATAAACCGTTGAAAAGTATGTAGCAAAAAGACCTGCCGTTTCCTCAGCCCCGTTGCTTATTTCATCCTTATAAAACATGGATTTCGGAAGATTAAAAGTCTTTTTCATGCCATTAATATACCCCCAAAAACTTCTTTGAATTGTGATTTAAAGTATTTTCAATATTATTAATGTACAATCTGTAACAATTATTAGTGACATCTTTACAAATGCCTTTGATATGCGAAAAAACCAAATAATCATCATAACTATTAGTTGACTTAAACTTTTTATGCGCAGCCTTCTTTTTAGCTACCAGATGACGCAGCTGACTAGAAAACCAAGCAGGATAAGGGGAAGACTTAAATCGTTTAACAGGTACGTGTAAATTAATAGCCAAATACAATTTATCATAATAATAAGCTACAGTTGATTCAATATCCCAGTCGGACAACAGTTGCCAATTACAGCTAGCAAGAAAGTTCTTGATAGCGAAATAATCCACTTGTTTAAAGTCGTAATAAAAATCTTCATAAATTAAACTGTTGCTAACACAATTAGAAGACAATAAAATATCAATTGGTGTATGGTTAATGGAGGATGGAAGTATATAATCGCCCGACTTGTATGTGCATAAACTAAAATCATTAGTAAACACTAAATCTAGAGTCCTACCTCTTGCATTTAACACATAATTCTTTTGAAAAAGTCTATGAAATCCAAAGCAGTTTCCCAATAAAGTGGCCGGATAGTTATTTCCATTATCTATAGTTATAGTCCATAATTATCGTTATTCCAAGTAAAATCGGGAAGTTTATAATCTCCACATAAAACTAACTTAGCATCAGGGTAACAACAAAATTAAGTCCACAGATCTACAATGGTCATCATAAAGGCTGTAGACTGAGCGCGGAGGGATGTAACATACACCCAATATAATCAACATTCTACGCTCTTTCAGCAAAACAAAAATTTGATTACAAGAAGTTAGTTCGCACTGCACTAATGATGAGTTGATATTTTTCCGTACGGCTATAAGAACTCCACCTCCACGATTCAAAGAATTCCCAGGTAACTCTTGTCGATCTTGGCGATAAACATTGAAATTTTCAAATCCAAGTTCTGAATCAAAGTGCTGTGGTGTAAGCCAAGATTCGGTGAAACAAAAAGCATCATAAATGCTGGTTGAGACGTTTTGACGTAGATCATCAAATTTTGTTCTTAAGCCTCCGGCATTGTGATAATAAAGTAGCATCTTATGTGAAGAATCGGCACTACCTGCGAGGTTACCCGTGCCATATAGTTTTTTAAGGGAACAATTTTAGGAACATTATTGATATATCTAATAGTGACTCTCTCACCATTTTCGGTTCTCTTGCGAAGTTCTGTTCGAAGGTCGTTGAGATATTTGCGTTGAGCTGGAGTGAGGTCAGATCCTATTTTGATGATTTCTTGATCCAATTTGTTTTTATTTCTCAGCAGTTTCAGAACGCGAAACCTTGGTTATTTGGCTAGAAACATCACTTATTGGTCTCAATATAGACTTCACCGACTCTACATCATCCTTAATCATCTGATCTGGGAATTGTTTACCCCATTCAGATACATTGTAAACCATTACGTTATTTTTTCGCAGTTTCCGTTCCTCATATTCTGATACAAATACATTGATATTACTAAATGGAACCGCTGCACCACTCTTGGATTCATACTCCGAGCTGCTAGATTTAGATAATAAGGAAACCAAGGCCTTTACTTTATTTTCGAGAGTATTCAATCTTTTTTCAAAAATTGGTGGAAGTCTCGGCCCATTCTCGCACGTACTGCAAAAAAATTTGGCCTTTCGACTGGATACACTTCAACTTTGAAGGTTTTAATCCTGTGCAGTCATAATGAACACGACCATGACGGCCATCACAAGTGCAAAATTTATTGTCATTAAGGTCCCCGTCACATTCTATACACTGAGTCGTTCATCTTTTAAATAATAACCGGGCCAGCGTACAAATATCCACTTCTATTTCTTATCACAGCAAAAAATGGAACAGGATAAACAGTTTAAATAATAGTGATATCAAACTACCTTAAATTGCCGTGAACCAAAGTCGAGATTCACAATTTTAGAGTCAACTTGGCACTAACCACATGAAGCAAAAATCAGAATTTAATTAACACTGAAAACCACAGACAAATTTACAATTTTATAATAGTATAGATTATGAGATACGGTTAACCTTATTCTTCTAGCTAACATGTTTTTACGTATTTTCTAGTACACTTAGGGTAACAAGAATGTATTTAAAAAACGAAATACAACAAATTAATAATTAATAGAGACTAACATGTAGAATTTGTTTTCTTTAAAATGTGTAACCAAAAAAACTCGTTTTAGAAGTATATTCCAATTTTGGAGTCAATACCGTTAAATTACTCTATTCAAATAACCTCTTACGATCTATTTAAAACATCGACACATTTGAATAGCTCATCAGGTGTTGTTATGAACGTCAAGCACCATCTGCCAGGCACTCCGCACAAACTGCGATCGAAGATACAGATAGATCTTGTGATTGTATACCCGCTTTTACTGCATCTTGATTGCGTACCGCATTTTTTCGGCATTTTCTCACGTGTTATTTGTGATGGCATTAATAGTTATATACCGAAATATACGGTGATGTGATTGGATTCCATTCAGTATCCGATTGGATGGATGCACTTGAATATGCAGATGATGTTATCAAACACAAGCTCTAATTGTTCTGTATTCAAATAGATAGCCGTCAATTTAAGAACAATGACTTATTTATTTTTTTATCTAAGGTAATTATTTTCTAACGGATGCAGATCCGGACTTTCAAAACTAGACGAGGTCTAAAAAATGATTGAATGTAAACTGAAACTGGTTAAAGTAACAAGTAAAGTATACCCGTGCTTTTGACCCGAACTCAGCTCGGAAAATTTTATCGGCCTCAGACATTTATGTAGTTGAACAATGGTTTGGTAAGGAAAGGCAAATCCTGAGGAGAAACCTACATTTTTTATTGATTTCAAAAAAGAAGGAGCTTCTCAAATCTGTTGCACTGAACACTGTAAATTTTTCACCAATTTGGACAATTCTCTATTTATTTCAAAGAATATACTTCCGCATCAGAAATTTGTTACTGCGGTTTGTACGCTACTATATGTTAACTTTTACCAGAAATTCTGAAAAAAACTTGTTACTTGACTATAAAATTTGCCGAAGGAGCTGGCATTAATTGGAATTTATTAGCGTTATTTAAATTCTGGGATGAAATTAATTGACAATAGAATGAAAGTAAATAGTCATTAGACAAGGAAGAAGGTCCTCAATTTGTCAATTTATAATTTTCTTTAGAGGTATATGAATAACTAGCTTGACCATACAATATGTGGTATGCACCTACCTCTAAGGCACAGATAGCGTGCCCTTGGGGAAAACTCACTAAACTTAGATGTACTAGATATCAAAAAACACCCCAATCGAAACAAAAATCTGTAAATTCAAGGAAAAACCACACCCTTCCTGTTCTAGTCTGACCTCGTTTTCAGTGTCTTTAACATGTATTGAAAATATAAAATGCAAAATGAAAGTTTGATATATAATTTTGGTTTCTATATATACAGGCAGCACAAAGATCATATATTATAGTCAAACAGCTTTCAAATTAGAAGAATTTGAAAGAGTTTTCTTTAGAATTTATAAGTGGCGTTACTAGGCACGACTTTGTTATAAGATAGCGCATTCGCCAAAAATGCGAACAAAGAATTCTTTTATTTCAGTGATCCCATTAACGTCATAAGGGAAAACCTATGAAAAACCTTCTGAACTATCCCGATACTGAGTTGTTCAAAAGCCAAATGGCCATTAATAATTTTTTCCTTAATTGTCGGTAACCAGATACGATTGAATTATATAGAAGTAGAAGCCATACAATCGTCTTCAATCAAAAGAATTAACGCAGACTCTTCTATTTTTCATTTTGTTTTATGTTGTATTTTGTGAAGTATAGTTGAATTCTCAAATTGTATTTTATGGCCTAGGTTACACCTGATATAGGCAAACATTTTTATTTGAAGAGATACTATTACCTTAAAGTAAAGTAAAAGGTAAAACATATTTATAATTTTACCATTTAAATTTTCTTCATAAGAATTCTTCCCGCACAATAAACAATCTCATAGAGTTGCTATTTGCATATAACAACTGAAAATAACAGATAACAGTTGTTGTTTTTCAATGTTAAATTGTCTTGAGCAGTAGTGTTACTAAGGGAAGTTCCGGGTTGATTCCGATGATTTGTTTTCTCTTCAAGTCTGTCTAATTTTAATTTAGAAGACAAAGGTTCAAAAACGAGTTTTTCGCGATTTTCAGCAAAACGGTCAGTTTTATCGCAAAATTACCGCAGACAAAAATTTTAGACCATAAAATGCTCTACAAAAAATATTTTGATAATGTTTTTCCTAAGAGCCAGCGTTTTAGAGATATAACGCTTTAAATAACTGAATAATTTGTAATCCTCATAATTTGCAGACATTTTTACGCTAGCTATGAGGTAGTGGCGCGTTTTTTGAATGTGGTTGCCCCAGTAGGCCTATTCCACGGGTTCGTTGTGATTTTGTTTGTTTCGGAACTATTGCAAAAATAATACTTATTAATAAGGCTTGGTAAACATAAAAGCGGTGTAATATAAAAAAAAGTTGCTAAATGTATTCATCTGAATCATAACTTTCGAATATTTCTGCTTTTTCTTCTACTTTTTCCAGCGCCAGAGAAACAAAATATTTGGCAACTGCAAAAAGGGATGTGGTTACAAAAAAATTGGACTGTTTTGTTCCTTGACGTGTACACATTGTCAAGGAAGCCGGTCGTGCTCTAATGTTAAGTCACCAAGTCTAGAGGACTTCTATGACTCGTATGATACTAAAGAGGAATCGCTATTGAGACAATTTACTTATACCCAAAGTGAAGAAGAAGAAAAGAACAACAACAAGAAGAAGAAGATCAAGAAGAAGGAGAAGAAGCAGAAGAGGTAGTATCTATTGTTTTAGGAAAACAATATTAAATTTAAACATCTCGATTTTTTTGTCAGTGAGTGTATATTAAACAAAACTGGTATTAAAGGAGTATTTTAAGCTATATTCGAAGTAAAACACAAAAACAACAATACTGCTTTTTAGACACGATCAATAACAAAGAATCTACAATTAAATTTACTATTGAAATATAAAATGGAAATAAACTTCCATTTTTAGACGTGTTGGTTGACCCATCAAACAAAAATTTCACTACAAGCATTTATAGGAAACAAACGCATACTAATAGATATTTGAATTTTTATTCAAATCATTCTTTAAATGTAAAAAAAGGAGTCATTAAATCCTTATATGACAGAGCCAAAGCAGTTTCAGCAACAAAGGAAATTTTTGAGAAAGAGTTATGTTTGATAAAGCAAGTTTTAGAACAAAACGAATACCCAAGAAATTTCATAAACAAAACAATTTACCAAATCGAGAAAAAACAAAGAAACCAACAAACGACACAAACAACACACAATACTTCCAATTTAAATAACAACACACAAACTGACATTAACTCTACAATTATAAACGTTATTCCTTTTTTCCGGTCTGTCCGAAAAAATTAAACGTATTGGCAATAAATACCAAGTAAAAACGATTTTTAAAACAAATAATTTTTTAAGATCAAATTTGACAAAAACAAAACCGGAAAACGGTACTCAAAGTTCCAGAAATTGTGTGTACAGTGTACCTTGTGCCTGCGGAAAAACATATACCGGTTAGACATCAAGACCTCTCCAAATTAGAACAAAAGAGCACCAATACAACGTCTCAAGAAGACATATAGACAGATCAATATGGGCAAATCATGTACTCACGGATAATGGTACACACAAAATGCACTGGAATAAGACAAAAATACTACTTAAAGAAGAAAATACCAAAAAAAAAGAAAAATCAAAGAAAGTGTCTGCATGTTGTTGAATAATGGAGAAATCGGGACACCCTCTGTAGAGATACCGGTTGCATGGCAACAACTTCTGACGAATGAACATCAAAAAGGAAACTTCAAAGTCAATTGACATTACCAAAAAAAAGTCAAGCGAATATAGTGCCAAACATTCAAACAAACATTGTTCGACAACGATTCCTGATAAGGAATCGAAACGTGACAAAAAACAGATAAGTACAACACAAAGTACACAACATATTATACTGGAATACTAGTTGACAAAACTGTAGACCTACTTTCTCACAGTTACTCCTGCAGGAGAGTTTTTTCTATAAGAGGGCAACTAGTATTCCGGGCAGTTTCCACAAACTGCCCTTAGATACTACACCTTGATATTCAAGTACTTAACTTATCTGTATTATTCAGAAACCATTGCGACGAGAGAAAATCCCAGAACATTCAAAATAATCATTTACCTCCTCAATCATTTAGAAACTACTTAAAAACAACAATGTCTAAGTTTTTCGACTTCAATATTCAACTCATTTTACCGAAACTCATTTGTTTTATAAACGGACAAAAATGTTGTAAAGAAGTAATTAGTGCTCACATTCAGATAGACGTCGCTATAGAAATTGTTAAGCTTCACAATTTGTTTTTGTTGATACTTCATTACTGGAAATCCCAGGCTGCCTGATCTTAAACTTAAACGAATCTTAGCACAAATCGCTCAACCCATATAAGAATTTACGTAGCTCGAAAACCTATTACCATACGTTCATATCCTGAAGTGAAAACACAGAAAATCATTTAATTTTTTTTCGTTATTATTATCTCCCGTGTCTGATTCGATCCGCATATCTCAGCGCAGCCAGTCACCACAGCAGCCGGCCATACCCACCTCCGGCGTTATGGATCAAACATCGCAATAGGCGACGCAACAAACAACAAGTGCGATGCACAAACAATTGCTAGACGACGTACACCGTACACACACACACACACCACACCAAGAGAGACCATCATGGTCCGTTGATGTACCAGATGGTATGGTAAGCGGTATGCCGTTGTACCCCTCCAGCCACGAACGCCCATGGCCCGTGAGGATGAGCAAACAGCGCGTGTTTCGTGTGGAATGCGACGCCCCAGGCTATGCACCTGGCTGCCCCGAGTGCCCCCCCTGCGTCCCGCCGTACCCCTTGTCATTTCTGCGTCTTTCTTCTTAGTCTTCGTCTTTTCAGATGTCTTATATATATTTGCGATACGCTCATCGTACCGATAATCTACCATACAATGGGCTTTTTTAAAAATTGGCGTGTAAGTCAATCGTTGTTTGCCTACTAGTTGTATTTGTCATTGTTTTGAAAAGACTGTCAATACCCTACTTATACGTCACAATGTTAAACTTCTATATTCGATTTTTGTGCATTCTATATACGCTCTACGAGGTGTCATTCTACAAATTTACTGCAATCTGTATAGTCAAACAAAATACAACTGAAGAAAAATTATGCTGGAATAATATTCAAAATAAACTTCACTTAAATATTTTTAGCCGACTTCCAAAAAGGAGGAGGTTATCAATTCGTGGCACATTTTTTTTTTGCTTTTTTTTTGTATGTATGTTACCTGATTTCTTCTCCTGTGGTGAACCGTTTTGAATGAATATAGTCTTGTTTAATAGAGTATATATCCGGATTGGTGAAACTTCAAATTTTGGAAAAGCATTCTATTGGTATCGACCAATATCCCTAATATATTAGTCGATTTTTCTTCTCCTTATGCATGTGTATAGTTTTTTAACGTTTAATCTATTAAGGAAGATCCCTAGGTGATCTCATATACTTTTCTGCGACGTCCAACTTGCAGTTTTGCAGAAAATCACCGAAAATTCCAAAATTTTTATCAAAAATTTCATCGAAATGACATAACGGACATTTCCTCATAATTTATTTTAATTCCAACGTAATAGTGCGGTAATTTTAGGCACTGGAAGTTTTAATTGCGAGTTTGAAAATTTTCTTTGTACATCTCAACCATATAGGTATTAAAGCATAGTATTTTCGGCTCCTTAAATCAATGAGTACCAAGCTCCTTTTGTTTGTATACCAGGCAAATACCTATTTAAATGCAAATTTTTCCATTTTGCGAAGACGGTGCTTTTGGTTGTCACATTCTCCCGGCCTAATAGAAAATTCAGTGACAACACATGTCAAACTGCTATTTGATGCGTTTATACACAGGGTGTTTAGTTATAGCAAACAAAATCACAAAGTAAAGTGATAGAAGGAGTTGCATTTATATGATGATTGAAATATAGGACGGGGTAGAATGATAGTGGTCCATAGGCAGCCGTATATACAGGATGGTTGGAATATAGGGTGGACTGGACGTTTGGTATGAAATTAAAATTATATAGGGTGATTAAAAAACTGTTATATGATGTAGACATAAGCAATTCAAATACAGGATGGTTGAAATATATGCTGGATTTGAATTATATTTATACAGTGTGATCAAAAAAATATTTCTTTTACCCATAAGAAGTTGCATAAAGTGTGGAGAGGAATTAATGTTAAACAGGGCGATAATATAAAATGTTAAAAATGAAATAATTTATGGGGTAGCCCACAAGGCGTTATATACTATGGTTGAAATATAAGACGGATTTGACTCCGTAAATATGGGATGGATTCTACTCCGTCCTATAGTTTACAGAAGGCAGCTAACAAATGTATGCTTATCTGTGGCCAGTCGTATGTACATGATGATTGGTACATAGGGCGGAGTGAATTTATCTATAGTTATACAGAGTTGTCAAAAAAAGTTGAAAAAAGGTTACATGGCGTGGTCCATATGGCATAAATATATTTTGGGCTTATTAAGTCAACGCGTACCAGTACATTTGGTTCGTAAACATTCACTTGTCAATTTAAGTGTAAATGTATTATTGTGTAATGTTGAGGCTTTTGATGTTACCTGGTTCTGTCTATTAAGGTTATACATACAACATAAAAAATAAAGAATGAAAACTATCTGAGTTCAAAAAAACTAAAAAGTTGAAAATAAAACATTTAAAAAAAGTACAACCGACTTCCACCTATAACTACAAAGTTAAAAGTAATTATAACAAAATAAAACTCTAGCAAATAATAAAAAAATAACACATTCAAGTTTGTTAGATACCTATCCAGGAAGTAAAAAATGTAGACATTAAAATGTGCTCATTCTGTACAAATTAATTACCTACCAATCTAGTATATTTTGAAGCCGGTGCCAAGCAAATCTAAAATCCTTCGTTGCGTACTTACCTACTACTTCATCAAACTTGATTGTTGCTTGGCACCGACTTCAAAAATATACTAGATTGGTAGGTAATTAATTTGTACAGAATGAGCACCTTTTAATGTTTATATTTTTTACTTCCTGGGTAGGTACCTTACAACATTGAATGTGTTATTTATTTGCTAGTATTGTATTTTGTTTTATTTATTTTTAGCTTTTTAGTTATAGGTGGAAGTCGGTTATATTTTTTTAAAACATGTTTTATTCATTCGAAAAATTGTGAACAGCATCTACAAGAGCATTTTCAAAGGTTTTTAAAAACCGCTAATTTGTTGGATAAGAATAAAACAATTCAATTCTCACTTTATCCTTATAACTTGATAACCGACCCTAGTTATTTTGAAATATAAAGTGGATGACAGACAAAAAAAAATAGGAACGCCAGGAACATAAATTGTAGCACCCAATTATGGATTGCCATTATTTGGGGCCTATTTAAGATTACAAAACAATATCGCTAGGACACGTCAACCTTTTAATTCAATTGATTTTAGAAGAAACATATACATGGTGATTGACGTAAGTCTAACACAATCGGTTCTCTTCATTTTTAAAGGAACAACTTGGGAACTGATTTAAATTAAATATACAGGGTGTCTTGTAGAAGATTCGCCAAACATGGAGGGCGGATAGGATATGGACGATATTATACAGGGTTAAATTGGGAAAGATTTGCAGTTTTACTGGCCCAATTTAATGACATGTCATGGCTTACTAGATATTTTGAAAAAACGAAATTCTGTCGATTTAGTCAAATCCCTCTAGCTCCTTTGTTTTTCATTTTATAAAAAAAGTGTGAATATCAAAATTTATTTTATATATAAAGGAAGATCAAAATAAATTTTAAACAAATATGTCCACTCACACATACAGCACAAGATCAGGTACTCTGTTAAAAACTGTAGCCCACAGGACTAGTAAATATGAAAACTCCATCATATATGGGTGTAAAAACTATTTAATAGGCTCCTTGAATATTTTAAAGCGGAACCATATAGGGTCTTCAAAACAAAATTAAAAAAACGGATGCTGCAAAAGCATACTATAATATAGAAGAGTTCCTTAGCGATGGAAATCTTATTTAGTACAATCTGTGATAATCCACTGGTCTTCAATAGTCTGTGTTGTCTTATGTTATTTTTAATATGTAAATTTTATTATGTTTTTATGTGAGTTTGTGAACTAAGTTACCTTTAGTCCTTGACAAGTACATCCATTTTTAAATGGCAACGTATAAATAAAGAATATATTTATATCCCGATTTGACCATACAATGTATGGCATCACACTCCCTCTAAGGCACGCTATGGGTGCCTTTAGGGGAACATTCACTAAACCCCAGATATCCTAGATATCAAAAGAATTTAGCTCTGTGGGAGCCCTTGACAGGCCCGTGGTTGGCGTCGTGGCTGCAGTTTCCCATGAATTTTTGAACCGCCTGGGCTGTTCCTAACAGGACGGCTTTTTGCATCAGTTGGTAAAAATGTTCGTCCAGACCGAGGTATTTCAAATTGTTTAATAGATGTTTTGGGACCACTACAGTTGTTGACATAACAATTGGTACCGTTCGAGTGTTGTTCATGTTCCATTGTCTCTGTATTTGAAATTCTAAATCCCTGTATTTGGCTATTTTTTCAGCGTGCTTAATATTTATATTACTGTTGTTAGGGATTGCTATGTCAATTAAGGTTGTTTTTCTAGAGACTTTATCTATCAAAACTATATCTGGTCTATTGTGAGCAACAGCCCGATCGGTCAATATCGTCTGGTCCCAGTACAGTTTGTAGTTGGTATTTTCTAAAATAGATTCTGGCTTGTATATGTAGTAGAGTGTTCTTACCGACTGTGATAGCTCGAGTTTCAGTGCTAGTATTTTTGCCACAGCATCGTGTCGTTCTTTGTATTCAGTTGCAGCGAACGCTTGGCAACCTCCTGTGATATGCTGGATAGATTCAAATGGTTTACAACCATATCTGCATCTGTCGTTGTTGATAGAAGGGTCTTTGACGATGTACTTTAGATAGTTCTTAGTTGGAATTCCTTGATCTTGGATTGCCAATATAAAGCCTTCCGTTTCAGGAAACATATGACCAGAGATCAACCAGTAGTTCGACGCTGCACTGTCGACATAATCTTTGTTGACGTCATTTATATGTCTTCCATGAAGGGGCTTCTCTTTCCATTTAAGCAGTTTCTGATCAGTTGTCGGGTGGTATACTTGACCTTGTTGTTCTATCCGTCGCAGAGGTGTTGAGTCATCAATCTGACTTATGACTTTGTGTAGATCAGAAAATTCTTGAATTTCTGGAAATGATTACGCAAATTATAGATTTGTTGATCACGTAACTTACCTATATCGGCCAATCCTCTTTCTCCTTCATAACGTGGCAACGTTGTACGTTCGACAGAGCTCTTTGGATGGTGATTTTGAGCTTTTGTTAGTAGATCTCGAACTTTCCGTTGTAGTTGTTCACTGTCAGTCTTGCACCATTTAACTATTCCGAATAAGTAACTGAGCACTGAACACGCATAGGTGTTAATAGCCTGAAACAGATTTTTACTATTAAGCTTAGTTTTCAGAAGTCGTCTTACCTTTCTATAGAACTCTGTTGATCAATTCGTTGAGCCTGCTTTATACCAAGATATTTGTAAGTATGGCCTTCCTCCATGGATTCAATTGAGGTGCCATCTCTCATTTCGTAGGGCCCCTGCTGTATTTTTGCTTCTATTATTAATTATTGTTTAATTTAATGACCTTTTATGGAACCTCGCCACTTGTGGAATTTTTACAAGGAATTATTTGAGTCCAATATCGACTGAAGAAGAGCAAAAATCATAGATTAGATTTAAGTTAATGTGGTGAAGGGACAGTGAAATACAAAAAAGTAACAAAAGTTTATTAAGAAAAAATCTGTGAATTAAAAAAAAATTTAAAAAAAAAGAAAAACCGTAAAGTTTCTAGATGTTATATGGGCTAAATAATAGCACAAACATCACATGAGACCACCTATCCGCCCTCCTAGTTTGGCAAAACTTCTACAAAACACCCTGTATATAAGAGATAACCAAACACAGATGTAAATTTCGTCTACCATATAGTTCTCGCTGTCATCATTACCTGGCATCAGAATTCATTTAAAAAAATGATTAAGATCATTCTACCACCCAACCAAAAATAAATAATAACCTTAACCAAACAACCAGTCCGTGCATGTATATATCTTCTTCATATTCGACTGAGGCTATTAAATCATCGGCTCGAACCTTAAATATCCCATCGAAGACAACGAAATACGATAGTAGAGGAAAAAATTATCATACTTAATATTAAATCACTATCGCATTTGAATAGAAAATCGATAATCACTAAATCATCGATACTAAATGTAAAATGGTAATGATCGGTGACTCGGGATGGTCCGTATACGACGTAAAATCTCTCACAATACTCTCTGGGAGTGTGGCTCAGAAAAAAAAGGAAACACGAATACGTACAATGAAAAAGGACACACCTGTTTCGAGTTTGCTCCTTTTCCTCGGAGATTGTTAACACCTGTCCAACAAAAGGTTACCGTTTTTGGATTCCTATTTTTATCACATGTGTAATCTTTGGTGGCGTCATTTGTTGTCATGGAATTTAGTTTGTTGTTGTATTTCTTTCTTGATTGTTTGTAGGTCTGGTAACTTAAATTTTTTCGCATAGCTTGCAGTTTACTCCTATATACACCAATTTGTACAGCAAAATTTAACTCATTTTCGGACATACAATTCAACAGCAGTTCGCTTATACCATCACATCAGTAACAGTTTATAGATAATTATTGCTAAGATTTTAACAGCAAACTCCTACAAGTACACAATTTAAATATAAAAACTGGCTAATATACAAATTTCTTTTGTTTTTTGCTTATACAAAATATATATGATGATCAGTATGGGGATCTCGGAAACTAGCGGAGAAAGAGCAATGGTTAAACTGGGAAAGATTTGCAGTTTTATTTGCCCAATTTAATGACACTTTCGGATTTTTGTAAAAAGTCATGGCTTACTAGATATTTTGAAAAAACGAAATTCTGTCGATTTAGTCAAATCCTTCTAGCTCCATTTTTTTTGATTTTATAAAAAAAGTGTAAATATCAAAATTGAAGGAAATTGTATCCCGAATATGATTGTCATGTCCTCGTTTACGCGACAGCACTCGTTTTCGAGATATGACACAAACTTACCACTTTTTTGAATCGAAACCATAGTTGGCTATGACCTCAAAAAATCGGACATCAGTACCTTAACTGCAGTTCGTTGAGATGTGCCAGTTTCTGCCGCAATCTCACGAGTTGATGTAGATGGATTTTGATTTACCATTGCCAAAACATTTATTTGTGTTGCTTCGTTAATTTGATTACGTTTCTTTGGTGGTTTAGTAAAAGATCCATATCTGCGTAAACTATCGTAAAGTCTCTTAAATGTACATAGAGCAGGTTGACGACGATTAAAATATCTTTGAAAGTATTCCTCTGCTGCACTTACTGAATTTTTATGTCATATGATATAACATTCCACCATATTCAGTTTTTCTTCGTTAGAATATTCCATTTTATCACGAAGACTTGTCAATATCAGTTCAGCACTACTAATGGAATTACTCTCAATCGAGGAAACGTCAAAGTGATAACAGTCTTTTTTATGGCTACCTACGTTAAAAGTGAAAATAAGAGAGAAAAGCATCCATAACTCTGTAATTTTTATGATATACTATATCGAGTAATATATCGTTGAGAATCTCTAAAAATGTCCGATTTTTGAGGTCATAGCCAACTATGGTTTCCATTCAAAAAAAGATAAGCTTGTGTCATATCTTGAAAGCGAGAGCTGTCACGCAAACGAGGACATGACAATCATATTCGGGATACAATTCCCTTCAATTTTGATATCTACACTTTTTTGTAAAATCAAAAACAAAGGAGCTAGAGGGATTTGACTAAATCGACAGAATTTCGTTTTTTCAAAATATCTAGTAAGCCATGACTTTTTACAAAAATCCGAAAGTGTCATTAAATTGGGCCAGTAAAACTGCAAATCTTTCCCAATTTAACCATTGCTGTATCTCCTCTAGTTTCCGAGATCTTCATACTGATTATCAAAAAAAAACTCACCCTGTATATATTAGAACTCCTTCTTCTTATTCTATGTGATCAGAATCAGGTTTCCGTATCATACACTCTACCCCAGACTTCACACAAGCCAGCGACTCATTGGCTAATGATTCCGCAATATTTAGTAGTCACCCCCTTCTGGTTCATTATTTTCTTCTACTTGAGTCACAATTTTAATGAACCCATAAGCGCTAGAAACACATGAAGCCCAGGGCTCGAAGAATCACAACCTTAATATTTATATGTCTTCTAGAGCCGTCCTTTTCCTGTTTGTTTTTTTCTTTCACTTCTATTTAGCATATTTTTCTTCTCCCGGTTCTTGTATCCACTCTAGCTTTGGATTAAAGAGAATATAACCGTGGCTGTGGCCCTGAGTCGTACACTATAGATATTTTTGGATTTTTGTGTAAAATTTCTTAACAAATACTGAATAATAGACAAAATAATTGAAAAAAAAATCAAAATTCTGCCAACTGAAGTGCATTTATACCAGCTCCAGTCATTTTTTGTTACGTCTAAACTATATCAACCACCACCGGGGTCAAACCTGGGACATCTAGGCTATAAAAGTCATCGAATTGTCGAACATATTCCAAAAATAAGTAAAGGTTACCACTCCTTTCTTATTTCGGGGGCTCCAGACATTTAAAGCCAGCAGGGACCTCCTCCATAACTGAAATTTCTTACATTTTGACACAGTCTGTTTTACTATAGCTCGAAGCATGGGGCAGAAACTTTTTAGAGAAATTTTTGGTGCTTTCATTAGTGTAATAGGAAGGAGAGGGTACGTTTGACCGACACAAAATGTTTTATAGTTGATCACATATTCTACAATTGTGTATATTGTAATTTTTGTATCCCCATTATGATAATAAATCTCGGTCACGCTGAAGCTACAAAACACAAGAAACATTTCCATTAATTAGTGAACGGTCCAGGTAGATGTAACCCTAAGTGGACTCTGTCCAAATGACCGACAACCATTACCACCATCGGACGGTCTTCGCCTGTATATGAAGAACAACCTTCACGAGATGAGAAGAATTTCACGATGGATGTTGATGGTAGTTTTTTACCACCCATGACATTGTTTATAACGTGGACTTAAATGCCTTTGATAAAATTTTATTTCATAATAAAATTTGTCGTTTTTTCAAATTGTTTTAGTAGCTATATAACGTTTGTTATGACCACGGTTCTTAAGGCACACAGTGAAGATCGAGCTATACATATATATTATACAAATATATGTGTGAATATATATAGACATTATCTTTGTTAAAATTTTATTTTGTATTTATTATGATGCTATAGATTTTGGAGATAACCTTACTAAGTGACATCTAGTTTGTTTGGTAGTTGTCCTCATCACAATCATATGCGTATAGATCTTCTTCTTCTGCGGTTTAGGTTTTGAGCTTCGGTACCCATCTTTTAATTGGCCTTTCTTTATTTCTTCTATCTCGATTGTATCATATATTTAATTACAATTTTGTCGCCTTGATTTTCTATTTACACGCTTGGGTCAAGGACAATTCAACTTTGTTGAGTGCGTCTGGTTCACAATTACTGTTACCCAAATGCAAGATCAAGACTAGAATTAGCCAGTCTTGGTATTGATCTTGAGGCAATACTGGTCTTGGTCATTCTCTTAGTGCTGCGTTCTCAGTCTAGATCTTGATCTCGGTCTTGCAGCAAGAGTCTCGCAATTACCTTAAGCCTGAAGTGTTTCTATTTCTCATTTTAAATTTATCTTTTTTATGTTGGCAGAATTTACAGATGGCAATGATTTCCAAAAACCCATCAAATTTGGTTATAGGTCTTTTAAATTCCAACTCTAACTACTCCGACTAGAAATATTGGAATTTTCGTCATTCATGACAAATTGTAAACTTACCACTCTAAGGAATATCTATAATTAAAACTTCTATTTGAAAGTACAGTCAAAAAAACCCAGGGTAAACAATGAAATGTAGATCTGTAAATAACATTGTGTGTTATTTTGTCTGTTCATTGGGTTTTCTCTCCTCCAATTTTTTTCATGTAACAGATAAGTATTTAAAAAATTGTATATGTAGAACAACGTCTAGTAAGGCAATTTCGTAAAATTGGCCGCGTTACTGGCTGTCAGTACCGAGATTCTTCCTCACAGTAATTCTGAGAGAAAGAGATGTCTATAAAATGATCAACCAGTATTCCTGTATATAAGTAATGTATTGTATATTGTGTAATACTTATCTGTGTATGGAGACGATTCAACTACGAGTCTGGAGTCGTTGTCAATCGTTTAGTGTTGTTTCCGAGGTTTTTTCTAAAAAATTTTTCACTTTGATCTTGAATTTGTTGCTTGTCAAAAAATTTGACACTGACAATTTGTCGTTTGGCTATCACTTGACGCTGAGGTTACCGTTTTTTTTTGTTCTGTTAGCAGTAAATTCCTCCAGTCCAAATGAAGGTCGGCTGAAGGTGCTCCCATTTCAGTATTGTTTATCATCATACAGCTGGCTTCTTTAAGTTTTCTCTTTTTTAAATTTTCTTCTTTCAACAAAATCTTTGTTTTATCCCAGTCTATCCTATGGCTGCCGGTGCTCGTTAATACATGATTGGCCAAATTTGATTTGTCCACATGTCTTCTGGAAATGTTATATTGATGTTCTTTTTCCCTTACTTCTAAAGGTCTTGAAGTTTCACCGGTATAAGAATGGCCACAGTCACACAAAACACTGTACACACAATTTTTAGAACTCTGGGTTGCGTTAAACGGTTTGGTATGTGTGAGGATTGAGCGCAAGGTATTATTTGATTTAAAAACTGTTTTAACGCTGTATTTATTTCCTAACCGCTTAATTTTTTCGGATACACTTGGGATATATGGAATTATGTTCATAATTTGGTTGTCTGTTTGTGTTTGGTTGGTATTAGTGTGATGGTTATTTGTGCTGGTTTGTTGTTGCGATTTTCTTTCTAACTGATTTATAGTTTTATTTATAAAGCCTTGGGAATATTCATTTTGAAGTAGATGTTCTTTGATAATATTGACTTCTTTGTTAAAGATTTGGGTGGATGAAGATATGTTTTTTGCTCATATAAGCACTTTACAACACCTTTCTTTACATTTAAGGGATGGTTGGTATGAAAATTCAAATATCTATTAGTATTTGTAGGTTTTCGATAAAGTATTTAAGTTTATTTTTATATTTGCCTATGAATCTTTCTTCAAAATATGTCATGAATATATTACTGATTATAGGAGATAAAGAAGAACCCATGGCCATACCAAATTCTTGTTTATAGAAATCTCCTTCAAATTCAAAATATGTAGTGTTTAAGCAAAGTTCGGTTAGTTCCATAATTGTGTCAATGTTTAATTTTGTTTTGTTGTGTAAGGTACAATCTTGTTGTATTTTATTTTTTATAATTTGTAATGATTTATCAACAGGTACATTTGTAAAAAGACTAACTATGTCGAAACTTACTAGTATATCATTTCTGTTGATAATAATGCTTTTTAATTTTGTTAAAAAATCATTAGTGTTTTTTAAATTGTTTGGATTATTTTCGTAAGTTTTAATTATATTTAGTGAAAATTTTGATATGTTTTGTAATGGTGAATTTATTGAACTTACAATGGGTCTCATTGGTATTGTGTCTTTATGTATTTTTGGAACGCCATATAAATGTGGAGGTTTACTATAGTGTGGTGTTAAGTGTTTTCGTTCTAATGGAGTGAATTCTTGTTTGTGTTTTGTTATAATGTCTCTAGCGGCTTTTTCTATATTTTGCGTAGGATCTTTTTTGAGCTTAGATTATGATTCTGTGTTAATAATGTCCATCATTTTGGTGTTGTAATCATTTTTATCAAGTATAACCGTAGCGTTACCTTTATCGGCAGGTAGAATTTTAAGTTTTTCTACGGCATATTTTTCTGTAGGAGTAAGATTGTGTTTCATTTTGTGTTGCTTCTCTAGAAGTAATTTATTTGTTATTCGGTGTTCACTGGACACTTCTGGAGGAGTTTTTGGGCTGTGTCTTCAATCGCAACTATCAGATCTAGTTTAGGTATATTTTGTGGAGTGATTGAATAATTTAATCCCTTAGAAAGTACGTATTGTTCTGTTGGTGTAATGTGTTTAGTTGATAAATTAATCACAGTTTTATTAATGACATTTGTATTTGGTGTAAGTACTGATTTTTTGTCAATACAATATCATGATTTATAAGTTATTATTAACTTTTTTGAATTTCCTTTTACAATCAAAGCAACCTAGATTCCAAAAAGATATTTTTAGAACAGCACAGGCCACCCACTCAAAAAATACACGAAATTATCTTGAAATACCTTCAAAATGAGTCATCCTGCTTTCGATAACATTGTAAAGAATTTCTCAATGCAACTGAGATCACCTTCGAGGAAATCCTCTTATTGTTCAATATTCGAAATAAGGCAAGAAATGATGAGATGAATCATACTTTCACTTGGGATTTACGTCGATTTATCAGCATCAATTTTTTCCAAATTAATATGGTTAAAACACATCCGTATCTCTTTCTAATGGAAGGTTTTGGGTTAGAATGAAGTTTAAATACATTGTTTTCAACATAAATGATGCAATAAATAATTTGCCTAACAAATTTTGAAGAATCACATGATATTTCTAAATCTGTCAATTTATGGCACATTTAGGATTTTTGTTGCTTTTTGTTTTACCTCATTTTAATATAAATTCTTGTAGCATTTTAAGAATTAAATATATAATTTAATAATTCACTGGAAAATGAAATTTAGTAAGTCTTAGACAACACAATTATAATTTTATATATCTGTCTGCAAATTAAATAAAGTTTAGTATATTCTCCTGAATAACTGACACTTTCTAAATAGGTATTTTTGATTTTCCTAGTTAATATACTTCTGATAGATTGTTTTAATGAAGAATATAAATAATAATTAAAATGCTAGTGAAAAAGATATATCTACCTAACATCATAACTGAATGTAACATCCAATGTTTTGCTGATAACACCCAAATTTACCACAGCTTTTATCCACAAGAGTATGAAAGAGTTTCAATATCAATTAATAAAGACCTAAAAAAATCCCATACGTATGCATTGAAACATGGGCTCAAACTAAATTGTTCAGTAACAAAGTCACTATTATTTTGTTCCAAGAAAAAGCGGGAATTACTTTCTTCAAATCTAAAAATAATAGTCGCAAATGAAACACTCCAATTTACTGCAACTGCAAAAAATTTAGGACTAACCGTCGATGCAAACCTTAGATTCATCGAAGGATCTACTGAACTAATCAAGTGCTGTTACTACAGACTAAAACTTCTTTATGTTAGCCGACATCTTATGACGAAACATATGAAAAAGAGATTGTGTGAAACTTTCATTTTGTCAAAGTTATCATATACTGCAACATTATATATTTCCCATGCCTAGATCAAATTACAAAATACAGAATCCAAAAAATTCAAAACAGTTGCTGTAGGCTTGTGGCAAAGTTAAGGAGATATGATCATGTTTCCCCAATCATAGTGGAATTAAAAAAACTGAGTAGATGTTTAAATACAATTTTTAGGATTACTTTGCGACCAGTAGCGGCAGTTATGTTCATTAACCGTACCATTTAAACAAAATGTAGGCTCGTCTGAAAACACCACATTTCTTATAAAATTATTATCACGGTTACAAATTTCCATCATCGTTTCACAAAATTGCAAACGTCTGCCGAAATCGTCTTCGGAGAGTTCTTGAACGAGGCGAATTTTCTATGGATGATATTTTTCTCGCCTTAATATCCTTCTTACTGAACGACGGCTAATTCCATGCATATTGGCGAGGTTGGTAGTGGATAAGTGAGGATTATCTTCCAAAGATATAGCAACATTTTGAGCTACACCTTCATTACTTGCACTTTGTAACCGTTCACTTTTTGGTAAATTGCTAACTGTTCCACTTGTGTCGTACCTTCGCAAAGTTTTCGTCACTACTGAACGGGATATTTGTGTATTCGGATGAACAATATTAAAAAGGGCACAAACTTCTTGATGCGTCCTTTTCCTCTCCCCATACCCAATCATCAATAATATTTCTATTCTTTCTCTTTCACTTAATTCGGCCATTTTACGATCAAATTAAAGCAATACATTTTTACGTTAAAATAAAAAAAAACTAATAACTTACTTTGACAACTACTGTCACTTCTGCAGTGAATTTCATGGACTACTAAACTTGATTCAGATTTAATTTGCGCCTGATATAAACAAACGCACGTGTATTCGACTATGGAACAAGCAGTGCTGTTGACTGTGACGGTATAATGCCACAGATTGGCCAATAGAAATACAAATCCTTACCGAGCGGTTTGTTTATATCGGGCGTAAATGAAATCTGACCCGAGTTTAGCTACCATCGAATTTTCTTTTCCTTAGTTAGTTTTCTGTTAATATCTCGGTAGGTATTGAATTAAACAATATCAAACCCGATATTTTTATATTCGCAATAAAATGTTTCATGAGAAGCTAAAATACTATACAGGGTGTTTCATTGCAAATTTTAAAATCGACATTACTTTCGGTAAAACAGGAAGTTGAAAATTGTAAAAAAATTTGGAAACAAATAGGCAATTTACTGCAGTATCCACCTTCCAAATTTCATTTTGATATCTCTAATAATTCCAGAGATATTTACTTGGTTCCACACATTTGCCCATCACTGTATAACACTTGACTAGGTACTTGAGATAATCAGACATATTTTTGTACAATATTAACTTGTGATAATAGTCATTTATTTCCACATTTTTCTATTAACAATTTAATAACTACATTGTATTAACATCATAAAAACCAGACTCGGTGACACCAAAATTTCAATCGAAAAATACCAGTGGCATGAGTCAGAACAGAACAAATATCTTCCTTCTTTCAATTATACAGTTTTTTTTTTCAATAAGTTATTCACACATATTTTTATTGCATCAATGGAATTCGGTTTCCGTGAAATATCTAGGATAAATAATGAGCACGTGATCGTAAAATTAAGAGAGCCTTTCAATTGGTTAGTCATGTGTTATTTGTAAATGTAGTTATCTGCTCAATGGACTTTTGATTTATGGCATTCGCACCCAGTTTTGAATTATTGTCATCTATGAAAGGATGATGGATGCTTCACTTCGTATGATTGAGAATCCGTTTAGTAAATATTCTCTCTGGTAAACAATTTGGTTGGATGAAAATAATTTAGAAAATTCTCTAATTAAAACTAAAAACTGAGCTCACATAATAAAAAAATCGTAGTTAATATAGGGTTGAAATAATAGCATAATACATATAAGAATATTTATAGTTAGGTAGAATTCTTGCTAGTTGTCATAAATAGATTTTTTTTAGTATTTTGGATACAGATCTTTTAAACCTAATAATAAAAGTAGAATGGAAAAAGATTCTTGAATGAAACTTGTAAAACAAATCTTTAGAGAAGAACAACACAATGACACATATTACACAGACAGTATAACTGGACCTCAATTTACCAGTCAATAGATAAGAAGTACTATATGTGAAATAAATAAAACATTAAAAAACATATATACGAGGGTGAATCAAATATGAACCGGACTTTTCTGTTTCTCGCCCTGTAGGTAATTCGAGTGGTGTGACTTCTCGATATATGTTAGGTAGGGATGTTAAGAAGAGGGGAGTTCGTCGGTTTGGCGAGACGTAGTCGATGCGCTGTTAGTAGCATCATGTCAGAGCAAGAGGTGCATACGTATGTTGCGCAACGTGTTGTTATCAAATTGGCGCGGGAGGACATTAGACCGTCTGCAATTTTGCGTCGACTATCTGCACAGTTCGGCAATGAAACACTTTCAAGGACCCAAGTGTATGACTGTCACAAAAAGTTTTCAGATGGCCGAGAGACAGTGGAAAATGAGCCTCATGCACGCCGTCCCCACGACAAGCATCAATGAGGCGAATATCTACGCAATTCGTGAGCTGATTGAAGGCGTAAAGCTGATCGATTTTCTGCACGAACGCCTTACAATTAATGCTGAGTATTACTGCGAACTACTCCAACAAGTGAAACTTGCCTATCGGCAAAAGAGGCCGGATATGTCTATCCGAAGTGTGCTTCTGTTGCATGACAACGCTCGGCCACATACAGCTGCATTGACTCAAGGAAAATTGAACAAAATGCATTGGGAAACCTTACAGTCCTGATTTGTCGCCAAGTGACTACCACATGTTTGGGCCATTTAAAGAAGAACTAGGAGGCCACCACTTTGAGGACAACGAAGGTGTAGAAACGTTTGTGCGCAATTGGTTATCGACACGACCAGTTTCATTCTTTGAGAAAGGTATTAAAAAATCGACTTCAAAAATATACTAGATTGATAGGTACTTAATTTGTACAGAATGAGCACCTTTTAATGTTTACATTTTTTACTTCCCGGGTAGGTACCTTACAACATTGAATGTGTTATTTATTTTCTAGAGTAGTATTTTGTTATAAATATTTTTAGCTTTTTAGTTATAGGTGGAAGTCGGTTTAAAAAAAAATGTTTTATTTTCAACTTTTTATTTTTTTTGAACTCGTGTAGTTTTGATTCTTTATTTTTTATTTTTTATGTATAACCTTAATAGACAGGACCAGGTAACATCGAAAGCCTCAAAATTACACAATAATACGTTCTCATTTAAATTGACAGGTAAATCTTTACGAACAAAATGTACTAGTACGCGTTGACTTAATAAGCCGAAAATATATTTATGCCTTATGGACTACGCCATGTAACCTTTTTTCAACTTTTTTGACAACTCTATATAACTATAGATAATTCCACTCCACCCTACGTACCAACCATCCTGTACATACGACTGTCCACGAACAAGCATACATTTGTTAGCTGCCTTCTGTAAACTATAGGACGGAGTAGAATCCATCCCATATTTACGGAGTCAGATCCGTCCTATATTTCAACCATAGTATATAACTCCTTCAACCATCCTGTATATGATTTGTTTACGTCCATATCATATAACAGTTTTTTAATCACTCTATGTAATTTTAATTTCACATTTTTTCCAACATTTTTATACCACCAATCGTCCTCTCCACCCTATAAGTCATTCATTCTGTATATACAGCTAAAGGGCCTAACCCATATTTTAATCATAATATAAATGCAACAACTTTTATGTTTTTTTGGGGAATAACACCACAATAGAAATTAAACGACGTATATTGAAGGAATACCAAACGTTTCAAAGTCTATTCTGACTTCGTTGTCAATGGCTTTATATTTATTGATGTGATTGCAAAATGAAAATTTGATTTATGACATTTAAAATTGACATTAGAAAATTTGTTGTTTTTAGATATACAGGTAGCACAAAAAATTCTAATGATCATGAATTATAGTTAACCAGCTTTCAAATTAGAAGAATTTGAAAGAGTTGTGTTTAGAATTTATAAGTGGCGTTCCTAGGTACGACTTTGTTATAAGATAGCGCATTCGCCAAAAATGCGATCAAAGCATTCTATTGTTTCATTGATCCCATTAACGTCATAAGGGAAAACCTAGGAAAAACCTTATGAACTATCCCGATATTGGGTTGTTCAAAAGGAGGTTACCATTAATAATTTCTTCCTTAATTGTCGGTAACCAGATACGAATAAATTCTACAGAAGTAGAAGCGATACAATCGTCTTCATTCAAAAGAATTAAGGCAAGAATTAAGAAAAATAAAAGAGTTTTAATTTTTCGTTTTGTGTTATGTTGTTCTTTGTGAAGTATAGTTGAATTGTAAAATTGTATTTTATGGCCTAGGTCCCAAGCATGTTCACAAATTTTTGATTTTTCAAATTGTCGTTTCGTTATGTAATTCTTGGGTTCATTTATTCGTACGTTTAATGGTCTCGATGTTTCTCCAATATAAAATTTATTGCATTCGCAAGGAATCTTATATATGCAGTTTTTTGAGTTCTGGGTTTTGTTTGTTGGTTTTGTTTTCGATATTAAAGATTTAAATGTATTTCTTGTTTGGAATGTTGTTTTAACATTAAATCTGTTGCCCACTCTTTTCAATCTTTCTGACAGACAAAACCAGCATACAAACAAAAAAAAACCTTGCGGCGACTCTATTCATTTAATCTTTTTCTCACAAACACACTTGAAACTTCAAATTACAATTTGTGCGTCAATGTGATAAGTTTAATAAATAAAAAAGTGCTGTGTACATAACAAAAATATGAGATCTAGGATGCTATGATAGTGTACAATTAACAGTAATCAATGATTCATCACTGTATTTATCAAATAACAGAAATATTCAATAAAATGAATCAATTGATTATTATCGCCATACAAGGGCCTGGGTACGCCCTTTTAGATCAAAGGAGCAAATTAGAATTAGGTACAGGGGGGGGCTGTCACCAAATTTATGGGAAGGTTTAATGAGCTGCCAAATGTTGTTCTAAACTAACCGGATGGTCTTAGAGACCTATATGCTCGCATAGACACGAAACTCATTTGCAGATCTCATATACGGGAAATATTTACGATGACTTAAATAATTAATTTTGTATATATAGCTAATCTTTTTAAACAAATTTTCGATGTGATACGTTATCATTAGATATACATCTAAAAAAAAATACATACTCATGTCCAAATTCCAATAGTAATTAGTCAAAATTAACAAAATAGCATATTTCATATTTCTTACAAATGCTGATAGGTGGAAACTTAAGAAAAACATGAGGCAATCATAAATACTAAACACTGTCTTGACTCCTATTAAAGTAATAAATAATTTCTTGTTAATAGTGACTGTTATCATTATCATAACTGACTTAAATTCCTTAAAATTTTTGTATTGTAGTATATAGCGACTCAAATCAAATTACAGCGGAATTTTCTCCCAAAAACAAAGTTTTCTTTGACTATATTTTTATTTCATATCTCTATTTGAAAAATATTTCGTCACGTTAAGGTAAACGAAATATTTGCAACAAAAAAGATCATTTAATTTAGGTATGTATATATATCCTACGGGTAAAACAAATCTGAAGAGGTTGGAATTATCAGTCAAACGTTCTATAATTAGAAATGAATATGTTAATTTTATTTATAGAAATGATATGCCAATTTTTTTCCTTTCTTTCACTGCAACAATCTATGCAACAATTTTATATAAAAATGAATTATAGAGGATCGTGATTCTTGTGATGATTGGCATTAACGTACAACAGTAATATGAGTAACTTTTTTTTATTAGAACCTTCCGTGTAATTTATAATAATATAGCAGACCTAATCAATAAGAAAAATACAATTGTTATTTGCTTGTTTGTGTTTTTTATTAAATATTCTATTTCGATTTGATTTCACTGGGAGTAAAAATAAATATTTGGTGTCAGAGTACAAATTTTTTTTGTACATGTGCATTTTTTTCTGTTCTGATATCCTTTGATGAACCAACTGTTGTTGAGGCATCGACAACATTAATTTAGTTAATATATAATGAGTCAAACTGAAATTAACAATAGTGGAATTTAAACTCATATGTAAAATTTGTATTAATTTTTAGGAATATCTCATGCAAACTCAAAGCTCTGATGCCAGTACAGAATATATTGTAGTCCAATCAAGCCCTTAAGCTAGATTTAAAAAAAAAGAATCTTTTGTAGAGCTTTCAGCTCCAAGGAAGAAAATAAAAAAGCCAAACCAATGAAACCAACAACATGATGCGTGAGAAGAAATTAAAGGTTTAACACTACGTTCGTTAATAGAATATTTAAAAATATATAAAAAAAAATATGATTGATTAAAATAGTAGTGTTTTTTTTTCAGCTCTATGCCCTCATATATTGTAGACTGGCATACGAATCCTAAGCTGCCACAAATCATAACATAATGACCAACGTTTATAGATATGCACTCTAAATCTCTAATTTTTGGTTATATTGAGTTCATAAAATATTCCAGATTTTTAGGTAACCATAATTTTTTTTTAATAAACAGGTACCACCTCCATACATTCTTGCTGTACAGTATCTTGAACCAATAGTTATTTTCTTCTATATTCCCTTTATATAAGTAAAACCAAACAATGTTGCAGGATCCCTGAACTAGCAATACAGATGGATCTAGCATACATACTCTTTGGACTGTTGGATCTAGAGTCGATTTTAATTTACCAAACCCTAAAATATATTCTAGACGAATTAAAAAGCCATGTATCTATCCTGAGTCGTGAGATTCTAATATATCTCAAGGACCCGAAGTATGGACAAGATTTTAGAAGATAAGATGAGATAAAGCTATAAATTTAATTCTTGAGAAAATAAAAAGTATACGGCATCGTTTGATTGAAATGGAACCGTCACCAGCGAATGAATGGAAAGCTGAAGAAAGTAATAGTTTTCCTCATTTCCAGAAAGACTGGAAATCCAACTAAAGAGTGAGAAAGATAAGTTTATGAAATGTAAAAAACTAAGACTATGACAAGATATTGTTTATCATAACTAATATCATTAGCAAATAATCATTCTTTTAAAAATTGTTAAAGTGCTGGATTCAGCTGGAATATTGTTGATCAAGCAAGAGGCAATTGCCAAAAGCCATTGCGAAACTTCCAAACAAGTTTACTTCTGGAAAAGATATGATTCCCAGTTTCATCTTGAAGGATTGCAGTCGTCTATGTTTCTTTCCTTTGTTAAAAATTTACAACCTAATACTTCAGAGTTTCCTGAAGTGAGGAAAATTGCCAAAGTATGTCCCGTTCTTAAAGTAGGAGATAGAGCCAATATCGAGAATTACAGACCAATTACAATATTAAATAATTTTGCCAAAGTTTTGGAAATGTCCTTATATAACTTGATTTATCCACAAATCAAATATTTAATATCACCAAATATTGATAACAGACGCCAAGTTGACGTAATCTACACTGATTTTTCTAAGGCCTTCGACAGAATTGATCATTCACTGCTTATTAATAAATTACAATATTTAGGCTATTTTGGCTTTAGTGGTTCTCTACTCAAGTTACTTAGATCTTATATTTCGAACAGACGTGATTATGTATCCTATAATGGTTATTGTTCTAGAACATATTTCTCTACATCGGGTGTCCCACAGGGCTCTAATTTTGGACCCTTATTATTTTTAAAGATTATTAATGACCTTTCTACATCATTGGAGTGTAGAAACTTAATGTTTGCTGATGACCTTCAAATTTTTTTGAACATTGAATCTCTCATGGATTGCCTGTCGCTTTAAGATGAATTAAATATAGTTTCAAAATGGTGTATTGAAAATTGTCTACCTCTTAATCTTAGTAAGTGTAAGGTATGTACTTTTAGCCAAAAAACCTACCCTATTTTATTTCATTACCAAATGGATAATGTGGAGTTAACTAGATGTAGTGAAATCAGGGATTTGGGGATAGTGTTTGTTAAATCTCAAGCTACTAAATCTCTTGGTTTCATCATTCGAAATTGTAAATCTTTTACTAATGAAGATGCATTAAAATGTCTCTACACTGCTTTGGTTCGTTCCAAATTGGAATATGCTTCGATAGTATGGAAGCCTTATTATATGAGTCATATTAAATCTCTAGAAAATGTTCAAAGAAAGTTTGCTAAGTTTCTAATCCACAGATCAACGGGGATTTACCCAGGGAGGGAATTGGAACAATCTGTCCTCCTGGAACAGGTCTCTATGGATTATTTGCAAATTCTTAGAATAAATAGTGGCATAACCTTTCTATTTAAGTTACTTCATATATGCTCCTAATCTCCTCCACCAAATCAGTTTCTATATTCCCAGTTTAAACTCACAATACATCCCCACGTTCTACTTATACGGTTGAAGAACCAAAATCCTTACTAACTCGCCGCTACACTTTATGTACTTAAATTATAACAATATTGCGAATGATTGCGACATCCATCATAATTCATTATCCTATATTTTAGATAAATTCAATCAAAACTTTTATTTAAATAAGTTGTTAGGTTAAAATTGCTTATGAGTTACACATTTATATATACTTACATTCGTATAGCTCTTTTTAACTGTATAAACTCATTCATTATATTCTTCTTGTAATTAGCTGAAAAATACATTGATAATAGTTTGTATGAAAATTGTCCTGTAATAGCATATTCTGTTGGACAATAAATAAATAAACAAATAAAGGAGTCCAGCTGGATTTAAAACACTGCTAGATTGAAATCCCTAACCCAGGCATATAAATTCATTTATCCACACAACTAATAAAAAGTGAAGTTAATTTCTCGAAATTTTGTAAAAGTAAAAGAACTGAGAGAACCCTAAATCGTTTAATGTTCATCAATAGATCGATTCTGTTTGGATAGTGATAGAGATAGATACAAATTTCCTGCCACACTCAAAATTTAATGCTGTATTTTGTTTTTACAGCAGTAACCTGGATATTTGTTACTTGAAATGAGCTCAGAAATATGTTTGTACGGTGCGTCATGTAACACTCTGTATATCGGTAGCGTATTTTGTAAATTTTAGAGGGTTCTTAATTATCCAATGTTTTAGTAGGTAATAAAATTTCTGAAAGTTGAGAACTGCTAGAATTGGTTCGAGGTTGAACAGTATCAATCAAAAATTCCCTCCAAATTTTATTGGTGTAAGTATAACTGTTCAAAAGAAAATAGAAGGGAGGAGACTTCATTGCATCTAAGTATACGTTCGAGCTATAATTCCTTCTTCTACCAGCTTATGATTAGTTTGTTGATTTTCCAATTTTTAGTTTCTAGAAATAATGAGATTTCTAGTAGTAAGACAACTGTCAGTGTATTGAACCTAATAGATGTCGGTGACATCTACCGTCTACTGAGTAATTTAAGTATATGAAGGCATACTATGCTATAACATATGCCATACTCTTGACAGATGGTTCGAGTGTTTTATATAAAAACACATAAGTAAATATATATACAGATATATATCCACATATTTAGAACTATATCATTCAACGTATGACAGTCGTTTCGAACCAGGAGTTCTCGTCAGATAGGCTTCCTTGAATGACAAGTTCTAAAGTGAAATACTTGGATGTAATACACAACAGTAGGACAATAGTCAGTGTATTGAACCTAATAGCATAGTATGCCTTCATATACTTAAATTACTAGACGGTAGATGTCACCGACATCTATTTGTATAAGCCTGAGCTATAATTCCTTCTTCTACCAGCTTATAATTAGTTTGTTGATTTTCCAATTTTTAGTTTCTAGAAATAATAAAATTTCTAGTAGTAAGACAACAGTCAGTGTATTGAACGTAATAGATGTCGGTGACATCTACCGTCTAGTAATTTAAGTAATGAAGGCATACTATGCTATTAGGTTCAATACACTGACTATTGTCATACTGTTGTGTATTACATCCAAGTATTTCACTCTAGAACTTGTCATTTAAGGAAGCGTATCTGACGAGAACACCTGGTTCGAAACGGCTGTCATACGTTGAATGATATAGTTCTAAATATGTGGATATACAGGGTGAGTTTTTTTGATGATCAGTATGAGGACCTCGGAAACTAGCGGAGATAGAGCAATTGTTAAATTGGGAAAGATTTGCAGTTTTATTGGCCCAATTTAATGACAATTTTGTAGTTTAGTAAAAATCATTGCTTACTAGATATTTTGAAAACGAAATTATGTCGATTTAATCAAATCCCTCTAGCTCCTTTGTTTTTGATTTTATAAAAAAAGTGTGAATATCAAAATTGAAGGCAATTGTATCCCGAATATGATTGTCATGTCCTCGTTAGCGTGACAGCTCTCGTTTTCGAGATATGACACAAACTTATCTTTTTTTTGAATGGAAACCATAGTTGGCTATGACATTAAAAAATCGGACATTTTTAGAGCTTTTCAACGATATAATACTCGATATAGTTATTCATAAAAATAACGGAGTTATGGATGCTTTTCTCTCTTATTTTCACTTTTAACGTAGTTAGCCATGAAATAGATTAATTTATTAATAACAATTCCAAACAATATTGAACGATTGTTTTATTAGGTATATCAGATATAACGAAAAAACTGAATAAATAGGTCCTTACTAAAAACTTAAGAAATTATAGTACATAATAATGATTACAATTTATGTTCGAAAAGTCCAGCATTGTTATTTAGAGAAAAAATTGCATCATTTTATGATTGACAATATCGCTTTCGTCACAGACCGCCTATCAATTTCTTCAATTGCTTGTAATACCGCCTCCCTTAGGTCACCAACTGTTCATACTTTTTTTTTTGTATACTTTGTTTTTTAGCGCACCCCATAAATAGAAGTCTATAACTGCCAAATTTGGATAGATATTATCTAAGTGTTCTCTTACTAATAACGAGTTATGAGTAGGTGCTCCATCATGTTGGAACCACTCAATTTCTAAACGAATTCTCAAATTCAAATTATGCAACATGCCTTGAAAAGTGTATTGCAAGAAATGCAAGTAGCGCTCCCTAGTAAGTGATTCGTCATAGATAAAAGGCCTCAGAAAAGTAGACCCTGGGGTCGTCTTTGTTCTATATGGAAAGGGTTTTCTTTAGCCTAGATATGCTCATTGTGTCTATTGAACATACCGCAGTTAGTAAATCTAGTTTCATCTGACCATAACATCTTTAATGGAAACTGTGGATTGTCAAGGCATATGTCTCTAAACCAAGTTTGTAAGGGTGGATCTTGTGCGCTTTCAGTACCTTAACTACAGTTCGTTGAGATGTGCCAGCTTCTGCCGCAATCTCAAGAGTTGATGTAGAAGGATCTTGATTTACCATCGCCAAACATTTATTTGTGCTGCTTCGTTAATTTGATTACGTTCCTTTGGTGGTTTAATAAAAGATCTATATCTGCGTAAACTATCGTAAAGCCTCTTAAATATACATAGAGCAGGTTGACGACGTTTAAAATATCTTTGAAAGTATTCCTCAGCTGCACGAACTGAATTTTTATGACATATCATATAACATTCCACCATATTCAGTTTTTCTTCGTTAGAATATTCCATTTTATCACGAAAACTTGTCAATATCGACTGTCAGTTCAGCACTACTAATGAAATTACTCTCATATGCGGAAACGTCAAAGAGAAAACAATCTTTTTCTTGGCTACCTACATTAAAAGTGAAAATAAGAGAGAAAAGCATCCATATCTCCGTTATTTTTATGAATAACTATATCGAGTATTATATATATATGAAAAGCTCTAAAAATGTCATAGTCAACTATGGTTTTCATTCAAAAAAATTTGTAATTTTGTGCAAAAATAGTAGTGACAAATGCATTTAAAGTTATTTCAAAGCCACTAAAATGACGGATTTTCCGAGGATTAAAACAAAAAAGAGATTTTTAAATTCATCTACCCGATAAACACAAAATTATTGATCCGTCCTTGTAGGACTAGACCCCTAATGGTCTGCCTCTTAAGAGCAAGAAAACCTTGACAATCGGTAGTTAAGATGTTGGTCAGTTGTCCTCTAACACGATTTTCGTATTATCTAAACCCGAAAAAATAGCATTCCATCGACCGGTGTACTATCTCGGGTCCCATCTCGAAAATATTCCTCGTTTAGAAGCAGAAGACGAAGTTTATAATACTTCAACTGATAAACACGTCGAAACATTTGAAGTCGAAGCCGACTAAGACAAATTAGTGAGGACATCGTTAGGATTCTTAATAATTCAACTAAGAAATTTTATCACACTCGGTATATCGGAACGAGAAAACAATCTTTTTCGTTGTCAAAAGTGGTCTAATTGGTCCGAGGGTGATTTTTTATCTCTCCAAGTACCTCACACCGAGGCAAATGCTTGCGGGGTGGTTTAAAATGTTCATATATCATTAGGGTTTTTAAGGGTTAATTGTTTTCGTGAATAACGCGCCTATTTGTTCGTTTGACTGTTTGATTAGTCACATGTGACTGCTAAGTAATAGTAAAGTATTCATTATATACTTTTGCATAATAGTATATGAAATGGCAAAGTTAAGATGGCTGTGTGTGTATTTTTATTATTTGTTGGATATAACACCACAATTGCTCAAAAATTCTGTACATTTCAAGTACTCCAAACGTTTGAAAGTCAATAAAATAAACAATTAAGACAACTCAATAAAGAAATTAAAAAATAAAAAGTATGCAATCTATTTAGCATTCATAATTTGACAGACTCTTTCAGCTTTCGTTTTGATTTTGTGGTCTTCTTTGTGTTAAACATTATAATTTTTAAATTGTTTGTTATAACCAAAATTCCAGACATATTCACAAATTTTTTATCTTTAGAATTGTCGTTTCTGTATTTAATTTTTGTGTTCATTAATTCGAATCTTTATTGGACTAGAGGTTGGTCCAATATAAAATTTATTACAGTGGCAATTAATTTTATAAAAGCATTTTTTCGTTTTTGGGTTAGTTTAGGTTAGGTTAGTTTTTAACAAAATTGATTTTAGGGTGTTACTTGTTTTAGTATTAACTAGCCGTTACCCGCGGTTTCACCCGCGTACGGAATGTTCAGGCCTTCGCAAAAAGAAATAACTTATGAAACGTATGGGTTATCCTATATAAAAAAAATTCTAACTTGTTTGAACAACCCTACTTAACCATAAATCCACCAATCCCGAATATATTTTACCTAAACTGCAAGTACTTATGGGCCACCCAATATAACAATTTTATTCGACATTTTTTTAATCACCCTGAATAACTGTAACTCTACTTTACCCTATATTGCAACAATCCTGTATGCTGCTGTTTATTTGTAACCCAATATAACTTTTTGAACACCTGACTATAACTCTTCTCTACCCTTATGGCTTATGGTCTACGCTGTATACAATTATTTCTGATATTTTTGAACGACCGTATAACGTAAAATTTCTCTTTACTCTATAATTTAATCAGCTTTATCTAACATTAAACACACTCTAAAACTATAATCTTCCTTCACCCCATATTTCAAATATTCCATATAGTAACGGTTGCATTGACCGTTTATGGTCTACCTTATACACCATTTTTTAATTTTTTTTTATACATCCTAATGGAAATGATGTGGAACCCCTCGTGAGTCACAAATATAAAAACACAGTTTTGCACCCTAACACCAAACTTTTATTTAAACCGTCACCCAAACTGCAACTGCTTATTGGCCACCCTATATAACAAATTTATTATTGGGTGGGTTTAATATTTTGGCAAAATTAGGGATAAATCTGTGGTTATAACCTGCTAAGCCTCGAAGTGATTTGATTTCCTATTGTCTAAGTACTTCTTGGGACAGAACACCACAGTTAAGAAAATTGCTGTATATTCTAAACGTTTCGGGGTCTAGGTCAGACCCCGTTGTCAATGGTTAATAAACTATGGATACAAAAGGCACAATTCTAAAGATCATATAATCATAAAGCTCCTTTCAAATTGGAAAAATTTGAAAGGGATATCTTCAGAATTGTATGTGGTGCTCCTAGGTGCGACTTTGTTATAAGATAGTGCATTCGCCAAAAATGCGACCAAAGAATTTTGTTGATTCAGTGATCCCATTAAAATCATAAGGGAAAACCTGGGAAAAACCTTATGAACTATCCCGATATTGGGTTGTTCACAAGGACATGACCATTAGCAATTTCTTTCTTAATCATCGGCAACCAGGAACGACTGCATTCTACGGAGGTAGTAGCGATACAATCGTTTTCATTTAACAAAATTAAAGTAGTAATGTTCTTTTGGTGTTGTGTTCTCCTATGTGTAATATAACTGAATTTTGAAACTGTATTTTATGACCAAGGTCCCAAGCATGTTCACAAATTTTGGATTTTTGAAATTGTCGTTTTTTTATGCAATTTTTGTGTTCGTTTATTCGAACATTCAGAGGTCTATAGGTTTCTCCAATATAGAATTTATTACAGTCACCAGGGATTTTATAAATGCAATTTTTTGTATTTTGAGATGTGTTGATATTATATCTGTTTCCCACTCTTTTTAGTCTTTCTGATAGACCCTGTTTGTATGGTGTAGTTTTGTATTAATGTGATTAACTTGGGAGTCAGTGTTGCTTAGTGAAGTTTGATGTTGGTTGTTAGGGATTGTTTGGTATTCGATTTTGTTTAACTCGTTATTAATGAATTTATTTGGGTAATTATTGGCAGAAAGTACATTCAATGATGAAAATCATTGAATTTATTGATGTTAGAACAGTTGTATAGAGATTTGATGATACCTCTTTTTACTGAATCTTTTTACTGAATTTGGATGATTAGAGTTAAAGTTGAGATACTTGTTAGTATGAGTCGATTTTCTGTAAACTTCTGTTTCAAATGCCGATTGTGTTTTGGTTATTAAAATGTCTAAGAATTTTAATTTGTTATTCTGTTCAAGCTCTAGTGTAAACTGAATAGTTTGTTCTGTGTTGTATATGTCGTTAATTAATGCATGTAAATCCTTAAGACTATATTCCCAAATAACGAATATGTCATCAACATAACGCCCCCAAACCAAAGGTTTAATCTGTTTTGAGAAAATTGTTTGTTCTTCAAATTTTTCCATAAAAATTTTGCTTAAAGCAGGACATAGACAGAAACCCATTGCCATGCCAAGTTAAAAATATGTTGTCTTTGTACAAAATGTTAGATTCATTATTGTATTAGTGGACAATTGAGTGCGTTGATTTAGTAAAGAATCTTGTTCTAATCGTTCTTTTACTGTGGGAAGTGTTTTGGTAACAGGAACGTTATTGTATAGATTTTATCTATAGTTTATTAACCATTGACAACAGGGTCTGACCTAGACCCCGAAACGGTTGGAACATAGAGTAATTTCCTTAACTGTGGTGTTATTTCCCAGGAAGTATTTAGACATTGAAAAATATGCCACAAATATCATTCAGAAAACAACAAATTCGATATTTTGGGTTAGGCTAAACTCAATTATAGGTAATTACATGACCAAGACAAGCTACTTCTCATCTTATTTTGATAGAGATTTCCGTTTGATTACTTTCCGTTACAAATTTGCAGTAATTAAAACAATTGCGATATTTTTAAGCAGAGGCAACCTATAATTAAAGTCGTAAATGTTCCGAGCGATATTCCCATGTCGAAAAATTTATTATCTTGAACCGCTAAAGTGTGTTTTACCTTCGTTGATTGGTTCTTCAAATCATTTGTTGAGGCACCACCTCCACCAGCGGCTTAGCACCGCATCACGTTTCATGATGCGGCTAAAACAAACGAATTGTCGAACTTATTTAAACTGTCAGCTCCGGTACTCTACTAGACCAATTAGTAGGTTGGAGGTTCGAAAAGGCAGCGAAAAAGGCAAAAGTAATGACACGGGCGACTTTGCCGCACCGGATGCTCTCAGTGATGTGATGATCAAACACATCTCACCCCATACTACACTAAGAAAAAAATTCAAAACGTTTTTGGGATACATTCATTGTTAAATAACAATTATGTAATTTTTTAATGGCTAGTTGATGATAACTTTTAACGAAGCCAAGTCCCAATTTCTTTACCAGAATAGACGCTAAAAAGGTAGGAGCATAAACAGGAATGTGAATCCAAGAGAACCAAAGTTACTCTGCTGGCATTCGGGATAGTTCATGGTGAACAGTTAGAGCTAGAGTTATCATCTCCAAACCCTAATTAATGAAAGGATGAACGGTAAGTCATATTGAAAACATCCCGTTTGGGGCTGTTTCGCATATTGTTTTTGAATATTTGTAGTTCAACATATCAAAAGCTGTCAATCTTTGATTATTCTCCATTCGTGTTTTGATTAATTTTTCGTGCTTTGATTTTTTTTTTTTTGGTTGACACGAGATGTAATGTTCCACTTCTAGGACTTTCGGGGAAACTAGCACACTGAGATACCGAGTCTGGAGTCGTTCTATGTCATTGTCGTTATTATGTAATTCCTACGCGGAAGCCTTATTCAAATCCTCTGACAAATCCTCTACCTACACATATGGGAAACTTAATAACTATCATATGCCAGAAACTATTTAAAACTCAGGTGGCCAATCTTGTAGAGTCTCACAAGGATCCACATTGGGACCTTTGTTATTTGTATTATATATAAACGATACGCCAAATCAGTCAGAGAAAGGAAGAATGAAGGCATATGAACACGACATAGTGATTCCATATGAAGCTGACAATTGGAAAGAAGCAAGAAGCTGGTTTTAAAAGGTGCGGCCCAAAATCGCGGAGTTAGTGCAGCGAAGAGCTTATGTAGAATTGTTATTGTGATATTAGAATCAGCTGTTGCATATATTTGATGTAAATAAAAGTTCTAGAAAGTGGTTGTGAACATTAGTTTTTAAATTTTAATTGAACCCACGAAATTTATAACAATTTGGTGTCAGAAGTGGGATCGGGAAAACGACAACAACACCATTGCACCCACAGTCAGGCGGAATGATGAAGAGATTCAACAGGACCTTGGAACAGCACTTATCCAAGATCGTCAGCAATAACCAGCGTGATTGGGATGAGCATATTCTCCTATTCCTGTTGGCATATCGCTCAGCCGTACATAATAGTACGGGCCTGAGTCCAGCCAGGGTCCTATTTGGAAAAGAGCTGCGATTACCCTGCAATTTGGCTTTTGGCTCCTCCGAAGAACCTTCTTAAGACATCGACGATTATGCCGACCAGCTCCGACATAACATGCTGGCAATACACGAATTAGCTCGAACGCAGATGTTGGCCACCAGTGACCGGATGAAGACGCGATATGACCTCAAGGCCAATTTAGTCGGGTTCCAAGAGAGGGACAAAGTCTGGCTGTATAACTGCCAAGGGTAAATCCCCAAAGCTTACACCCGCCTGCGATGGTCCATACGAGGTGGTTAAGAGACTTAATGACGTCGTCTACCGGATCCGCCGAAACCCCAGGACTATGTTGAAGGTGGTCCATTTCGATCGACTCGCTCCCTACCATGGAGAGGATGTTTATGACCGGGACGATCAGAATTAAAGGGGAAGGAGGGCGTTGTAACGAAATTTCCCTAAGCCAGCCCTGGTTTCACTCCAGTACGACATCAAACGCTTTTAGGACAAAAAATTGATCTCGAAATGGTTTGGCAGCTATAGAATTGATAATGGAGAGAGAGAGAGAGAGAGAGAGAGAGAGAGAGAGAGAGAGAGAGAGAGAGAGAGAGAGAGAGAGAGAGCTGTTGTATATATTTGATATAAATAAAAGTTCTAGAAAGTGGTAGTGAACATTAGTTTTTAAATTTTAATAGAACCCACGAAATTTATAACAATATTGAGAAATTATTTTCCACAGCTCTTGACCAAGGCCTTCGTCACATCAATTTAAGATGTTATCCAAAGTTGATCATTAAACACTCTTTGCCAATACATCATCTTTTTCTCTCAGTGTGAATGACAAACTTGTGCCTCCCAAGGCGAAAAAACCAGCAACAGAAGAAACAAGAACAGAAGAAAGAATGAAAATTTCGGCGCTTCGAGCATTTTTACCACCCGCAAATTCACGATGAGATTTTTGTTTTGTCTTCTCTAATCAGGGGGTTTGGAAGCTTCTTCGATCCAAAGATGCCGCATTCGGTTTGTCGATGAGCTGCTCAGCCGCGCTCTTTGGTCGTGCAGTTTCCCAGAAAATTACTCGAGAAGATAATGAAACGTTTTTAAGCAGATGCGATAACGAGATGAATCAGCCATCTCGAGTCGGTTGAGTTGTTGAAGTGAGTATTTCGATTGAATTTGTGGGAATTCGTTCGCAATGAGTCAATCTTTGTGAAAAAGTATAGCCGAGATAAAGAGAGGAGTGTTATAAATTTGTGGACTCACTTTAAAGTACGTGACACTACCTTAAATAGCAGCTATTTTATGACAGTCAGTAGTGAAAAACAACTAAAACTAAGTTTTTAGCAATTTAAAATTCAATTGAAGCGAGTATACTAAATAATATTTTTCAAAGTTATAATCAAGGACTACGCACCTTTCTTATGGAAAAATGGACTTCCGTCATATTATTTGAAATTTTGGTATATGTAGAAGTTGATGTTCAGACAAAAAGAGTCCATGGGCTCAAACCGATTCTATGGCTAGTTTTCGAGATACATGATGTTAAAAATTGGGACATAAATATTTCACAAAACAATTGCCAAAACTTTCGCTGGATTACAGGATATTTCAAAAATACGTAACATGTGCTTTTGGAAAAAAATATTTTTTTTTATTACAACGTTGAAAACATAAGAAAATGTTTTTGCACCATTAATATCTCATTAATGTAATAACTTCTTGGATATGCTTTATATAATATACAGTGTGAGCCATAACTATAGTTAGAGAAGGCAAATATTGTCTTTTCCTATTAATGAGTCACCCTGTACGAACCATTCGTACTGCAATTTTAATAAGACAATAAACAGACATAAGATCCGTTTCTTGATACTCAACAGGATGTTAAACTCATTGCAAAAATTATACCTAATGAAAAAAGGTAGTTTTTTATACTACTCTGTAGTTTTAAATTCTCTCCGTCACCTTTGCATGTTATAACATTGTTACGTTAACAATTGTTCAGTCTATAACTGAGCAGAATATTGTTAAAATTATATGAATAGTTTTCGAGATATAGGGTGTTAAACATCGGAAATGTCTCCTTTTTTTATCAGATTTCTCATAACAGATGTGTATTATTTCCGTATATTGCAGGAAAGATAATTTTCGCATTAAATTATTTAACAAAAGTATTGAATAAAACAATTATTACCATTTATTATATTTGATTACAGTGTGTTTCCAATATATGTAACATGTTTTTTCAGAAAACTCATTTTTTTATTACATCGATGAATACATAAATTGTGTTCATATAGTACAGTTCATATAGTATACAGTGTAAGTCGTAAATATAGCTATAGGGGCATATACCATTTTTTTACCATTAATGAATAACCCTGTATAAACTACAATGCTCTAATTTGTACAATTTTTGCAAAGCTTTAGAATTTAGTGTGATGAGTCGTAATTTAATATAAAAATTCCAGGGCGCATGGTTTATACAGGGTTACTTAAAAATGGAAAAAATAATAGATGCCCACTTTAGCAATATTTACAACTCATACTGTATAATGTATGAACATATCTAAAAATTAATTTCTTTAACATATATCAACTGAGCAATTAGATCTTCTTATGTATTCAACGTTATAATAAAAAAATGAGTTTTCTAAAAGAAAAATGTTACGTATTTGGGAAAATAATTAATAGTATTTTTTTTTGTGCAATATTTATGTCAAACAATGTGCAAACCACGTTTTCTGCAATAAAAATAAAACACATCTATTTTGAGAAATCTGATATGATAAAGATTTAAGTTTAACACTCTATATCTCGAAAACTAGTCATACAATTTTAATAATATTCTGCTCAGTAAAACACTGAACATTTGTTAACGTAAAAATGTAATAAAATATAAAGTTGACGGAGAAAATTTAAAACTACGGCTGAGTATAAAGAGACAGATATTATATCTGTTTAATGTCTTTTTAAAATTGCAGCACGAATGGTGTTCGTACAGATTGAATCATTAATAGGAAAAATAATATATGCCTTCTTTAGCTATATTTGTGGCTCACACTGTATATTATGTAGCACATCCAAGAAATAATTACTTTAACGAGATATTAATTGTGCAATAACATCTTTTTATGTTTTCAACGTTGTAATAAAAAAAGATTTTTTCCAAAATCACATATTACTTATTTTTTAAATGCCCTGTATTCCACCAAAATTTATGGCAATCTTTTTGTGAAATATTTATGTCCAATAATGTACAAATCACAATTTCTCCAATAACCAGAAATAAGGCACGTCCATCATTGGAAATCTGATATCAAAAATGCGGCATTTTTGATATTTAACACTGTGTATCTCGAAAACTAGTCATATAATCTATTTGAGCCCATGGACTCTTTTTGTCAGAACATTAACACCTACAACATACCAAAATTTCAAACAATTTGACGGAAGTCCATTTTTCCATAAGAAAGGTGCCTGGTCCTTTTAATGTTACCAAAATTTCTCAAATATTATCTAAAAACAATTCGGATTTTTGAGAAACTTGGATGCTAAACATGTCTCAAGTTATATTACCTTAATTTAATAATGACAACAGTGACATTCATGGATCTTGATAAGGCATTTGATATAGTGAATCATAAAATTCTATTGCATACAGAGATGGCTATAAAATAGAAAATAACTTCAGAAAACAACTAGCCTTATGAGTGCTAAGTTTGTACCTCAGGGTACAGTCCTCGGTCCTTTATTTTTTATGTTACATTCAAAGGATTTACTGGTAAACCTATCTGATGATGTAGTCTTATCCTTTGTCGATGTTATAGCAGCAATAGCTTTCTTTCATAAAATTTAAATTTATTTTTCAATTCCTTTTTATGTGATATAAATATAGAGGAGCCTGTTCCTTTTTTCACCTAAATAATAAACCGGCTAATCAAGATCCTGAAATATTCTGGAATGGTGAACGCCTTAGGTACAATCCGAAACCAAAATAACTGGGTATTACACTGGACAGAACGCTCTCTTTTAGAAAACATATAGAGAACACGGCTGCAAAAACTCAAACGAGGAATAACATTCTGGAAAAGCTCTGTGGAACCTCTTGGGGAGCAACTGCCGATACCTTACGATGTTCGGCAATGGGTCTCGTCTTCAGCGCGGCTGAGTATGGTGCTCCAGTATGGATGAACAGCCACTATGTCTCAAAAGTTGATGTTCAGATCTGTATAAGCATAACGGGATGCATAAAATCTACACCGACTTACTGGCTCCTAACTCTCAGCCATATTATGCCGCCTTATATCCGACGAAAAGAAGCTCTTCTACGAGAATACGAGAAAATAATGGATATTCCAGAGTTGCCTATCCATGAGTATATACCAAGTGCTTGCCTCACCAGACTGAAATCCAGACATCCACCAATCAGGACTGCGAAAGCGTTGCATGAAAGTGATCAGGGGTCTCCGGGAATGGGATGCAGCTTGGAGGGAGGATGCCCCTCCAGAGGTACTCGATTATGTGAGCATCCATGAGGAACCTGCGGGTTTCGATTTACCTCGCAATATATGGAAGACGGCAAATAGAAGTAGGACGGGACACGGCGTCTGCGCAGATATGCTGTATAAATGGAATTCACAATTGTGAATGCGGGGCAGCCTAGCAAACAGTCAAACATATAATACCAAGACTGTAAACTTACGGCCTACCAGGGAATAATAACGTATACATATATATAGTCTCCATCCTGCAGCGACTGAATGGATAAAGAATCTATCTGTTAGTTTGTGATTGCTACATGTGGACTTGTTATTTACAAATGCTCTGTTTCTGTTTTTATTCTGTACGCTTTTATTCTTGTTCTTGTGTATTGTTAGTGTTTAAATGTAATTTCGTATTTTTATATTATAAGATCAACTCATGTATAATATTGCCATACGCTAAATAAAAGGGGAGCCAAATAAAAATTACTAAGTCAAGCAGAAGGGATCAGCTAGGAGCAGATATTTATAGACAGGAAGACAGAAGAGATTTTGTACAAAAGATGAACTTTTTAAAGGCGATCCAGGTTTGAAGGAGAGGGAACACCCGATGATGATGATACTGAAAAAATTCTAAAACTACAAACAAACCAGTTTTGAATTGGGTCAAAAAATCTTGGAACAAAGAAAGGATGAACGTGGCGACTTATAGAAGAAAAAATAAAGGGAACCAGGAAAGATCAATTGTTCTTGAAGTGTTAATCCAACTTTCGATATGCTTTTTGGTTAAAATTTTGCTGCAAATAACTGTTTTACTGTTAGAGACTGGGCATCATTGACTTTTTAGTCTACAATATTGAGGGCACAATTTGTTATTATTTCCTGAATAGTAATTATGTGTATCTCTATGTTTATTGAAGATGCTCATATTGTTTTTGAATGTATCAATTGGTTAAGACAACAATAGCGAAAATGTGCAGCTTCTTGGGATACCAAAAGCCTTCAGCCATGGGGAGTACCGAACCAGTTAAGTATGGCGTAAGATGGATATGAACGTTCCCATAATCTTCTGTTGTCACTATCTGTTCAATTACAGTATTAGGAAATTCCAGATAATATAAAGCTTTGTTGAAAATGCTTTACTTTGTACATACAGTTCTTTAGATTTACAGCATTCATCATATCCAGTTTTGACATACAGAGTTGTATCGTCTGTATTAGTTTAAATCAGCGAGATTTGATAATAATTTCCAACCTACGTATGTTATTTTATCACCAATGAATTCCGAATCTTGCGTTCAATGGATTGAAACGTTTTGAAAGATTAGTACTATAAATGTTACTTAATTAAAAACCTAGTTATTCTTTTTTGTTTAAGTAAGTGAATAGCTTGTTTAGCGTGGAAAATTGACCACTTATTTTTAGTCCCTTTTACAACTCAAAATATAACTATTGGCTGTAGCGCAGGAATGACCGATATTTGCAATAGTTTTCCTGATATTCCCGATACAGACCATTCCCCTTCTTTTTTTATAAAATTTTTTATAACAATTTCGAGTTTCTTGTGACGAATTGTTTTTCTTTTTTTGAAAACGAACAGGAAAAAAGTTATATAATAACATAATTACGATTCCTCAAAGTAAATAGTACGGACAAGGTTTGGCCAATTGGCAGATATTTCCTAATAGACCAATTCTCTCTTGAAAGTTCCGCAATATACATTTTTAGGGATACAATGTGTTAATTACGAATTTTGGGAAAAAAAATTGTTTAAACATATATACTAAATACTAAACATATTTTTTTGATTTTTAGATTTTGTAATGCAAGACATCATTTTTCGTTGCAACCTCTACTTTAGGATGGTGTAAAAAATCATACAAAAAAAAGAAAGACAAAAAATTTTTCGCGATTTTTACTAATTGTTTATTTTTCATTGAAAAAATCATATAAAGCCATAAATTTAAGATATTATGTTGTAAGGGAACTTTGTATAAAGTTTGACGTTCTCTCTGCTAAACAACTGACTTAATTAACAATTTCATGGAAGAGATTGAGAAAAATGACCATTTTATATAACAAAAACCTATGCAGGGTGATTTTTTTTTAATGATCAGTTTAGCGATCTCGGAAACTAGCGGAGATAGACCAATGGTGAAATTGGGAAAGATTTGCAGTTTTACTGGCCCAACTTAATGACACTTTCGGATTTTTGTAAAAAGTCATGGCTTACTAGATATTTTGAAAAACGAAATTCTGTCGATTTAGTCAAATCCCTCTAGCTCCTTTGTTTGTGATTTTATAAAAAAGTGTGAATATCAAAATTGAAGAGAATAGTATCCCGAATATGATTGTCTTGTCCTCGTTTGCGTGACAGCTCTCGTCTTCGAGATATGACACAAACTTATCTTTTTTTGAATGGAAACCATAGGTGGCTATGACCTCAAAAAAAAACATTTTTAGAGCTTTTCAACGATATAATACTCGATATAATTATTCATAAAAATAACGGAGTTCTTCTTTGTGTAACATAACTGAATTTTGAAACTGTATTTTATGACCAAGGTCCCAAGCATGTTCACAAATTTTGGATTTTTCAAATTGTCGTTTTTCATGTATTTTTGTGTTCGTTTATTCGAACATTCAAAGGTCTAGAGAATTCTCCAATATAGAATTTATTACATTCACAAGGGATTTTATAAATGCAATTTTTTGCATTTTGTGTTGTGTTATTTGGTTTGGTTTTTGATATAATTGATTTTGGTGTATTTCGTGTTTTAAATGATGTTTTGATATTATATCTGTTTCCCACTCTTTTTAGTCTTTCTAATAGACCCTGTATTTATGATATAGATATTGTATTAATGTGATTATCTTGAGAGTCAGTGTTGCTTGGTGAAGTTTGATGTTGGTTGTTAGAGATTGTTTGGTATTCGATTTTGTTTAACTCGTTATTAATAAATTTATTTGGGTAATGATTGGCAGAAAGTACATTTTTTATAAACGTTTTTTTCTTATACATTGCCAACGGGGTCTGACCTAAACCCCGAAAAGTTTGGAATATACAGCAATTTTCTTTAAACTATGATGTTATTTCCCAAGAAGTACTTAGACATTGAAAAATATGCCACAAATATCATTCAGAAAAGAAATCGTTTTTAATTTAAAATACTTCGTAATTCGTATTTGCTGACAAACACGTATACAATTGAATTAAATAGTGACATGTCATGGACTCTGTATAGATCAATTTTTTATTTCTAAATATTACTCATAAGAAAGTGTTCCATTTTATTACAACTTATGAAGACACACTGTATATAGGGTTGAATTCAGAACCTACATCTTGAAGTTGTTTAACTAATATTTATTTTCATTTTCATTTTGTTACACTCCAGATTTCGAACTGAGACATTTGTTTATTAAAACCGTCGCATTCACCAAATTTACTATGGCCTTCGCCAAATTTACTATGTAAGAACATGTTTTTGCCGATTTTCGAAAAATTGGTTCAAACTATGACATTGAAAAATATATGGGACCATTTCGGGATCATCCTTAACAGAATGCAGTTTAAACCATCCAAATTCTTTGAGCCGGTTTCGAGTAATCGCCGAACACGCATAAGAAAACAACATCAAAATAACTTTAGTAAATTTATAACTCAAAATCTCAATTTTTGTTCAATCAACTTCTACAGTACAACATGCAGTTCAAGAAAACAACCCAGTTGAGATGTTCAGATTTTTGTTCAGAAAAAGAAAATAATTTGTGCCATCTCACTCGAAAGTTCTCAGATACTTAACAACCTAGATAACTAATTATCGAGCACTCTTGGAAAAGACAAAAGCCTCACGGTCACTTTAATAAAGCCGGGAGAAGAGTGCTTCTTCATTATTGCCTTATTTATGTTTATTTACTCAGCCATTTTGTTTTCTCTTTGCTCTCGAGCCGAAAGTGCTCGTCCCATCCGACCTTCTTAATCATGATGGATTCTTTTGAGATGAGTTTTGTTTTTTTATTTTCGAAAGTAATAAGGAATTGGAAATACAAGGCGTTCCCACACTATAGATGTGAAATGACGGGGAGAAAAATAACTTATCTGTGCTATTTCTGTTATTAGTTTTTTAAAGGTTTGTATAATGTACGATGATTCGGTTGTTTTCGTTTTAAGTTATTTTTTAATAAATAAACAAGCTTACTAGAGTTACATTAAAAATATTTCATTTCATTTTCTCTTAATAGTCTAAAACATTTCATTTTTGGGACTGATTTTTAAAAAACCCGCCGATGTAGCTGTTTCAGTTCATAGATGTGGGTTTTTCAACTTGATTTTTCGTCCTCATTAAAGAAAGTAGTTTCGAAAAGATTGTTGGGGAGGTCTTGAATTATTTTGTTAGTTCACTGGGATTTCTCTCCTCATTTTTTTTTCCTACAACAGATAAGTATTTAAAAATTGTATATGTAGAACAAAGTGTAGTAAGACAATTTCGTAAAATTGCCCGGATTACTGGCTGTCTGTACAGAGATTCTTTCTCGCAGTTATTCTGAGAGAAAGAGATGTCTACAAAATGATCAACCAATATTCCTGTATATAAGTAATGTGTATACTTATCTGTGTTTGGAGACATTTGAACTCCGAGTCTGGAGTCGTTGTCAATCGTTTAGTGTTGTTTTCGAGGTTTTTTCTAAAAAATGTTTGCTTTGATCTTGAGTTTGTTGTTTGTAAAAAAATTTGACACTGACAATTTGTCATTTGGCGATCACTTGACGCTGAGGTTACCGTTTTTTTGCTCTGTTAGCAATAAATTCCTCCGGGCCAAATGAAGGTCGGCTAAAGGTGCCCCGATTTCAGTGTTGTTTATCATCATACAGCTGGCTTCTTTAAGTTTGCTCTTTTTAAAATTTTCCTCTTTCAACAAAATCTTTGTTTTATCCCAGTCTATCCTATGGCTACCGGTGCTCGTTAATACATGATTGTTCAAATTTGGTTTTTCCACATGTCTTCTGGAAATGTTATATTGATGTTCTGTTTTCCTTACTTCTAAAGGTCTTGAAGTTTCACCGGTATAAGAATGGCCACAGTCACACAAAACACTGTACACACAATTTTTAGAACTCTGGGTTGCGTTAAACGGTTTGGTATGTGTGAGGATAGAGCGCAAGGTATTATTTGTTTTAAAAACAGTTTTAACGCTGTATTTATTTCCTAACCGCTTAATATTTTCCTATACACCTGGGATATATGGAATTATGTTCATAATTTGGTTGTCTGTTTGTGTTTGGTTGGTATTAGTGTGATGGTTATTTGTGCTGGTTTGTTGTTGCGATTTTCTTTCTAACTGATTTATAGTTTTATTTATAAAGTCTTGGGGATATTCATTTAGAAGTAGATGTTCTTTGATAATATTGACTTCTTTGTTAAAGATTTGGGTGGATGGAGATATGTTTTTATCATATAAGCACTTTACAACACCTTTCTTTACATTTAAGGGATGGTTGGAGTGAAAATTCAAATATCTATTAGTATTTTCGATAGGTACTTGTACTTATTGTGTTGTTTGTTCTGTCTATAAGTAGATCAAGATAAGCAAGTTTATGCAAATTTTCCATCTCCATTGTAAATTTTATTGTGGGTTTTTGACTATTGATGTAATCTAGGAATGAGTGCAGTTCTTCCATACTCCCAAACCACAAAAATGTCATCAACGTATCTCCACCACACTTTTGGTTTATTTTTATATTTGCCTATGAATCTTTCTTCAAAATATGTCATGAATATATTACTGATTATAGGAGATAAAGAAGAACAAATGGTCATACCAAATTCTTGTTTATAGAAATCTCCTTCAAATTGAAAATATGTAGTGTTTAAGCAAAGTTCGGTTAGTTCCATAATTGTGTCAATGTTTAATTTTGTTTTGTTGTGTAAGGTAATATCTTGTTGTAATTTATTTTTTATAATTTGTAATGATTTATCATTACATTTGTAAAAAGACTAACTATGTCGAAACTTACTTGTATATCATTTCTGTTGATAATAATGCTTTTTAATTTTGATAAAAAATCATTAGTGTTTTTTTTTAAGTTTATTGTTTCTCGATTTTTGATTTATAAACTACCAACAGGTTTCAGATTATGTCTGTAGTTCACTCCGTACGGTATATAAATATACCTGAAACAATTTCTTAATTGGTTTTTTGATTATCTTTCTCGTATCGTTGACTGCTTTACCATAATAATCAAATTTATGTTTCTTTAATAACTATTGATAGTTGATTTGGTTTATAAATAGCATTCACTAATATTAAGTTGTGCCATGTAAAGTAATTTATGGGGGTGTTGATAACTTTATCACCTTAGTTACTTTGTTGGTAATGAAGCCGGGAAGATTTTAGCGCCTATTTGTTAATACAAGTTGTCAATTAAAATCTATTTATTGGACGTTTATAGATGTAACAAGTGTATAAGAGAATAATAGTCTATGGGTCGTGTCAACTGAGAATGGTTGTCTTCTTGACATTGTAAACTTTAAGGGGGTTACATTCTAATCATATCTGTAGTGATGTAAATTATATATAAATACTGCTACACAAACTTCTTATCTATGTCAATTATTTGTTGAGCCTTTTCTGTAATGTAACTCAATTCTAGAAAGGAAACTAAAGCAAATTTTAATTTTATTTTTTTTTATCTGATGCGTTATTACAGGAGATTGGTATTAGGAATATTGGCTAAGTATAGAAGAATTGAAATTATATTTCACTGCCTGGTAGTGTTCCTAATAGTACCTACAGGTTTTCTAGTTCTACTTTAAAACCTAAGCGTAAGCCTATTAATCTATAAATGTCAACATGTTTGTTGGTAGTTCGCTCCATCAAGCAACAATGCAAAAGCAGATTGGCCTGATTTTTGCAAAGAGATAATTTATGGATGGGAGAGTGACATGGATCTATTTTTTTGTAGAAAACGTAAAAAGTTGTGCACCCTAACAGCAAACCTTTATTTTAAACACTCAACGCCGTTTCAATAACTCTAAGTTGTCATCATCAAGGAGTAAACCAAACTGACCATAAAGCTTATAATGAATTTTCCAATTGAGATTTAATTAAATTATTTTGTCTTTATGGAAAATCCAGCTAACAAATAGTAAGTACATGCGGTAGGATTAATTATCCATTTTTTTAGCTTTTATAAATAAGCAAAAATTTGACGAAGTTAAGTGGAATTCGCTACAATTTAACTAAAGGTGTGACAGAAACAAAAATAACCAAATGAATTTGTTGGTTAATCAAAAACATAGAAATTAAACTAATTTAAATAAAAGCAGGTAAGACCCGGCTTGCCTAGAATTAACATGAAATTATTTTCATACCCTCGTCGACAAAATATAAAAATTAAAATTTACAAATGAAAACAATTGCCATTAATATTTAAGTGCATCCACCCAATTGCACTTACGTATAATTAACTTTCAAAAAGCGTACTTAGCTGAAAAGGCTAGTGTGAAATCCCTTGTGTTCTGGTTGTCTGTTCAGGTAAATTTATATCACCAACAAAGAATTTGAAACCACTTTAAATTTTTACGCTACTTTGGCCCATAATGGGACACGCAACAAGAGTGCCGCATGCCGCATTACTTGGATGCGGTGTGTCAAATCGGCCGCTCAAAATAACTTTAATTGTGCTTGAAAAGATACCCATTAGGTTTTTTTTTCTTGGGAAAAAACGGGGAGATCGCTTTAGTAGTGAAAAATGAGATTCTTCCATGAGAATTTGATAAGATTGAATTAGTTTGAAGGATTTCAAACTGTTTCGTAATTATTTCCAAACTGTATTATTTATTTTGTAAAGTTTTTGGTTTTTATCTTCAGTTGATTTTCAGTAAAAATGTAAATCGGTTGTTAATTTAAGCGTTATTGCGAGATAACATTATTAAGTCTCCTAGATATTCAATTTATTATTCACACATTTATGCATCTGTATTTTGTGAGAATCAAAAAAATCAAAAAAACGTAAATCGTGACTAAGCTGACATTCCTAGATCTAAACGATACTTCATTTTTTCCTCATAACACCTCTTTAAATTAAGTATGTGACACTGTCACAAATATGCAGCAATATCGGCCTGAGTTCACCAAATTTGAAATAAAAGAGATGAGAAACTATGTTCTTGGACAGCATATCATTTGAAACACTAAGTATATAATAGTGAAGGACTTCCGTTTTTAATGTAGAAGAGTTTGGATGAGAGCCATTTTAAGGTAGTTTTGGGGACCCTAAACTTAATGCTCTTGATCAGGCTACAATCGGTATCTTTTTGGGCTATTTAGAATGTTATATATAAAAGTAACAGCCTGGGTCTTTCTCCGACTGCCCAAAGAACACAGATGGAAGGTTATCAACATTGATCTACACGAGACCATCTAGAGATATATGCCATTCCTTTTAATATAGACTAAACATAGGAAACGTCTATGAACTTTTTCAATTCTATTGCAGTGGGTGTAACACTTAGGTGACCAGAGGTTGGGCGCATGCTGAAGATGCAGCATCATCACAGATGTATATCTGTAATAAACAAATTTGCTTTATTATCAGGTTAAAATATTATTTGGTCTTATAGTTTGTTAGTTTCCAAATTCTAGATTATTTACTGGTTAATATTTTATCTAAATTAAAGTCGCCTGCTACCAGCTCTCATTCTATATTCTGTTGTATGGAGCAGAATACACGTGTTTTTAAATAATACAGGGTGTGTTTTTCACCTTATCATAACTTGTGCTATTTTTGTCATTTCTTAGTCTTCCTCCTATCTGTCTAGTCTACTCCATCTTTTAAGTTTAGAGCCTTAGCCAGAGGGAGGTATTTATGGGTGCACTATTCCTTCCCGAATTTTTTTATACAGAGATCTAACTTTAACAAATTTGATATGATGAAAAACGTATATTATACAGTCGTAATCATTCTAAACCCCTTCAAAAAATTTGATAGAGAGATCGACTTCCCTCGAAAATAAATTCCATCTATGGGCTTGCCGCCATTCTTGTCTGCGTCTTTGATATTCTATACGAACTGACAGCGAAAATTTGAACAGGAATGTAAATGTAATACAAACTTTAACAAAGCCAAAAAACTGTTTTGGTATTGAATACATAACTTTGCAAAATCTCGATCCAACTTGTTGTTGTTTATAGCATAGAATAGACCAAGCTGCACGCTTAACACAATTAGTGAACTACTGTAATTTAAAAAACAATCGACTTTAGGGAATAATCAAAATATTGTCACTGACAACTAAAAAATAACACAACTGAGACGCAGTTTTCTAGTAGGTGCATATAATATTTTGTTGGACACACAATATATACAGGCGAACTCAGAACTGCCATCTTGAGGTATATTGATTAACATATAATTTGATTTCCAATCTTTCTTAAATTAGTTCATCCCAAATTTCGTAATATTTCAAATGGAACACCCTGTATATTATGATGCCAATTTATTCCTGTAATAGAGCTTTTGAGGTTTTAGTAAGTTCTCCTTGTACCTAACTGGAATTTTTTCTAGATGTCAATTTAATCAGAGCAACGAGCAGTATTTAAAAATGTGATAATATACGCTTTTGCTCTAATATTTCTTTCTATAGCTTATCATAAGGGTACAATTGAATATTGACGCATTAATGCATCACCCTGTATGCAAATTGAATTTATATGTACAATATTATTAGTTCAAAACAATTATTAAAACAATTAGCTAGTATAGATGTTGTTTTTGGTACCATAAACAATTTATTGAAATGCTTTTCGATTATTCGAGGGTGAGTTTTTAGTATGGGGATCTCGGAAAATAAGGAAAGATTTGCAGTTTTATTGGCCCAATTTAATGAAACTTTCCGATTTTTGTAAAAATCTTACTAGATATTTTGAAAAAACGAAATTCTGTTGATTTAGTCAAATCCCTCTAGCTCCTTTGTTTTTGATTTTATAAAAAAAGTGTAAAAATCAAATTTGAAGGGAATTGTATCCCAAATATGATTGTCATGTCCTCGTTTGCGTGACAGCTCTCGTTTTCGAGATATGACACAAAATTATCTTTTTTTGAATGTAAACCATAGTTGACTATGACCTCAAAAAATCGGACATTTTTAGAGGTTTTCAACGATATAATATTCGATATAGTTATTCATAAAAATAACGGAGTTGTGGTTGCTTTTCTCTCTTATTTTCACTTTTAACGTAGGTAGCCATGAAAAAGATTGTTTTAACTTTGAATTTTCCTCATTTAAGAGTAATTCCATTAGTAGTGCTGAACTGATAGTCGATATTGACAATTTTCGTGATATAATGGAAGAAAAACTGAATATGGTGGAATGTTCTATCATATGCCATAAAAATTCAGTTCGTGCAGCTGAGGAATAATTTCATAGATATTTTAATCGTCGTCAACCTGCTCTATGTACATTTAAGAAGCTTTACGATAGTTTGCAGATATGAATCGTTTACTAAAACATCAAAGGAACGTAATCAAATTAACGAAGCAGCACAAATATTTTTTTTGGAAATGGTAAATCAAAATCCATCCACATCAACTCCTGAGATTGCGGCAGAAGCTGGCACATCTCAACGAACTGTAGTTCAGATGCTGAAAGCGCACAAGTCCACCCGTACAAACATTCAGTTTCTCAAACTTTGCATGCTGGTGACGAACGTCGACGTATTTTGTTTAGAGACATGTGCCTTGACAATTCACAGTTTCCGTTAAAGGTGTTATGGTCAGATGAAACTAGATTTACTAACTACCCAGATAAAATTTGGTTTTAATGTTTGGTGTGGTATCATAGGGTTTACTATTCTGGGGCCTTTTATCTATGACGAATCACTTAATGGGGAGCGTTACTTGCATTTCTTGCAATACACATTCCAAGACATGTTGCATAATTTGAATTTGAGAACTCGTTTAGAAATTGAGTGGTTCCAACATGCTGGAGCACCTGCTCATAACTCGTTATTAGTAAGACAACACTTAGATAATATCTATCCAAACTCTTGGATAGGAAGAAATGGCCCACGCGAATGGCTACCCCGTTCTCCCGATTTTTATTTATTGGGTGCGCTGAAAATCAAAGTATACAAAAAAAGTATGAGACAGTTGATGACCTAAGGGAGGCGGTATTACAAGCAATTGAAGAAATTGATAGGCGGTCTGTGAGAAAAGCGGTAATGTCAATCTTAAAAAGATGCAATTTTTGTGTAAATAACAATGGTGGACTTTTCGAAAGTAAATTGTAACCATTATTATTACATTATGTACTTTAATTTCTAAGTTCTTAGTAAGTACCTACTTATTTAGTTTTCTCGTTATATCTGATATACCTAATAAAAAAATCGCTCAATGTTTTTTGGAATAGTTGTTAATAAATCAGATGTTCTGGTATTAATAGATCAATATATTTCATGGCTAACGACGTTAAAAGTGAAAATAAGAGAGAAAAGCATCCATAACTCCCTTATTTTTATGAATAACTATATCGAGTATTATATCGTTCTCTAAAAATGTGCAATTTTTTGAGCTCATAGACAACTATGGTTTCCATTCAAAAAAAGATAAGTTTTTTTTATAAAATCAAAAAGAAGAAGTCAAATCCCTTTAATTGGACTAAATCGAAAAAATTTCATTTTTTCAAATTATCTAGTAAGCCATGACTTTTTACAAAAATCCGAAAGTGTCATTAAATTGGGCCAGTAAAACTGCAAATCTTTCCCAATTTAACCATTGCTCTATCTCCGCTAGTTTCCAAGATCCCTATACTGATCACCAAAAAAACAATTGGTAATTAACTGCTCTTACTACCAACTTCAAAAAATTAAGAGTTTACGAGCAGTTGCCTAGTCGTATTGTTCCCAGGAATATTTCGACAATGAATTCTATGAAATCTATGGGATAGAATTTTTTACGTATTACCTAGTTTCAGATGAAGCTTCATTTACTCGAAAAAGATATAATAGATTTTCACAATTTACAGAGAAATCAATTGTTAATAGCAATTTTCCATCGACTATAAACTGGCGTCATTTCTAAAGAAATAACTCTGCCAATTCTTTTACCCCTACTAGGATTAACCAGATAGCCTATTAAAATTTTGCGGCTGCTTTGCATTTGGTTCCAGTATGATAGAGCCCCCACACATTTGCTTATCGCACTAAACGTACGGTGTTTGTTGGAATAGCCACCTGGCTCCCCTGATATTAGTCATTTGGATTTGGAAATTCGTGGATTTTTATTTCTGAAACGAATTGCAACCAAGTATGAAAATCCTTACGTTGTATGCTATGATGGTAGCCATTTTGATGAATTTCTGTAGTTGTTGATTTTTGATTTTAAAACTTATTTATTATAGGTTTTCAAAAAAAATTGGTTTATGAAAATTTATTTGGTTAGTTTGTATCCAAAATGTCTTCATAATTTAAATGTTTTTATAACACCCTATATACTGAACACTAAGAATTGCACTTTTTCGAACACCAGAATTATTGGTTTTTTCTCGATATTTTGAAAACCCCTGTAGATATTTTTAACTTCGATACAGTCTTTGATTGCGTTTGGAATAGTGCAATTTTTTCGTCAGTTACGCTACCCTGTAACTCTTTTATGTAGTTGCCTTCAACTGGGACACATGGTATATGACAACTATTGTTTTGGTTGATCAATCTTCAGCAAAACTTTATCAGATGTTTTGTGATACACACTGTATAGCTCAACGGAGGATTCTGTTATTATAACATTTTTCCAACTTATACAAGAATTTGATTTTTCACATTATTCCGACACTCTTCTAAAGTTATTTTGATATTCAAAGATCTTATGATACATTTTTTTCATGCACTACCTTCCTAAGTTTGTTTGCCAATTATCACCAATTTTGCAGCCGACTTCCTTCTCTACTCGGTCAATTAAGACCGACACACTCTGTATAAATAACATTCTTTGCTGTTAATTTGTGCACTTAGACCGTATTAAAATGGTATTCGACGTAAAATTCCACAGAAGAAAAAAATGAGGACAACGACGCTAAAAATAAACACAACTCGGCATTTCAGTAATAAAATATTTTAATATATACATTTTGTACAAAAAGCTTACATAATTTTACAAAATAATTATTTGCTTATTATAATATACACAAAATAATGGTATGATAAAGTTATGGTATTCGTTTTTTGATGTGAAAAATTTTACAGCTCTCTCTGGAGAACAAATAAATTGCTTTTTTTACATAATGACGTTTCTTATCGTCGTAGATGTCACATTTCAAAAATTTGATGTAATAAAACTCACATTATTATCGAAAATTATCGTAATAAATTAAGTTTAATTGTTCTCGAATAGCCATCAAGTAGAAACTGGTTTTCAACGAAAACAATAAAAACTTTATCATACCATTATTGCCTTATTTATACTGTACAATATGCACATTCTATATATTTAGTCAATAAATATTCCTTATCCAGGTACGATATATTACATTTGACTCAGTTGCTTTTTGAGAAATCTACAGGGCCAAAATTACAATCATACTTTTAAGTATTATTTAAATTACAGAAATCCTAAGACACGTGACATTTTTCTTAGTGTATTTTTTAAGTTACGAGAAAAATGTTACACACATTTGTGTGTTTTCACATTCCGGATGCCTGTTTTTTCCTTCAGCGATGCAGACTTCAATTGTGGTAAGTTAGGTATCTTATTCTTAAAATCACTGCATTATTTTTGACCAAAATGGTGATCTAAATATCCACCTATTTAGTCTCTGGTTAACTTGTTAATGAAAACAATAGCAGTTGAGATAATATGTTGGTCAAACAAAAGCTATAATAGAAGTAATAGATCAGTTGAAATTAAAATTGCAAGACTATGTAGTGTGATGTTGTTCTGAAAAAAATGTGGCGTATTTAGGTAATCTAATATTGTACTACAATATTAGAATCTAGTCAGCTTCAATAAATTTTTTATGAATGGTAGTAAAATAAGCTGCAGAATGACTTTTGCTTATCAGACTGTGAGATTTAAAAAACTTTAAAGTACATAGAATAGATATAGATAGTTGAAGTGAGGATATATCTAAGAGGCTGATAAAATTAAATTCTCTATAAAAATCTCTTTAAGAACTTCCAGACTTGAGCTTCAAACTGTTTAATGGATAATGTGATAAAAGTGCGATTTGATAAAAGAATAGCTTCTGCTGCTGATCTAGAGATCACGTGACCTACAACCTGTGCTTAGGGAGCAACTACTTGACTAGGACAACAAATTAATTGATAAATCCACAGCATCACTCGACCAGATCGGCCTTACCATGGGCGAAGAAGAAGAAGAAGAAATCCAGGTCAGAGCAATTGAAATACAAAATAAAACTTTTACTAATAGTAGAAATATACGGGAACTTGATGACACAAACACAATAAAATAAATCAGAACCACCCCACCATTGAATACAGGTAGGGGTAATGCAAAATAAAACTGTTTAGTCTGAAGACCTTAACTATAAGCAAGAGATGGAGGAAATTACATACTATTCCAGATTTATGTCGGAGTTGTAACACAGTCAGGTTTATAATTGATATACATGTCAAACTGTCTAAACGCATTTACTGACATTATTACTCTTACAAGATTTTATAGGTATATGTGAATTCGGCTCAGCTATTCCCCTTTAACTAGTATGGAGGACTCATACATTTTAGACGGGTGCATAAGAATTTTCACATTTCAATCGGTATCTCTATCAGTCACTCACTTCCCCCTCTCAGTATTGCAAATGTTAGCTATGGCAACGTAAAGATTTTTTCAGAAACACTATTGCAGTCAGAGATAACTGAAAATAACGTCATTCAATTTGTATTGATCCTATTATAGCTCCTGGGCCAATTTCACACAAACAGTGCAACCGTAAAGACAAAAAAATCTCTAAAATTAAAATCACAGACGAAAAGAGAATATAGTCAAGCTAGGGTTGAACCCCGCCGTATGGTACATGATATCTTTCTATACAAAAAATTCACTGGGACTTTTTGTCGCTACAATACATAACGTCCAGTCAATGATCACAGACATGGTTACGACTATTAAAAAAAAACAAAACAAAACAAATTGCACTACATTATCGACATCCGCACCCCGTCACCGCCATGTCCTTATAGTTTTTGAGCACGACCTTGCCCTCGTCGTCAAGATAGAGCATCGACACCACCGTCAAAGACGTTGGTACGCAACATGATTTGGGTACTATGGTAGGGTTTACGGAGTTCATCAGAGTCTGCACTATGGCGTGGTTCGTCGTGTTCAGATGTTCAGCCAAGGGAAAATTGCATTCTCCCCGACAGTAGTAGGCGTCGTAGCCAGGTGGAGCCACTATCCAGTCGTTCCATCCAACGTCCGCGAAGTCCACGTACATCTTGTGGCGACTGCAAGGCTCAGGTTTGTCTTGTCTTCTTCCTCCGTGCTTCCTCGTAGCCCGTCTTCGGCGCTGCATAGTCGTCATTTCCGTACCAGTTTTTTGCTTATTCTTTCCGTCATCAGTGTAGGTAAGCAGGATAGGTTGGGCGTTGTTCCATTTCTCCTGATTTTCATCAGCGCCCCGCTTCAACCTGACGTGATGAGCTGGAGTTGATTTGTTCTTACCGACACCGGTCACAGTTATCAGAATTCCGTGATTCGATTTTGGATCATCCAGCCACAGTTCCACAGCTGGAAGCACGTCGAAACTGAGCGAATTGTTTTCTCTGATGTCCACCATTTTGCTGTCAATGACTGTGGTGAAAGGTCCGTGTTTTCCTTTTTTGCCAGGTTTAAGTATCGCGTGTACCAGGACTTTCTGTAAGTGTTCGTTGTTGGAGTTTTGTTCCGAAAGCCAGAGGACTTTTTGCCTGCTGATGATCAGCTCTGCAGCTTTGACTTTCTCTTGTTTCGGCACGGTCGTCACGTCGAATTTCAACCTGAATTTGTGGTGCGTAGTGAAGCGCTCGTCAATGGGACTTTCTGGAAAGAAGAAAATTGCATGTTAGATACTTTATACAAATAAATTTATCGTTTGTACTAATATATCCTCAGTGACAATTTTAATATTGACTTGGTAAAACATAGATGCTATGGTAAGGAGTAAATGAATAAAATTACATAAAATACTGTCCTAAACTATCTATATTTCAAGTCTTAGAACCTCCAAAGTCAGTGGGGACTGAGTTAAGTTCCCGAGCCAGCAACCTATCATATTCCAAACATTCTATGGGTGAAAGATCCGGGGAACTAGGCGGCCATGGCAAAACATTCACTTGAGTCTTTAAAAAAGTTAAGTCCAGCATCAAGTGGTCGATCAATATCTTGTTGAAATATTGGATTTCATTGGATATATTGATTGACCAACATTCCAATAAAACTAATTCAGGTGGATTGGTGGGGCATAACACATAATTGCTTTTGTTAATACGGCTATATAAGGATGCACATCATCATCATTTTTTCATAGAGGTTCTGCTATCGAAGCCTTCAATATTCATGTAAGCAATAGGAACAGTTTTCGTTGTGTTTTGCCAGGTTGTCGCAATCAGACTGATATACTTTCTCGCTAAATAATTTCTCAGTTTTAGAACTCGCACGTTACATGTGGATTTACAAGATAACAGCTGTTTTCAAAACAAATTCTGAAATTTTTCTTTTTGAAACTCTGGATTTAATTAATTTTACACGCGATGTTTTGAACTGCCTCACTTCTCACATTATAAAGCTCTTTTGCAATTATAGTAAATTTGAATAAGGTCACACTATTTTGACTATTTTCGGGGTTTATTTCATATACCAGGCACGGATTCATTAACACAGTTAACATTAACACCCAACAGTCAGTGAGTTATCTGCAATTTTAAGTTATCTTTCAAACAAGCACATAAGGCTTTCAAATTGAGATTTATATTTAATTCAGTTATTAATGCGTGGTGTTATTTCCCATTAAAATCATTGGAAGAAATCATTGATGTAGACAGTAAAAAATACAGGCCCCAATATTGCACCTTGAGGTACCCAAATATCTTTTAACGTGATTTCACCTTTAATGTCACATATCGTAGCTTTTGCTATATATCATATAGATAATTGTTTACAATTTGCAGTGGTAGACCCCTTATATTGCATATAGTTTCCCAAATAACAGCCGGACTTTTGCTAGATTTAGACAGTATAATAGGAATTATACTGTCTAGATTGTTATATATCTATTGAACAGCACTAGAAATAAAGTACGACTAGTATCAACAATACCTAGAAATATGTTTTTTTAGTATAACTATAGTAAGTTGTATTAGGAAATATCCGAATATTCATCATAAGTAATATTATACAGTGATGGGCAAATGTGTGGAACCAAGTAAATATCTCTGGAATTATTAGAGATATCAAAATAAAATTTGGAAGGTGGATACTGCAGTAGATTTCCTATTTGTTTCTAAATTTTTTTACAATTTTGAACTTCGTGTTTTACCGGAAGTAATGTCGATTTTAAAATTTGCAATGAAACACCCTGTATAGTACTTTAGTTTCTGATGAAACATTTTATTGCGAATACAAAAATATCGGGTTTGATATTGTTTACTTCAATACCTACCGAGATATTAACAGAAAAGTAACTAAGGAAAGGAAAAATTCGATGGTAGCTAAACTCGGTTCAGATTTCATTTACGCCCGATATAAACAAACCGCTCGGTAAGGATTTGTATTTCTATTGGCCAATCGGTGGCATTTTACCGTCATAGCCAACAGCACTGCATGTTTCATAGTCGAATACACGTGCGTTTGTTTAAATCAGGCGCAAATTAAATCTGAATCAAGTTTAGTAGTCCATGAAATTCATTGCAGAAGTGACAGTAGTTGTCAAAATAAGTTATTAGTTTTTTTTATTTGAACGTAAAAAGATTGTATTGTTTTAATTTGATCGTAAAATGGCCGAATTAAGTGAAAGAGAAAAAATAGAAATATTAATGATGATTGGGTATGGGGAGAGGAAAAGGACGCATCAAGAAGTTTGTGGCCTTTTTAACATTGTTCATCCGAATACACAAATAACCCGTTCAGTAGTGACGAAAACTTTGCGAAGGTACGACACAAGTGGAACAGTTAGCAATAAACTAAAAAGTGGACGGTTAAAAAGTGCAAGTAATGAAGGGATAGCTCAAAATGTTGCTATATCTTTGGAAGAAAATCCTCACTTATCCACTACCGACCTCGCCAATATGCATGGAATTAGCCGTCGTTCAGTAGGAAGAATATTAAGGCGAGAAAAATATCATCCATTCAAAATTCGCCTCGTTCAAGAACTCTCCGAAGACGATTTCGACAGACGTTTGCAATTTGGTGAAACGATGATGGATATTTGTATCCGTGATAATAATTTTATAAGAAATGTGGTGTTTTCAGATGAGGCTACATTTTGTTTAAATGGTACGGTTAATCGACATAACTGCCGCTACTGGTCGCAAAGTAATCTTAATTGGGTACAAGAGGCTCATACACAACATCCCCAAAAATTGAACGTTTGGGCCGGCATTTATAACAACAGAATCGTGGGACCCTTCTTCCTACAAGAAACTTTAAACGGAGTTAGGTATTTACAGCTCTTGGAGACACAGGTTATTCCGGCATTGGAGGTAAATGGACAATTACCAAATAATATCTGGTTTCAGCAGGATGGGGCACCACCCCATTACGCTCGCATTGTTCGAGATCATTTAGATAGGACATTTCATCACAGATGGATTGGAATAAGGGGTACTTATGATTGGCCTGCACGAATTCCCGACCTTAATCCACTAGACTATTTTCTGTGGGGTTACTTAAATTCTAAGTTGTCTAAGTTTATGTTGATAGACCAAATAATTTGCAAGAATTAGCTGCAAGAATAACTCAAGACATCCAGAGAATTACACGAGAAGTAATAACTAATGTTACTAGAGAATTTAAAAACCGACTTGCTCATTGTCAAGAAGTAAACGGTGCTCAGTTTGAACATCTAATACATTAAGTTTAGTTAAGTTAAGTTTCAGTGTTTTGAAAATCACTTAGATTTAGTTGATAATTATGATTATGTATTTCTTTAAGGGATATTAGATTTTTCCTTTCCTTAATTACTTTTCTGTTAATATCTCGGTAGGTATTGAAGTAAACAATATCAAACCCGATATTTTTGTATTCGCAATAAAATGTTTCATCAGAAACTAAAATACTATACAGGGCGTTTCATTGCAAATTTTAAAATCGACATTACTTTCGGTAAAAGAGGAAGTTCAAAATTGTAAAAAAAATTAGGAAACAAATAGGCAATCTACTGCAGTATCCACCTTGCAAATAGTTTATGTTAAATCTAACTCATCCTTCATGCAGGACGCCACTGCATCTTTCAATTTCTCGAGGACGAATACCACTCGCGAACGTAAATCCACGATCAGCAGATATATATATATATATATATATATATATATATATAAATTTAATTCGTTCGACTGAACTCTACGCCGTATATATCAAGAATGTAATCTAACTGTTATTCTGAAGATTAATAGCTCAGAAGAATGCTTCTGTATATTTTTTTTTCTTCAAACGTTTGTCGAATTATCTGAATTTTAACAAATAGGGTCGTTACTCTCTTTCGAACAGCCTTGGCTTATCTCTGTCTTCAATCTGACATTCTCCAATCTCAATGTGGTTTAATAGTGCTTCGTCTAATATCTAGTTGCCTTGGGCTATTAAGAAGTGTGGATTCGGCAAGGCAGACCTTCAACACCAACTGCAAGGACATCCAAATATTTAATAGTTATATTAGACTTGTTTGTGATTATATATAATTATTGCAATTCTAATAAAATACGACGAAATAAGATCACAGAAATGTGTATGAAAATCTACAGGGTGGTACTTTCGTAAACGTGTAGCCCTTCATCATCCTTTGTTTGGACGGCTTCATCAACTAGTAAGAGAAACATGGAGCTTCAAACCTAGAATACATGATTGTGGTTTGTGTGTCGAGCAACCCGATACGTAGGAAACTTGCTTTACAGCAACATGTTGATCATATGACAATATTTGTCATCTTAAAGGACCCGCTGTTATATCTACAGGGTGATTTTTTTTTGATGATCAGTATAAGGATCTCGGAAACTAGCGGAAATAGAGCAATGGTTAAATTGGGAAAGATTTCCAGTTTTACTGGCCCAATTTAATGACACTTTCGGATTACTAGGTATTTTGAAAAAACGAAATCCTGTCGATTTAGTCAAATCCCTCTAGCTCCTTTGTTTTTGATTTTATAAAAAAAGTGTAAATATCAAAATTGAAGGGAATTGTATCCCGAATATGATTGTTGTATACTCGTTTGAGTGACAGCTCTCGTTTTCGAGATATGACACAAACTTATCTTTTTTTGAATAAAAACCATAGTTGGCTATGACCTCAAAAAATCGGACATTTTTAGAGCTTTTCAGCGATATATCGAGTATTATAATACTCGATACAGTTATTCATAAAAATAACGGAGTTATGGATGCTTTTCGCTCTTATTTTCACTTTTAACCTAGGTACTCATAAAATAGATTTTTTTATTGGGTATATCAAATATAACGAAAAAACTAAATAAGTAGGTATTTACTAAAAACTTAAGAAATTAAAGTACATAATAATGGTTACAATTTATGTTCGAAAAGTCCACCATTGTTATTTAGATGAAATCTTTTTAAGATTGACATTACCGCTTTCCTCACAGACCGCCTATATTTCTTCAATTGCTTGTAATACCGCCTCCATTAGGTGACCAACCTTCTCATACTTTCTTTTGTATACTTTTTTAGCGCACCTCATAAATAGAAGTCTATAACTGCCAAATGGGGAGACCGGGGTGGTCATTCGCGTGGGCCATTTCTTCCTATCCAAGAGTTTGGGCAGATATTATCCAAGTGTTATCTTACTAATAACGAGTTATGAGCAGGTGCTTCATCATGTTGGAGTAGAATAGCAAAGGGGCCGCTGGACCACCAACCCCCTATCCTGTCTTATGGGATTTCTGGACCAGCAAATTGGTCCAGAAAATCCTATGAAAAATCAATGAGACAGTGGTCCAGAAAGTATATGGCGTTTTCAATGATTTCGTGGTCTAGGAATTCGCAGGGTGATTTTGGGGGGCTGGAGGTGGAGGCAGAGAGTGTGTGTCTGTTTTTGGAGTGATGGAATTTGATAGCTGTGAAGTGGATATTTGAGTATGTTACATAGCTGTATTTGGAAACCTTAATAATCAAATATGTGTCGTGGTGGGAAATATATAATGTAGGGAAGTTACTGAATATTTTTAGAAGTTATTGAAATCGTGTTGAGTAGCAGTGGCCTTAGTGAGACGTAAACATGTGGATGGCATACAAAACTTATCCTGAAATTATTGATTTTACAACTGGGTTGAAGTCTTTGTGTTCACAATTCGCTGATTTAGAATTTGATGCAGATCATAAGGCCGTCTACGGTCTCGGACGTTTTGAAAGTGTTGAGAATTGCTATGCACTAGCATCAAAATACCAAGCAGCAAGAAAACTGTGTAAAAGCTGTCTCAAGGGCACAATAACCAGATATCAGTTCTGTAAAAAGTTAATTGAACTGGGACTTCGTGGATATTTGGCTGAACTAATGCCATTTCTTTCAATATCGGAAAAACAAACCCTGAAAGATGAAGAACTACTGTCGGATAGTGAGGAAGATGATGCAACGTTTAGCGAGGAAGATCAAGAAAATGTTGATGAAGCAATGTAGTTTATTTTGATGATACCATATTACTGATTAAGCAAATTAAATTGAAGTATTAATCTTATTACCAAATACTACTCAATTTCTAAACGAGTTCTCAAATTCAAATTATGTAAAATGTCTACAAAAGTGTATTGCAAGAAATGCAAGTAGCGCTCCCCAGTAAGTGATTCGTCATAGATAAAAGGCCCCAGAATAGTAGACCCTATGATACCACACCAAACATTAAAATAAAATTTTATCTGGGGTCGTCTCTGTTCTACATGGAAAGGGTTTTCTTTAGCCCAGATATGCTCATTGTGTCTATTGAACATACCGCAGTTAGTAGATCTAGTTTCATCTGACCATAACACCTTTAATGGAAACTGTGGATTGTCAAGGTACATGTCTCTAAACCATGTACAAAACAAAATACGTCGATGTTCGTCACCAGCATGCAAAGTTTGAGAACTGAAAGTTTGTACGGGTGGAACTTGTGCGCTTTCAGTACCTTAACTAGAGTTCGTTGAGATGTGCCAGCTTCTGCCGCAATCTCACGAGTTGATGTAGATGGAGTTTGATTTACCATTGCCAAAACATTTATTTGTGCTGCTTCGTTAATTTGATTATGTTCCTTTGGTTGTTTAGTAAAAGATTCATATCTGCGTAAACTATCGTAAAGCCTCTTAAATGTGCATAGAGCAGGTTGACGACGATTAAAATATCTATGAAAGTATTCCTCAGCTGCACAAATTGAATTTTTATAACATATGACATAACACTCTGCCATATTCACTTTTTCTTCGTTAGAATATTCTATTTTATCACGAAAACTTGTCAATATCGACTGTCAGTTCAGCACTACTAATGGAATTACTTTCAAATGAGGAAACGTCAAAGTGAAAACAATCTTTCATCTTTCATGGTAAATAAGAGAGAAAAGCATCCATAACTCCATTATTTTTAAGAATAACTATATCGAGTATTATATCGTTGAAAAGCTCTAAAAATTGCCGATATTTTGAGGTCATAGCCAACTATGGTTTCCATTCAAAAAAGATAAGTTTGTGTCATATCTCGAAAACGAGAGCTGTCACGCAAACGAGAACATGACAAATCATATTCGGGCTGCAAATCCCTTCAATTTTAATATTTACACTTTTTTTATAAAATCGGAAACAAAGGAGCTAGAGGGTTTTGACTAAATCGTCAGAATTTCGTTTTTTGAAAATATCTAGTAAGCCATGAATTTTTACAAAAATCCGAAAGTGTCATTAAATTGGGCCAGTAAAACTGCAAATCTTTCCCAATTTAACCATTGCTCTATATCCGCTAGTTTCCAAGATCCCCATACTCATCATAAAAAAAACTCACCCTGTATATGGTCTGCGCCTTTATATGATTTTTCATCGTTGTGTTGAAGTCAAGTTACCTTTCTTGTTCTCTTTATCTTTTAACAACCTCTCGCCGCCAGATGGCCTGAGGTATTAGACTTATATTTTAAAAATTGTGTAAATTTAAAACACTATTTACCATTTTAATAATATTTGTGTATCTAAGAAACTAACCCAGATTTAAATCTTACGATATTTTCCATATTATTAAATCTTTTGAACAAATAATAGGTACCCGTTTATGGTGGCGCCATCGGTGCTTGTTAAATAAAATCCTCATTATCTTCTCAGCTTTCGATACAAGTCGGTCCACCTTCTCATCTTACATCCTAATTTGAACATAGGAAGACGACAATTATTCGCTATTTCAATTCCTGAAGCACTACATGCTACGCCGCTGTGTCGTATACGTGAACTATAGCAACAAGTGTACGAGCTGGTGCTGAAAGATCGCTCGATTTCAAGATTTAAACTCATAAATCGATTCGTGATTTAATGAAAAGTGTCGCCGTTGACAGGGCAAGTGATTTAATTAAAATCGTTTTATTTTCAGGTGTTTTGAGTTCGTAAAACCAGATATTATCTAATTAACGATTGGACTAATATTGTATAACGCGCACATTGGCTGTTCTACTTTCGCTACAACTCTTATAATACGAACGCTTCGAATATCAATAACAACAATGACGTTATAAAAGACAAGAAACATCAACACTCAGTATAGTCGAGCTAGGTAATTAAGCATTGTTTTAAATTAATTTTAAACGTCCGCGTATTAAAATAATCTCATTTCACATTGGACTTGTTTCAAATGAATTATAAAACATCATAAAGTAATTTTCAAATAGCATCACAATAAATCATAAATCTTCAGCACCGGTCTGCCTTAATAGATCCACTGCTGGATGTAGATTTTTGTTTTCTTGATCCATTTCTACTAGTTGATTGCTTCCTTCATATAAAGGAGAGCTGTTGAGGTCTTAACATAGTCCCTCCATCAGGTGTTAGGGCTACAAGTACCTCTGTTTCCATTCTAACAATCACTTTGTTCAGCAAAATCAACACTCAGTATAGTCGAGCTCGGTAGTTAAGCTTTGTTTTAAATTAAATTTAAAAGTCCTCGTAATAAAATAACCTCATTTCACATCGGACTTGTTTCAAATGAATTATAAAATATCGTAAAGTAATTTTCATATAGCACCACAATAAATCATAAATCTTCAGCACCGGTCTGCCGTAATAGATCCACTGCTGGATGTAGATTTTCCTTTTCTTGATCCATTTCTACTAGTTGTTTGCTTCTTTCATATAGAGGAGAGATGTTGAGGTCTTAACATAGTCTCATCATCTGGTGTTAGGGCTACAAGTACCTCTGTTTCCATTCCAACAATCACTTTGTTCAGCAACATCAAGACTCGGTAGTTAGCTTTGTTTTAAATTAAATTTAAAAGTCCTCGTAATAAAATAACTTCATTTCACATCGGACTTGTTTCAAATGAATTATAAAATATCGTAAAGTAATTTTCCTATAGCATCCCAATAAATCATAAATCTTCAGCACCGGTCTGCCTTAATAGATCCACTTCTGGATGTAGATTTTCCTTTTCTTGATCCATTTCTCCTAGTTGTTTGCTTCTTTCATATAAAGGAGAGCTGTTGAGGTCTTAAAATAGTCCCTCCATCAGGTGTTAGGGCTACAAGTACTTCTGTTTCCATTCCAACAATCAATTTGTTTAGATTGTCAGATTTTCGAGTTATCTGTCCCGCCTGTGTCCATGATTGTAGAGCTGCTCCATGGATTACCTGTACTAGTTTAGTCATGTCTCTAATCCAATTGTTATGTATATGAATTTAATGTTTAAGACAATTCTTTCGTGACACCTTTGTGTTATAGTTCATGAGCCTTTTTTTCTCTTTCCTTATTTTATCAGCCTAGGTGAGAACCGGAAGCACGTACTGGTCCTTTCAACTACTTCTAATTGTTGACCCTGTAGAGTTATCGGGACTGAATAATCATCATAGTATTAGTTCTCAGAAGCTGTCCATCAAAAAAGTTTTCTTCAATCTTATGGCACTGTGTCGTTTTTGTAAGTCATAATCAGCTTCAGTAGATCTATTCCCTATTTCAATTTGTTCCTTTATTTTATATTACGTTAGGCTATCTGGTTAGTAGATATATTTTTCAGTTCTTCTTTGTTGACAGTAATTCCGATCCAAGTTCCTAGAGGACATTGGTATATATGTGAAATGCCGTAAATATTTACTTCAACTACAACATCTGTTCAGGGTTATATGTCATGGGCTCTTCTCTAACAATTCCTATCTCTAGCATTTCAAATATTTATTCCTATCATCTATTTTTGGTCAACTAATGTTTTAATACACCTACTTCAAGATCCGTCCTGTTTTTGTTTTCATCAGTTGGGTTGATCCTACTGGCTTCATAGATACTACTCCAAAACTAAACCTCACTAATGTGACATTTCTTTGTTTCTTCGGTTTACGGTCCAAATTTCTACCTTTCGGTATTAAGTTGAATATTCTTGCTTTGATGGTTTTAGTTATGAGCCTAATTTATATTTCTTCTTATGTTGTATCATTCTTGGTGAATAGAATATCATCTAGTTCTTACAGATCTATATTAGATGTGTTCCCCTGTGTTGTCACGAAGTATCTAGACTTATCTAAATTTACTTCTTGGCCATTTTTTCCTGGCACGTTTGGCTATACAGTATTTCTTTATTGGTAGTAAACCATTTTGATTTATGCCTATTTCGTTAGTTGATATCTCTTCATGTTTATGATTTATAATCTAGAGTTTGCGCATTATGTTCATAACCTAGTTGACTTCTTCTATGTTGATTGTAATTCACTGATCTTCATCAATAGCTATTTCTTCCGTATTTATTGTGAAATGTTGGCATGTTTTCGGGAGCAATTCGGTGTAATAGTTTTCCCATTTCTGCTTATTAGTTAAAAATATATCTGCCTTTTTTGTACCTGGGATTATACAAGTAAGCTCCAAAGAAAGACAAAGAGAGTATGGTCAACTTCTGGATCTACCAGTTGGATTTGAGTAGTTTTTTCTTGAATCTAACATACACAATAGGTGTCGCTGTGGTCGAATTATCTCGAATGTAATGTAAGTAAATTTTGAACAGCTTGACATTTTGAAGTCGTATTCACTCAATATATTGCTTTAGTCGAGAAGATAGTTTGTAGTTACGGTAGGGACCCATAGAGGGCGCTCTATAGATGTTAGTGATCATGTAACTTCTGAACGACTTAATAGTTTGAATTCATATTCACACAGTGTATTTTGTTTGTCGAGATTATGGATCACAACTATGCTATGGTTCATTAGCTAGCGTTTCAGTCTAGTTACCTACTGGACCAAGGATAGAAGAGTATCTGCAAGACTTGCGTTTAGTTGTTATAAAAATGTTGGTGTTATAAAGCTTCTTTATTATGGATTAATAATGAATTTGTTGCATCTTCAATACAAGTAGTTTTAGGCATCATGATACTAAAGCATCAAAATTGTTTTGAGAAATGATTTTGTCCAGTATTTGTTGATAGTGTGAAAGGAGTTTTTTCATCTACAAGATTTGAAATCTGTTGACATCAGACATGATTATCTGAAGATGCAAAAGCATTTGATATTACCCAGTACTGTAACTGAATGTAATATTAAAGAAACTAAGTTTTGACATGGCATATTTATTTATTATAGATTTATAGCCTGAAATCGTGCCAATTAGTAACAAAAGTTAATTTTAACAATGGCTCAATGTTTAAACATATAATTTATCTTGTGATAAATACTTCTTAGTGGTTGAAAAAGTAAAGTAGCTTGAACTAGAATGTAAATCACTATCAAAATCTACGCCAATTTGAAATTGCGTTCACACAATTACAAGATTTATTTGTTCGATCTCCTTTCAAAATTGTTCGGACTCCGTCAATGCCGGAGAAACACCTGATATACCTGTTTCGACATACCTCGACTATAAATAAAATAATCGGCTGGTAATTAAATTACATTATCATTCTATCTCTAGATGTTTCGTTTTTAGAGGTTACAAGCTTGTTGTGCTTCTTGGATAAAATAGAAATTTAATGTATCAGTAGTTGATTCAGACCGATAAATATTTTACCAAGAAGTTATTGGTGCTGACGTAATTGTTAAATCATCGCAGATACAGGATTGTTCAAAGAAAGGTCTTGATGGAAAGAAAGTATTAAGATTCATGAAACCACTTTTGTATTTAGTGTAATTTGAACCACTTGACAAAAAAATCGTCTTTTTTACTAACATAATTAAATTTTGTCGTTTGCTACAACCATATAACTATTACTCGCTTTTTAGTTAAAAAGAGATGCAATATCTAAAAAATCTAAATACTATTTGGTGTAGTACTGTATTAACAAATAAATTTGAAAAAAAGTTTTTTATAACTATTTTATATCTCTGAAATCCATATTGATACTGTAACGAGTATTTATAAATAAACTAGAGCTAGATACTTGACTCTATATGGCAGAGCTTAGTCAATAGTAGTTACTAATATAAGTAGTAGAAAACTTTCATATAATGTAAAAAAAATCATGAAAAAATAGAAGATAATGTTCATCGACCCGTAAAAAGTATATAAGTAAAAATATTCATGATATTAATTTCAATTTGCCAGATGCACCTGTTACGAGGGCTGCCTTTTATATTTCGGGATTAGAGAACAAAAACAAATATTAATCATCGAAAATCGCTTTATTGTTTTTCAAAATATTCCCCATAAAGATCTATACACCTATACATGCGTTTGAACCAATTGTCGGAGCACTTTTTCCACTCTGATTGAAGTATCTCCAAAACATGCATTCTAAACGCAGCAACCGCTTCTTCAGGTGTCGAAAACTGTTGACCTCTCAGTTTGTTTTTTACGTACGGAATAAAAAGAAGTTATTTGGTGACAAGTCAGGACTATACGGCGGATGACTCATCAAATCGATGTTTTGAGTGGTCAAAAATGAAGTTGTTTGAGCCGATGTATGTCGTGGTGAATAGTGATCCATCTTCGGACGTTGGTTTTCCTCATTTCTTGGAAGACAACTGGCAAACAAATGGTTGTGTACCACTCAGAATTGACTGTTCTGCGTTGTTCTAGTGGTAAAAAACAGGCGATCATTTGCTTGGAAGTGCTTCGTGCGCGAACAACTTTTGTTAGATTCAGCTCTTGAAACACCCATACAGTTGACTGCTGTTTACTTTTGGGCTCATACGCGTAAATCCACGATTCATCACATGTCACTATGTCATAAACGTGTTTTGAAGCACCGCGATGATATGTTTTGAGCTTTTCTTTCGACCAATCGACACGAGGCTTTTTTTGAACGATCGACAAATTGTGTGGGATTCAACGCGAACAAATTTTTTTAACATTCAAATTTTTATGCAATATTGAATGTATGCTGGTCCCACTAGTGTGTAAGGTTGACTCAATCTCACGATAAGTCACATGACGATCTTGCAATATCAGTTCGTGCACAGCATCGATGGTTTCTGGAACAACAACTGTTTTTGGACGACCTTCACGAAATTCGTCTTGGAGTGAACTACGACCTCGATTGAATTCACCATACCATCGATAAACAGTGGTCCTTGATGGAGTTTCATCGCCAAAAATTAAATTAAGTTCATCCATGCACTCTTGCTGACTTAATCCACGTCGAAAGTTGTAAAAAATAATCGCACGAAAATGTTCATAATTTTATTCCATTTTTTGGCCGAGATGAATCCTTTAAGTTACTGTAAACAACACATAGCGCTCGTATGTCAAAATGTTCTGAGTACATATAACCTCAAAAATGTCAAACTTTACGATAGAGCTGTCAGGTGTCAGACTGCAACACTAGGGTTGTCCAATCCCGAAATATAAAAGACAGCCCTCGTAATAATTTGGTCTTTATATTTTTTAAAATTAATTATTTTAGCCCCAGTAAATATTTAGGTGTGCCAGAATAATTTTATTCACAATACTAAAATATAATTTTGTAATTTGCCAAAAATTTCAAAATGTCGAAAACGTCAAAACTGGTATGTCAAAAGTGTCAAGAATGTCAAGAATATCAAGAATACTCTCTTCATTCTTTTGTACACAAGACAATATATATAATATATATTGTTTCTGGTTAGGGAACCTTCATCAGTTGCGCTTCCCACAATTGAATGTCCTCTCGAACACTTCGTTATGTATTTGATACATTTGGTTAAATTTGAAGATGCGAGATGTAAAGATCCTCGTATTGAGTATAATGAAGATTTCTGCAAAATAGTCCTGAAGTCAATTTAGTTGATGCAGATGGTGGTAGTGTGGGCAGGCTGACACAATTGGTAAGTAAATGTATTCATAAAACTAATAAGAAATTCAAAAATAAAAAAGTAACCACCTTACCTACAATTTTGTGATCGGATAGAGTAAATATTGAAGCAAAAAGAAGGAAGATGTTTATTGAGTCTCTCAAATTGTGTTGCTATTCATATATTCAAGCAACGTAGATAATTGAGGGCAAATCATGACTTCAAAAAAATCTGAATAATCAGGTATTAAAATACTGCGAATAAAAAAAACAACAGAAAAAGTCACAGGTTAGTCAAGATATTTTATTTGATCTAAATCAGAAGTACAGATTTGGGTAGAAGTTAAAACTGCACTAAGAAGCAAAACGTTGATATACATAAATTCAAAAAAGTTTGTTCTGAGTATACCGTATAAACCCACAACAGGTATATATGTCTGTTTTGTATAAAAACTTAGGGAAAAAACATTGTGTGTTACAGAAATTAAAGCCTAAGTGAAGAGATAAGTTAAGAGGGTGCCCATTGGTCATACAGATGAAAATATTAGGATAGGTAAACAAGATTACTGGCAAAAATTTACCATGTTAAAAATGCAAGAAGATCCGAATCATGTGCTTGTTGAAAAGAACTAAAAATAGGTGTGAACGCGTTAAAAAATAGACTAATGTTTTATCGTGTTTGAAAAAGGACTGGTTTAGAGGAATTTGTCTGTTACTTTAGTTTGCTAAAAATCCTATTTATGAGAAGGCCATAGATGAAAATTTGCCTTGTTCTGTTAAAGCAGCCCCTCATATTTAAATGTGGTTATTTTCACAAAACTTTTTTCAGCTGGTTGTGGCTAGCAATATTTACTTTTAATCTATGTGAAGCTACTTTTTTGATAAAACGGAGTTTCCCTTGTTGCAAAAGTGTAATACTAAAGTGTCTCCCTCCATGTTGTCGATGATAAATTATCGACCCACCCTGTATTTTCAAGTTTGGGGTTCACTATTTAAAGTAGAAGTTCTGAGCGAGAATATTCTGAATTTATTCTGTTCACAAAAACTCTAGGATTAATATTTTCAATTGATTTTTAATACTAGCCACATACAATATTTAAAAACCATTGCCAAAAAACACATTAGTCCAACAACTACGATAACCACCTGCTAGTAAAATTCTAAGAAATACTATTAAACAGGTATCTGAATAAACGGATTAGGCCAATGGATCAACCAATAGATAACAGAGATAAGTTGAAAGGGCTTAGTATAATTAGCATCAATAGGGGTCATCAAGATTAGGTAAAATTTCACCTGTACCTCGATAAGACTAATGAGCCCATGGCCGGTTTGAGGCCGTAATGTACTTTGAAAGACTTTCTCTTTGCATTCTTTGTCTTTGAAGCTCAAGGACAAAGTTTGCACATTTACATACAAATTTTAGGAAAATAATTACCTGTTCATAGACAATGAACATACGAAATACAACTTTATGTTGAGATTATAGGTTCAGCTAATTCCATTTTTAAAATACGACTGTAAACTTTATCAACAAATCAGATGTGTACAACTTAATAAATACTCACGATTTTCATAAAATTTATTAATTTATTAGATCCTGGGCTTATATATGCAACCACAGATACCACGTAATATTGTTTGCCCAAGCAGATAATTCCACTTTGTTACTAAACGAGATTCAACACTTGCATGGTTTATACCATTTTCAATTTTTGTTACTAAGTTGGTTGGGAATTTATCTTTATATAAATAGGCAAAGACAAAACGATTAGGTACCATTTTCTCCTCTGTCCCTCAACCGATTTTCTTCATTTTTGTTTTGTTTAGTAGCTACTGACGATCTTCAGTGCAGAATGCTAATATTAATTTATAATATTGGTTCATTCATAAAATAAAATAAAATAAAAATTCATTATTTACGTCCATAGTATCAAAGCCAAACAACTGAATGCACCGCCGCCGCCAGACTCAAAACATTGAGTAATTATATATAGAGGGACCAATGCTGTTATATACTTAGAGCATGTACTTCTGGAAGTGGCATGCAAGCGTAGTTATTGTTTAGTGGTAAAGTAATCGTTGTATATTATAATAATACAGGGCGATTCCAGATATGTTAGAAATCATTTTTTTCGTGGGTGGCACATAAGCAGTTGTATATATAGTGTGTTTAAAATATAGAGTAGAGTGCAATTATAACTAATAAAATTATTATATAGAGAAGCCCATTAGGGGTTGAATTTACAGGGTTCTTGGAATAGAAGGTGTAGTAGAATTACAGTTATACAGGGTGGTGCAAAAAATATTATACAGAGTTGCATATACAGGGTGGCGGAAATGGAAATGCAACATTTAGTAACTCATAAACAGTTGTATATATAGCGAAGATGAAGGGGTGAGAGAAATTATAGATATACAGGATGACGATAAAAAATGTTAGAAAAGGAAATGATTTATAGAGTAGCCCACGAAGAGTTCCATGTATATGATGATTGAAATATAGATCGGAGTAAATTATATTTACAGAAGATAGTTAAAAATTTCATAAACAAAAAGAGTAAATACGGTGGCTCATGCGTGGTCTTTGAGCAGTTGCATATACAGGGTGGTGGAAATATATAATGGGATGGAATTATTATAAAGAGGATTTTAATAAATGTTAGAGAATTGAGTGCAATTATAGCTTTACATGGAGGTTAGAAAAAATAAATATGTAGGGTAGCGGTTGAATTGTTGTCATATTAAATTAAGAATTATGAATTTGAACACAAATAAAGTCTTATGAATTATATCTGAAAAAAACTTGAATTTCATTACTTATTTGTAGAAGCGTGATGTAAGATCGACATCTAGGATTTTCGAGGAAACTATCACACAGAGGTTCCGAATCTGGAACCGTTCCGTGTAATTGCTGTTCTCCCTAAAGTCCTAGGATAGAATGTCACGATAAAATTTTCAGCTTACTTAACCTGTCAGAGATATTGACAGCTAGTATGTGATAAATCTACTTATAACCAAATCTTAAGAAAACCAAACACATCAAGATGGAACTTTGTTGCTAGACGAAGAAAACCTATTTTTTTCAACTGGACGAAGCACCTCCACATTATGGTGGAGAAGGAGTGCTATTGAATGGATTGGAAGAAGGAGCACTATAGAATGGCCAGCACGATCCCCCGACCTAACGCCCCTTGACTTTTTTTATGGGTACATCCAAAAACTGTGGCTGCGACTTTACCATTGTCTCACCAACTAGGGCGGACATTTTGAACACTTAAATTAAATACAAGCTAATTCTAACGCCAATAAAAGAAGAAACCTTTAAAAAGAGGTGTCACATGATTTCCCTTTGTATTTCAAATTTCAGAAGTGATATTCCCCCCGTAAATATAAATTACCTGTGTTTTTTTTTCTCTGTTTCGTTTAAAGATATTTTGGGTGGCTAATTTTGAAAAGAAAACCCTATAAATCACAGGTTTAGATTCAATACCACTTCTGATTTTGAATCTCTTGTACTTTCTCATTTTTAAATTAGTTACTAATGTGTATAATCTCAATTTCAGTTACAAGATTAAGCAGGATGTTTTCCTCTTATAATTACCCTGTTCAAACAAACTGAATTTTATATCCAGAGATTAAAATCCAAATAAACTACAACATCAAAGTCTTCTGAGATTATCAATCAATATCGATGCACGTTACTTGGCTTAACCTTCCACTCGTCAATACAACATTGTATTCAAATCCAAATTGCCAACTTCTCCGAATTAATTGCAACCCAAAGTGAAAACAAAACACGCTACTTGAATTTCGCGTAGATCGTAAAAATAATTGATCACCTTAAACGACAATGCGTTTAGCTTTGGGTACCGAGAAACTATTATTAAACAAATAAAATCCGCAAATTATGGTTTTAATGTATGCGTTTAACTCTAGCACGGTGGCAACACTGAGATTAATAGTTATTTTCGCGCCAAAACGTCTAACGATAATGTGTGCACAGAGCAAACGCGGGGTTTAATTAGCCGTTCTGTGACCTTGCGTAACTTGGAGAGCTGTATCGGAATGTTTGGAAAAAAATAATTGACTACGAAAAAAAAATCGGTTAAACCTACTTATTTAATAATATGAGCTTGATAATATTCAGCGCTAGCTTGTGTTACATTTTCAAATACCAAACAAGATTGTGTTTGTTCTAAAAATATATGCTAACCGGAAACTTTTGTTGTGGTAATTTCGTACAGCGTGTTACCTAATGTATCTATAAAAAACAACCATTTTTCTGAATAAAATGTCTCTCCCTTTTTAACCGACTTCCAAAAAGGAATAGGTTATCAATTGGTCGCGTATTTTTTTTGCATGTATGTTATCTGATTTCTTCTCCTGTGGTGAACAGTTTTGGACGAATATGGTCTTGTTTAATAGAGTATATATCCGGATTGGTGAAACTTCAAATCTTGGAAAAGAATTCTATTTGTAAAGCGATGAAATTTGTGAATGAACACATGCGTGCATGGTCTGTCGAATTGTCTTGGAGATTTCTTGAACGATTTTGTATGGATGATATTTTTGTCGCCTTAATATCCTTCCTACTGAACGACGGCTAATTCCATGCATATTGGCGAGGTCGGTAGTGGATAAATGAGGATTTTCTTCCAAAGATATGGCAACATTTTGAGCTACACCTTCATTACTTGCACTTTTTGACGGTCCACTTTTTGGTAAATTGCTAACTGTTCCACTTGTGTCGTACCTTCGCAAAGTTTTCGACACTACTGAACGGGATATTTGTGTATTCGGATGAACAATGTTAAAAAGGTCACAAACTTCTTGATGCGTCCTTTTCCTCTCTCCATACCCAATCATCATTAATATTTCTATTCTTTTGCTTTCACATAATTCGGCCATTTTACGATCAAATTAAAACAATACAATCTTTTTAAGTTAAATAAAAAAAAAACTAGTAACTTATTTTGACAACTACTGTCACTTCTGCAATGAATTTCATGGACTACTCGTACTAAACTTGATTCAGATTTTATTTGCGCCTGATTTAAACAAACGCACGTGTATTCGACTATGGAACAAGCAGTGCTGTTGGCTGTGACGGTATAATGCCATCGATTGGCCAACAGAAATACAAATCCTTACCCAGCGGTTTGTTTATATCGGGCGTAAGTGAAATCTGAACCGAGTTTAGCTACCATCGAATTTTTCCTTTCCTTAGTTACTTTTCTGTAAATATCTCGGTAGGTATTGAAGTAAACAATATCAAACCCGATATTTTTGTATTCACAATAAAATGTTTCATCAGAAACTAAAATACTATACAGGGTGTCTTTTAAAATCGACATTATTTCCGGTAAAACAGGAAGTTCAAAATTGTAAAAACATTTGGAAACAAATAGGCCATCTACTGCAGTATCCACCTTCCAAATTTTATTTTGATATCTCTAATAATTCCAGAGTTATTAACTTGGTTTCACACATTTGCTCATTACTGTATATTGTAAATGGAGGATAGGGACAGTGCCTGCTCCTTCTGCAGATTTAGTCCTTTAGAGTATTTTCCCGTCAAATATTCAAATTGTGTTTACGCGGAATTTGTCAATAGGTTTGCATGTTCACCTATTGGGAAACTTAAGAGACTTTATTTAAATTTCATGATTTTCATTTAATCATTGCTCAACAATATAGAAAATTGATGGTACCTACTGTAAACAAGATTTTTTTTTATTTTTCCACTTTTTACTGCTTATACAATAATTTGTGAAAAATATGTATAATAATCTTCTTTTTCGAGTGTCTATTAGTTTACGAATATTAACGACCATAATGGCTGGTCTAAAGGGACCTGTAGATGTGGTATTAAACTAAGTTCTTAAATTCTTCAAGCATGATATTATTCTATACAGGTCAGAATAGATACACGACTCATAGAAGAGATAGAAACAGGTACAGGGATATTTCTTAAGGCTCTTCAATCTATCAATAATGGATGAAGAAAACACAGGCAGCGAAGCAAGATTAAAGGTACAAGATAACAAACGACGAAATAAAAACCCTCTGCTATGAAGATGACGCCATTTTAAAAGCGGGATATGACTAACAAAGACTGAAGAGGAAAAGAGAGTGGAAGTAGTAGATAAGAATTGCAAGAGACAAATTGTCAGCAGGTACGAGGGTGAATCAAATATGAACGGGACTTTTCTGTTTCTCGCCCTGTAGGTAATTCGAGTGGCGTGACGTCTCGATATATGTTAGGTAGGGATGTTAAGAAGAGGGGAGTTCGTCGGTTTGGCGAGGCGTAGTCGATGCGCTGTTAGTAGCATCATGTCAGAGCAAGAGGTGCATACGTCTGTTGCGCAACGTGTTGTTATCAAATTTTTGGCGCGGGAGGGCGTTAGACTGTCTGAAATTTTGCGTCGACTATCTGCACAGTTCGGCAATGAAACGCTTTCAAGGACCAAAGTTTACGACTGGCACAAAAAGTTTTCAGATGGCCGAGAGACAGTGGAAAATGAGCCTCATGCACGCCGTCCCACGACATCAATGAGCCGAATATCTACGCAATTCGTGAGCTGATTGAAGACGTACTGCTGATCGATTTTCTGCACGAACGCCGTACAATTAATGCTGAGTATTACTGCGAACTACTCCAACAAGTGAAACTTGCCTATCGGCAAAATAGGCGGGATATGTCTATTCGAAGTGTGATTCTGTTGCATGACAACGCTCGGCCACATACAGCTGCATTGACTCAAGGAAAATTGAACAAAATGCACCTTGAACACCCGCCTTACAGTCCTGATTTGTCGCCATGTGACTACCACATGTTTGGGCCACTTAAAGAAGAATTGGGAGGCCACCACTTTGAGGACAACGAAGGTGTAGAAACGTTTGTGCGCAATTGGTTATCGACAAGACCAGTTTCATTCTTTGAGAAAGGTATTAAGAAACTTCCGATTCGGTGGGAAAAATGTATACATAAGAGAGGAGACTATGTAGAAAAATAATATGTATTAAAATTTGTATTGATCGTACCAATAAAATTTTTAAAACAAAAGTCCGGTTCATATTTGATTCACCCTCGTAGAAGAGAACTGAGCTGACCCCGGAAAAGATGGAGTGATAATATAAACAGACAACTCAATATAGGAACAGATAGAGATACCTAAAAAAAGATAGAAAGATAGAAGTATAATATGAAGATATTCGTCGTCGTCCAGGTCTTCTTCTTCCTAACACATTTCCTCTAAGTATCAGTTGCTGAAAACATCCATTTCTCATTATATGCCACAAATATTCCAGTTTTTTTACTTTTGAACTGTTATATCTTTGACAAGTCTTCCCCACGCTCTGATATTTGTGACCCGTGTGTAAAAATACAAGCACTAAAATATTCAAAGAAGCTAAGTGTTAAAGAAGAAGTATATTGAGAGCTAAATGCATTTCTTATGGTAAGATATCTGAACCGTACGTCGTATCTGCTTAAATCTATCAAAATCTATCTTAATTAAATGACAAAGAAGGAATTTACTAATTGGAGGTTAGACTAAATTACCACAGATAAATTCCAACCTTAATCCATCCGAATAGCTCCTGAAAAATTGTTTACTTAACCAATCCATAAGACCAATTAACGCTCTCTGCTACAACACTTTGTCAATTTATATACGAAAACAGGACAAAGAAAAAATACATTCCTCTCTGGTAGCTAATTAATTCAGCAATAACCTGTTTGTTATTTAAACCTAACACAATTAATATTGTGTTGACTCATTTAATATTCCGTAACTTCGAATTGCATTATATTGCGCATTAGCCTCAGTTATTTTTCTGCGAACCGAAAATTGATAGAGTGCATAGTACAATTCACGAAATTATCCGGAGAGTATTTTTACAAACATCAACAATTCGCAGAAGCGATTTTTTTATAGCGCAACGCCACCTACACACAGGAATATTGATAACATCGGTTGTGATAATAAACAATACTTACTAGAAATGTAAGTGCGATGCTATGCGAATTAATTTATGACAGTGGCGCATTAGAAATGAAAAGTAAACTGTTCTTGCTTGAAAATGTCTCCGGTAGTACAAATCTTCTATGTAAGGTTACTAATCTTGTCTATACTATTATAAAATTGTAAGTTTGTTTGTTTCTTCGGGCATCACGTAAGAACCACTCAACTGATTTTGCTGAATCTGTTGTCGTTGCAAAGCCTATAGTTTGGCTTAAAATCTGGTATACATTTTATCTCCCTACATTCACAGAAACAGCAGATATAGTGAAAAAACTTTTATCACGTTAGGTTGTACACAATTACTCTAAAGGTGAATGATGACCTGATGACGATAGCAGATACGCAGCTATTGAAACCACTTCAAGTCCAAGGAAACTTCGAGGAACGAGTTGTTGTCTACCAACTTCATACTAACGATTATAATAATTGTCCAAACTAACTAAACTAATGAACTCAGCTTTGATACATTTTAGATATCGTAAAAAATAAGAAATCAAAATTCGTAATTACCTACCAATATGCGTGAAACTCCTCACTGTATTCGCGCTCCGCGTGTGCCATCCTTTCCTCGGTATTGACGCCGTGTTTAACGAAAATCCAGTTTGCTTCTCATATAACTCCAACATGGCCTTAGGTATCACAACTTTTGACCTGTCGATTTTCGGCAACTGCTTGAATCCGAACAGATTCTTCAGATTACTCTCCACTTGCGCTACAATTTCTTCTGGTGCATTCAGCGAACATGTTCTCCAACAACACTCGAATATGGCCAGCAGCGTCAGCCATACGGTGATGGAGAAATTCATGTTGGTAGCCTGGAAACAATGAAACTGTATCAGTAGATGTAATCACCAGACTTGTGTTGAACACTATAATCAGAGGTTTTTGACCTTTCAGACATTTTAGAGATTTTATACCTTTTAGATATTTTAGACCTTTTAGATATTTCAAGCCTTGTAGACACTTCAGATATTTTAGTTTTTAAGACCTTTCAGACATTTTAGACATCTTATACCTTTTAAATATCTTAGAACTTCTGGAATTTTTTTTTGACCTTTAGCAATTTCAGATATTTTAGACTTTTCAGACATTTTAGATATTTTAGACCTTTCAGACATTTTATACCTTTTAGATATTTTAGACATTTTGGATATTTCAAGCCTTTTAGATACTTCAGATATTTTAGTTTTTGAACCCTTTCAGACATTTCAGACATCTTATACCTTTTAAATATCTTAGACCTTCTGGAATTTTTTTTGACCTTTAGCAATTTCAGATATTTTAGACTTTTCAGACATTTTAGATATTTTAGACCTTTCAGACATTTTATACCTTTTAGATATTTTAGACATTTTGGATATTTCAAGCCTTTTAGATACTTCAGATATTTTAGTTTTTGAACCCTTTCAGACATTTCAGACATCCTATACCTTTTAAATATCTTAGACCTTCTGGAATTTTTTTAGACCTTACAAATTTCAGATATTTTAGACCTTTCAGACATTTTAGATATTTTAGACCTTTTAGACATTTTATACCTTTTAGATATTTTAGACCTTTTAGATATTTCAAGCCTTGTAGACTCTTCAGATATTTTAGTTTTTAAGACCTTTCAGACATCTTATACCTTTTAAATATCTTAGACCTTCTGGAATTATTAGACCTTTAGAAATTTCAGATATTTTAGACCTTTCAGACATTTTAGATATTTTAGACCTTTTAGACATTTTATACCTTTTAGATATTTTAGACATCTTATACCTTTTAAATATTTAGACCTTCTAGAAAGTTTAGACCATTACACATCTCAGACATTTAAGATAAAATTGTGTTACATCTTCCTAGTTCAATTACCATTTTTAACATTCAGCCTAAATTGTTTTCATTAAGGTTACTTAGAAATATTCGATAAAAATAGCGAACATCTGTTCTTCAAGAATTTTAAACTCACCAACATTATAAAAATCAGACACATTAATTATTATAAATAATTCCTAATAGCCATAATGCTCATAATTCTACTAAATGTAAATATAACCTTCGATAGCTGGATAGTATGTTTATTATATATATTATATGCTAGCCGGTATTATTTTTAAAACGCTTTATTTAAATAAACAACTGATTGTAACTAAACAGGTGTGCACTTTGATAATAAAACACATTTTGTATTAATAACACAGCATTAATGAAACAGAAAATTAATTATTCGTTATAAATTATCGTTATATTGTTTCTGTTAATCCATTGAAAATAGATAAATTTCAATTTGTGTCGGAAAATAATGATTCCTGTAGAAGTATTTATTAATTCTTTATGTGGTTTTCACACTTGTGCTTCCCTTTCAAAGATTTACTTCTCAAATTAATATTACAAGGTTAGGTTAGACAATAAATGACGGCAGTGTTAAGTAAGACTTATCAATAGTGATTTAATATTCAAATTTTATTGTAACAGAATTAGTAATATATGTCGATTTTTTTATAGTAAAAAGGATGATACCTACTTGGACAATAATACAGCGATATATGCCTATTTTGTATTTATTGGTTACAAAAAAAAAAGCATCAGGTCATGTTCTAATTCTGGAAGAAGGCCTTGGACTAGACTAGAATGATTTTACTATGATTTTGGACATATTGTATTATTATCATTACATCGAGGGTCCCCTTAATAATAATAATTTTTTTACTGTAGACTGTTTACCAGAGTGTGCACTTATTTCACAATATTATGATCAATACTATGTCTGCAAATCTGTGATGTAAAATGTTTCTAGTTTAGATATTGTTATGTGGGTGTGTGAGCTGTATCACTTCTGAAGGCTTTCATCTATGGTTTCCTGTCTTTTACGGAAATCCTACTTACTGAGCCAAAAATTAAAGAAAATATACAAAAATTAAACACCAGTAGATTTTGTATTTTTTTTATTTTTAAAGAAATAATAATAAGTTCGCCCAATGAAGCTACAAACAAACAAAGATTCAAAAAATTTAGAATAATTTAAAAAGTTAGAAGTATGTTAAAAACTCTAATGAAAATCCTTATCCTTATATTACAAATGTGACTGTAAGTTTGTTTGTTACACTCTCAAGCCAAACCTACTCAACTGATTATTATAAAACTTAAACTTTATATACAAATTCTCTGAGGTATTTCAAACAAATACTTTTAGGGAGGGTAATAAAATTTATTTTAGCAAAATTTGGAAATTTAGCAACATCAAAGCCTAATAAGTTCAAACCCTAGATGCTGTATTACCAACGGTCGAATTAATATCTTATTAACTACAGCTTCAGCTGTTTGGAATTTTTCTATATTTAAAGTTATCTTGTACTGTCACTTTTAACAACGAATTTAGACCCTTATAGAAGCGCACGTCTTATGGAAAGAATGTCCTTTGTTTACATTCGCTTTGTTGGTATAAAGAAGTTATTGGCATGCATAAATTCCGTTAATATTGTTAAAATCAAATCATATAAAGCATTTAATAGTCGCAAGTTGATAGTCTTAGTCAACATGAGCGCAAAAATCGCGACAAATAATTAGTTTTTTATTCGCAGTTAACAAAACTGCATATCATTACAGTAGATATACAGGGTGAGTTTTTTTGAGGATCAGTATGGGGATCTCGGAAACTAGCGGAGATAGAGCAATGTTTAAATTGGGAAAGATTTGCAGTTTTACTGGCCCAATTTAATGACACTTTCGGATTTTTGTAAAAAGTCATGGCTTACTAGATATTTAAAAAAAAAACGAAATTCTGTCGATTTAGTCAAATGCCTCTAACTTCTTTGTTTTTGATTTTATAAAAAAGTGACAATATCAAAATTGAAGGAAATTGTATCTCGAATATGATTGTAGTGTCCTAGTTTGCGTGACAGCTCTCGTTTTCGAGATATGACACAAAATTATCTTCTTTTTTTTAATGGAAACCATAGTTGGCTATGTCCTCAAAAAATCGGCCTTTTTTAGAGATTTTCTACGATATAATAGTCGATATAGTTATTTATAAAAATAATGGAGTTATGGATGCTTTTCTCTCTTATTTTCACTTTTAACATAGGTAGCCATGAAAAAGATTGTTTTCACTTAGACGTTTCCTCATTTGACAGTAATTCCATTAGTAGTGCTGAACTGACAGTCGATATTGACAAGTTTTCGTGATAAAATGCAATATTCTAACGAAGAAAAACTGAATAGGTGGAATGTTATATCATATGCCATAAAAATGCAGTTCGTGCAGCTGAGGAATACTTTCATAGATATTGTAATCATCGTCAACCTGCTCTATGTACATTTAAGAGGCATTACGATAGTTTACGCAAATATGGATCTTTTACTAAACCACCACAGGAACGTAATCAAATTAACGGAGCTGCACAAATAAATGTTTTGTCAATGGTAAATCAAAATCCATCTACATCAACTCGTGAGATTACGGCAGTAGCTGACACATCTCAACGAACTGTAGTTAAGGTATTGAAAGCGCACAAGTTCCATCAGTACAAACTTTCAGTTTCTCAAACTTTGCATGCTGGTAACGAACATCGACGTATTTTGTTTTGTACATGGTTTAGAGACATGTGCCTTGAAAATCCACAGTTCCATAAAAAGTTTTATGGTCAGATGAAACTAGATTTACTAACTGCGGTATGTTCAATAGACACAATGAGCATATCTGGGCTAAAGAAAACCCTTTCAAAGTCGAACAAAGACGACCCCAGATAAAATTTGGTTTTAATGTTTGGTGTGATGTCATAGGTTCTACTATTCTGGGGCCTTTTATCTATGACGAATCACTTACTGGGGAACGTTACTTGCATTTCTTGCAATACACTTTTCAAGACATGTTGCATAATTTGAATTTGAGAACTCGTTTAGAAATTGAGTGGTTCCAACCTGATGGAGCACCTGCCTATAACTCGTTATTAGTAAGACAACACTTCCTATCCAAACTCTTGGATAGGAAGATATGGCCCACGCGAATGGCCACCCGGTGTCCCGATTTGGCAGTTATAGACTTCTATTTATGGGGTGCGCGAAAAAACAAAGTATACAAAAGAAAGTATGAGACAGTTGGTGACCTAAGAGACGTGGTATTACAAGCAATTGAAGAAATTGATAGGTGGTCTGTGAGGAAAGCGGTAATGTCAATCTTAAAAAGATGCAATATTTGTCTAAATAACAATGGTGGACTTTTCGAACATAAATTGTAACCATTATTATGTACTTTAGTTTCTAAAGTTTGTAGTAAGTACCCACTTATTTAGTTTTTTCGTTATATCTGATATACCTAATAAAAAAATCGTTCAATATTTTTTGGAATAGTTATTAATAAATCAATTCATTTCATGGCTAACTGCGTTAAAAGTGAAAATAAGAGAGAAAAGCATCCATAACTCCGTTACTTTTATGAATAACTATATCGAGTATTATATCGTTGAAAAGCTCTAAAAATGTCCGATTTTTTGAGGTCATAGCAAACTATGGTTTCCGTTCAAAAAAGATAACTTTGTGTCATATCTCGGAAACGAGATCTGTCACGCAAACGAGGACATGACAGTCATATTCGGGAAACAATTCTCTTCAATTTTGTTATTTACACTTTTTTTATAACATCAAAAACAAAGGAGCTAGATGGATTTGACTAAATCGACAGAATTTCGTTTTTTAAAAAATATCTAGTAAGCCATGACTTTTTACAAAAATCCAAAATGTCATTAAATTGGGCCAGTAAAACTGCAAATCTTTCCCAATTTAACCATTGCTCTATCTCTGCCAGTTTCCGAGATCCCCATACTGATCATAAAAAAAACTCACCCTGTATATATTGTAAAACCACATAGTGAACATTTAATATTTGGTTAATACAGGTTGAGATATTGCGATGGTATTTACGTTATGAAAACTATAGACCGAAAAATCTTTGATTACGATTTAATCGTTTTCTCTTTTTAAATTGTTAGAATTCAAAATTAATGATTTCAATAAAGGATGTTTTCAGTTTTTGAAACTTCAGCAAGTAATTTTTAAATACTGAATCATATTGACTTAGTTCTATTGGAATGTGATGGTCTTTGATATTTATTTAAAAGCTTCAACGTGAGCGAAGCCGCGGGTAAAAGCTAGTTAAAAATAACAAGCAATACATGCATTTACACTACCATAAATTATAAAGAAAAATAATTGGGTCGAAAACTGAAAAAAGAAGACAATATCACATCGATGAAAAATAAAGTAACGTTTTGGGGCAGACCTACGAAAAAATGGCTGCTAACGTAGAAAGGAGCTCGTGTCTTCTATGTTAATATCCACAGACGATATACGTTCGTTCACGACAGATAAATTTCAACCAAGAAAAGTTCAACACAATTGCAATAACTTTCCACCGGCCATTATCAGTCAGCGATGCAAAATAATCCGCAATCTACGTTGAACATCATGACACTCTCACTACTATTTAGATAAAACAAACACCCCATCGGACATTCCGCGTAAATTATCTACGCGTACGAATCGTAAAAATAAAAATACACCTTGTTACATGACACCTACATTACCTTCCTTTGCCGAGCCGTAGTGCATTTGAATAAAGTTCAAGGAAGAAACCAGATTCCACAAGGCGAGAAAGAATGCGTTTTATTAATAATTTATAATTCAGTAGAAAAAAATATGCATATCACACAAGCCGATCGTTTAAAAATATACTGTACTACTTTATGCCTATGTATTTATTCATTTATTGTTATTGTTTTATTTAATGGTGAAGCGCAATCAGGCTGTGCGGTCATTATGAAAATATATTATCTATTTTTATGGGAAGTAATAATGTCTATATGGGAACTGGTATATGGGAAATTTCCGTACTGTAGCATCGCGTTGCTTTAATGAATATATATAAGCGTCTTGCGTCTTATTTTTTTTACATATTCTGCACCCATGGGAAAGAAATACAAAGGACTGCGTTCAATGCAGTTGCTAACGGTTTGTTCACATTGAAGAACATTGCAAACATAAATACGATGAAAACTTGTATAATGTGAAGAAATTAGATGCTTGTTCAAAAATACTTTGTTATTAATTCTACTACATCAATCTAGATAAAAGAACTCTACAGTGAAAATAATTTCGCCCAATTTCTGTTGGTCTATCTATTCAAGTTTTCACGAAGACGATATCTCCTGAATTGAAAGAAAGTACCCTCAAAACATGTAATTTGATTAATACATATTATAGCAATACACAGCAAAATGTGCAGAAGAAGAAACAGGCTCTTGCAATGATAGTATTCAGCTTACAATAATCAATTCACGTTTGTGCTTATATTCAATTTGTGTCTGTGTTACATGAATTGTAGAAAGTGCACTAGTACTATTGTATTTAAACGATTTTTTTGTTAACAATGGGAGTGAAACTCCTACTAGTGGTAACAAATGACAAATTTAGGCCATTTGAAGGATATAGTAAAAAACTACAATTATTATTTCTCGTTTACACAGTATTTAATCCATGTGGCCTGTCTGGTTGCTTCAATACCTGCACCCTAATAATAAATTCTTGCCGGTATCGTTTGAATGTGTCAGCCATGCATTCTTCAATAATTCGTTGGCTTAGTACCCTACATCTAATGTCTAATGTCAGGTTTGGTGACCAAGCTGGCTATGCACTGAACTTTGACTAACCTCACAGAAAGACGCAACTTAGGTGTAAAAAATTTGGTTTACTACTTTTAGTGGGAGCTATGAAATTTGTTGCCATTACTAACCGTGTTCAAAATTGTACCATACTACAAGTTGTGAAAATACGTTGACTGTTGAACTTCTCATTACGAAACTAATCATTTTCTACTGCTTAAACCATATGCAGTTCAGACAAATTACTTTTCTACATGTAGCGAGGCGAATGTTGAATCGATTTATTTAAAACGTCAGACTTGTCAGACTGATTATTCATATAGCATGAATGTACTACAAAGGTACCGTATCGTAGGTCACAAATTATTGATTATTGATAACAGATGACATCCTATATCTCCCGCTTTGTTATTAATTCTACTATCAATCTAGATAACTCTAGTGAATAATTCGCCCAATTTCTGTATCTATTCACACGAAGACGATATCTCCTGAATTGAAAGAAAGCCCTCAAAACATGTAATTTGATTAATACATATTATAGCAATACACAGCAAAATGTGCAGAAGAAGAAACAGGCTCTTTGCAAATGATAGTAGTTCAGCTTACAATGAATCAATTCTACGTTTTGTGCTTATATTCAATCCCATTTGTGTCTGTGTTACATTGAATTGTTTTTAGAAAGTGATTTTGACACCTAAGTACTATTGTATTTAAACGATTTTTTTTGTTAACAATGGGAGTGAAACTCCTACTAGTGGTAACAAATGACAAATTTAGGCCAATTTTGAAGGATATAGTAAAAAATACTACAATTATTATTTCTCGTTTACACAGTATTTAATTCCAAATGTGGCCTGTCTGGTTGCTTCAATACCTGCACCCTAATAATAAATTCTTGCCGGTATCGTTTGAATGTGTCAGCCATGCATTCTTCAATAATTCGTTGGACTTCAAGTACCCCTACAGAAAAAATCTAATGTCTAATGTCAGGTTTGGTGACCAAGCTGGCTATGCACTGAACTTTGACTAACCTCACAGAAAGACGCAACTTAGGTGTAGAAAAAATTTGGTTTACTACTTTTAGTGGGAGCTATGAACATTTTGTTGCCATTACTAACCGTTGTTCGACCAAATTGTTTACCATACTACAAAGAAGCAAAACAATTTGTGAAAATACGTTGACTTTTTCTGTTGATTTACTTCTCAGTTACTTCTGAAACTCCATTAAATCATTTTCTACTGCTTAGACAAACCATTTTTATGTGTTTCAGTTTCAGACAAAAAGTTTACTTTTCTAACAAATGTTTCATTCTAGCGAGGCGAGGTTATGTTCGGTTAGGATCGTGCCATTTATTGGAAACGTCAGACTGAATTATTCCGATATTAAGCAATGTAATGTAATGTATTACAAAAGGTACCGTATTGCGTAGGTCACAAATTTCCCATTGCTTATTAAATTTGATTAAACAGATGACATCCTATATCTCCCGCTCAATGGCACGCTTTAACTAATCAAGTGGATATTAGGATGTAACACACTCAAGCAATGCGATCGCGGTATAGTGGGGCTCGGCATGCGCTTGTGTTAATCGTTGGTGAAAATTATAAAACCAGGGAAAAATATACCCCATACATCAGTAATGAGAATTATGGAAAAATTCAAATCATGTGGAGACGTTAATAATAAATTCACAAACAAGCGTCGATAACCTGTTGCAAGTGAGGACATGAAGTTAAATGTAACGTTATCTGTAGTGGAAAACCCTAAATTGTCTCTGCGAAAAAGGGCATCTTCGCTTCCAGATGAAGTTGGTAAAGATACAATATCAAAAAAATTTTAAAGATAACAAATTTCATCCATATAAACCACAATATATCCATACTTTAAAACCAGGAGACTACGACAGACGACTAGAATTTTGTTTTCTCATCAAAGGAAAGATAGAAGACGATCCTTTTTTGGTTAGGATAATTTATTCTGACGAAGCTACATTTACGTCTAATGGAACAGTGTCTTCACAAAATTGTCGATGGTGAAGTAACTCCAATCCTCACTTTACGGTTAAAACTCGCAATCAATATTATTTTAAAACTGACGTTTGGTGCGGCATTTACAAGAATAAAATAATAGGACCCTTTACTTTTCTACAATCTTTGACTTCTCAGCGATATCTAAATTTTTTACAAAATCAGTTGCATGATTTTCTTTGTGACCTTCCAAGACATGAACGGCAACAGGTATGGTACCAGCAGGACGGCGTAACATGTCATAGTACAATGGAAGTAAGGCAATACCTGGAAAACATCTTTAATGGAAGGTTAATTCATAGACATTCCGATATTTTTTGGCCAGCTAGGTCGCAGATTTAACTTTTTCGCAAGTGGGTGTTGGTGAATTACCAGTTCAATTTTGTCCATAAATATTTCTGCTAATAACGGACTCATTTTAAATTCGGGAACATACCAAACCCTTAAAAAAGACCCTACAGATTCGTTCCAAAAACAAATAAAATCCCTGTTAAGCAATACTACAATATTCAAAAATTTCTCAAAATCTGCAATCATTGAAATGAATCCTCAGCCACCACAGTTATACTCCCAGATTAAACTTCACAAAGAGAATCTACCCATAAGGCCGGTTGTCTCATATATGACCGCACCAGCATATAAAATTTCAAAAATTTTAATAAATATAATCAAGGACGAATGCAAGTTTTGGCCAAAATTCAGTGTGAAAAATTCATTGGAAATTATAAGAAAAATTAAAAATGTTAGTCTACCACATAATGCAAAATTAGTTTCGTTTGATGTTCAAAATTTGTTTCCTAGTATACCACCAGCAGAAACCGTAACTATAATAGCTGATTTATTAGATAAAAACAATAGTAACCCAATAATAAAAACAGAAATTCTTACAGCATTGAACACTTGCATTAAACAAAATTATTTTCAATTTAATAAAGTAATGTACACAAGTGACAATGGATTAATTATGGGAAACCCTATGAGTCCGTTATTAGCAGAAATATTTATCGCAGATTTAACCCCATTAGATTTTTTCTTATGGGGTTACTTAAGAAAAAGTATATCAACACAGGCCATTCACAAACGTAGAACATTTGGAAACAATTATTACTGCAACAATTCAGGGTATAACTCCGAATATAATTAGAAATGTATTGAGGAAATTTTCTTCTAGAACAGAAGCCTGTATTGTAAGAGAAGACGGATCCGTTGAAGCAATAGTAATTTGGTGATAAAAGTATTACATGCTTGTTATGCAATTAACATTATTAGCACTGTATTCTGTAGTTGATAATTATTGTAAAATAAATAATTTTGGTAAAATCAATTATTTTAATGCATCATCAAAATAATGCACCATGGAGGTTAAGAGACGTAAAGGTTATCACATTTTCATCGAATAAAGAGATAACTGATAAAAGTTTCCGATATTTTCAAAAATTAATTAACTTTACCCTTAAGCCAAATTCATATTTTCTACCAAACCTTATAAACGACTGAAAAAAAAAATTAATAACTTTTTATAAAGAATAACTTTTTTCATAAAACCAATAATAAAAAAGTTTCCCGTATGGTGCGAACTTAAGCAGACACACTGTATATATACAAACAAACCTTGCTCGTATTATAGTAGTAGATTAGATTTTTTATATCTAAAATTAGACAGTAAATAAGTTATTTTATTTATGTCCATTAACATTTTATAATAAATATTACAATTTTTTTAATTCAGAGGGGGTGCAAGACTGGAAAGTGAGTGTAATATTGAAATTTATGAAACACGTTTTCAATAAAATTAGAAAAAAATATTTAAGTGATTATCCGTTCACAACAGAATGTGTCCCTAATTGATTTTACCTCAATTTCAACCGATTTATTTCTTATGAAACGGATCGTATCCAATACACCCAGGTGTCAAGATTTTTTATGCACGCACCCAATTTTATAATATCGATATATCGAAGCTGTTAGTTATATAATCTAGTACCGAAACCATTTGTACGCTTTCTCTACGTCAACGGAATAGGAAAATTACCGAAACGCATTGTCATAATGACGTTGTTTTCGTTGTTCTTCAAACGCTACCTCGTTACACCGAATGGCATTGTAAGCTTTTTGAAGGACCACTCCAAAATTTTCCGTAATGGTATTGAAAAGAGTAGCAGTTTATCATACGGTAAATACACACACATACACACACACATTTAATTTTTAAGTATGTTCAAAGTGAAAGTTCACATAACCGATGTACCTAACAAGTTGCTTTTTAGATTCGAAGACAGGTAATCTTTCTCTTCGTCTTATCTGAATGTTTATGCTACTATTAACTGGTACTAATTGACAAGCCACTGTCAATGATAATATTTAGTTATGAGATTTGTTTGCCTGCTTAGTAATGGTTCTGCAATTGCTAGTGGATTATCAGCTCAAAGACTTATGTAAACTATAAACCTTGCTTCAGAACGATAGAAGAAGATATTCGACCATTAAAAAGCACTTCAGGGGGTTCAAGGACGATTTATTTCTTCATAGGAGGGTTAAAAAAAATAAAGTTATTAAAAACTCAGTATTGAATTCATTTATACAAATAGAGAAAGTATAAACACTGATGCTAGAATTACTCTTAAGGATGATGCAGATAATCACGCAATATCTGATCCGGCTGATGATAAATTCGTTCTTTTTTAAAACCTGTTACAACTGATTGGATGGCCAATGTAATAAGGGAACTAATAAATAAAATTAATATTGGCTTCAATTTTATAATAAGTTTGTGACCATATTGCTGATCCAGCGTATCTTATAAATTTATCGTCTTTGTCAGCAACTTTTTCTAAGATTTTGAATGTTGCATCTATCATGTCAGAATATGTAAAAAGTGAATCTAACATAGAAACTAGACCTACTGCTATTAACAGTAGTATATCAAAAATATTTGAACGGATTATTTTCAAAACTGTGGTTCAATTTCTAGGCATAAACAACATTATAATTGGTGTTTACAATGGTTTCCTTAACACTACATCCACAGAAAGTTCCACCTGAGATTTTTTCAATTATTTGTACAAAAGCTTAGACAAGGGAGAACGTTGCAGGTCTATCATTCGATCTGTCCTGTACTTTCGATTGTTTAAATATCAATTTTCTTGAAAATGAGCGACACAGATCATGTTTTAGAGGTGATTTTTTGTCATTTATTACCTGGTTTTTAAATACATGATACAGCTTCAGAAATGTATGAGCTAAATATGGGGGTTCCACAGGGTAACCACTCATATTATTATACATAAATGATATGCCTCTCAATATGAACTTTCATGATATAATTTTTTAATCACACTGTATAAATATAATTCAACTCCAGCATATATTTCAACTATCCGGTATACGATTTGTTTACGTCCACATCATATAACAGTTTCTTAAGCACCTTATATAATTTTAATTTCACATTTTTTCCAACATTTTTATACCACCAAACGTTTACTCCACCCTATATTCCAATCATCCTGTATATACGGCTGCCTATGGACCACTCCGTCTTATATTTCAATCATCATATAAATGCAACTCCTTCTATCACTTTACTTTGTGATTTTGTTTGCTATAACTAAACACCCTGTGAATAAACGCACCAAATAGCAGATTTTAGAGTTTGACATATGTTGTCACTGAATTTTCTATTAGGCCGGGAGAATGTAACAACCAAAAGCACCGTCTTCGCAAAATGGAAAAATTTTCATTTAAATAGGTATTTGCCTGGTATACAAACAAAAACGAGCTTGGCACTCACTGATTTAAGGAGCCGAAAATACTATGCTTTACTACGTATATGCTTGAGATATATATATATGCTTGGAATTAAAATATTTATGAGGAAATGTCCCTTATGTCATTTAGATGAAATTTTTGATAAGAATTTTGGAATTTTTGGCGATTTTCTGCAAAACTACAAGTTTTACGTCACAGAAAAGTATATGAGATCACCTAGGGATCTTCCTTAATAGATTAAATGCTAAAGAACTATACAGATCCATAAGGACTTTCCAAAAAATCGACCAATATGTTAGGGATAATGGTAGATTTCCATGCACGCATTTGTTCATTCACAAATTTCATCACTTTACCAATAGAATCCTTTTCCCAAAATTTGAAATTTCACCAATCCGGTTATGTACTCTATTAAACAAGGCCATATTCATTCAAAGCGGTTTACCTAAGGAGAAGAAATCAGGTAACATACATACTTTTTGGAAGTCGGTTAAAAAACTACAACAACACCACCTGAAAACATTTCTCAAACTTTCTCAGTTTGATAACGTATCACACTTAACATTTATCTCGCCCTTGTCGCAAGCCTTTTTTTTCTGTTAGGATATCTAATTGGTTACAAATTGTTCTTACGGCATCTTTTTGATTGTGATTGTATTATATGAAGCACTAAGTCGCAATTTGTATGTTACAAATATTCAGATATATGCGATTTTATTATTGAAGTATCATCTGCATATAGAGTCTAGTGTGTTTTCTCTTAGAAATCTATAAACAAATGTGCAAATCCGTTTAGCAACTATAGTTCTGTTGAATAGAGCCTTGATGGTTGATATATGGAGCTGACTACGTATTTTTAGGGATTATTTGAATTTTACCCGAAATTTATTGTCAAAATATGACACTCTTACTATGAGTATCATCTCCTGGTTCTGGCTCTTACTGTAGGAAATTACGTTAATCAAACAAATTGATCTTCCACTTGCATCTGTTACGGATTGCAAGGTCATTTAGAGGGTTTAACTAACATTGTATCAAAAAGGTTTATCAAGGATTATCAAAGTTACATAATTTATCTAGTTTTATGGATGATACCCCACCTTCTCCAGGCACTCTCCATGCCTGGAGAACTCCATTGTTCTCCGGTAATACGAGTGAGTTCCTGACGAAGTTGACATTCTAGTCAGGAACCCATGCTGATTTTCAGAGATTTTGTTTTGCTCTCCTATAAATAGATTAGTTGACTCTTTGCTGATGATACTTCTATAGCGGTCTCAGCACAGAACCCTGAGAAATTCCAAGTAAAAATTTGTCACTTTCTCCAGGTTATTAGAAACTGGTGTGGCAAACATTGATAAGCAAGCAAACATTGATAAGACTGTTGGCATAAAATGTTATAGTATGAAATATGCTTAATATAGATAATATGCAAGTAGAGCCAAATTTCAAATTAAATTTTTGGGCGTCCATGTAAACGACAATTTAAGATGGGTCTCTCATTTAAATCACATGAGCAAAAACTAAACAATGCATACTTTGCTTTAATCAATATAAGATATACTTATATTATAAATGTTCATTATACCCTGGCTTACTGCCATCTTTCGTATAATATCATGCTTTAGGGTAGTTAACCTTAACCTTAACAATTCGTGTGTTTCTAGAACCAAAAAGACTAATACGCCTAATCCTTAAATTAAAATGCACTGACTCATGTAGGCTTACTCTTATAAATTATCTATTTTTACTTAAATGCATATCATTACAGTAGATATATACAGTAGAGACGCATGGGTTGGAACCAATTCATTTAATATTCAGGTGTTGGATTTTTGGAAAAACGCTCGGTTTTTGTGATGATAAACTCACTTATACAGGGTGGGCCAGAAATACGTTGCGACCTTCTTTTTTTTAATGGAAACATTTGTTTTTTATTTTATTTTTGAATTCTGCACTGAATTCTAAGTATTTTTCATGTACAATGTCCTATACCGAAAATTAACAGTTATTGAAAAATTACATTTCTTTCTAAAGTTAAGAGAACATCGGTAAAAATAAGGTGTGTGTTGGTTTGAACCTATCCATTTACGTCTGGTTTTGATGATTGTTGGTGGTATTTTATGGCATGAATGGAAACCCTTTTTTTTTATGCTGGAGTTTTTAACACTTGTTTATTTCCATAGAAACTCTACTATAATTTTACTTCAGATAAGTAGTTGTCAAGTGCAGTTGCAAAGTTTCAAAGTATGGCGCGTTTAACTGAAAAGCAGCGAATAGAAATTTTGACGATGGTAGGATATGGCGACAGAACTCAAGCTGAAGTATGCGAATTGTTTAATATGAAGTACCCGCAGCGGCCTATTATACGATCGGTAGTTAGTAAAATAATAAAGAAAAAATTTCTAGATTTTGACCAGGTAAGAGACAATTAGAAAACCAATAATACTCCAGAAGATGCACAATTAAATGTTTTGCTCGATTTACAAGAAAATCCTCACAAATCCACTAGACAAATAGTCGCAGAACAGTCAATAATTAAATCTTCTGTTCTAAAATGCAGAAGGATAGGTAATATCGAATGACCAGTTAAGTCTCCAGATCTAAGTCCGTTAAATATTTATCTTTGGGGTTACGTGAAATCAATAAGCCGGAAAATATCGAGGAATTAAAGAATAGAATTAGGACCGAACGAAATACAACGAATCCTGCCACAAACGCTAAATGAAGTGTTACGAGAATTTGAAAACCGTCTTAGGTATTGTCAGGAAGTTAATGGACAACAATTTGAACTTTAATTTGACATGTTGAATTTTTTTTTTCAATTTTGAAAGAAATGTATGTTTTAATAACTGTTAATTTTGGTATAGCACATTGTTTATGAAAAATACTTAGAATTCAATGCAGAATTCAAAAATAAAATAAAAAACAAATGTTTCCATTTGAAAAAATGAAATTGATGTTCGCAATTTTTTTCTGGCCCACCCTGTTTAAATGAGTTTATCATCACAAAAACGGCAATCCGAGCGTTTTTCCAAAAAAACAAAACCTGAATTTTAAATGAATTTGTTTCAACCCACTGGATATTGTAAAATCATATAGTAGAAATTTAATATTTAGTTAATACATGTTTACATATTGTGTTCTTATTTGGGTCACGAAAACTATGGAAAGAAAAATCCCTGCCTAAGTTTTTGTCATTATCTCTTTTTAAATTTTTAGAATTCAAAATTACTTAGTTTTGATGTAGTGAAATACATTTTTAATAATTAACTGATACTATAATTGCAATTTCCACAATTTACGTTTTTTAAAAACTGTCGAACGCGTTTCGACTAATGTCTTTGTCAAGGAACTAGAAGAAACTAGAACTAGAAATACATTTTTCTTTTGTTGTATTAAATTATTTCAATAAAGCATATTTTCGTTTTTTGAAACTTCATTATATGTAGTAACTTTTAAATACTGAATCACATTCATTCAGTTCTTATGAAATGTAATGATCTTTGATATTTACTTCAGGGTTTCAACGCGAGCAAAGCTGCGGGTAAAAGCTAGTAGGCAATATTATGTTTCAGAGAACATTATTCATAACTAAACTTAGCACAAAATTAACTATTTCAGAAATTCATGATTCCCAACTCCACAATAAACAAACACGAACTGTTTACGATTTTAAAATCCAAACTAGTTATTCCAATGTTCTGCCGATATAAGCAATGCAAAAAAAACAACACCAAAAAACTTTCCAACCCATTAAATTAATAATTAATTTAATAAATCAGCAATTAATTCATCGGCCTTATTAAAATTGTCCAATGAATGTTTGATTAACCATCAAACAGTAGCTACTTTAACACTTATTTGTGACGACGTTCTATACAAAAAAGTCGTACGGTGTCCATCTGTGCAGCACGGTGTAGATAAAAAATAACGCATACGCGCGACAGCCCAGAAAAGTTTCCGAGTAGAAAGAACATTTATTTACGTCTAGAAGATAAATGAGAAACTCAAGATTTAACAAACAGAAGACATAACAAAATTGACCACCTGGAAGATGTAGTCTAAGCAGTGAAGCAGGTACTAAAGGACTCGATGCCAAAGAGAAAAACCACACGTTGAAATGTCGTAAACAGTTATTTTTGTGTGGTCTGTAGATTTAGGAATGTCGATTTGTGATGCAGAGCAGATCGTTTATGTACGGGGCAAATGTTTTCGCTAATGTTTGTTAAACTATTTGTCATATTAATGAAGTGATATTTGAGACTAATTGTGCTGACTAAACCAGAACACCCGGTATTCACAACGTGTGAACAGTTTCTTATAAAGGGTGTTCCAATTAAAGGTTAATTTATATTTTTTGTACTAGAATATCATATGTTATTTGACAGAAGACAAGTGGGAAATTAAGTAGTTTCTATATGATTGAGGAGGTAAATGATTATTTTTAATGTTCTTCTGGGATATTCTCTCCTCGCAATGGTTTCTGAAAAATACAGATAAGTTAAGTACTTGAATATCAAGGTGTAATATTTAAGGGCAGTTTGTGGAAACTGCCCGGAACACTAGTTGCCCTCTTATAGAAAAAACTCTCCCGCACTATATTCGTCGCTTGACTTTTTTTGGCAATGTCAATTGGCTGATTAATTGACTTTGAAGTTTCCTTTTTGATGTTCATTCGTCAGGAGCTGTTGCCATGCAACCGGTATCTCTACAGAGGGTGTCCCAATTTCTCCATTATTCAACAATATGCAGACACTTTCTTTGATTTTCCTTTTTTTTGTTATGTTCTTCTTTAAGTGGTATTTTTGTCTTATTCCAGTCCATTTTGTGTGTACCATTATCCGTGAGTACATGATTTGCCAATCCTGATCTGTCTATATGCCTTCTTGAGACGTTGTATTGGTGCTCTTTTGTTCTAATTTGGAAAGGTCTTGACGTTTCACCGATATATGTTTTTCCGCAGGCACAAGGTACACTGTACATACAAGTTTTGGAACTTTGAGTACCGTTTTCCGGTTTTGTTTTTGTCAAATTTGATCTTAAAGTATTATTTGTTTTAAAAATCGTCTTTACTACTACAAACAATACACTGAAAAGACCATCACCAAAATAGCTGATGTTAATACCTTTAAGACTTCAAAACACGCAGAGAATTATCTTATATGGGGACCAGACACATCTGCGACAATGCGCAGCATCCTCCGGCTCCAATAATTGGCTTCTTAGGTCACCACGTTCATGGACCTCACATACTTCCATCAGACGCGGTAACTTATTATACTCTCGTGATCTACCCTTCAATGAAGCAGAACTAAGACTATCTGTCATATCTTGTAAAACTGCTACATAACATACGCACCTTGCATAGCTAGACACAACAACTTAGTAAACATCATTAAACACGAGGCTGTCAAACCCGGATGCACGGTTGAGGTGGGGCCAAGAATTAGATCTAATAATGACATCTTAAAAATACCTTGTCAGGGCAAAAGGTCTGTAAACAGTCATTAGGGACGTCGGTGAAAATTGGGAAGCCTCAAGAGCCCTTGCGACCGGGTACAATAACAAAAGAGAGTACTATCAAGACCCTAATGTCCTACAAACAGTACAGTTAACAGGAAACTCTGTGGAAATATTTGTTTTACCTCTTATTATTGGGGCTCGTGGAGTATGGTGCGTAACTAATGATAATTTGTTAGAAGCACTAAACATCAACCACCTAAACGTCAAAAGACAACTAATAATAGTGGTATTGTCAGCTCAGCGTCATTGTCTTTCTTTAATCGTGCAGTTTAACGATAATTTAGCTCTTTCTTCCAAATACGTTATGTTTTTGAGGTCTTTGAGTTCGAATCCATAGTTTGTTTGACCCGGCACAAAAACTCTCTCGCTTTGAACTTCAAATGCCCTTGAACATGACGTGATGAAGCTCACCCGACCCTCTCATTGGAATCAGCGACCCTAAAAACCCCTAGTACACTATAAGGCATGCCATGTTCCCGCTTAGTTCAAATGTTGACCTTTGTTATTATTTAATTGTTCATTTGTTATTTATTGTATCTAGGTGATCGTCTTTTAGATTATTCATCTTTATTATGTTTTTAATTCAATCTCTTATTACCTAAACCGGGATATAAACAAAGTTTTCCAACATTTCGCCCACACTTATAAGAGATTGGGAAGCTTCTCCAAAAGCACGAGGTGAAAACAATCTACAAACCACTATCCAAAATCTCACAAATGTTACCCTCTCCAAAGGATAAACAAAATCCTCTTTCATCTAAAGGTGTTTATTCCATTCCATGCTCGTGTGGGGCAGTATACATCGGTGAAACACTCGTCTGGGTGAGCACAAACGTTGTTTGAAAACGGGCCTGCTTTCAAACTCTGCTGTAGCTGAACATCATCCCGAGAAGGGCCACCAAATCCTCTCCGACAGCTCCTCTGTCGTGGCCAAATCTCCATATTATTTCACCAGAAAATTCCGTGAGGCTTTGAAATCGCCAAAAATCCCAATAATTTCAACCGAGACAAAGGTTTTAAACTTCCGTCCATCTGGCAATCTTGCATCAACATTTCCACAAAATAAATCACTTACATTATCCACTAATAAAATTTCAGGAACGTATACGAAATTTCATCACAATCATAAAATAATCCCATTAAGTGCCTACCCTTCTTTTACGTGAAAATTTCGGGGAGCCAATTATTATCTCTTCGTACCTATTACTCATTTAGAATTTGTACATCATTGTGACAAGTTGAATAAAAAGTGAAGTTGAAAAAGCCCCTTATAAGTGCGGCGAAACGTCGGAAAACTTTGTTTATATCCCGGTTTAGGTATATAAATAAACTAATTCGAAAAAATGACGCAGTCCAAATCCGGATAAAGCAGAATCTATAGTTAAGATTAGATTAAATAAGATTTAGTTGGGTAACCCTTTGCCTCAGTTATACTGAGTGTCCAAATTAACTTGTAACCCTAACAGCCGGGGCAATAACTAAGCTGAAATGACTTTTAACTTGTAATTATTTGACTGACGTCTTTCTTTTGGACGTTGTCTGTGCCTTCTTCCTTCGATTTCTTTGTCAGTGAATCTATCGAAAAAAAGATATTAACCTGCACCAATTGTAAGGCCGATATGCGCGTTGCGGGCTGTGCGATGCGTCAAAACGACTGCCGAAATGATCAAAAACATAAAAAGAATTCATTTTGTCCATACTGGAAAATAAATTCGTAAGAATTTAGCGATTTTGTATTGTTGCATCGTTCAGTTGAATTGTCTTAGCCTTTAGTTGAAGTTTATAATTGTCACATTGACGTATCGCCCGCACCGCGCATATCGCCTTTACGTTGGCCCAGCGTTGCACTTCTCAGCATCATTTGAATCAATTAACCATTTGTACTGGCAATAATCAAGAACACTTTGTTAGAACTTATTCATAAACGGAAGGAGCAGTGGCTTGATCACCTGTTTTAAACATTTTAGATTTTTGTAGAAACTGCTTTGAATCTTGAACAGGACAAGATAGTCTGTCTCCCAAAGGCTGAATCATTGGTAGGAGTAGTTTTGATTTTTGCGGTGATGTGTCAATTTTTTCTTGTTTGTTAGAGAAGACAATTTGCTAATATTAACAAGTTTAAAAGGCATTTATATGAATAACTAATCTAAATATCCAAGAGGAATAAGCTAGAATATCTGAGTAATAATCCTAAAATTTCTTATAGTTGAGTCAATTTCTTATTAAAATGCTTTAAACTATTTCAAAGTTGGATTGTTTTCTTAAAAATTTCAATATTTTACTTTTTCTTAAGTTAACATTTCTGTTCTACAAGGTATAACCAGTTCTTTCGACGTTAGCAATCTGGTATATCTTCTTAAGATAATTACTAGAAATACCCCTTTAAAAATTTTTATATCTTATTTTAGTGAAATCGAAAACAATTACTTTAGATAATGACTGTTGGCTTTGACAGCAGTTTTGGCCATTTAGAGTTAAGTAAACAATATGTCATACTGTCATCATCAAATAAGAATATTGTGCCGTTCTAAGCATATGGCAAACAGCGAATACTAAAAAGCAGATGACAAACGATAGTCCTACCAGAATATATCATAAAACTAATAAACAATCCTTCAACCATAACGTCACTAAGCTATACATAATTTTTGTTTAAGTGGTCTAATGCACTGAAAAATATATGGATCGAAAAAAAAGGTCAGTAATTCGAAGAAAGTGATAAGAAATTTACCCTAGAAATTTAAAATGGCTTTCAAGTCTTATGGGCAGAGCAAATAGATGTGTGCAAAAATTGTAACAATTTGAATTTGGTTTCAATAAGTACAAAATAATTATAAGAGTTTAAATTAAACGTTATTGAATATTCAAGACAGAATATGTATTTGACTGATGTTGAGCTAACAGGAAGATAAGAAATAGATATGGTAGAAGAATGAAAAGCATATTAGGTCTGAAGAATGAAATAAGATGATGAAGAAATGTGTTGATCTCACAAGAAAAAGATCATTTTTAATACACAGGGTCAGTTTTTTTATGATCAGTATGGGGATCTCGGAAACTAGCGTAGATAGAGCAATGGTTAAATTGGGAAGGATTTGCAGTTGTACTGACCCAATTTAATGACACTTTCGGATTTTTGTAAAAAGTCATGGCTTACTAGATATTTTGAAAAAAACGAAATTCTGTCGATTTAGTCAAATCCCTATAGCTTCTTTTGTTTTTGATTTTATAAAAAAAGTGTAAATATTAAAATTGAAGGGAATTGTATCCCGAATATGATTGTCATGTCCTCGTTTGCGTGACAGCTCTCGTTTTCTAGATATGGCACAAACTTATCTTTTTTTGAATGGAAACCATAGTTGGCTATGACCTCAAAAAATCAGACATTTTTAGAGCTTTTCAATGATATAATACTCGATATAGTTATTCATAATATTCTGCGCTATCTCTATATCAAAGAGAATGGCATATATCCCTTGATGGTATCTTATAGATCAATGTTGGCAACCTTCCATCTCTGTTCTTTGAGTACGAGGAGAAAGACCCATGCTGTTATCTTTATATTTAACATTCTAAATAACAGAAAATATTTCGATTGTGGCTTGATCAATAGCGTTAAGTTTAGGGTCCCCAAAATTAGCTTAAGACTACTCTCATCTAATCTCTTCTACATTAACAACGGAAGCCCTTCGCCCTTCACTTATTTACTCAGTGTCTGCAATGATATGCTGTCCAATAACATAGTTCCTGACCTATTTAACATCAAATTTGGTGAGCTTAGGCGCATATTATTGCTGCATCAGGATGCAATCCCTTCATGATATTGGCATGTCTGTGACATTGTCAAATACTTGTGTACTGTTTAACCCTTCACATGTAAGTACCTATTTGGTGTTTGTAAAGAGAATAAATAAATAAATAAATAAATAAAAATAACGGAGTTATGGATGCTTTTCTCTGTTATTTTCACTTTTAACATGGGTAGCCATGAAAAAGTTATTTTCACTTTGACGTTTCCTCATTTGAGAGTAATTCCATTAGTAGTGCTGAACTGACAGTCGATATTGACAAGTTTTCGTGATAAAATGGAATATTCTAACGAAGAAAAACTGAATATGGTGGAATGTTATATAATATGCCATAAAAATTCAGTTCGTGCAGCTGAGGAATCCTTCATAGATGTTTTAATCGTCGTTAACCTCCTCTATTTACATTTAAGAGGCTTTACGATAGTCTACGCATATCTTTTACTAAACCACCAAACGAACGTAATCAAATTAACGAAGCAGCACAGATTAATGTTTTGATGACTTTTTACAAAAATCCGAAGGTGTCATTATATTGGGCCAGTAAAACTGCAAATCTTTCCCAATTTAACCATTACTCTATCACCGCTAGTTTTCGAGATCCCCAAACTGATCATCAAAAAAAAAATCACCCTGTATTTAATCTAATGTCAATTTACTAATTTTTATTAATATTTTTTGTTTCTACTGATAGTTTTAAGTCAGTGTAATTTAATAAAGTTCTATAAAATAAATAGATACCTGCTCTGAGTCTACCAATGCGGGACCGAAATGTCATTTGTATGGGAAAAAACATGGAATACGGAGGTGCCTGAATAAACATTTTGGGAAACACGCTTGCCGAGATTAGCAAAGGCGTAAATAAGTATTATTAGTTACTTCCTTTCCAAATAGGTTTTCTGATGACCACTTGGTTTTCCTAAAGATGACTAAGCAACAACTGGTATAGTTTCTTAAAGCATCAAATTTCCTCGAAGATAAAGAAGTCTAGACTTGCTTTAACCGAGAAAGTAATAGGTGTTCACTATCGACGAAACCAACATCACTAATGATCATGGTGCATAGAGTTGGTGCACCGTTGAAGCAATAAAATCTTGACGTTGTTTACAAAGTATCGTACAATACAGGAACTGGACCTTAATTAGGCCTGCTAGCATCATTTATAACCTCAGATCTACTGGATGGTTAAAAAACGACCTCTCACTATTACTGGCAATTTTGTGAAGAGGAAGTGGTTGTAAATTTGGGACAACTTCACCAATACAAGCAAGAATAAGCTCTAAAATGGAAAAAATACTAAGGTTGAAAAAAATCTCCACTGCAATCCTAGGTTGGAAAAAATCATTGTCATAACTAAAGATATTTGATGAGAGGGGTTGTAAGATTACTTGTTGTACTTGTTGGGGTGCCAATTGAATGTGCTTCAACAAAAAACGAATTATTGGTACAAATGCTACAGAATAGGATATAAATAAGCATGACATTTGGTAAAATGAATTTTAGCTGTTAGTATTCAAAATCGATATTTTTATATATTTTAATTAGTATGTTAAATAGTTCAACCGAATGTTGCAATCAAGTAATATTCCATTTTGAATACGGAAATCTAAATGGGCAGTTTGGTAGGTATGGGGACACTTGAGTATGGGAAAATTTTGAAAGTCGTGGGAAAAGACGGCATCCTTTGATGTATGAGGCGTGTAAGGGCCTGTCAGATTACCAAGTAATAAAAATGATCTAATAGCATAATTTAGGTCTGTATGTTTGGAATTATTATAATAAGGTAAATATAGTGGTCCTTCATCGAGTGCTAGCGTGACAGCTATCAGCGGGGAGTAATTAATGATATGTTAAATTACAGGCCTGTAATTTGTGGATAATGTAAAGATCTGATAAATGTATCTAATGGAATAATTAATTTAGATCTGTATAATTGGAACTAATATATGATAATAAAAGAAGGAGTCAGAGATGTTATTTACAATGGATGGATCCTTTAGTTTATGTTTGAATTTATATCTATCATTGCAGTTATCTGCATAAAATGGACTCGTGAAAGAATTTAGGAAGTCGAAATAAAAATGGCTTGTGGTAGTGAGAGATATTCTTTACCCGGATTGGGAAAATAATAATTTAATAAGTTGTTAAATTATATAAATAGTTTTAACGGTTTTAAAATAGTTTTGAAGAAGCCCAAAAAATGGACGAAACGTCATCAATAATACATGTGAATTATTCGGTAAATACAATCGTTTGTTACAAGTTCAGAAATTCAGCATTTCCTGTTTTTACTATGATCACGAAATAAAACGACGTATATTCAAGGAAAACCAATCGTTTCAAAGTCTATTCTGACTTCGTTGTCAATGGCTTTATATTTATTGATGTAAATTGCAAAATGAAAATTTGGTTTATGACATTTAAATTGTTTGCTGTTTGCTCAAAATACAATACAGTAATTTGTGGTGAACATAAGCTTGATTTTTGTGTACAATGCGCTTCAAAATAACTTTTTTTTTATTGTACTAAGTAATAAGACTATTAGACCAATCAATAGAGCAAAAATTAACTGATAATGTGTAAAAAATACTATCAGCATACCAACTGTGCCATCACATTAACAAAGATTCCTAGCCATATTTTCCACTCGCAACTATGTTTTTTTACTCTGTTATAAACACTTGAAGCAAGAAAATTACGTTTTTTTTTTCTTAGCATGTTTATAAAATCAAAAATAATAAACTAATCTCCATGGTGTCAACAGGTCAAATGTAAAGCATGTAAATACCAATGAAATGGGCCCAGGCTCGACCCGATTGGATCACTAGTAACAGTGAAAAACAAAAAATACTGAAAAATGTACCATTAAAAAAAAATCGTATCTTCGTCACTTTAAAAGCTGTAGAACTGGACTTGTAGGAACTGATAGTAATTTACATCTATTTTCTGTATGTCAAAACCAGACGCTACCGGTTTATTAGTTTTTGAACAATTGTGATATAAACTTTTCTGTACACTATTTTTGCATTGTGTCCCTATGCGTCATAGATAATTAAATTTCAATTTTGAAAAAAGTTGTTGAAAGTAGAGGTGTTATTCTACAAAGCCTCTATTCTCATTTTTCACTAAATGTCTGTGAAATATCTGAAAAATGTTAGCAAACATGACAAAAAATGGGCGAGCGTATGAATGTATCCAAGGAGTGGGGGAAACACAGTTGTTGAGGGGAAGCGTATAGTAGTATATATTAGAGGCACATACATAGATAATTTTAATATTTAAAATCCTCATAAGTAAAAATTTTTCTAATGACCGCTCTCTTTCGATGTTCCGTAAACCCAAAATCCACAAATTAAAGCAAAAACGAGAAACCATTTACATATAAATATATTAATAAACAAACAGTTCTCATTTGATATAATAAAATCGAACAAATCACTCTGTATAGAAGTTTTTTTACCGATTAAATTCTTTCACCATCTGTCAGAGTAACAGTTGCCATCGATAATAATTATTGTTAGCAGTTCCCCTAAACAACTGTGTTCCCCCCACTACTCGAACGCATTCATACGCTCACCACATTTTGATCATTTTTGCTAACGTTTTTCGTATATTTCACAAATATTTAACGAAAAATGAAAATAGAGGCGTTGTAGAAAGAATGGTACCTCTACTTTCAACATCTCTATTCTGAATTGATATTTGACGATCCATGTCGCATGGAGACACACTGCAAGAATAGTTGACTAAAAACTTCAGATCGCAATTATTCAAAAACTAATAAACCGATAGCGCCTGGTTTAGTCACGCATAAGGTAGATATCAATTACCATCAGTGCCCACAAGCCCAGTTCTACAACTTTGATAGTGACGGAGTTATGATAATATAAAGAAAACCGCTAAATTTTCCAGTATTTTTTGTTTTTCCCTGTTACCAAAGATCTTATCGTATCGATCCTGGGGTCATTTCATTGGTATTCCCATGCTTTACAATTCACCTGTTGACACCATTGAGATTAGTTTTTTTTTTTCATTTTATAAACATGCAACGAAAAAAAAAACGCAATTTTCTTTATTTTAGATTTTCTTGGGAATAATACCACATCAGAGTTCAAACTTGTGTATATTTTAAAACCAAACGTTTCAAAATCCTGTCGGATTTCGTTTTCAATGGATATAAATTTATAAAGTAAAATTGAAATATATGACGTCATATATTTCAATTTTACTTTATAAATTTATATCCATTGAAAACGAAATCCGACAGGATTTTGAAACGTTTGGTTTTAAAATATACACAAGTTTGAACTCTGATGTGGTATTATTCCCAAGAAAATCTAAAATAAACTAGAAGATGCCACAAATAACATTCAGAAAACGCAATTTTCTTGTTTCAATTGATTATAATAAAGCAAAAAACCATAGTTGCGAGTGGAAAAGGTAGGAAAATATCACTACAAATCCTTCTTAATGTGATGGCACAGGCAGTATCCTTTTAGTATTTTTTGCACGAATATCTGTTGGTTGGTCTATATTGTAATTTATGTTTGCCAAAGAAGAAAAGGATATTTTTGTTATTTTTTCAAATTTTATGTGCAAGTGTCTTCAATGTTCCTAAAAAGTCTAGTATTTTATAAATTATTGTAATAAATAAATATTTTGTTACTAAAGTACAGATATTTGGTTTTATTTTACTAAAATAATGTATATTTTACTTAATGAACTACGGAAACTATTAAATAAATACATAATTATATAAAATTATACGCCCTTAAACATTGTTCATTGAATCGACGAGTGGTTAGGTTAAAATGTGTATATTAGAAGGTTAGGTGTCTAGGGTTAATTTAGACAGATCCTCCAGACAGATTATTACAGCTACCAGAAAAAAATATTTGTAGACAGAAATAAAATTGTTCTGAGATTCTAGCTTGCGAAAATACTTCTAAAACACTATTATCGTCACTCATATAAATAATTTATAATTTTAAATCATTCTATTAAGTTCTCTCATACTAAGTAGACTCGCTCTGTATATAATCACCGCACCGCAGCAATGAACGAAAACAAATACCGATTTATACTTGTGTTGTCAAATTCATCTCAAAAGATTACTAAATACTCCTATAATCGTTATTACTATCATTATTATTATTATTACGACCAAACTCGCGGTAGTGCTATCGCGAGCACAAGCATCAGCCGCTTTCTCCAATGCTTCGCACAAGCACTGAAAGGTGAACAAGTCCAAGTCGCTTGCTTGACCTCTTCAAACCAATCCTAACACTATTCACTGGAACTGCCGTACTTGCCAGTTGGTATGGCATGGTAGATGATACAAGAATTGATGTTTATAATCACGATGTTGGTACTGATGGTATTAAAGAACCAGTGGCGCGGCACTAACGCGATTATCTTCCTTGATTATCGATTAATACTCAAGATCCTCCTTTTAGCAAGTTATGCGTGAGAGGAAAAATATAAGCCCATAATGCTGCTCATAAAATATGTGGAGAAATGGTGGGAAAATAGTAACGAGAGAATTGTATATTTTAAAAGGAAAATGAATCTCCAAATGAACATTTTTTTAAAAAGTAATATTATGGACATTGCATCTTTTAAATTAAAAATTACTTTTACTGACCACTATCCACTTCTTCTAACAGTCAATATAAATAACACGAGTGCAAAAATCAATGAAAATAACTGCCTAGATTCAATAAGGTACAACAAATTAACAGACATTGCTAAGAAAAATGACTGGAATAAAACGCTATCCATACAAGATCTTAATGATGCAACAAACACACTAATTACTGAAATAAACAGGTAATAGATAATGCAACAGTCCAAATAAAACAATCCAGAAACATGAACAAAGCTCGTCACCGTTGGGTGACAAACGTGATCATAATCTCTTGTAATCAAAAAGAATTTCTCTTGCAAAAATTATGAATGATAAATCAAAGGTTGAATCCTTACAAAATAACAGCAAGCTTTTATGGAAGTTTATCATTAACAAAATTAACAAAAATCGCAACTTTAAATCAAATAATATTGACAAAACTGGAGTAAATCACGAAGAAATATCCGATACTCAAAGAATTGCCAACGAATTCAATAAATTCTTCTGTAATACTGAACCTGAATTAGCGAATCAAATTAATAGGCCAAATCACAATAACATTGAGCAACCAACACCAAATGGTAAAAGTATGTTTCTAACACCAACGAATCGAATAGAACTAAATAAGATAATTACGAACTTAAATGAAAAATCCGGTGGAGTAGATGGTATAAACGCAAAAACTCTAAAGCACATTGCCAAATATATAAGATTACCTCTGGAATATATATTTAACAAATGTCTACGTGGGCAGATGCACTGAAAACCGCTGAGGTAGTCCCGATCTACAAAAATGGTGATAAATTATTATGTACCAATTACAGGCCAATCTCGTTAATATCAAATATAGCTAAAGTCTTTGAAAAAATATTACATAAAAGAATTCTTGACTTCGTAATAGACTGCAACATAATCTCAGATATACAATACGGGTTTTTAAAAAACAAAGGCACGAAAGATGCCATCTACCTAGTTCACCAGTTAATTACGGATGATAAAATAGAAAAGAAAGAGCCTGTCATAGCAACTTTCATTGATTTGAAGAAGGCTTTTGATACGGTTAATCATGAGATATTATTGGAAAAACTAAACAACTATGGGATTAGACGAATTACCCTAAATCTTATAAAAAGTTATTTGACAGCTAGGAATCAGTTTGTAAGAATTACTAACTACAAAAGTAGCAAAGATAAGCTAGCTACGGGAGTACCACAAAGCACTATACTAGAACCATTACTGTTTCTCCTATACATAAATGACCTGCTCTTTAGCTTACCCAATAATTCCATATTGTCTTATGCGGATGATACCATAGTAATAAGCAGCGGTAATTTTCGGAGCGAGACCCAACTCTTTATGGAGAACTACATCAAAATAATCAGTAAATGGCTCCGTAGTAACCTGTTATCATTGAACCTGAATAAAACAGTTTATATAACCTTCGGAAGCTAAATAGATAGCATACCAAAAAATTTAGAAATAAAAATAGATGGCCAAGAATTGAAAAGAGTAGACACATGCAAGTACTTGGGTGTATATTTCGACTGACACATTAAATGGGAAAGACATGTAGTTAGCAAATCTAAATATTTACTTTTATGTTTTTTTGGGCAATAACACCACAATAGAAATAAAATATAAAGCCATTGACAACGAAGTCAGAATAGGCTTTGAAAAGTTTGGTATTCCTGCAATATACGTCGTTTTATTTCTATTGTGGTGTTATTATCATTATGACAGCTTAAAAGATAAATATTTTCACTCGAATAGTGTAACAAGAAATAAACCACTGTTACTTCCAAAAAATAACTAAAAACTGCAGTATACAGAATTCTAAATACCAAGCCATTAAATATTTCAATAAACTAGACAACAATCTTAAAGCTATGAATTGTAGAAAACATATGAAAAAAACTGTGGGTTTCAAATACAACGTCTAGATAGTCCAAGTCTATATATTATAAGAAATAGGAAGAAATTGTAATTGTAATTAGCAAGTAGGATCATTGGGCCATGTTCGCCTCAGTAGGAGATTATCATTCGTCTAATGTAACCATTTGGTGCTCATAAGAAATAAATCTTTTAGCCTGTAATTCAATTTTGTATTAGTATTTAATTTTTTTGTATTCTCCTAGCTCCTGTATAAAGAGAGTTCATCTCTTTCTTACAGGATACATTACATTGTATTATTGCCTTAGTGATTTTCTATGTGTTGTGTATGAGCTACTAAATAAATTACAAAAATGAACTGTGTCAGCTAAACTCCCTCTCAAATTATGAGCTTCTATATCATGAGAATTCTAATGCTCGATGGAGACATCAGCTGGAGTATTATATTGTTGTTCATTAGGTTTAATAATGTAAGTATATCATTTATCGTAACTTTTTTATAAAACTTAAATGTATGACGAAAACAAATTAAAAAAATGCGCGCATTTGTTATTTATTTCCGCAATATTAGGGTGAAGTTGTTTTGGAGTTGTACTGTTATATATTATGTACTTAATAATAATAAAAAGTTACTATTAGAAATTAATAAATCACATTTTTACTAGCACAATTTACAAGTGGGCGTGGGTAATGAAATTGAAATAGAGAACGTGATAAAGTGAAAACGACAGAAAAGTTACACGGAATATGGACAGGAAAGTGAGTGTCAAAAGAGAAAAATAAATGAACAGTGAGAGAAAGTATGATAGAGAGAGAGAGAGAGAAATCAATACAAATAAAGACCAAAGTAGCGGTCAGTATTTCAATTTAGGTCTAATGTAGGCAAAGTAGTGTTTTTAGGGCAACAATATTAGTGAAAGACCTGTAGTTTCCTTCTCTAGTTGTTTTATGGAAATGGTTCGGAAATGTTAGTTTTGGATCATTCAAAATATCTAAATCTTTCATAACTTTTTCTTTGTGAACGTTATTGCTTTACATTTTTAAACAGGTTGTTATACTTACACACCCGAGAACCGTGGTTTAAGTTAAGTTGAAGACTTAAACAATTAGCCAGTTTTTTATACAATCTAAGATTAACATCATATTTTATGTGCTCAAAGTTCAATATTTTACTTGGATCGTCAATATATAAGAGAAAAATAGTGGACCCAGGACGGATCCTTGCGGTACACCAAAAGAACTAGAAGATGTAGAAAAGTAAGGGAAAACTGAGAATATATAAATTACACTAAGGGCTGCATTTAACACGACTAAGGATAAGCATTAAAAACGATAAGATGGCCCATAATATTAGGTAAACATCGAGAATGTTATCAGCCATTGATGACAACTACATGAAGAGCCATTGGCGCTAATAATAAAAGTTTGTTGTTAAACTACAAAATAATATATTTATTAATCTCTGAAGTAGTAAAGAGCTTCATTGTGTTCAAAATGTTCACAATATAGGTGAGCTATGATCTTCGAATTATTTGAAAAGTAATTTGGGGAAACCTACATTATTGAACTAGCCACAGAATGCTGTCACAGCTTGACAGTTTAACACGAGACAAATTAGAAGTAGTTTGCGACTAGTCTAATAAGGAAATTTGTTATGTTTGTTGACAAACCTATAGACCTACTAGTTAAATACCTTCCAGACTGCTTTTCCCAAAAGTATACTGTTAGATAGATGATAACAGCAGTGAATATTTCTGAACAAGCACACCCTACTTCAATTGCTCAGTTTTATGACACCATGTTTACACTTTTTAACAAGCCCTGTGTGAAAATCTGACATTTGCTCATCTGTTTCAAGTTAAATTAACTACTAACCATTTTTACAATTAATGAACAGTCTCCCTAGTTGAATTTTGTCCTCTATTTAATCTGGACACACCAATAATAAATTGTGTCACCTAATCACTGTAGCTCAGTAAGATTTTAAGGTTCCGTAAGCTACAACTGCAGCTTAGCCAACTCATGCACGCACTGGTTAAGTAACTTGTCCATACTCTAATTTCAAAAAAGACATTCAACTTATATACAACAACTGCTTAGGGTCGAGCAGTAGCTTTATCAAGATTCATCTTGATTATGCAGTTTATTTGCGATATACTGGACTAAAGGAGTCACTGAGTGCCAAATGAGGACTCCACAACGGACAATCACATGGTCGATTTTTTTGGAGGTACAACACTAAACTTGTTCAATTCTGGCTAGGTGGTGATTAAAAATTAAAATCTGGTTTTTCAGTTTACGTTTGATATTCAGCACCAACAACTTTAGCCTGTTCACCTGTAGCTATATTATAATTTATGCTATTGATACGATTTTCATTACTATTAACTATCAAAAAGTTATTATCACAGAAGCTCAAATATTTTTGGTAATATTTAGTGTTATTTGTTACATCATTATTCTATAGTACTTCTAAATTGCATATTAATTCACAAAATTTCTCCAACCATTTAGAGAATACTAAAAAATAATTTCTGCTCATTATTTATCCGATACTATTAACCTTTAGATTATGAAACACCGTAGACAAATAGCACGACATTAATCAACTGTTCCAACTACTAAATGAAAAACGTGCGTCACTTATCAAAGTAGTAGTCGCACAGGGTACTCGTACGATTATAATGCTGATTTAAATAAATATCTTATATTATCCACCTGATAGATTATGAGAATCATTTAACGAAATTACCTTATTCAACTTTGTTATTTAAATACCAGCAACGAGAAAAACAGGCATGAACTGCGGTACTGTGCATGTAGCGGGCTTGACGAAAACGAGTACCTATTGACAATTTCTCGGCACCAGAAAGTCTGTGATGCTGCAACACATACGTGTCACATGAATTTTGTTTTGACAATACAATACGATTAACACTTAGACTGACTTTCCCCGTTGTAGATGTTGTTGTGAAGTCTCTATCAATATAGGTTTGAAAGTGTTTAAATAATAAATAATGTTATTATTAAATATCAAAAATATACAAGTATTGTAAAAACACCCAGTATTGACATGTTAACAAAATATATATTATAAAAGTTTCACAGGATTACGACAAATGTGGCCTACTATTTGGAAAATTGCCAGAGTCAGCCCTATTTTGAAGAGTGGAGATAAATCCTATGTAGTTAATTATAAAGCCATATCTCTTTGAAGTTGTTCTATATAACCGGATATATTCATGTGTTTCTCAATATATTTCAACTCATCAGAGCTAAAAAATCGAACATGACCAATCTTGTCTAAATTTTTCTGTTTCTTGCAGATATTAATAATAATAATAAGATAATAGATAACAAAAATAGTTATAATACAAGAATTAGGCGAGTTTCAGCAGCAGGTTACCCTGCTAGCTGTTCTTACAACTAACCCTGTGTTTGATGAATTATTTTAACATAAAAAAATTAAGATATTAAGGCTTAAATTTACATACAATATGACGTTTTTCTGGTATACATTTGTACTCTGTTTATAATAGAAAATAAATAAAAAAAGAATAACTATTTATTCACTAGGAGGCAATTTTTTTTTCTTTTTTCGGGGCAATTATTGCTTGTCCAAAAGGATCTTAAGTAACTGTTTCTTTAGTATGTTTGTAGTGAGATTTCTTAGCTCAATAGGCAGATTGTTAAAACGACTTGCTATGACGTATGAAAAGGATCTTTCATATAGTGTAGTAGAGTGAAAAGGGGGTGTGAGTGTTCCTTTAAACCTTATATTTAGATTATGCACATCTGCCCTAAATTATATTTTTCGGTACAAATATTGAGGAGATTTATTACGAATTATTTCATTGAATAGACATATAGAGTGAAGGTATCTGCGATTAGTCATGTTGAGCCAGTTATTTCATTTTAAGGTAAAGCTTATTCTGTCGTACTTTCGAACTCCAAATATTAATCTCAAGCATGAATTTTGAATTTTTTGAATACGTTTGGCGTCGGTTACTGTTAAAGATGGGCCATAAACGCTGTCACAATAATTAAATTGGGACAGTACATATGCATCACAGAGTAAGGTTTTCGATTTCCCATTTAAATAATGCCTTTGCTCATAAAAAATAATTTTAAGTAGAGATAAGATGTGTTAGATGATCAGAAGAAAGCTGATGTAATTTATACAGATTTTTCGAAGGCGTTTGATAGAATTGATCATGTAATTTTAATTAATAAGCTATCGCGGTTTGGATTCAGTAACAAAGCCATAACTTTTATTCAATTATATCTCAAAAACAGAACTCGGTTTGTTTCATATAATAAATATAATTCTTACTATTTTCCAACATCCGGCGTTCCCCAAGGGTCAAATTTGGTACCCCTTGTACTTCAGATAAACTGTTTTTTGCTGATGATCTAAAAATATTTTGATTCATTAACAGCAAAATGATTTAGGTGTTGTTCAAATGTGGTGTAATCATAATAACTTATAACTAAACATCGGGGAAGGTAAAGTTATCAGTTTCACCAGGCAACATACTCCTGTTAAATTCTCATATAATATTACCAACATTATCCTTGAGAGATGTGAAAAAATAAAGGATATAGGTTATATCATTGATAACAAACTGACTTTTACGAATCATATTGAGTATATGGCATTCCTTTTATGAGTGTCTCAAAATTTCTGTTGAACGAATTCAAAGAAGGTCTCTGAAATATCTGTAATTCAAAACGTGCAATAGCTATCTACTACAGCGTATTGAATATGGCAGATTATTAAATCAGTTTTCATTTGTCAGCCTTAATGTACGAAGGGTATGTATGTGCCTTCTTAAGATTTTTGTTCAACTTGTTTAATAATAATATTGATTCACCGACACTACTTAACGAAATCAACTTTCTAGTACCTCTATCTGAGGCCAGAAATGGTTCAACATTTTTGTGCTCTAGGGCTTGAGAAACGAAAATATTTGTAGGCATTGTAATATTCATTTTTGTCATGTCGGAGATCTGGCTGTGAATGAATCAACGGTGAACACCTTACAATGAAATATTTAGGTTAATTGAGTTAATTGTTTCTTTTTTGTCTTTTTCTTTTCATGTTTTGTCTTTGTTATGATAGATTTAATTAGTTACAGCGTATTTTTATTAAGTTTTATGTATACTTGCTCTGTTAGTGATTAATACAGTTGGGCATGAAGCTTAAATAAATAAAAGATGACATGTTGTTATTAGCTTTGTATGAGCAAACTACTTACTATGCACGACTTTATAGCCACTCTCCCCGAAATGAAGGGACTCAATCATTTGGCCTGTGTTATGCCCTGAGATAAATCCTATAGAAAATGCTCTGCGTACATAAGTACTGATACTGGTAGTACTCCCAAAGCAGACACTATAGTAGAAGGGTAGGATAATTTCCTTGCGAATTGAATGACATGATTCCCTTGGAAACATCAAATTGGGTTCCGTAGTACCCCGTAATCAATGATGTTATTATGAATCAAACTAACTTGCAAGGCTGCTACTTCAATCAACCAACAAGCTGAAATAGACGTGTCAAAAAATAATAGGACAACAATTAATAAAACAGGTGTAGCTTTCGACTTTGATTCAACCTTTTATGATCAGATCTATTTTAACCCAAAGTTAGATGCAGATGACTTATAATTTTCTAAAAGTTGATATCGCGATCATAGTTACCACGGACAATTTTTCCTGAAATGAAATATAGATATAGATCAAAACCCCTACTAAGATGATTATAAATAACTATCTTAAATACAGGCTTAACAATTCATTAGTGCCATAATTTCACTTCCTCAAAACGGTGACAACAAAACAATATTAAATGTATAGAAGATATCTTCACCTGTTTTGTTGTTCTGGTAAATACAACCGAATAGGACGGCAAGAAATGTAACTAAAACCTGAAAAAAATCCTTTCTGTTAAGGAAAATGAGTTCAAAAATAATCCACACAGTAGTAAAACAAGAAGCATACAGGTGTCACTAAAATCAGTGTAGCAACAGAAAAGCGCAACATACAGATTTTAGCGGGGGAAAACTAAGTATAAAATAATTAGCACCGATGTAGATACAAATTGGAAATAACACGAAAGCTCACAGAACAGGTAATGAAATTTACCAACAGAAGTAACCAGATAACTTAATTATGAAAGTTAAGAGAAATCATATGAAAGTATAAATTTGACAAAAAGAAGTTAATTGACAACAGTAACACTTATTGTAACACGACGAGCAGCAGAAGCAGTAGCAGATATAAACAGCAAAATAGAAAATAAAGACGATGAAGGGTCTAACATTCAAATACAGATAGACAAACAACAGAACAAGAGAATCAGTACGTGGATATTAAAAGACTGGATCAACTAGCAAACAATAAATCAGCTACCAAAGAAAAACAATAAGACACACTATAACATACGCAGCAGGAACAATAACAAATATACAGACAAAAAAACAGAAAAAAACAATAAAGATATAAAAGCGATAAAGGACCTAACATTCAAGAACAGATAGACAAACAACAGAGTACGAGAATTTTAAGGAAATAAGCATTCGAGTGAGGTTCAACATTTTTTAACCGTACTTAGAAGCAATATAGAGGACTGCCTCTATTAAATAACATAAAACACAATTAATGATGAGCAAAATCAATCTTGGTCTTGGGAAACAGCCAGACTAATAACCCATAAGCATATTTTTTAACTACTTTAATTTTGATAATTAAATAGAAAATTTAACAGGTAAGAAATAATTTAAAATCTTTCAAATTGCTCAATATTATTTACAGTTTCTGTGATATATCAAACTTTGTGCAATATCTTGAGCCTATTAGAAGGGTTTTATATTTATTGCGCAATGTGAAAAAACAATTTAATGTGGGTTTAATATTGTGTAATATTAATAAGTGTTTCAGTATATTAAAGTTAATTTAGAATGCACTGATTTTTTTAGAATACATTGAAGTTTATAGAAATGTTTCCACAGTAGAAGAGTGACGTCCTAAATTTTCACAGCAATTACTTCCATGGATTGTGACGCTACAGCGTTTCGTAACTGAATGTTCGATTATACAATGGCAACACAAGCTGTTTTAATACCTCTTAGTAGTAATAAGTTTCAGCTTCAGCCGAAATTCAAGAAAGAGTAATAATTAAAAGATTCAGTTTTTAGTTTCTTATTAACTATTTTTAATATTTTTTTTATTGTCAGTAATGATGATATGAACAGAACCATTCTTCAGTTTCAAATGTTCTGAAAATTTACGTTTACCTCAACATTAGAGCCAGTACATATACATTATTGATCAAATTACCATTAACGACTCTACCATACCGGAAATACGAATAAATTTTCTTAATCGACTTTTTTTTCCAATCGAACGTTCGGTTCTCGTTGTTTATGTTATAACTCACTTTCACGCTTGTTAGCAAAGGCGATCAACAAAAAAAAACAACAACATTTTAATGTTATTAAATGATAAATCTTAACAGCCTTCGGTTAGATATATGTAAGTACTTATCGTTTCTGTTTTTTGTTCATATCCATAAACAGAATAACAAGGTTATAATCGGCATGTATATCTAAGCGTAGTTCGTTGGTCTGTCAGTGAGAAAACAGATGAAGTAATTGACGTTAGAGAACACGTTAAAACATGTTCGGGTGTTACAAACTGAGGATGGTCTAATAATGTTTAAAGAAATTGCATAATTAGTTTCTACATAGCAATGGCATAGTAACTGTTCCTTTTTGAGTGCGACTAGTAGGCTGTTTGTACAGACAAAACGAAGCTGATACAGTATAGTCTACGTGTATTAGGTGAAGGTTTCTATGTTTAGCATTAACTAAACAAAAAAAATGCAGATGTAAAAATCGAGACAAAATTTTCAAAATATCGGTATTTAGAGGCAATAAAAGTGTCCGTTAAGTATTGAATTTATAAAGGGATCAGTTGGATATTAGGTATGTCTACTGTAAGTAAGGGTATCTTCCATGTAGAAAATTTAACAAACAAACCCTTTTAATAGTAAATACGTTTATTACTAAACCGAGAATAAATTCAAACTTAAAATATAAAAACTTATAAATATTTATGATTAGAGATATGTTACTATAAGAAGCGTTAACAAGATAAAGTAAAAATTCTAAATTTACAATAAAATATTTAATAATTAACTGATACTACAATTGCAATTTCCACAATTTACGTTTTTTAAAAAAACTGTCCGAGGCGTTTCGACTAATGTCTTTGTCAAGGAACTAGATCAACTGGGTATTTCTTTAAGAAGTTGTATTTATATTCAAGGAGTGAAATAATTACCAGGTACTTAATTTTGAAAAGGATTATTTAACTTTATTATAGGTAAAAGGATTAACTAAAGAGGTTTATTAAGGGGGAATTATTTATTTCGTCGTTTAACAAATTATCCGTATTTTTAAGTTTATTAATCTCCAATGATTCTAAAAGGTTTAATTTATTGCCTTTATTTTCTAAATGTTATAATTTAAAATTTTCCTGGAAAAGATGATTTTCTATTACTAAATGTTCGGCATAATTGGAATCTGTTTTTTGATTAATAAAAGAATTACAGTGCTCATCGATACGTTTTTTTCACGCTCTGCGGCTTTGACCGATATAAACTTTAGGGCATGACCCACATGATAATTTATAGACTCCAGATTTATTTTTTGGATGGTATTGTTAAACTTGTTGTGCCAAAATAGGTTATACTATTATATGAATCATTATTGGTTTTGCTGACTGGGTAAACTTCTCTTAATGCCTTTTTGTGTTTTTGATTTCTAAGAATATTTTCTATTAATTCGGCCTCAAACCCGTTATTTACTGCTATCTGTTTGATTATGTTTAATTCTTTCTGAAAATTGCCTGGTGATTGTTTTTTGGTGTTAGATCGGTTTGAGATGGCTTGTGAAATATTGAAAAGTCGTGTTTGCCGTTTACCTTGTTAACTCTTAGCTCTAGGATATTGATTTTATCATCTTGTTCATACTCTATCGTAAATTTAATATTTGGATGGATATTGTTTATAATATTGAGAAACGTTTCTAATTGTCTATTTGTCCCTACGAAATAAGCTAAAATATCGTCTACATATTTGTACCAATTCAGTAATAAAATATTTCACAGATTTTATATATTGTAAAATATATTGCTTTCTATGTAAAACTTTTCTAATTTTTCGAATAAAATTTCATAAAAAAAATTAACGAGACCAAAATCTGCACTGTATGTGATCTCGGCATCGCCCGTATTTTCCAAAATCTCGCTCTCGTGTGAAGCTCTATTTTCCACATTAAATTAATTTAGTTTTCAATTATTATGAGGCAAGACGACAGCTTGGTTGTTGAAACCATGTTGAGTCTAAAAAATGATATTTTTTAGGAATCCAAATTTTTATGTATAGATCTGGGACACATTTCATCTGGGACACATCTAAGGTTACACAGCATGTCCAACAATGGCAACAATGTCATTGGCTTGTTATGATTGAAGTCATAAACACTTTTAATAAAAATTACTGTTGCGTTGCCTTTATCTCTAGTTGGCCTGGTATTCACTACAAAACTTCTGCACCTAAATATTATGAAAAGTTGTACCAGCAGCACAAGCCGTCTCACAGACAATAATCGTGACATTGGAAGGCACCGACAAGTCTGTACGGTAAGAACAGCTTTGAAGCCACTTCGTTTAGTTTATACACATAATCGACACACCCAAAGAAATTTTTCGTAGATTGTTTCATCGATCGAGAAAAACAACAAGTTCGTGGAATTAATTGATATTCGGAAAATTTCTCGACGTTCATGTAACAATAATCTCGGTGTGCTTTTGGTAAACAAATAATTCATTGAAGCTAAGATGCAGTAAACTGTTTTCCGTTTACGTCACATAAGAGTATGTGCATAAATATTTTGCAGTTGCTGGTCCATATTAAATATACGTATTCATGTGTAAATAAAGAGTTGTGCATTTGGCAAAAATAGAGTGTTAAATTTCGTAAACTTATTAATTATGGTTCAGCCAAAGGCAAATAACGAACCCAATATTGTCGTGAGATTTTTTTTTGTTACAAGGATATGCCACATAATAATGAGCAAGAGGTAGAATACTATCTTTTCGAGATTTTACTATGTATTAAACAGAACACTGAAGACATTGTTTTCGGAACTTTCATCTATTGGGCTTCTTTACTGTGATTTGAAACCACTGTGTACGAGGTTTATCTGAAATATCAATAATTATTAAAGTTGATAGAAGCGCAAGGGATGAAGGTTCGCTACTAGTCACAATATATGATCACATGAAAACGACTCCCGATTTCTATGGCTTACCAATAAATTTAACAAAACTAACTGTCAGTTCTATTTGTACGATAAAATTCTTTCCTTGGGACTTAATTGAGTAACTGAATCATCAAAATGTTGAACTTAAATTTTTGGAGGAATTCTAAAGAAAATTTTCACTTTACAAAACGTTTCACTTTCGATATTTAAAATTTGCCAAAGTATAGTCAGACCTAGATCTTACCATGTTTGGTACTTTAGAAATACAGAGAATATTTTTTCATAGTGTAATGGTGTTCCCAAAAATGTTGCATTATTGCTTCTGATTATAACAGATTATTCAACTAACTTGCCACCTGAATCCAAGTTTAAATTACCAAGTAATAACAGTGAAATTGGTGACATTATTTGAGTTTATTGAAACATCAATGAGGAAGACAAACCAAGACCCTACTGTTTCACAAAGGATTTGGCAACATGACAAAAGCACTCCAGTTGCTACACCCTCTTCTTGATCAAATAAAACAGTTTGATGCTGTGAGTGTTGTGAATTAAATGATGGCGTTTCCCAAGGAACCGTACTAGAACCCTCATTAATTACTTGCGCCTGTGCTCTAATATTAACTGATACATTGAAGAGATGTACTTATTTAACTAATTTGTCTCGCCTTCTAGGATAGGGTAAAACGTATTAAAGTTAATGAGTTCCGTAGTCATAATTGAGCAATGAACAATTGGGTTCCACAAGGTATAGTACTAGGGCCCATGTTATTAATTTTGGACATTTGTGGATTTTCTAGCATAGCTGGTGATACAATTGGGTCTTAAACTGATGACACAGGTCTAAAATCAACTAATAATAATAAGCATGAGTCGATTTAAATATAAAACATTCAAACAAAGTGGCTTATAATTACCATTATTTCTATAAAGGGTAAATATTTGAAATATGTTGGATACTTTTAGAAACAAATAGTCATTTTCTGTTTAAAGGTATTTTGCGTTGGATTTTTGGTGTAAATAACATTTATGTCTAATTTAGTTAGATACCTCAGGTCATCAAATGTCATTCTAAAAAGTGTCTAATGTCACTTGGTAACTTAAGTGTCATTTGAGAATTTGCTAATTATTATTTACTATTTGATGAATTGGAAAACACAATTTGAATGACAAGCTGGAGACAATTTCTACATTAAGAAATTTATGTTTAATTAATTATTCTGAGCAAAATTCAAACTATAATATTCTTTTCATAATTATCTCGGACAAAGTTTATTTAAAACATAATGGATTCCTCGTAAGCGTTCTGTTCTAAAAATATCCCTCTTTATATTCCTAAATTCCAGCTGGTTAAAAGGAGTGATTGTTGATCACTTTTTTTTGGCAGACTTTAAGATAATATACAAATCGAAATGGCCTCGGTGAAATGGTAAAATATCGTTTCCTAGGATTGAAGTACGTGAGTGAAAAAAAAGTGAGTGAAATTAATCTCCGTCGCCATTCTGTCTGTAGCCATGTAACGTTGAAACTCTTATTATATCGTAGGATAAATAAACAAGCTACAATTAGTTTGTTATAGTACGAGAAATTGGAAGTTTGTGCCACGGTCTATTTAATGGAATACTTTCGTTAATAATGCGCCAACAGATTTTAGAATTTGTTAAATGAAGCAGAATCAGTACAGGATGTAGTAGTAGCACATTTGATATGCTGTAGCTTGATATTATGGATAATATAGTGTGATGTAATTTATCTATACCCAATTGAAAAATCGTATCAACCTTTAACCTTAGTGCCCAAACAATAATTCCCTAAATTAAATTCCGGTAACTTTTAAATTGTTTATTGAACATAAATCTAAGAGGGTTTTAAGATTCAAAAAAAGTATTACAACAATAACACTAAAATGAACAAAAAACTCCGAAAGAACAAAGAATAACACATTTTCACATTCAACATGTATATGAATATACAGGGTTAGTTTTTTTTGCAGATCAGTATAAGGATCTCGGAAACTAGCGGAGATAGAGCAATGTTAAATTGGGAAAGATTTGCAGTTTTACTGACCCAATTTAATGACACTCGGATTTTTGTAAAAAGTCATGGTTTACTAGATCTGATTGTCGTGTCCTGGTTTGCGTGACAGTTCTCGTTTTCGAGATATGACACAAACTTATCTTTTTTTAATGGAAACCATAGTTGGCTATGACCTCAAAAAATCGGACATTTTTAGAGCCTTTCAACGATATAATACTCGATATAGTTATTCATAAAAATAAAGGAGTTATGGATGCTTTTCTCTCTTTTTTTCACATTTAACGTAGGTAGCCATGAAAAAGATTGTTTTTACTTTGACGTTTCCTCATTTGAGAGTAATTCCATTAGCAGTGCTGAAGGGACAGTCGATATTGACAAGATTTTGTGATAAAATGGAATATTCTAATGAAGAAAAACTGAATATGGTGGAATGTTATATCATATGCCATAAAAATTCAGTTCGTGCAGCTGAGGAATACTTTCATAGATATTTTAATCGTCGTCAACCTGCTCTATGTACATTTAAGAGGCTTTACGATAGTTTACGCGATATGGATCTTTTACTAAACCACCAAAGGAACGAAATCAAATTAACGAAGCAGCACAAATAGATGTTTTGGCAATGGGAAATCAAAATCCATCTACATCAACTCGTGAGATTGCGGCAGAAGTTGGCACACCTCAACGAACTGTAGTTAAGGTACTGAAAGCGCACATGCATGCTGGTGACGAACATCGACGTATTTTGTTTTGTATATGGTTTAGAGACATGTGCCTTGACAATCCACAGTTTCCATTAAAGGTGTTATGGTCAGAGGAAACTAGATTTACTAACTGCGGTATGTTTAATAGACACAATGAGCATATCTGGGCTAAAAAAAAAACCTTTTTCATGTAGAACAAAGACGACCCCAGATAAAATTTGGTTTTAAAGTTTAGTGTGGTATCATAGGGTCTACTATTCTGGGGCCTTTTATCTATGACGAATCACTTACTGGGGGCTCTACTTGCATTTCTTGCAATACACTTTTCAAGACATATTGCATAATTTGAATTAGAAAACTCTTTAGAAATTGAGTGGTTCCAACATGATCGAGCACCTGCTCGTAACTCGTTATTAGTAAGACAACACTTAGATAATATCTATCCAAACTCTTGGATAGGAAGAAATGGCCCCCGCGATTGGCCACCCCGGTCTCCTGATTTGGCAGTTATAAACTTCTATTTATGGGGTGCGCTAAAATACAAAGTATACAAAAAAAAGTATGAGACAGTTGGTGACCTAAGGGAGGCGGTATTACAGGCAATTGAAAAAATTGTTAGGCGGTCTGTGAGGAAAGCGGTAATGTCAATCTTAAAAAGATGCAATTTTTGTCTAAATAACAATGGTGGAGTTTTCGAACATAAATTGTAACCATTATTATGTACTTTAATTTCTTAAGTTTTTAGTAAGTACCTACTTATTTAGTTTTTTCGTTATATCTAATATACCTAATAAAAAAATCGTTCAATGTTTTTTGGAATAGTTAATAGTTTAACTACGTTAAAAGTTAAAATAAGAGAGAAAAGCATCCATAACTCCGTTATTTTTATGAATATCTGTATCGAGTATTATATCGTTGAAAAGCTCTAAAAATGTCCGATTTTTTGAGGTCATAGAACTATGGTTTCCATTCAAAAAAAAGACAAATTTGTGTCATATCTCGAAAACGAGAGCTGTCACGCAAACGATGACATGACAATCATATTCTGGATACAATTGCCTTCAATTTTGATATTTGCACTTTTTTATAAAATCAAAAACAAAGGAGCTAGAGGGATTTGACTAAACCGACAGAATTTCGTTTTATCAAAATCTCTAGTAAGTCATGACTTTTTACAAAAATCCGAAAGTGTCATTAAATTCGGACAGCAAAACTGCAAATCTTTCCCAATTTATCCATTGCTCTATCTCCGCTAGTTTCCGATATCCCCATACTGATCATCAAAAAAAACTCACCCTGTATATTATACAATACATAATAATAGTACCTAGATATAGGCAGGTCAACATTTTTTTATCTTCATAAATTTTCGGGAATCACTAATTTTAAGTGTTCATCTGAAACACTGGGAAAAGTACAACAATTTATAGGGTGGGAAAAACGAATTACAGTAAGAGCATTTGGTGCTTCACTATCTAAATTATTTATTTCTTTGTTTGCCTTAATATCAGTGACGGCAGAAAATGCTCTGTTTCTGCATTACTCTATAATAAAGTCAAAATTTTAGAGAAATTAACTTGATTGAAACTGGCTTAAAGAAATGGAACTGATCTGGGTTATTGGAATTTAATGCAATCTTAGGATAAGATTTCAAAAATTTTTAATTTTCAAAAAATGGATCAGTTGGAAGACGACCCTTTTGAAAATCTGTTGCTGCAGTAGAAAGGTTAAGTTAACTATGAAATAATTACATTCTGTGCAGAAATCTACCGAATTTAAGTCGACCAAATTTCGTGGATTTTTATAATTTTATTTGAAATCCCTATGTAGACAATGAAGGTTTACAAGGGGCTGTTTGAAATGTTCCCTACCATTTAATATCGTGTTGCTACTTACAATTTATTATTCCTATAAAATACGAATTTAGCACATAATTATTTGAGTAAGTCTAGGAAAAATATGATCTTTATAAAAATTTAAGAATTCCCCAGATATTTTTCTAAATTTCCTTTTTCCCTTTTTCCATAAAAATCCCTAGAACTAGGGAAAAAATCCCTAACCTGGCAACACTGACGACTTTTCCGAATATTCACGTACAATCAACATTTCAATTCCGAGACGGCATGGCGCTTCTGACTGCCTTTATATTCAACCCGTAATCTCAATCTCGAGAAAAGATCAAGTTACCTTAAACAGACCGAACAGACAGTCGATTGTTTTATTAACTTTATTCAAACCAATTTTATTTCAATAACAATACGTTGTGCCGGCCATGCGAGACAGACGGATTGCCTCTACTTACAGCCAGACGAGTTAAATGAGTATCGAAGTGTTGTGAGATCCACGATATCGTCGATATGTTATTTGCTATTTTTGGTATGTTTACATTTATGGGGATAATAGAGACGATAGAAGCAGGACATTAATTCTAATCGATGTTCAAGATAGTAGACAGACCGAGTTGACGTATGATTTTAAACTTGTTACGCAATTGCAACAGCATTGTTAGAACACTATGTTATTTATTTGTTTTCATTATTTAGATTTTAATGACTAAATCGTTTGTATTATTTCAGTGGGTATAGTTAATTTTTAAGAATTTCTTCAATTTTACAATTTGTTGCTGAAGTAATCTATAAACTTATAAAGGAAGTATGGAATCTGCCCAAATATAGACCTGATTTCGTGCCTTTGTACTTTAAAGGTGCCAACACTCTTTATTGGCAGAGTAGATTCAAGTTTCACTTCATTACCTCATCGAGTTCTTGTTATCATCTTCATCTTCAATCTGAAGGGTATGAATATATGTGCTGTATATTTTAGCATAGTACTGACAATCGGTATAAAATGAACTATAATAAATCTGAACCTCCAAAAAACAGGCAGTTAAGATAGATCAGCATTATCGTCTTTGTAAGATAACAAGGATAAAAATGCCAAAGATGTTAAAAATTACAACGGATAATGTATAAGGAAAATCAAGAACTGCAAAAAAAAACGTAGAAGAAAACAATCTATTTTCAACTATTTTGATAAACAACTAAAGCAAAAAGAAGTGTCAGAAATATTTCTGGTAAAGGGGATGCAAGCAAGCAATTTTAAACTATCAACTGAAAATACAGAGCACTCTATAAAATCCAGACATAGACAAAGACAATGAAACAACTGGAGGAAGAGTAAATACTATTACCCATATCCTACACTTTAAGGCTTGAGAAGTGGTCAGATTAAACCGTCTAGTCCTATTGCAATGAATTTTCAAATAAATTGGTTATATATATATATATATATATATATATATATATATATATATATATCACTCGAGAAAAATGATTTTGAAAATTGTTTAGTTTTGCCTTGGCTTAAAAGATATATTTTACCAGTCTTATCTACAGTTACCTGTTAAATTTAATTCCTTCTCCTTTTCATATTACAAGTTTAAGATTGCTAACACATTTAAAAATTAATTTGATTTTAAAAAATATATTTAAAAAAAATAATTTAATTTACATGTACGCTTACGAGTACGAACACTTACTATTAACAAATTTTGTAAATTAATATTCATACAATATAAACTTGGTTTCTTTGGTTTTTTGATTGTAACCTTTTGTGGATTTTTCATTTACAATTTTTGCTCGATTTTTTTGTTAAAATGTATATATATATATATATATATATATATATATATTTCAATTTTGGTTTACAGTTGGCGGGGGCCCCAAATTAGTGGGGGCCCCTAAGCCAGTGCCCAAAGTGCACTTATATAAATCCTGTCCTGATCCTTAGTACTTATTGTTAGCATGTGTCGATCTGTTACTGAATATGGGAAAAAATAAGTTAATTTTTTTGTAATAACAAATTATTTTTACAGTTAACATGTAATATAAGTAGTCAAAATCTTTTTACGTTACATTAATGATAAATCATACTGGGTTTAAAAAAAATTGAATCAAGTAAAATACAATTATTTCAAATACCAGCCATTGTATTTTCTCTCAATTTTGTATTTCCAAATCGAGATAATACCGGCTTAACAAATTATTGCGTTACATGTATTTTTTTTTCTCAATAGCAGTAAGAAGTACAGATAAATAATAACAAATGGCTTAGAATTTTAGGCAGACACCGAAAATACAATAACATACAGCGATTCATTGGAAGAGAGTGGTTGCCTACCATTCCTTGGTGTAAATTGTCAAAGGACTAGGACCGGAATTCAAACAACAGTCTGCAGGAAGGCTACGCATACAGGATTATACCTTCACTTCAATTCCAACCACCCATCAGCAACGAAAACTGGCATCATCAAAACACTAATCCCTAGAGCCAAAAATATCTGCAGCACACTAGAAGCCCTCAAAGAAGAACAAGTAAAACTTAGAGAAGACCTTTTGGTGAACGGATACCCGGAAACGATCATTACCAAGGCGTTTGAAGAGCTGGACAAACCACCTAGGTAGGAAGAGGACACCACGGTAGCAACTCTACTATTACCGTATACTAAAGGCTTGTCGGAGAAAGTTAGGAGACTTGCACACAGCTATGGGATCAGAATGATCTTCAAAAGCATCGACACCTTGAGGAGCATGATAACAAGAACGAGGCCCGACGCACCAGCAATACCAAATAACCGTATATACAGCATACCGTGTGAATGTGGATATCTTTACATTGGAGAGACAAATCGACCGCTGGACACCAGGATTAAGGAACACCGCACAGCTACTCAAAGGGCAGAGGTAACGAAGTCTGGGCTAGCGAATCACGCATGGACCGAACACCATAATATCAACTGGGACCAGGCTAGAGCATTTCACAAGGAAGAGCATTGGTACAAAAGAAAATTCATAGAGACAGCATATATAGTCTCGAACGAAAATATAATTAGCGAGCCCAGCGTCCAAATTAAAAATATTTGGAGAGCTCTTCTTCGGCCTCTGCCGCTATGCATCACCGGCAACCAACCTCCAGGTACGAGGATGCTGATTGGACCAGATAAGACCCAACGACCATGACCGGCGACACATGACCGGTTAAGGGTATAATATAAATACGACCGATACTCTGAATTTCCTATCATTCACCTGATGACGATAGCAGATACAAAGCTATTGAAACGTTGTGAGATCAACCACTTCAAGACGATGGAAGTCCAAGGAAACTTCGAGGAACGAGTTACATTGTCTGCCAACTTCAGACTAATACAGCGATTCAATTAGGATTTTCAATGTTTTCCAAACTTTTATTCGAACTGGCTGAGTTACACTTGTAAAAATATATTTAGCAAGTAGCCTATTACGACTATACGCCAAATTTCAAAAATTCCTCTGTTTTAGTTTATTAGAACTTTTAACGGGATACTTGAATCACCCTGTATACACCTTAGGAGCATAATAGACTAAAGGATTATTTCAATAGTGAAACAATGGTGATTAACAAGCACTTGGGTATTCTAGCAATCGTTTCTCATAGAAGGCTAAGATCACATTTACAGATTTTAAGAATAACACAATTCATCTTACAAACTTCTCATGGCCTGTACGAACTCAGAATCTTGCCGGTCACAAAATTCCACCGCACAGAAGAAGTTTAACAGGTGCCACTCGAAAGGAAAAAGACACCTGCAGAGCACCCGATTTCGCCAAAAGGTTCTGCTCTTCATCAGCTATATAAGTGGGGCATTCAGAATAACTTGGACCGGAATATGATAATGCATTGTTGGGATTATATCGGATTAAAAATGAGCTTTTCGAGTACCTTTTATTATGTTGATTCTGGTTCTGAATGAAAAAAGGGCCGTTTTACTACACATGCACTGTCTGTCGATTGTGCTAGTCAGCGCCTTTGTTAACACCTGATGTTCAGCCAAAGAATTTATAAGGGTGCATCGTTTGTAATTTTGAGATAACAGTACAAGCGGTTTTGACTTTTATTGTTAAAAACTGACTTCTTGTTATGAGGGAAATAAATGATTTTGTAACACAGTGCTACACCTGAAGAATGTAGTACGGAACTGATTAGATTTGGCTGTTGTTTCAATTCTAAAATCTTCATTTTTTATCTTTATAAAATAGTTTAGCTTTTAGGGGGATAAATAATACTAAATATAATGGTTTCTCTGGACTTTTAAAAGAACTGTTTTCTAACTTACATAGTCATGAAATATTTCCAAATTCGACCGCACATCTTTATCGTAGCCAGTTCGGTCAATAATGCTTGTTTCTTTAGGTTATCTATTAATTCAATTGCATTTTTCAATTTTTTTCTGACTTGCTCTTTTTATTTATGAGATCTGTGGTCAATTACCATAGTCTATACTTCAACTCAAGTTCTAAACTAGTTCTACGAGGGCTGCCTTCTATATTTCGGGATTAAAGACCAAAAACAAATATTAATCATCGAAAATCGCTTTATTGTTTTTCAAAATATTCCCCCTGAAGATCTATACACTTTTGCATGCGTTTGAACCAATTGTCGAAGCACTTTTTCCACTCTGATTGAGGTAACTCCAAAACATGCATTCTGAACGCAGCAACCGCTTCTTCAGGTGTCGAAAAACGTCGACCTCTCAGTTTGTTTTTTACGTACGGGAATAGAAGAAGTCATTTGGTGACAAGTCAGGACTATACGGCGGATGACTCATCAAATCGATGTTTTGAGTGGTCAAAAATGCAGTTGTTTGAGCCGATATGTGAGAGCTCGCATTGTCGTGGGGAAGAATGATCCGTCTTCGGCACTTGGTTTACCTCATTTCTTGGAAGACAGTTGGCAAACAAATGGTTGTGTACCACTCAAAATTGACTGTTCTGCGTTGTTCTAGTGGTACGGTTGTGACATGTCCAGTTTTTCCGAAAAAACAGGCGATCATTTGCTTGGAAATGCTTCGTGCACGAACAACTTTTGTTGGATTCGGCTCATCTTGAAACAACCGTACAGTCGACTGCTGTTTACTTTCGGGCTCATACGCGTAAATCCACGATTCATCACCTGTCACTATGTCATAAACGTGTTTTGAAACACCGCGATCGTATTTTTTGAGCTTTTCTTTCGACCAATCGACACGAGCCTTTTTTTGAACGATTGACAAATTGTGTGGGATCCAACGCTAACAAATTTTTTTGACATTCAAATGTTTATGCAATATTGAATGTATGCTGGTCCCACTAATGTGTAAGGTTGACTCAATCTCACCATAGGTCACATGGCATGAATGGTTTACGGAACAACAACTGTTTTTGGACGACCTTCACGACCATCGATAAACAGTGGTCCTTGATGGAGTTTCATCGCCAAAAATTAAATTAAGTTCATCCATGCACTCTTGCTGACTTAATCCACGTTGAAAGTTGTAAAAAATAGTCGCACGAAAATGTTTATGATTTAATTCCATTTTTTGGCCGAGATGAATCCTTTAAGTTACTGTAAACAACACATAGCGCTCGTATGTCAAAACGTTCTGAGTACGTATAACCTTAAAAATGTCAAACTTTACGATAAAGCTGTCAGTTGTCAGATTGCAACACTAGGGTTGTCCAATCCCGAAATATAAAAGGCAGCCCTCGTAACTCTGTCCTATTCTCTAAGAGACATGCAGTAAATCCTCTTAGCAAATGCATTTCCAAGGAGAAGGTCAGATAACTCTTATAACCATAACATGGTTGGCAAAATAAATGATACATCATTTATACCACATCAAGGAAACCATGATTTACAAATAGTATACATTATGACATTTAAAACAGTGCCTGACAGCATCTGAAATAAACCCTTTGAGGTGAAAGTCCAGAACCATTAGTGGAGAATATTGAACAAAATTTAGTACCTCCAAAAACCATATGCAGAATTTCTTAGTATAACTAGAGAACTTTCTATACAAAAAAAAGTTATGAAAATAGCCAAAGATGTCTGGACTAAAGCAAATTATAAAATTGGATCGGATAAAAGAAGTACAAACCATGAAATAATAAATATAGCAAAAGTGAAGACGAAGCAGAACAAACATTGAAAGTAGTTGAGTATTTATGACAGATGAAATTCAAAATTTTTTAAATAAATTAAATAGCAAAAAAGGGCAGATTCACAACATTCATATAGACGGTGAAAATGAATAAATGCGAAGTTCCTATGAACATATGTCGGCAAATGCATCGTTACCGATTTACAAAACTTCAATTTTGGACCATCAATGCCTTTATGAAGTCTTTATAATAAGATCACAGAAACGTCAAGAATATCTACAGGGTGATAATTTTCCTGGGGTCATGTTTTATTTCTGCCTCAATAATTTTTTTAGTGCGCCCCTGACAATTAACAAAAATTGAAGGTGAATTTTCAATCTTTTTAATTTCTTGGGTTTTGCTTTTGTGTAAAAATTGATTAATTTCATGTGTACCGTAGAAACAAACAATCCTGTTATTTATTTTTCTAGTAGATCACTGGATAGGTCGAGGTGGACCTCAGTTTTGGCCACCTCGTTCACCTGATTTAATTCCGATAGACTTTTCAACTAGGGGAAATTTAAAAACCTTAATTTATAGTGGGACTCCTGCTCAAGACATAAAAGTTTTTGTCAATAGCCCGGGGCGTACTGTAAAAAATTTGTAGGGGCAGAATGAAGTTGTGACCCCAGAAAAAGTACCATATCGTAGATTTTTATAACCGTTTCTGTTATCTTATTATGACGACTTCATAAAGACATCAAATTAAGTAGAAAAAAATTGGAAAAATCTGAAGATTTGAACACCTTGACATTCCTAACAAAGCGTTTGCGAACATATGTTCATAGGCACTTTTCTTTAAAAAATTACTCGATTAGGCACATCTTGAAATCCTTCTCCTCATTCATCTACACCCTGTATATAGACTGGAGCAACAATTCGCGAATAGATTTCTCAAAGAGGTTTTCAGTATTTGAAATTTTTTAAAGAATGAATTCAAATATACTGTATACCTGTATAGTTCTTAAAAACATTAAAATAAATGCAAAATCTACTACGTCACTTCCCAAATGTATATTACTTTACTAATTCTCGTAAATGAAGTTCTCAAAACTACCTTCCATTTAAAACGAATATTTTAAAAGTTTATCCATTAAACGTATGTATATTAAGTTATACCATCACCTTTAAAACATGTCGTTTTACCAGTTTATTTAACATATTCGAAATCATTCTTCCACGTTTGTCGAAGCATCGATTGGACGACGAAGATGACATTCCCGATAACAAAATTATTGTTATAAACAATGTTGTGATTTTATGGCTTTTAGAGTATTGTTTATAAAGATTATTGATTCTAGTATTACTTTAAATCCGTTAGATTTTAAGTAAGTAAATGCCCCAGCGGGAATTTTATCAATTAACAGGTGTGAAGAGTAGTTTTAGGTTTATACACAAACAATTCTGTTCGCTTTCAACATGTTGGCTCAAAGATATACAGGAAACTAGCGGATATAGAGCAATAGTTAAATTGGGAAAGATTTGCAGTTTTACTGGCCCAATTTAATGACACTTTGGAATTTTTGTTAAAAGTCATGGCTTACTAGATATTTTGAAAAAAAGAAATTCTGTCAATTTACTCAAATCCCTCTAGCTCCTTTGTTTTTGATTTTATAAAAAAAGTGTAAATATCAAAATTGAAGTAAATTGTATCCCGAATATGACTGTCATGTCCTCGTTTGCGTGACAGCTCTCGTTTTCGAGATATAACACAAACTTATCTTTTTTTGAATGGAAACCATAGTTGGCTATGACCTCAAAAAATCGGACATTTTTAGAGCTTTTCAACGATATAAATCGATATATTTATTCATAAAAACAACGGAGTTATGGATGCTTTTTTCTCTTATTTTCACTTTTAACGTAGTTAACCATGAAATAAATTGATTTATTAATAACTATTCCAAAAAACATTGAACGATTTGTTTATTAAGTATATCAGATATAACGAAAAAACTAAATAAGTAGATACTTACTAAAAACTTAAGAAATGAAAGTACATAATAATGGTTACAATTTATGTTCGAAAAGTCCACCATTGTTATTTAGACAAAAATTGCATCTTTTTAAGATTGGCATTACCACTTTCCTCACAGACCGCCTATCAATTTCTTCAATTGCTTGACTCATAATTTCTTTTGTATACTTTGTTTTTTAGCGCACCCCATAAATAGAAGTCTATAACTGCCAAATCGGGAGATCGGTGTGGATATTCGCGAGGGCCATTTCTTCCTATCCACGAGTTTGGATAGATATTATCTAAGTGTTGTCTTACTAATAACGAGTTATGAGCAGGTTCTCCATCATGTTGGAACCACTCAATTTCTAAACGAGTTCTCAAATTCAAATTATGCAACATGTCTTCAAAAGTGTATTGCAAGAAATGCAAGTAGCGCTCCCCAGTAAGTGATTCGTCATAGATAAAAGGCCCCAGAATAGTAGACCCTATGATACCACACCAAACATTAAAACCAAGTTTTATTTGGGGTCGTCTTTGTTCTACATGGAAAACAAAATACGTCGATGTTCGTCACCAGCATGCAAAGGTTGGGAAACTCAAAGTTTGTACGGGTGGAACTTGTGCGTTTTCAGTACCTTAACTACAGTTCGTTGAGATGTGCTAACTTCTGCCACAATCTCACGAATTGATGTAGATGGATTTTGATTTACCATTGCCAAACATTTATTTGTGCTGCTTCGTTAATTTGATTACGTTCCTTTGGTAGTTTAGTAAAAGATCCATATCTGCGTAAACTATCGTAAAGCCTCTTAAATGTACACAGAGCAGGTTGACGACGATTAAAATATCTATGAAAGTATTCCTCAGCTGTACTAACTGAATTTGTATGGCATATGATATACCTTTCCACCATATTCTTCAGTTTTTCTTCGTCAGAGTATTCCATTTTATCACAAAAACTTGCCAATATCGACTGTCAGTTCAGCACTACTAAAGGAAATACTTTCAAATGAGAAAAAGTCAAAGTGAAAACAATCTTTTTCATGACTACCTACGTTAAAAGTGAAAATAAGAGAGAAAAGCATCCATAACTCCGTTATTTTTATGAATAACTATATCCAGTATTCTATCGTTGAAAAGCTCTAAAAATGTCCGATTGTTTGAGGTCATAGCCAACTATGGTTTCCATTCAAAAAAAGAAAATTTTGTGTCATACCTCGAAAACGAGAGCTGTCACGCAAACGAGGACGTGACAATCATATTCGGGATACAATTCCCTTCAATTTTGATATTTACACTTTTCTTATAAAATCAAAAACAAAGGAGCTAGAGGGATTTGACTAAATCGACAGAATTTCGTTTTTTTAATATCTAGTAAGCCATGACTTTTTACAAAAATCCGAAAGCGTCATTAAATTGGGCCAGTAGAACTGCAAATCTTTCTTAATTTAACCATTGCTCTATCTCCGCTAGTTTCCAAGATCCCCATACTGATCAGCCAAAAAACTCACCCTGTATATATAATATCCACCTTATATAGCTTTCTAGATTACAAAAAACGTCTAACAAGGTTCTTCATAATCAGTTTCTTATAAATAAATATGTAGCCCAAAGGCTATTAAAATATATAGTCTATTCTTCAGTCTATCTGCTAGCTTTACAACAGGACATGAGTAATCAGAAGTAATAAAGATACAGCGTGGAGTTAGATTAGGATATGCAGTTGTGCCTCTATTTAACTCATACTTCGACTTCACCATGTAAAGAGCATTGGCCCAACTACAATTGGAATAGAAGTAAAGGAAAGAGTTAATGGCAATGTCAGAAATGCAGACGACACCATAGCAATTGCAGATGACATCATAGTAATTGCAGACCTCCATAGTTAAGTAAGTCTGGTAGATAATAGAAGCAGTTAAATTAGCGTAAATGTGAAAAAGCGTAAATTCATAAACATTACAAAATTACAAGAAGAAAAAGGATGAAAATAAATTGGGAACTAGAAGGGAAAGTTAAGAAACATAAACATTTAGGTAAATTGTTAATTAAAATAGTGAAGATTCAGAAGAAATTAGAGCAAAAATAGGACAAGAAATGTTCTCAATAATGTGATGATGTTTGAGTGCATAAAAAGTTGTCGTATAAAACTATTTGAAATGAGGATTAGTTGGGTGAATCAGATATCTAACACTGAAGTATTGACATATACTGGAAACAAGAAAAAGGTTTAATGCACTATATTAATAAGAAAATTATAGTAATTGAGCCACAAGCAAAGAGAAGTATGAGCTGCCACAAATAATTGTCTGTGAAACAATACAAGAATAACGAAACATATGGCGTAGCCACATGTCCTGTTGAACAATCTGAGACAGTGGTAGAAATGCAGTGCAGTTAATTTATTCTGAGCTGCAGCATCAAAAACAAGAATTACTATTTAGATAACTAAACTTCTTCAAGAATGTGGCATTTAAAGAAGATACAAACAATAAATAACAGATGTTAAATTAGAGATTAAAGACGCTAACTAATTTGAATCTAGCAATTTTTTTCTTCACTAAAACATCTTATCTAGATGAAATGTTCATTTCTCTATTTGCAGAGGGTAGAAAGTTGTAAATACTTAGGAATTTTTTTTGAGTATAGAATGAGATGGGACACGCATGTTGAATATTTAATAAATAAAACAAAATACTTAGTCTTTATATTTCGGAAAATGGCCAAAATTATGTTGAGAGACTCGCTGATAATGTTATACTATGCACTTTTTCATAGTATTATCTGCTATGATAACATAGCCTGGGGAGGGATTTATTCAACTAAAGAAGTTTTATTACTGAAACTAAACTCCTGAAAATTATATATAAAAAACAAAATTTTATCGAAAAAAAAACACTTAATCTGAAACAAATCTTTGCTTTTGAGTCTCTTAAATACTATTATGACACGTTTAAAAATAAATTTATATAATCCAACAGTTCTACATGAAACAGGAGTATTATGATTCCAAAAAGAAATAAAACTATAAGCAGTAAAAATAGTTATGTTAAAGCTATTAATGTTTTCAACAGCCTACCAAATGATTTGAAAACCTTAAAAAACCTTAACACTGTCAAAAAGAAAATAAAACCATGGATCTTGGCTAATATTTAAAATTTCAAATAGCAGGATAGTAAATTATATAGGGAGAAATCGATATAAGTATAAATTAGTATCACATAATTATTTCAACAACCCTAAATTTGTAGGATATTATTTATAAGATTTTATAGGAAATTATCATTAAGGTTAGTGTTAAGATTATCAGACCTGCGAACAGGTAACTGAGTTTACCTCTGCAGGGTTTATTATATTATACCTAATGTATAAGTATTGTAAACATTCTGATAAATAAATATACTCGGTCTGGGTAATACAATGAGATAGACAGAAGTCAAGAAATCAAAACAGGTGAAAATTTTAGGGTCGGATTTAATGTAATCTCTATATTGCTCCAGTGACGCCGTCTGGAATAGAGACGACGATGGGATAACCAAATAATCGTTAACAAAATGATATATAAATTACTTTGGAGCCAGGGGAATCATAAAAATGACACAGTTTGACAACACCTAGGGTATTAATATTATCTTTTGGGTTTGAACACCCTCAGATAGGGCTTCAATAAATAACATGACATCAATATTTACGAAAATGCATAAAATATTATAAATATGGGATTAAAAATTCAATATTTCTGAATATTTTTAACAGCTTTATATTAGCAACACTAGTATATAAAAAAATAACTAAAAGATGAACAAATTTTGATGATTGATTTTAAATTAATTCAATTCTTTTAAGTTTTAAAATTTATATTAATCATTATGCATTAATTTATTAATTTATCAAATTGGATATTTTTTAAATTTTTGTCCCTTTAATAAAAAATTGTTTTATTCAATGCAATTTTGTAACCTTAGGTTCCATATAAATAATAAATAAATAGGTAGTTATTAGCAAAAATGCACTAATTTAAACTAGTATTGAAAATTAAATCAGAACTTGAAAATTGCTTTTGAAATTTAATCTTTTACCATTGTTTCAATAACATATACAAAAAATAAGACTGAAACCAATCAGTGAACGGTTGTTTTCAAAATTTTAGCTAATTTTAAATCACGTTGTAATAGTACAATGAATTTTAGATAAAAAGGGCCAATGTATAATACAATAGTTTGTCATTAACAGAAGAGAGAGACTTGAGTATGCAAACTGTGGACTATTTTTATTTTCACTGCTCCATTTATTGATTTTGAGGATGGATACATGCGAAGAGCCGAAACGTTGCCCTTCATGAAATTTCACCCCTTCTCGTTTGAAGCATTAACGTTTTTAATTTTTTTTTTTCAACGATGCCAATTTTTATGGAGACATGCCTAGATGTTATTTTGTCAGGTTTAAAGAACCAAATTAGAAACAAATAGTGGCAATTATACAAGCCTTGGCCAGTATTATGTAAGTTATAACTCTGTAATTATCATTATATCGGGTTAAATGTATAAGGCTGGAATATTAGGAGTATTTCGAAAACAGTTTTTCCCGAAATTTTCTTATCACTGCAATGGCACTTTGTAAAGTTGAGGATTTTATTGCAACTATACTTGACATTTCAAAAAGGATAGGAATCATTTTTAACTTATCCTATATAGCGTTTAAGATCTAGACGACAACTTGATGATAACAGATTTTAGTGTAGTTAGTTATTCTCATCTATATACAGGTCTCAGCGCTTACCTCAATGTGATTTATACATATATGTTACGTATTACATAATGCATAAATAACAGATTAAATACATAATCGTTAATAGCATATAAACTAACATAGATCAACAACTGTTGATCTAATCAATTGTGGAGTAAGGACCCTGATAGAAAACATTCACAGATACTAAAACTAATTTCATGGTAGTAATATTTACCATTAAAATCTTAATTATGACATTTTTCCCACCCGGTATAAATCCTAACACAGTTTGTGTGGTATCGATACTCTGGGCTTCCTGCTGTTTTAAATCCCCATTTATTAATTTTAGACAAATCAAGAAAATTACTCGGCTATTATCGGTTTAAAAGTTTTACATCCCATCATATGGAATAAAAATAATTAAAGGACTTTATCGAATTTTGAATAAATATTCCTTGATTTAATTTTTAAAAGCTGAATATAATCGTGAAGGCCTTCCCTTTCATCCAAATCTTTGCATAAACTGAAGACATCACTCAAAATAGATTCAAATGGATCTTTCATATATAAGAAATTAAAAAAAACATTCAAAGAACTTTTATATTAAAATAATCCATTACTGCCAAAATCTATTACTGCGTATATAGCAACTGTTGAGTTATATCGATCAAAAAAACCTACTTTACAAGATATAATGATCATTTTACCGAGAATTGTCAACCTGTCACAGTTAACTATTCAGATTACAGTATTACCCTAAAATTTAAACCATATTTATTATCCCAAAGCACTTGTTACTCTTCAAAATGAACTAATCCCTTTGGCACAGGGTCGGCCTCTAAGATACCTATTTCAATAGAAAATATTAATAAAAATTAATATTAAATTACTATAAATTATAATATATGTATAAGATACAAACGTATGGGGGGAAGTAGCAAAAAAGGAGAAAATGGTATTTTTTTTCTTCTTTGTAGATATGAGTATTATTATAAAAACCGCAACAGAAAATAGTCAACTAGCGAAAAACTTGTAAATCTAACCAATTGTGCCGTTGCGGTGGACAAATAGCAGTTATTTACCCAAAAAGGAATAAGTAATTTAAATAAATCTGTTGTTCACATAACTGACTTGTGTAAATATACCGAGCTAAACTATTTTTGTAGTTAGAACCTTCCAAAATACGAGCTTCATTCGGGTACCAATATATTGGGGAGAATCTCACAAGAAATATGGTACAGATATATTTTTACTTAACAGGTTCATATTTTGATACATATTACCTCTGCTAAAACACGAAAAAACCTTTTACTTCAGTTTAGATATCCACATATACCTATAATATGCAAACATAAATATTATTGCATAAAATTTTGTAAAAAAAATCGTATTAGAAAATCCAAATAGGGACCACTCAATATTAGAAGACTTAGATTAGAAGGAAAAGTTGTTTTGATAACAAAATTATATGAAAAAAACCTAAATATATATTGAAGATAAATAACTGTAATTATTGGAGTACAAATACAATCCAATCTTTTAAACACACAGAACAATCTAATAAAAAACTGATTGTTCTTATTTTTGGGTACTTATCTACATAGAGATTTAGTAACATGCGCATATACCATTTGACAATATTAATAAAATGAAATAAATTATTGAAAACACTATTTTTTTAAACTGTCCAACATGTTTATTAATAACAGTTTTCAGTTCTTATTTATCATAAATAAATTTTTCAAGAAAGTTTAAAAACAACTTCAGATAAAAGATGATTCTGACAGCTCATAAATACGTCAATCGAGTAAATATTGATTAGAAACTATAGTCAATTGACAACAATATGCAAAAAATATCTGAAATAATCCTGTTTAATTAAATCTTTTCAGTAAGCTTGAAAAAAAACTTACTCGGTAAGTATCCTTGATGTAAGCAGCAATTTCAACACTGGTAAGCACGTATAATCCAAGTAAAAGACAAAAACAAAACACACAAACACATTACCAAAGCGCACTTGATACGAAAGCCAAGTCACAGGTAGATAAAACCAACAAATGAGTGATGCTGAGAGGATTAAACAGCGATTTACTCGGTCAACAGACAACTAACTCTCTCGACTGTTTCAAAGCCAACTTTGCGACAGACTGGTCTTGATGAGTCCGTGGAAAAACAATATCCACCCTCTACCTGTACCTGGGCTTAGGTGTGGGTAGCTAGCTGGCCAATGGGATCGAGATATGGTAGTTGACAGACACGTGCTCACACAATGCCTTCGAGTGGGTATTGTCAGAAACCATTGTTGGTTTTTCGGATGGGTAGGTCTTTTTTTCTGGTGAAGATTTGAGAATAATGGGTGGCTGTAACAGTGAAGAATGAGATCCTGTCCACTGACTTTTATAAAGCATTTGACGTACTTATACAAGAAGATAGTGTGTATACATTCATGAAGAGGATGACAAAGTAAATTGTTTAATGCAAAACCAAAAATATGCTTACCAATAAGAGGAGAATTTTGTTAAATAGGTTCTGAAATGATTCATAGGATTTAATACCTAATATAAAACAAAATTTAATAAAAAGTGTTACTTTACCTAATATGAAATGATTTTCGAGAAGACAAGTTAGTTTTTTTTTGAAGTCGGTTTTTGTTTTTTTTTATGTATTTGTTTTACAATTTTTTGTGATGGAATGACTTAATTGGATGCAGTTTTCAAATCTAATTAACTCGTACACAGTTGAATAGAATAGCATGTTATCTAAATATGTATATATATTAGGAAAACTTTGTATATAATTCTAACTTAGATGCATCCACTATATTATAGACGATCTGAGTATCATCCTTCTTAAGATCTGTTAATTATATTGATATTTATTTAACAGTCTCATCTACACGAAATCTTATGTTAAATCGTTATACAGTTTTAATTGTTGTAAATAAATAAATTAATAAATTCTTTATTTATACGTTGCCATTTAAAAATGGATATACATATCAATGACTAAAAGTAGCTTAGTTCACAAACTCACATAAAAACATGATAAAACATATTAAGACATAAGACAACACAGACTATTGAAAGCCAGTGGATTATCACAGATTGTACTAACTAAGATTTGTATGGCTAAGGAACTCTCCTATATTATAGTACGCATTTTGCAGCAAGAGTTTTTCTAGTTTTGCTTTGAACACCCGATATGGTTCTGCTTTGAAATGTTCAGGGACTCTATTAAATACTTTTACACCCATATATGACGGTGAGTTTTCATATTTACGAGTCCTGTGGGCTACAGTTTTTAACAGGGTACCTATTCTTGTGCTATATGTGTGGGTGGACATATTTGTTTCAAATTAATCTTCATTTTTCTTTATATATAAAATAGACCTGAAAATATAGATACTCGCCAGCGAGTGTAATATAAGAAGTGTTTTGCATGATTTCCTTGAAGTAAGACTGAAAATAAGTCTGAGGCATTTTTTTCGGATACGAATAGTCTACTTAATTGTGTATCTCTACCCCATAAAGTGATATTTAAACTTAGATGGCAGTATATAAGAGGGTAATAGAGATCAATGAGAGTTTTTTGGTTCACTAAATTTTTTATCCGAGCAAGAGCAAAATAACTTTTGTTGACTTTTGCACAAATATGGTCAATTTGTTCAGTCCAGTTTAAAGTTTTATTAACATAAATACCCAGAAACTTAGTGTAGTCTTGAGATATTATAGAAACAAATTCACTATTTATATGATTTTTCATTGACAACTTAATAATGACAGATTTATCAATATTCATGATTAAAGAATTGGTTTTACACCAGTTTTGAAATTTCTGAAATACATTTTTCACTTTATATTGTAAGCCTTCATTGGTAGGTGCTGAGACAATCATCGACATATCATCTGCAAACATTACAATTTTTTCAGCATCAATACATTTTGGCAGTTCATTTACATAGATTAAAAACAGTATGGGCCCCAGTACAGATCCCTGGGGCACCCCTACATCCAGACTATACTTTTCTGAGATAACACCATTTAATTTAACACATATTTTTCTCTTGCTCATATAAGACTTAAACCAATTTAGTACACTATCGCGAAATCCTAAAGCGTACAATTTGTACATAAAAAATGTATATTGAGGCTGTCAAATGCAGCCGATAGGTCAAAAAATGAACCAGCTGTTTCATATGTGTTGTTAAGGAGTGAGATTATAGCTGAATCAGCTGACTTATTTGGTCTAAAGCTATGTTGATCTTCACTTAGAAGAGAAAACTTGTTCAAATATAACATCACTTTATTACACATTACTTTTTCTAAGATTTTGGTAAGCACATTTATAACCGTTATAGGCCTGTAGTTACCAATATCTGCAGGATTACCTTTTTTAAAAACAGATGTAATAGTTCCTAACTTAAGGATTTCAGGAAAAATACCTTTTTGCACCGATAAGTTTATTAGATATGTCAATGGTTTTGAAATTATTTCCTTAGCACATTTTATTAATTTAGTATTGATACCATCAATGTTGTTAGTACTTGTACTTAAGGTTTTTAATTGACCGATTGCATTAGTAACATCTGACTCTTCTACTGGGATAAGTAAGAATGGGTTTAAGTTGTACGGAGCAGTCGTACAGGAATGAGATCTATGTTGACCAAAAGCCGTATTCAGCCTTTTTTCAGTACCAGCGACTCCATCAAAGTTTACTATATAAGAAAGTCGGTAAAAAAGTGTTTCCCGATTTTCAAAGAAACGGTACAAGCTATGTTAATAAAGAAAATAAGGGACCACTTCGCGAACCCCCGGAACCGGATCCAGTATAAACGGCTGAAGTTCCTTGAGGCGTTTGCGAGTACCTACTAGCTGAACAAACTTAAAAAAAACATAGATACAAACGAATTGACAATCTCTTTTTTTTGAAGTCGGTTAAAAAGAAAAAAGAAACCAATCAAGTATTTCATATACTGATAACAGAAAATTAGTTACACTGATGACGAAGTCATCACCTAGCGCTACTATTAAAATAGATTCAGGGATTGTTTTTGTAGTCTTATATAATTTCGAAAAATACCATTTTTCAGAAAATCAATTATATGGATATTTTAAACTGAATATTATTAAGTTAGATTCGGATATGGTCTAATTTATTTATGACGTGAAACATAGCGTTTATCAGAAAGCTAGGGAGAACCAATAAATCATAAATGTCAATTAATGGTCAAGTAGTCTGTCTTTATAGATATCCAAATTTAAAAGTCAATACATATATATATATATATATATATATATATATATATATATATATATATATATATGAATCTCGTGTTACGATGTTAGTGATCCAACTCCTCTGAAACGGCTGGGCCAATTTTTATGAAATATTTGGTAGGTATGAGAATAGATTTCATACATTTAAGTGATTAGGGTGTCCCTATCCAGAAAAAAACTGTTTGGTAGTATAATTTAAAGAAAGAAATTTTGACAACTAATTTCAAAATAAATTGTAGTGGCAAACTCAATACAGTAGCAATCATTAATACCCAATAATAACATATCTATAGTATGAGGAAATTACGTTTCAGTAAATTTTATTAATGAAATAACACATATGTGTTATAAGTGAGTAAATGGTTGAATTAAATAGATACATTAAGCCCAGAACCAAAGTCTTGAGAAAAGAAAAAAAGAGCCAACAAAAGGTAGGGAAGCAAAATTGTGTATATTTGATGAGTATGAGAGTAGATCGTAAAGTTTATTTCGTACTGCTAGGTGATTAGTGTCCCTATCCAGAAAATTATATATTCCTTAAAAATAAAAAAAAGTGTTCGAACGGTTTACCGCCGTATAAGGTCTTTCAGACTGCAGCATTATCGACCCCATCTTGTGCTACCTCTGATCGCTGAGCATAGACGGCAACGACTTTAGTGGTGTACAGAAGGGCAAGATTGGAATGTGGAATGGTATCAGGTCGTCTTCTCTGAAGAATCTCAATTCTGCTTGGGTGGACATAATGGCCGAAGAAGGGAAGGAGCAAACCTCACGGTGCAATCATATATATGTTTATACCGCTTTAATGTACTTCGTATCTTATGTGCATGTTTGCAAAATACGTCCTTTTAACTTCAGTCGTTGGGGTTATGTTTTCTCTCTGTTTGATCCGTGGTTAGCGGTTTCCCATTACATTTATATTTTTAGAGCTTACAGCTTCTGGAGCTTCTATAATGCTTAAATTTTGTTCAAGGATAGAAAGAGAGGCCAATAGTGAGGGCAAGAGGCTATTTCTTTCGATTGGTAGCTGCAGCCAATGGATGCAGTTCGCTATCGAGTGAAATCGCCTCTTATCCTCTCTATTGGCCTCTCTAGCCTATTTATTCACTGCAGGGAATCTCTAGGAAGTAGATGCTCTAAGCTTATATTCTCTCAACAGAGTCGCAACGCTTGCGCATAACGGCTCAAGTATAGAGAAACGATATAATCTGCTGTCTCTCTTAGTCGGTGACCCTTCCACTTATGGGCGATAGCAGTATTTTAGTATGTACATGTACATGGACACCAAATAGTAGGCGTTATGGTATGGGGTACTATTCTACATGGAAGTCGGTCAAATTCTGTCTTTTTCTGACGCAGCAACGTTATCCTCAGGAAGTAGTGGAGTCCTTTATACTCTCTTACCTTAATCGGCTCATGGATCCCATATTTCAACAAGATAATGTTCGGCCTCATGTCGATTCGAGTTAGTTTAAACTTTTTTGATGAGGCTCATGTGAATCTGTTGTCATGGCCGTCCAGATTCTCCGATCTTTCGCCCATAGAAAATTGTATGATGGGTAGAACGCTCAAAAAATTACCCGTGTCCCTACGGACCTTGGAGGTTCTAAGACAAGAAATACCTACAGGTAGCTTCGGACAGTATTCCTCAAGAAGAATTAGACCACTTTTTTGAATCAGTGCCAAAACGTGTTGGGAAGTGTATAGATAACTGCGGTGAACAAACAAAACACCTTATTACCAAACTTCAGATTTTTATCATTTACTCCTAACTATACCTAGCACCTATGTTTTACTAACACCATATTAAAATTAAACATCTCTTTCTGGGTGTTGCGACTCCTTTCTCAGAAAAAACTGCAAGAATTATTTATTATTTTAAATTTTGCCCGGTTTTTAATTTAAATGACAAATTTGTTTTTAGAGAAGTCAGCCTCTTAATTACCCACAATACGACTGAACATCAAAATAATTTTGAGAAGAAATTCGTCACTAAAAAAACCGGAAAAATCTATCTGTGACCCGTGCCCACTGAATTATTAGTCATCGTCTAATTGTTGTAAACGAGAATTACAGCCGATCCACGAGACGGGGTCAACCAGTCTGATTTGCATCAATTAAAAATCTCAACTTTTCACGCCGAGGATGATCCTTATGTCTTAATACTCCTAATAATCATATTTAGCCATGTGTCGGTTATATTCTCTAAAGTCAACACTTGGGCGCTGATAAAGAGGCAGTTCATTGTCGGACAATAAAATATATCACGTTAGAAACGAACTTTAAAATGGGCAATGAAATTTTTGTTGTGGTGTATATAGTCACTTTTTATATTACAAAACCCTAATTTTTGAAATTTTTATTCGACTGTCAGTCGGTTTATCTGTCTGAACACCCCTTATGCAAATACTGCTGGATGTATTTTGATAAAATTTTGTGTGAATGCCATTTAGTCCTTCGGTTATTATACAGGGTGAGTTTTTTGGATGATCAGTATGGGATCTCGGAAACTAGCGGAGATAGAGCAATGGTTAAATTGGGAAAGATTTGCAGTTTTACTGGCCCAATTTGATGACACTCTCGGATTTTTGTAAAAAGTCATGGCTTGACGTTGAATGATATAGTTCTAAATATGTGGATATATATCTGTATATATATATATATATATATATATATATATATATATATATATATATATATATATACTTATGTGTTTTTATATAAAACACTCGAACCATCTGTCAAGAGTATGGTATATGTTATAGCATAGTATGCCTTCATATACTTAAATTACTCAATAGACGGTAGATGTCACCGAAATCTATTAGGTTCAAAACACTGACTGTACATTAATAGATGAAAATTAGTAGAATTTATACAAGGAAATGGCAGGAAGTGTAGAATCATGCCTCTTAAATTAAATAAGTGCAAACATTTTGAATATTTTGAAATTCCCGAAACTTCCTATTCTCTGACCAACCGTGAAGTTGATACATGGCATAATTTTTCTAATGGTGACGGCAGATATCACTTGCATATTGAAATAAAAACATCCCAAATTACATTATCTATATAGTTTACTCGAACTAAACAAAAAATTATAATCATTACTGGCTTCCTGCGATACAATGTTGTTTTGACAATATTTAATTTTTTTATTATTGTATGTCAATGGGGAACTCCATCTAGAAGTGCAATACACATGCAAAACAAACAACGAAAATGTTTAAGGTAAACAGAAAACATTATCAAGACACTAACGTTATTGTTGCTTGGAATTTCAAATATTTACCCATCCTTGATTTAATTGTCTTTAAACTCAACCATTAGACTACTTGCATAAGATATTTCTAACCAGCAAAGTGTAGCAAGTGTAAAAGTACAAGAAATGCGATTTTAATTTAAATATAATAAACATAATAATTGACTGATGAAATATTTTACTTACTAGGTCGGTAACCGTTTTTGGAAACTTAATCATTACTCATTTTTGTGTTTGCAGTTTCTCAATAATTTTTCGAGGTTTTTTGAGCCAAGTAGAAGATTGAGAAGATCAAGGACCTCTGAAGTTAGGAAAACTGTAAGCCTAGCCACAGGAATTTTCTTGGAGAAACTAAAGAAAGCTACAAAATGGTCATTTATATGGTTTGATTGAGGATTGAGGAAAAATTTAATAGTTAAGACCAAATAATGGTTATATATTCCACAAAATTTAAATGTTTCACAAGTTTATTCTGACTTCATTATCAATTGCATTTAAATTTGAAGAAAATATAATTTTTATGAATTAATAGTCAAAGTGTGATTTTATTTGTCAATAAAAAATTCGAAGATTACAAAAATGAACTTCATAAAAAACAGAACGTGTTGAGTCATTTCGAAAAAAAATTACATATTCTCTCTCTGCCTTTTTGACGAAATGGCCCTCTTAACACAATTTTCTAGAATCGATCGTTTTTCTCATTTTTCGAGTTGCATTTGGTTACTTTTTTAATGGAAAAGGTAATTGTCCGGTATATTGTTCCTCAGAATCTAGTGAGGTTTTCTAGAATTTCCGAAAAAAAGTAGGGAAATTTGAAAAACCGTTTATTTTCTTAAATATCCATATCAAAATTTTTTATACAAAATCGTAACCTCTATGTGCTAGTTTTTTAAAATCAATAATTTGATTTCCAGTTTAAACAATACTTTAAGGTAAAAAAATTCTAGACTGCTATGAGGGGATTGGGAAATAGTTATACTAGTTTAATACAGTTTTTTTAAATTTAACATGATTTTGGGCTGATTTTTCGCTTCAAGGGTAAATAAGAGAGCAAACTGGGATTCCTTGGAAAATTTTACATGAAAAATAAAAATTTCTGTAATATATATGAGTTATATTTCGATTTCAAAAGTAATACGAACAAAATTATTCAAATATCGCAAGAACAAAAATCGAACATTTTTATTTCTTTAAATATTACATTATTTTCTGTTCTATATAAAATTTAAAATCTATGTTTAGTAGGAAATAAGAAAATAGCTAGTTATTGATGCCTGGGGATTCTATATACTTACAAATTGAGATATTTAAAAATTAATATTTACAATATAAAAGCAGAGATTTCTATTCTATATATTTAACAAATATGTACTAAATATACCAGCTGTTAAAAACAAGAGGGAAGGTTTGAAAAAATGCCCTTTAGCAACATTAAATTAAAAAATTATTAATGTCGTGTTTACATTAACAATTTTAATATATTTTATCTTAACTTGCATGTAGTGTAATAACACATTTTTCAATGTCTTAACACTTTCTGGAAAATATTACAAGTCACGAAATTTCTGTATATTTCTAAATGTTTCGAAGTCTAGGTCAGATTCCGTTGTCAATGGCAAATAAACTGAAAAAAAGCACAAAATTTAAAATTTAAATGTTTGCCAATATCTATTATTTCACTTATGACGTAACTAAGAGAATTTAATTTGATAATATACAGGGTAGCACAGATACTTCTAGAGATCACATAAGAATAAGGTTTGTTAAAAGATAGTGAATTCGTCAGAAAGGAGATCAAAGAATATTGTTGACTCAGGGATCCCATTAATAACTCAAAATACAAAAAATTGTTTTTATGAAATCCTTTGTGAATGTAAAAAATTCTATATTGGAGGAACCTCTAGACCTCTAACTTTTCGAATAAACGAACACAAAAATTACATTAAAAAAGAAAATTTGAAAGATTCAAAATTTGTGAACATTCTTTCAAAATTCAGTTATATTACACAGAGAAGAACTAAACAGGAAACGAAAAGTTAAAGAGTCTGCTTTAATTTTGTTAAATGAAAACGATTGTATCGCTACTACCTCCGTAGAATTCAGTCGTTCCTGGTTGCCGATGATTAAGGAAGAAATTGCTAATGGTCATGTACTTGTGATCAACCCAATATGGGGTGTATTTTTTGATAGTTAACGGAGTCTGACCTAGACTCTGAAACACTTAGAAACATACAGAAATTTAGTGACTTGTGGTGTTATTTCCCAGAAAATGCTTAAACATTAAAACTTCTAATACCTTTTAAAGAATAACAAAAACTTGTTTCTGAGGTATAGCAATTGAGAAAGTAAACTAATTTGCTAATTTTCCGTCTTTTCTCCAAATTTTTTGGTAAAACAAACAGGTCATTAGATTCTACAACTGAAATAGCCCTTCAGGTATTTTGTGGACCCAATTCAGTTCTTCGTTAAGCAATTACAATTTGTAATTTAAAAGTTACTGATAGGGACCAATTTTGAATTTTTTTTTGTTTTTTAAATGTTATTTGTGGCATATTCTTGAGTATTTTTATGATTTCTTCTGAATAACACAACAATTGTTTCAAAGTTGAATCTGACTTCGTTGGCAATGGCTTTATCTCTATTGAAAATGTAAATTGCAAAATGAAAGTTTGATATATGTCATTCAAGTTGACATAAGAAAAAAATTTGTTGTTTTTATATATACAGGTAGCATAAAAAATCCTAAAGATCATGTATTATGGTTAAACAGTTTTCAAATTGGAGGAATTTGAAAGAGTTCTCTTTAGAAAAAACAAAGCAAACCAACAAAACTCAGAACTCAAAAAACTGCATATACAAGATTCCTTGCGAATAATAATAAATTTTATATTGGGGAAACATCGAGTTCATTAAACGTACGAATAAATGAACACAAGAATTATATAAATAAACGACAATTTGAAAATTCGAAAATTTGTGAACATGCTTGAGACCTAGGCCATATAACACAATTTGGCAATTCAACTATACTTCACAAACACAAAACGAAAAATAAAAGAGTCTGCCTTAATTCTTTTGAATGAAAACTATTGTTACCGAAAATTAAGGAAGAAATTATTAATGGTCATCTTCTTTTGAACAACCCACTATCGGAATACTTCATAAGGTTTTTTCCTGGGTTTTCCTTTATGACGTTAATGGGATCACTGAAATTCTTTGATCACATTTTTGGCGAATGCGCTATCATCTAATAGGGTCGTACCTAGGAACGCCTATTATCAATCCTAAAGACAACCCTTTCAAATTCTCCCAATTTGAAAGCTTCTTAACCATAATACATGATCTTTAGAATTTTTTGTGCATATATAAAACAACAATTTTTTTTCTTATGTCAACTTAAATGTCATAAATCAAACTTTTATTTTGCAATTTACATTTTCAATACATATAAAGCGATTGACAACGAAGTCAGAATCGATTTTGAAACGTTATATGTTTTCGTTAAATATACAGCTTTTATTTCAATTGCGGTGTTATTCAAAAGAAAACATATATGTACGTATGACATGGAATGCACTATTTATGTGTTAGGTTTCAAAGCTTCAGCTAATGCACAGTAAGGTTATGATCAATTGCATAATAAAACCGTATAAAAAAACCTATAAGAATGGAAGGGTGGGGAAAATCTCTTAAATTACAAGAATTCATGCAGCATTTGTCTTGTTTATCATAATACTAGCAATCCGTTGAACTTCGCACAAGTGTAAAGTATACCCGATCATTTAGGGTGCTTTTTTGAACTTTTTTTTTTTCGGTCCCATGATGAAATTTTGTAGGAAGTACCATAAAAAAATTCCCTGAAAGTTTGAGCCCTTAATATTAATATTAAGTACTAAACCAAGGCGTGTAAAGATTTCCCATTTAAAATACACGTAAAATTTGTTTTTTTTTTCTTTTAAATTTTATAACTCAGAGGCATTTAATGGGATTATCTCGCCCAAAGACAGGTCTTCCTCAGAATTGAACGCTCTACAAAAGTCTCCATTACCGTAAAGTCATAAATTCCACCTATGGGGTAGTACGGGCCCCTAAACCTAATTTTTCCATAAAATTTGCGATTTTTTGGATTTATCTCGTACAAAACACTAGCTACAGAAAAGTTGTAAAAAAGACAAACTTGTAGGAAATTTAATTTCCTACAAAAAAGTCTTTGGCACCAAATCGTGAATATTAATGCAGTAGATGATTAACAGATAAAATAAAAATCAGAAAAGAAGTTGACATGAAATTTTTAGTAGGAGGAAAAAAAATTGGAAAAAATCCTTTCCAAATTTTTTTTTAATTTCAGCTTTAAAATGTTCGATTATACAATTTTTCAATGGTTTGTAATGTGAAATATAAATAATCAGTGATTTAAATGACAATTTATAGTAAAATTAATTTATTTAACAATTTAACTTAAGGATTCCACACCACTTCAACTTACAAACCTCTGTATCTCAAAAAGTATTAATATTCACGATTTGGTGCCAAGACTTTTTTGTAAGAAATTAAATTTCCTACAAGTTTGTCTTTTTTTTACAACTTTTCTGTAGCTAGTGTTTTGTACGAGATAAATCCAAAAAACCTAAATTTTATGGAAAAATTAGGTTTAGGGGCCCGTACTACCCCGTAGGTGGAATTTATGATTTTACTGTGATGGAGACTTTTGTAGAGCTTTCAATTCTGAGGAACACCTCTCTTTGGGCGAGATAATCCCATTAAATGCCTCTGAGTTATAAAATTTAAACGAAAAAAAAAAACAAGTTTGACGTGTATTTTAAATGGGAAATCTTTACACGCCTTGGTCTAGTACTTAATATTAATATTAACCCTTAACTGTATAATGTTTCATATATGATACACCTCTTATTTGACACAAGTATCGGAATCTATTGGCAGATTAAGGAACTAAAACGTGTTTCATATATATAACAATGTGCATTCAATCTGAAAAATGTTTTACCGATATTTAATTTCTGGTATTTGCTTTAGTGTTGCCGAAAATTGGCGACTGTGCACACGTTACTAATGGCTGTCAAACAAAAGTTTTATTTTTCCATATGTTTGATATTTCCACTTTAATTATTGGCGAATAAAGTGATTTTTAGTTTCGAGCCATGTAAGTAGATTGTATTTTACAACTTTATATGATACTTTACTAGCGAGTGTTTAGGTTATGTGTAAGTTTTTAGGGCGTATCATATATGATACTTTATGCACTTACGCATGAATCAGAATGAATCGTTGGGTGAAGGATTTTCTGCGGCAAAAGCCTCTGACAGATGCAGAATTATTGAAATTAGTGAATATTCAATTGGAAAGTGAGGATGAACTGGAAGTTGGAGATTCCGAAGATGAACAGGATTTGTTAGACCCATCAGTGTTAGTAAATGATCTTGCTGAATGCGGTCCAGATGGTGATTCGGATGTTGAAGATCCTCATCCAGAAACTTTGGAAGATATAACCCAGACAGTTAAAAAAGACCTAACGGCTGTACAATCTACAAGCTCCGCTTCATCTACAGAAAAAGACTTAGACAATATACGGAAAATTATTTGGAAAAGGCGTAACTTGAAATTTCCTGAAGCAGACAAAGAGTTTATTGGTGAAACAGAACTCCAAAAAGAAGTTTTACTGGAAAAAATTTGTGAAGAGTCCACCCTATATAGTACTCAGCGTGATGCTAGTAAACCAGAACATGTAATAAAAGAAGACCTCCGAAAATTCCTGGGTATATGCATTTTTACATCAGTTTCCTACTGTGCAAATATTAGAGACTACTGGGCTGATTTTACTGGAAGCGACTTTGTAAAAGAGACAATGTCACTAAACAGTTTTGAAAAACTGCGTGCGAATCTACATTTCAATGCAAGTTCCTGCTGATCAACTGGGATTTGACAAGCTCCATAAAATTCGACCTATAATAAGCAACCTACAAGAGAAGTTCTTATCTGTCCCTCTAGAAGAAAGCCTGTCAGTGGACGAGCAGATTTGTTCGACCAAAGCTAGGCATCATCTAAAGCAGTATATGGCAAACAAACCTCACAAATGAGGATTCAAGTTGTTCTTTTTATGTGGAGTGTCTGGGTATGCTTATGCATTTGAAGTTTATACAGGACAAGAAAACAACCCCAATGCAAGACCTGATAATGAACCAGACCTTGGGGCAAGCTCAAATGTGGTAGTTCGTCTAGCAAGGGCAATTACAAAACATAAACGACATAAAATATATTTTGATAATTACTTCACTTCTTTGCCGCTTATGGTTTATCTGCATAAGCAGGGTATTTTGCCATTAGGGACAGTAAGAAGAAACAGGATTCCAAACTGTAAGCTTCCAACGGAGCAAGAATTTAAAAAAGAGTTTAGGGGCAAGTCTGTTGAATACATTGGAAATGTTGATGGAATCGACGTCGCTTGCTTATCTTGGAAACACAATAAAATCGTAAATTTATTGTCTACTTTTTCTGGACAACCCGAAACCACATGTCCAGAAATTATTACAATTTATAACAAGCATATGGGTGGGGTAGATTTATTTGACAGCCATATTGGGCGCCACAAAATAAAGCTACGATCGAAGAAATGGTACTCCAGATTATTCTACCATTTAATTGATGTCGTTCTAGTGAATTCGTGGCTTCTTTGTAGAAGGGTGTGTTTACTGAAAAGAATAAAGCCCATGAATCAAAAAAGTTTTAGAATTGAGGTGTCCCAGACCCTATGTAAATTTGGAAAATCCACTGCTAAAAGAGGCCGGCCATCAAGCAGTGGAATACAGAGTGCGTTGGAAAAAAAGAAGAAAAGAAATCCTAAGACCGTTGTTCCACCAGTTGACGTCAGAAAAGATTCAATCGAACATTGGCCTGAGTGGAAGAAAAATAGGGGAAAGTTCAAAAACCCTACCTGTAAAAGTTTGACTTATGTCTTTTGTTCAAAATGCGAATTACACTTATGTTTTAATCAGAGCTCCAATTGTATTCGCCTTTTTCATGAAAAATAAATAAATATGTTTTTATGCTATAACGCACACTGTATCATATATGAAACACGTCATTTTTGCTTTTTTTAAATAAAACAAATAAGCTAAATTTTTGTAAGTATTTTTTCACTGATATTTGGCCCCTTATATACACAAAAAACAATTTTATTTTTAAATAAAAAAAAATCATGCATTTAAGGGTTAAGGGCTCAAACTTTCAGGGAATTTTTTTTATGGTACTTCCAACAAAATTTCACTATGGGACCAAAAAAAAAAGTTCAAAAAAGCACCCTAAATGATCGGGTATACTTTACACTTGTGCGTCTAAATTTTATTTTCTGTCGTAATCTTTCAAGTATTGTATTTTTTTTTCAATACATATAAGACTTCAAATTCTGTTAAACTTCAGTCGTCTCGAGTGCATTACAGATTTCATAGTGTAAAATCCTGTAACGTCCAATTTAATAAACAAATTCGGTGTTGGTCATTAAAATTCGACTCGGCTCTTACGCATCATGGGCATCACGGCATGACGAGAGATAGCACACAGCACAGCATAGAAGGCTTTGACAGGCTGAACAGAAACAACAACATAACTCATTCTTTAATGGAGTCAATTAACATTCCTTTAGTGTAATAAGATGGCAATTAAATATTCAAAATCCAGAAAGTTGCACCTGAATGCTTCTCCATCTCCACTAAAAGTGATCTTATCTCTTTCTTCGATTTTTATCGACTATTTAAAGGTAGTTTCACTTACGCTGCCTTGTTGTATTGTGTTACTCGATACGGTCGTGCGATAAGGTGATTGAGACTTATCGACGGTCAAGATCGATTGTTTCGGGGTAGATTAAGACAACGTTTTGTTGGTTTTTTAGTATGTTAAATTACAGAGATCAGGATTCTACGAAATAATTACAAAAATGATATATACACATCTGTTCTACAGGATATTATTGAATTTTATTCCCACGTTTAAGTTACAATTGAAATAAAGTCATTAGAGTAACCGAAATTATATAATTATTCAGGGGAGAGGGATACTTCCCAAACCAAGGAACATGGATTCAATTCTGGACATATTTTCTTTTTAATAAGAAGACTTAAATATACGAGGGCTGCCTTTTATATTTCAGGATTAGAGAACAAAAACAAATATTAATCATCGAAAATCGCTTTATGTTTTTCAAAATATTGCCCATGCACATTTGCATGTGTTTAAACCAATTGTCGAAGCACTTTTTCCTCTCTGATTGAGGTATCTCCAAAACATGCATACTGAACGCAGCAACCGCTTTTTCAGGTGTCAAAAAACGTTGACCTCTCAGTTTGTGTTTTACGTACGAGAATAAAAAGAAGTCATTTGGTGACAAGTCAGGACTATACGGCGATGACTCATCTAATCGATGTTTTGAGTGGTCAAAAATGCAGTTGTCTGAGCCGATGTGTGAGAGCTCGCATTATCGTGGTGAAGAGTGATCCGTCTTCGGCGGTTGGTTTTCCTCATTTCTTGGAAGACAACTGGCAAACAAATGGTTGTGTACCACTCAGAATTGACTGTTCTGCGTTGTTCTAGTGGTACGGTTGCGACATGTCCAGTTTTTCCGAAAAAAAAAACAGACGATCATTTGCTTGGAACTGCTTCGTGCGCGAACAACTTTTGTTGGATTCGGTTTATCTTGAAACACCCAAACGGCCGACTTCTGTTTACTTTCGGGCTCATACGCGTAAATCCACGATTCATCACCTGTCACTATGTCATAAACTTGTTTTGAAGCACCGCGATCTTATTTTTGAGCTTTTCTTTCGACCAATCGACACGAGCCTTTTTTGAACGATTGACAAATTGTGTGAGATCCAACGCGAACAAATTTTTTTGACATTCAAATGTTTTTGCAATATTGAATGTATGCTGGTCCCACTAATGTGTAAGGTTGACTCAATCTCACGATAGGTCACCTGACGAGCTTGCAATATGAGTTCGCGCACAACATCAATGGTTTCCGGAACAACAACTGTTTTTGGACGACCTTCACGAAATTCGTCTTGGAGTGAACAACGACCTCGATTGAATTCACCATACCATCGATAAACAGTGGTCCTTGATGGAGTTTCATCGCCAAAAATTAAATTAAGTTCATCCATGCACTCTTGCTGAGTAGTCCACGTCGAAAGTTGTAAAAAATAATCGCACGAAAATGTTTACGATTTAAATCCATTTTTTGGCCGAGATGAATCCTTTTCGACGTAAACAACACATAGCGCTCGTATGTCAAAACTTACTGAGTACTTATAACCTCAAAAGTGTCAAACTTTACGATAGAGCTGCCAGTTGTGAGATTGCAACACTAGGGTTGTCCAATCCCGAAATATAAAAGGCAGCCCTCCTAGATGGCAGTTTTCTTTAGTCCTTGATGATGATCACTTAGAGTTGTTGAAACGGCGTTGAGTGTTTAAAATAAAGGTTTGGTGTTAGGGTGCAAAACTGCCTTTTTACATAGATGGCAAAATTATAAGAGATACCAAAGAATATAAATACCTGGAAGTTACATTGACAGAAGACGCAAATGATGAAAAAGACGTATTACAAAAAATAAGTAAAGGAAGAGCCATCACAAGTCATTTAAACTCAATTTTATGGAGTAAAGAAGTTCGGGAAAAAAAAACAAAACAAAATTATTTACAACGTTGGTGGAAAGCACAGTTACCTATGGCTCAGAAGTCTGGACAATTAATAACAGAAGGCAAAACAGAGTTAACTCTGTCGAAAATAATTTTTAGCGGAGATGTTGTAGGCTAACACTACAGGACTATGTAAGAACAGATTGAATGAACATAGAAACAACTTTAGCAGATACTATTGACAAATAATTTGGTCAAGTGCGAGTTGGACTCGCATACTAAGAGTTCCGCACCACCTTCAAGATTCTAATATTCTAGTTTCAGACAAGCAGGGAATGAGTGCATTTTCTTATACTTACCCTTATATCTTTTAAAGGAAGCTTTTTAAATTTATAAAAAATATACACTTAGATTTTCCACACATAGACTTTTTATTTTATCTACTTTAGGATTCGCTTGATTTTTATCAGAATACATATGTATTTAGTTTTCTAATTTTGCCTCTAAAAAGTAACATTAGCGTTTTATTTTACTAATAAGCTTTCAGAGATGCCTTTTATAATCTACTCTCTGAGTTTTCAGGCTCTGTAGATTGGAAGAAACAGGACAAAATAGGTCAAAGTTTATATTATAAATTATTAAATCTGTTATTCAAATTATTTAAAAATACAAATAAAACATATTTTTCAAAATTTAAATAGTGTAGTTTCTAAAGTGGGAATAAAGTCGATATTTAATATTTTTGTTAATATCTTTTAAACAAACGATTTAAAAATATGATATATTTGTAATTCACATAATGAGCCTTTTATCTGAAATATTACATGATGATAATTCTATTATTTGGGGGCCAAATAATATAATTAGAGATTTTTTTCATATTTTTCCTATAAACAAAAAATTTAGGTCTTATAGTTGGGGAATAACGGGGAGAATGGGTAATTTTTTTAAAATATTTTTTAATGTATTTTAAAATATACATTATAAAAAAATTAAAAAAATATATTTGGATTCTTTGATTTGCCCCCCAAAATGAATATTAGGGGTTTCTCTTTATTTTTCCAGTAAAGTTTGAGTGAGGGGCTATACTTCCATATTTTTCAAAATTTTTCAGCTTATGGTTTCGGAGATAAGGAGGGGGGATGGGTAAATTTTTTAATATTTTTGTTAATATCTTTTATTTAATTTATTTTATAAATATGAAAAAAATATATTTGTTTTCTTCATCATGAGCCCTTTCATTTGAAATATAACATGCTGGATTAGAAACAATTTTAATTTTATATTTTCCATTTAATTCTATAATTTGCCTCCCAAAATAAATATTAGGGGTTTCTCCTTATTTTTCCAGTAAAGTTCAGGTGAGGGGCTATACCTCCATTTTTTTCAAAATTTTTCAACTTATGGTTTCAGAGATAAGGGGGGGGGGGATTGGTAATTTTTTAAATATTTTTGTTAATATCTTTTAATTAATTTATTTTAAAAATATGAAAAAAAAAACATATTTGTTTTCGTCCTAATGAAACCTTTCATTTAATATATTACATGATGCGTTTGATTTTTTTTTATTTTTAAATTTTTATTTAATTCTATAATTTGCCCCCCAAAATTAATATTAATGGTTTCTCCTTATTTTTCCTGTAAAGTTCGGGTACCGTTCTATATTTCATTTTTTTTTTCAAAATTTTAGGATCAGTAGTTTCGGAGATCAGGGGGGGAACGGTCGATTTTTTTAGTTTTTCCCCCTGAAGTTCCCCTAAAATCAAATTTTTTTCTTTTAATAATTTTAATTTCAAGACCGAAACACATTTTCGGTCTGTTTGAAAATGTTTAGTAGTCATTCATGAATTTGTTTCCGTTTGAAAATGACATAGTATTGTCGAAACTAGTCACGGTTTTTTATGTTTATTTATTAAAAAATAAATAAATTAGTGATATAAAACAAAGTAATTCGTTTTTCTACAATCATAATGATAGTATATCACAAAGTAATGGCTTCCACCATCAACTATGTAAATTCCTATCTCCGTTTAAAGTTTCTTGTAGGAAGAAGGGTTCCACGATTCTGTTCAATTTTTGGGGATGTTGTGTATGAGCCTCTTGTACCCAATTAGGATTACTTTGCGACCAGTAGCGGCAGTTATGTCGATTAACCGTACCATTTAAACAAAATGCAGCCTCGTCTGAAAACACCACATTTCTCATAAAATTATTATCACGGTTACAAATATCCATAATCGTTTCACAAAATTGCAAACGTCTGTCGAAATCGTCTTCGGAAAGTTCTTGAAAGAGGCGAATTTTGTATGGATGAAATTTTCCTGGCCTTAATATCCTTCCTACTGAACGACGGCTAATTCCATGCATATTGGCGCGATCGATATAGCAACATTTTGAGCTACACCTTCATTACTTGCACATTTTAACCGTCCACTTTTTGGTAAATTGCTAACTGTTCCACTTTTGTCGTACCTTCGCAAAGTTTTCGTCACTACTGAACGGGATATTTGTGTATTCGGATGAACAATGTTAAAAAGGTCACAAACTTCTTGATGCGTCCTTTTCCTCTCCCCATACCCAATCATCATTAATATTTCTATTCTTTCTCTTTCACTTAATTCGGAAATTTTATGATCAAATTAAAACAATACAATCTTCTTACGTTAAAATAAAAAAAAAACTAATAACTTATTTTGACAACAACTGTCACTTCTGCAATGAATTTCATGAACTACTAAACTTGATTCAGATTTAATTTGCGCCGGATTTAAACAAACGCACGTGTATTCGACTATGGAACAAGCAGTGCTGTTGGCTGTGACGGTAAAATGCCACCGATTGGCCAATTGAAATACAAATCCCTACCAAGCGGTTTGTTTATATCGGGCGTAAATGAAATCTGAATCGAGTTTAGCTACCATCGAATTTTTCCTTTCCTTAGTTACTTTTCTGTTAATATCTCGGTAGGTATTGAAGTAAACAATATCAAACCCGATATGTTTGTATTCGCAATAAAATGTTTCATCAGAAACTAAAATACTATACAGGGTGTTTCATTGCAAATTTTAAAATCGACGTTACTTCCGGTAAAACAGGAAGTTCAAAATTGTAAACAAAATTTGGAAACAAATAGGCAATCTACTGCAGTATCCACCTTCCAAATTTCATGTTGATATCTCTAATAATTCCAGAGATATTTACTTGGTTCCACACATTTGCCCATCACTGAATAACCTGGTGCCTGTTTCTTACACAGAGTACTGAGTTGTATGGCTATTTCAAGGTTGTGTCCGTCGTAAGTGTCGTGTCGGTCAGACCGAAGTTTAGGAACCAATGCACTTTTTGCATTTCACCACCAAACTTATTTATTTTCGTATGTGTAAGTATGGGTCTCCTTAAGAAGCATGTGTTTCAAAAACATATATGGACAACGATCATATCCGTAACAAATTTTATCTAACGCTAAAAGGTACAAATATTTTGTCTTATAAACGACATAAATTTTACTAATATTTCCCATAAACATTTACAGGTCCATTCACGAAAGTTTCGTCGCTTATTTTCTTATGAGAAACAACCGGTCAACGTCCCGTCTCCGTACAATTTATTACACGAATTTTATCTCAATCTAATAAAAAAATGATAAATACCACCGAACGAACTACTATCTGGGAAATTCAGATAGAGGTTAAGGGAGTTTCTCCTTTCCGAGTTGAGATTCAGAACGGAGATAGCACGCCTTAATTAGCTTCAACTAATAAATGTCTTCATAGATCGAAGAGATAATGGCAGTCATTTTTTACCTCTGTCAAACAATAGTCAAGATAGTATAACATTTTAACCTACCAGGATGCTGAGCTGCTCCGATGCAGTGGTGGAGAAATTGTGCATTCTGACGATGACATGCGAATGTAGGAACGTTTATTCCAATTTCGTGTTTTGTAACTAAAAGTTACTAAATTCCGAATCATGCAAAGAAACACCAGTTAATAGAGATTATAGTGATTTTAAAATGACAGAAAATACAACTGCAAACCGCTTATACCATCGCATTAATTAATATGATAATTAATAGGCAATAACTGACCTCATTTTAACAACAAATTCGAGGAAGGGAATTAGTTAATAAGAACACATAAAAATATGATTTTCATTGGCTTTATGCTTGTTTTATGAAAACTTATGAAGGAAACGTAATACTTTCGATGGGAAAGTTGTAAGAAAACCTTTAAAACGAGCGTTTACAAGTCATGATCAGAAAAAATCCAGAAAAACTGATTAAAAATTATTTAAAAAAAGTGTATGACTTTATAAATGGTCTGGAAGGAATAGGTTCAAAAACTCAAAAATCTTTAAAATTTTGTTTTTTATTCTCAAAAAATGTTCTTGATGTTGACAAAACTTACTAGTCTCAGGGTTATATATAGCCCATCTTCAGAGTTAAGCTACAAAATTTCCGACATTGTTCACACTAATCTATCATAAAATATTACTTATACTTGCATATATGTACAGAAAAATGTATGACCACAAATCAATTATCCAAATTATTTTTATTATAACTATTGATTGGAAAATGTGTCTTATTCAATAAGAAGGAAAAGTCGGAGGATCGTCCCCCTAGCCTTAAGTACTCTAATATTATTAAATATTCAAATTATAAACGAGGTGTAATAATATCTTACTAAATGAAGCTTATGACAAGACAAACTGTCATTATAGACATGAGACGACAGGACGTATAAATATACAGAACCACCATAGTCAAATTTAAATAAAATAAAAAAGTAAAAAATTTTTGTATATTAAAATGGAGCAAAATATAATGTAATTTCAAAAATGGAGATCTATATATATTTAAATTGCATTGTATTTTGCTCCATCTTTGATGTACAAAAATTTTTTACTTTTTTATTTTATTTAAATTTGACTTTTTACTCTATGATGGTTGTGTATATTTATACGTTCTGTCGTCTCATGTCTATAATGACAGTTTGTCTTGTCATGACCTTCACTTTGTTACATATTTACATACAACTCGTTTGTAATTTGAATATTTAATAATCTTAGAATACTTAAGGCTAGGGGGAGGATCCTCCGACTTTTCATTCTTATTGAGTAAGAAATATTTTCCAATCAATAGTTATAATAAAAATAATTTAACAAAAATCTAAGATATACAAATTGAAATTCAATTTATGGAGTTTCAAAAGATCCAAGTGACACTCCAATAAAAAGAGCGTAGTTAATATGGTACAGTTTGTAGTTATTTAAACTACAATTCTGCAAAAACCATTTATTTCACAGTACCCATCTCAAGAAGAGTTAATCGTAACATCACAAGCTCTCATTTTGAGAGAGATTAATCTTTTAGTTTTTATTACAACAATTTTTTTAAATTAATTATTTTTTTCAAATTTTCCCCACTTTCCTTGGCGGAATATACCCCTATCAGGACCTATGAAGGTTCATTTTGAAGGTTTTCCAATTTTCTACAACTTTTCCATTGACAAAAGCACGATTCCTTCATTGTTTTTTTCTCAATACAAGCCGAAAACAAACAAAAACATATTTTTGCTAGTTTTTATTGTTTAAATACATTATTTCTACGAATTTGCTGTTAAAATCATCTAATATCACCTAAGAACTGCCACTGAAGACATCGGCGGTTTTCTGTTAAATTTTTTATCCCAAATTACCTTTAATTTTGCTCTGGGGAGATCCTCAACACATGGAAAATTACAGACCGATAACTGTCCCATCAGCGTTTTCAAAATTATTTGAATATTGCTTCTTAGATAGATTACTGTATCATATACATAAACACAATGTTTTAGCACAGTTACAACATGGTTTCTGCAATGGAAAGTCCACTTCAATAGCAATTCAGTCTCTTTATACAAAAGTTGTGAAATATGTAGAGGCGGGCGAGTGTCCTGTTGGAATATTTTGTTATCTCAGCAGGGCGTTCGACTGTGTGAATCATGATATATTGATAAATAAGTTGTCGGCGTATGGTGTGGAGGGGCCCCCTTTTCATTGGTTGCCTTCTTATCTTAAAGACCGACATCAGTATGTATCCGTTTTACACAAAAATAAATATAAAGTAACAAGAGTTAATTCTGATCTGGTAAAAGTGAATTTAGAAATATCACAGGGCTCTATTTTGGGTCCTGCTCTCTTTATTTTATATATGAATGAGATTGATACCATCTATGATGGGGTTTCGTTTACATTATACGCTGATGACACTTCGATTGTTCTATCGGATCATTCTCCTATGCAGTTAGATCATAAGTGCAATGAATTTGTATTTTCCTTGAGTCGGTGGTAACATTAAATTTAGAGAAAACAAAAGTTTTACGATTTCACAATTCTCAAAGATCTATAAATAAAAAATTAATATAAAATTGAATAAATACGACTTTACAACTACTAATTGTGTAAAGTTTCTGGGACTTCACCTCGATGAATATCTGAATTTCAAAATTCATTGTAATCATTTGGTAAACAAACTAAATTCTCTTTCATATATGTTTAAGAATTTAAAATCTGTTCTCGCAGCAGAACAACTGCTACCAATTTATCATGGTAAAGTCGAATCTAGGCTGAGATATGGTCTGTGTTTTTGGGGACTTTCCGCTGGCTCAAGTAACGTATTTTTAGGGCAAAAGAAAATTTTGAGATGCATTGCAGGCGTTGGCCAGGATTATAGTTGTAAACCTCTTTTTAAACAATTTAATTTGCTGACATTGCCATCTTTGTATCTGTATGAATTGATGTTGTATGTGTTTAAAAATCGACACAATTTTATTACAAATAAAATTTAGCATGGCTTAAATACAAGACAGACCGAGCAAATGCAAGTAGAATTTGCAAAATATAAGATAGGAGCTACATCGCCCAATATAATGGGCTCCAAAAATTCAGATTAAAGTTTAAATGAGTTTAAACGTAATTTAAAATCCTATTTTATTAACATGTGTCTATATAACGTTAGTGAATTTGTGAGTATGTAATATTTTTGTAATTTTGTCAGTATGTAATATTGTTCTACTCTGTGACAAGTCCTATACAATGTATGTTGTCTACAAGGAAAATAAATTTATTTTATTTTATTTATTTTATTGACTGATGCAAGATTGTTTTATTTATTTCCAGTTTGATGTAATTAGAATATTCTTAGTACTTTTGACTAAATTCTTGAGGAGTTTCGTACCTGGGTTAGATACATTTCAATAGACTTTCATTACTTGTTTCACATCAGGACAAAGAATAATTTGGTGCGAAAACTCGATTTCAAAATTCCTGTTTGCTCATCTCTTATTAAAAGAATTTTCTAACCACGAGACCCCTGTAGGAAGTTGTTCCTTGCGCCGCCTCTGCCACAAAGGATTGGTGCTGCCTGCAAGTCTGTCCGATCGCGGGCCAGCTTCGTCCCGTCCATCTTTCGCTTGGCTTTAGCTCCGAGGGCCACACGTGATCTGAGCAGCAATCCAAGCAACACAACGCACCAGCACCGTCAGCGGGCACACCTGTGCCCAAGCTCAAGGCAATCAGGAGTTGAGGATCGTATGACAGTGGCGTGGCTAGCGGGCAACGCCAATGGAATATTAATGATTTTTAGATATTATCTTAATCGTTTACACAAACCATATTAGGCGTTTACTGAGAGGTAAAAAGAAGAATAATAATATTGTAAAACGTTTTTCGGAGGTAGGTATTAAAATGCACAGTAGCGTTGTGTAAAAAAAAACTAATGACCAAGCAATTAAATTCTGAATAGGCTGTAAATATTTTCAAATTAAAGATAACGTGATACAATTATGTACTATGTTCTTGTTGGCTAGCACAGTGAATCATACCTGGAATATTAATAAACAATAAAGCTTTGTGGTTCAACAGTACAGATTATTAACAAGGCATTTAATAGGAGGAATATATTTATTAATTTATTTAGCTCATACACAATCCATAGAAAATCACCTAAGCAATTATACAACGAAATGTATCCTGTAAGAGTGAGATGAACTCTTTGTGCACTCCTGTGCACAAAGAGTTCAAAGAGAATACAAAAAAAACTAATACAAAATTGAATTACACGCTAAAAGATTTATTTCTAATGAGCGCCAAACGGTGACATTAGACAAATGATATTCTCGTACTGAGGCGAACATGGCCCAATGATCCTACTTGCTAATTACAATATTTAAGTGATTACGTTATATCAGTACTAACATATACTTATACATACGCACATCCAAAATACAGTGTTTTACGTTCTATACTCATACATACATCATACTCACATATACCGCAATACAAATATTCTTCTACATTTATATCTATAGTGTTCGAATTAATTTCTATCTATTTCTTATAATATATGGACTTGTACTATCTAGGCGTTGTAATTGAAACCCACAGTTTTAGCTTTTTTTATCATTTGTGTTCTACAATTCACAGCTTTAAGATTGTTGTCTAGTTTATTGAAATATTTAATGGCCTGGTATTTAGAATTCTATATACTGCAGTTTTTAGTTATTTTTTTTATTTCTTGTTATACTATTCGAGTGAAAATGTTTATCTTTTAAGCTGTCATAATGAAACTTGAGGGATTCTAATATAAAACATTGTTTTAGGCTTAAAGACATTTGATCTACTGTTAGCTTATCTATTTTGGCTCTTTTTAGTAACCTGTTTTGTATATTGATTAGTACATCAATCACTTTATTGTACGCTCCTCCCCAAGCTAGTATCCCATACGTTGCAATGCTATGAAATAGTGCATAGCAAATCCTTAGTAATGTTTTTGCATGCATAAATTCAGGCAGTTTTTTGAATATGAAGGATAAATATTTAGATTTGCTAACTACATGCTCTATGTGTCTTTCCCATTTAAGGTGTCTGTCGAAATATACACCCAAGTACTTGCATGTTTCTACTCTTTTCAATTCTTGGCCATCTATGATTATTTCTAACTGTTTTATTCAGGTTCAATGATAACTGGTTACTGCGGAACCATTTACTGATTATTTTTATGTAGTTCTCCGTAATGAGTTGGGTCTCGCTCCAAGAATTACAGCTGCTTATTACTACGGTATCATGCGCATAAGATAATATGGAATTATTGGGCAAGCTAAACAGCAGGTCATTTATGTATAGGAGAAACAGTAATGGTCCTAGTATAGTGCCTTGTGGTACTCCCGTAGCTAGTTTATCTTTACTACTTTTGTAGTTATTTTATTTACTTATTTAATTTCTTTTTTATACATTATGCAGTACAGACAATACATGTATAATATCTTTACAGATTTTTTAGAAAATAACCACCACAATACAAGAAATTATATATTTTCAACTTGGCATGGCTATGTGGTCCTGTATGTTCTGCCTTAAGCAACACTTTTATGGAAAAAATGGAAGAACAAACAATTTTCTCAAAACAGATTAAACCCGTAGTGTGGTGGAGTTATGTGATGACATATTCGTTTTTTGGGAACATAATATTGATGACTTACACAAATTACTTAACGAAATAAACAACAAACAATTCAGCTTACAGTAGAACTTGAGCAGAATATCAAATTATCTTTCTTAGACATGTTAATAACAGAAACAGAATCGAATTTGAAACAGAAGTTTACAGAAAGCCGACTCACACTAACAGGTATGTCAATTTTTAATTCAATCATCCAAATTCAGTAAAAAGAGGTATGATCAAATCTCTATATGACATAGCAAAAACCAACTGTTTAATAAATTTAATGAAGAAAAAAGTTTATAAAAAAATAAATATCCAAAAAAATTATTAATAAAGAATTAAACAAAATCGAATACCAGGCGATTCTAAAACCAACACCCAAACTTCACCAAACAACACTGATTTCCAAGATTACTACAATAACTATACCATACATACAGGGTCTCTCAGAAAGACTAAAAAGAGTGAGCAACAGATAATAATAATAGTAAAACATCATTTAAAACAAGAAATACACTAAAATCAGTTATATCAAAAACTAAACCAAAAAAGACAACTCAAAATACAAAAAAATGGATTTATAAAATTCCCTGTGAAAGTAATAAATTCTATATTGGAGAAATCTATAGACCTCTAAATATTGGAATAAACGAGCACAAAAAATATATTAAAACACGACTGAAAAATTTGTGAACATGCTTGGGACCTTGGTCATACAATACAGTTCGAGATTCAGTTATATTACTCAAAGAAGCATACAACATGAAACATAAAAAAATCGGCGTTAACTTTGTTAAATGAAAACGATTGTATCGCTACTACCTTCGTAGAATTCAATCAATCCCGGTTGCTAATTATTAAATTGCTATTGGTCATGTCCTTGTGAACAACTCAGTATCGGGATAGTTCTTAAGGTTTTTCCAAGGTTTTCCCTTATGATTTTAATGGTATCACTGAATCAACAAAGTTCTTTGGTCGCATTTTTGGCGAATGCACTATCTTAAAACAAAGGAGCACCACATAAAATTCTGAAGATCACGCCTTCTAATTTGAAAGAAACTTTATTATTTGATTTTTAGAAGTTTCGGTGCTACCCTGTATATTCCCAAATTAAATTCTCTTAGTTATGTTATAAGTCAAATAATATTGTCAAACATTTTAAGTCTCACCTAGAGCCCGAAACATTTGGAAATATTCAATAATTTCGTGTATTTTATTGTTATTTCCCAAAAAGTGCTTAAAGAATTACAAGATATGCCCCAACTATCCCTCTGGAAAGAATCTATAGAGGGATGTGCAGACGCCTGTACATTGGTGAGAATAACCATAACTACACTAAAAACTCCACTGTTGTTAAATCAACTTATCTGCTCCTTTTTTAGTTTTTTTTTATATACGATTTGCTATTTTGATTTTTGCACTTAAAACTACTAATTATTTCGTATATTCTGTATGTAAATAGTGGTCAACATCCAGTGTTTCTATTTGCCCTCACAGCTATGATTTACAAAACCTTTAACCGAGCTTCACAGCCTTGTGAAAGTTCAGCGATACATCTATCAGAAGCAAACTTCATGACGTAACCAATTTATTTGAAAAGAGGTTGTTGGTCAGAAATTTTTAAATTAGCTTATCCATACAGATGGAACTCTCAGCTCGATCCCTATTTTATTTAAGTCCCCTGGATGTTTTACTAGAGATCCATATAAGAGAAAGCTTATACTAAATCCAAAAATCAAATTCTTTGGAATTGAATGCTCACTAACATCGGACATACGATAAGATGAAACTAGATGCCCAGAATCGGGAACTTTGGTTTTGTTGATACCTCTATTACAAAAGATATACTTATATATATTTAATTAAAACAAATGACAACATTTTTAATAAACGATTTTTTAAATTCATGTTTCTGAAACTGCATATAAGATTTTTCTTTAATACCCAGTTATCTAAATTTAATGAGAATATCTTAGCTTTATGTTCTTACGGCTGTACACGGACCACACAGCCATTACACAAAACCCAATAATCAAGCAATACCGTCGGTAATTGCACGATAATTGCTGCCCTTTGTTTCTCGGAATTATCGGTTACCCTTTGCCGATCGATTTCCTTCGGTTGCCAAGAAAATAGACATCTTTAATTACAATCTTTCAAAAAAGGAACTATGACGAACCGACGGGGAAGGCCCACGACCTTTTCTCGATAGATGTCACCGCAGGCGGTACAGTAAAACTTCGTCAAAGACAAACGTTTTTAATCACAATAAATTTTTTTAATTGCCCCGTGACGATGCGGATCGACAGCATGGCCAGATTCACACGTCGGAGGAAAATACAGTAAAAATAAAACGATCGATCTCAGGAATGTATGGGAAAATAAACGACAAAAAAAAGAATACCGTTGAGAATGAGAGTTGAAAAAAAGATGAGATACCGCGTGCATTGGCAAAAAATCACGCAACTAAGGTGCATTCATTAATTAAGAAAAACAAACAAAAGTATCGAGAATCGGTAAACGGTTGTGAGAAATGCATTCTTTGATAGAATTCGTACACAGGGGCGGATATGCTGTGTGCTGAGGCCGGAGCATCGTGAGAGTCTTCGTTTTTCCTTCCATTGTCCAGAAGAAATATGTCTGGAGATCGATGATATCAAATGGAGGAAGCGTCAACAGAAACTTTTCCCACAATTATGAAGAATTTGAGTTATGATTTCATTATATGTTCTAAAAAATGTACAACAAATTGAATTTGCAGGATGTATATACTGATTTGTGCAAGATAGTGAAGAACAATTATCCGTGTTTTACAACATGCTGTACAAGTTTTTTGCTATCTCATGAATTTTAATGTACATTTACTAAAAGGAGATGTTTAAATTTAATATTGTTCTGGTTAAATATTGATATAGTAAGAAGTAAATGATTAAAATTTGAATAAAAAGTACTAAAGAGTTTAAATTATTTTTAATAAGTTTGTTAATAAAGTTTTTACCATCGCGGTTATCTATACACTCCTCAACACGTGTTGGTATTGATTCAAAAAGATGGTCTACCTCTTCTTGAGGATTACTATCCCAAGCCATTTGTATTTCATGTCTTCGAACCTCCAAACTCCGTGGAGGCTGGAGTGAATTTCTGAGCCTTCTACCCATCATACCCCAAACATGTTCTATGGGAGAAAGATCGGGGGATCTTGGCGGCTATGGAACAGATTCACATGGGTCTCTTCAACAACGTTTAAAGTAAGTCGAGCCCACGAGGACGAGCATTATCTTGTTGAAATATGGGATCCATGAGTCCATTAAAGTATGAGGATATACATTCGCCTTTACTACGTCTCGAAAAACAAATAAAGGAGATCTATTTTCATGTGCAATAGCACCCCATAGATTTGTCAGAGACGTTGTCGTTCTCTGGATCACTGTTGTCGTTGCCGTCGATGTTCAGCGGTCAGAGGTAGCACACAAGGGGGTTGAAAGCTCTGACTCTACAAGAAGACCTTGGTCTCCTAACCTCTCAACTAAATTTCGAGTAGTCGAAAATTGCTCTTTTTATCACATTTATAAATTAATTTGTTTAAAAAATATTGAAGAAAGTACACAAAATTCGACACATTTCCTCCGTTTATCTCCAAAATTACTGAGCCTACAATTTTGAATAAAAAATATTGAAAATTTACATCTAAAATAAAGCGAAAATCCCGAAAAACAATTTTGGAAGCAAATTACAAAATTACAGGAAAAATAAAAAAAAAGTTTTTTGTTCAGGTTCACCGATAATACTTATATTTCATTTGTATTTAAAAAAATATTTTGGTTAAAAGATATTAAGAAAAAATATACAACATTTGACACTCTACCTATATCCGCAAACTACTGAGCTTAAAATTTTGACATAAATAACAATATTGGGCATAATAATTAACTGATACTACAATTGCATTTTCCACAATTTGCGTTTAAAAAAAACTGTCCGGCGCGTTTCGACTAATGTCTTTGTCAAGGAACTAGATTAACTGGGTATTTTTCGAGGAAGTTGTATTTATATTCAAGGAGTGATATAATTACCAGGTACTTAATTTTGAACAGGATTATTTAATTTTATTATAGGTAAAAGGATTAACTAAAGAGGTTTATTAAGGGTGAACTATTTATTTCTGTCTGGTTGTTTAACAAATCACCGGTATTTTTAAGTTTATTAATCTCCAATGATTCTAAAAGGTTTCATAAATAATAAATTTAATAAACTCTAAATATAAATTTTTGTGTTTTGTGTCTTTTTTTAATATATTTTGGATAGCTAGTTTTGAAATTAAAGCCCTGTATATAGACGAATTCAGAACTTTTTATCATTTTAAAGTATGTTAACAAAAAGTCCAAGAAATATCGTCTATTTGGACAGACTAGACAGGAATTTTAGTCAAAATAGATTATTCTATATATGATTAAAATAATACAATGAATAAGTGGATAAATTTTCTAAAATCTTTAGTTGCTTTACAATAATTTGTACTAATTACGCAAGACAGTTTATATTGTGTTTTATTGTGAAGTGTTAAATAAAGGGGTTATTGTTTTCTAAATGATACTTGTGGCATATTTTTCAATGTCTAAGTACTTCTTGGGAAATAACACCACAGTGTAGAGAAAATTGCTGTATATTCCCAACGTTTCGGGGTCTAGGTCAGACCCCGTTGTCAATGGTTAAGAAACTATGGATAAAAAAGGCACAATTCTAAGATGTAATTTAAAATATATGACCATGTGTATTATTTGATTACTGACGTAACTAAGGGAAATTTATTTGTAATATACAGGGTATTACAGAAACTTCTAAAGATCATATAATCATAAAGTTCTCCTTTCAACTTGGAAGAATTTGAAAGGGAGATCTTCAGAATTTTATGTGGCGCGCCTAGGTGCGACTTTGTTATAAGATACTGCATTCGCCAAAAATGCGACCAAAGAACTTTGTTGATTCAGTGAACCCATTAATATCATTAGGGAAAACCTAGGAAAAACCTTATGAACTATCCCGATATTGGGTTGTTCACAAGGACCTGACCATTAGCAATTTCTTCCTTAATCATCAGCAACCAGGAACGACTGAATTTTACGGAGGTAGTAGCGATACAATCGTTTTCATTTAACAAAATTAAAGCAGACTGTTTTATTTTTCTTTTGGTGTTGTGTTCTTCTTTGTCTAATATAAGTGAATTTTGAAACTGGATTTTATGACCAAGGTCCCAAGCATGTTCACAAATTTTGGATTTTCCAAATTGTCATTTTTTTATGTAATTTTTGTGTTCGTTTATTCGAACATTCAGAGTTTCCAATATAGAATTTATTACATTCACAAAGGATTTTATAAATGCAATTTTTTGTATTTTGAGTGGTATTATTTGGTTTGGTTTTTGATATAATTGATTTTAGTGTATTTCTTGTTTTAAATGATGTTTTCATATTATATTTGTTTCCCACTCTTTTTAGTCTTTCTGATAGACCCTGTATTAATGTGATTATCTTGGGAGTCAGTGTTGCTTGGTGAAGTTTGATGTTGGTTGTTAGGTACTGTTTGGTATTCCATTTTGTTTAAGTCGTTATTAATAAATTTATTTGGGTAATGATTGTCAGAAAGTACATTTTTTATAAACGTTTTTTCTTCATTGTATTTATTGATGTTAGAACAGCTGGTTTTTGCTCTGTCATTTAGAGATTTAATGATACCTCTTTTTACTGAATTTGGATGATTACAGTTAAAGTTTTCTGTAAACTTCTGTTTCAAATGTCGATTGTGTTTTGGTTATTAAAATGTCTAAGAATGGTAATTTGTTATTCTGTTCAACCTCTAGTGTAAATTGAATAGTTTGTTCTGTGTTGTTTATGTCGTTAAGTAATGCATGTAAATCCTCAAGATTATGTTCCCAAATAATGAATATGTCATCAACATAACGCCACCAAACCAAAGATATAATCTGTTTTGAGAAAATTGTTTGTTCTTCAAATTTTTCCATAAAAATGTTGCTTAAAGCGAGAGACAGACAGGAACCTATTGCCATTCCAAAATCTCGTTGGTAGAGGTCATCATTAAGTTGAAAATATGTTGAAAGGACAGCTTGAAAAATCCAAAATTAGTGAACATGCTTTTGACCTTGGTCATAAAATACAGTTTCAAAATTCAGTTTTATTACACACAGAAGAACACAACACCAAAAGAAAACTAAAAGAGTCTGCTTTAATTTTGTTAAATGAAAACGATTGTATTGCTACTACCTCCGTCGAATTCAGTCTTTCCTGGTTGCCGATGATTAAAGAAGAAATTGCTAATGGACATGTCCTTGTGAACAACCCAATATCGGGATAGTTCATAAGGTTTTTCCTAGGTTTTCCCTTATGATTTTAATGGGATCACTGAATCAACAAAGTTCTTTGGTCGCATTTTTGGCGAACGCACTCACTATCTTATAAGTCACACCTAGGAGCGCCACATAAAATTCTGAAGATCTCCCTTTCAAATTCTTCCAAGTTGCAAGGAACTTTATGATTATATGATCTGTAGAAGTTTCTGTGCTACCCTGTATATTACAAATAAATTTCTTTTAGTTACGTCAATAATCAAATAATACACATTGTCAAATATTTTAATTTACATTTTAGAAATGTGCCTTTTTTATCCATAGTTTCTTAACCATTGACAACGAAACTTTTGGAATATACAGCAATTTTCTCTAAATTGTGGTGTTATTTCCCAAGAAGTACTTAGACAAAGGGGTTATTATTTGTATTATCTTAATGTTTACTTTTCAAAAATAACTGACCAAAAAAACTTTTGCCTCTTGTACAGTTCGATAGAAAAATGAATTTTTTTAACCATTTCTAGCAAGAAAACCAAACACCACATCCTATTCCTATTCACGACATGTTCTCTGTTATAACTTCCAGTTATTGCGACACTTAACGTCTAAGTGTCCCATAAAATGCTGTATTTATCTCATATTTTTTCCTCTCACACACAATGAAACTTAGACACAGATGACTTTTCCATCTTCGACAGCATTCAGCACAGAGTACCTTTTCGTCTCATCAACTTCTTCAGCCGAAGAGCTCGCTCGCCCATTAACTGAAGGGATCTCTTATGATTTTACATCGTTCTTCGTGTTGTAAGGCCACAAAAGGAAGCAGCAACGATATAATATCCGCCATACTTGGTATGATCGGGTCGATCATTGATCGGATCTCGTTCCTCAATGAATTCCAAGATGAATTGAAATTCAATTTTCATTCACAAAGTGAACTCGAAGAATGCTCTTTTAATACAGCGAGTGAACAGTTTACATCTGCTTCACGTTGTCCAATTATGTGCAAATAACCGCAACATGGTTTGGTTTTACTTCTTTGCACAGGATGTATTTATGGCCTGAGAATAATTAATATACGATGAAATGTGAGCAAAAAGTCCTCAAAGAAAGGTATGTGAGTGTATGTGCGTATGTCCGAGTTGCTCACTGCTTCGAGCAGTGGTGGCGGCATTCGAACGAGATTTTTAATTGGATCCTTCAAAATATTTTCTCAAAAAACTTCATTTTTTTTTCAACAGGTATTTTTTTTATTACCCTAATTCTACTTGATGACTTTGATTTATTATTGCCATATACTCACTGACAAAGAAATAGCAACTCCCAGAAAGAGATGTTTAAATTTAATATTGTTTTATTTGTTAAGGGTCATTCATAAAATACGTCACGCTAAATTTTGCCCATCCATCCCATTTTAACGCGACCCCCTATAAATATTACGTCACACAAGCTAAACCCCCTCGGCCCCCAACCCCTCGGTATATGAGACATTGCGACAAATATTAAACAAATCATAATATAATGAATTATTGAGGACGAGGCTGCATTTTAGAATTGTGATACGATACAACACCAACCATTCACAACGGAAGACACATCCAACATAATGAAACACATCCATAACTGGAAAGCACCAGGACCAGATCGTGTACAGGATAAATAACCTTTATGCCATCCATGAAAAATTGACAGCCCTTATTAATGACATAATTATCCATCCAAACGAGATGCCTAGTTTCCTTACGTATGGTGCTACATACCTCTTACCAAAGGACAACCTATGTATACAGGACCCAGTAACGACGAAATCTCTTCTCTTTGATATCTAGAATTTGTGGGGTTTAGTGAATTTTCCCCTAAAGGCACGATATGCGTGCTTTAAAGGGAGTAAGGTGCCATACACTGTCTAGTCTAGTCGGGGAAACTAATGAATACGCATCTATTTCATCTGCATCTATCCATTCTACTTTTTCCCTTCCTTAGCCCCTCTCCCTAAAAATGAACCACACTACCTTATTATTCCGTTTTGGATATTACATTTTTAATTGCTTTTTTCGGGATTACATTTTTGTAAGTGTTAGATAACTTTTTTATAGCTCACTAGTCACTGGAGCTATTTTTTTTTTTGAAAATCTTTAGTGTTAAATCTACGAAATGCTAACATAGAATAAGTTGTATATGTAATAACGAGCACACAATTAATAAATTTAAAGAGTCAGTATTTCTTGACTACGAAGTGACGAATGAGATAGATATATTAAAATAAATATAGTAGAACATGTAAAATTTGTGCTTTTGTAAGATACAATTGTAGTAGTACAAACCTTTGTATGTATAGAAAAACTCGGTAAGCTAACTTATTTATTCGAAATTTTAAGCAAGTTTATTTTATCATCGACCGTGTAAAGTCCGGAAACCATCATTAACAAGGCGTTTGAAGAACTTGGCAAACCACCTACGCAGGAAGAGGAAACCACGATAGCAACACTATTATTGCCGTATACTAAAGGCTTGTCGACAGATATGGAATCAGAATGATCTTCAAAAGCAGTAATACTCTAAGGAGCATGATTACAAGAACGAGGCCGGACGCTCCAGCAATATCAAATAACTGTATATACAGTATACCTTGTGAATGTGGCAAATCTTTACATCGGAGAGACAAAGCGACTGCTTGACACCAGGGTTAAGGAACACGGCACAGCTACTCAAAGGGCGGAGCTAACGAAGTCTGGGCTAGCTAACCACGCGTACACGCGAACACCACAACATCAACTGGGACCAGGCCAGGGTAATTCACAAGGAGGAGCATTGGTATAAAAGAAAATTTATAGAGACAGCATATATAATCTCGAACGAGAACATAATTAGCGAGCCCAGCGTCCAAATTAAAAACATCTGGAAACCCCTTCTTCGGATACGACGACGCTGATTGGACCGGATGAGACCCAATGACTATGACCGATTAAAGGTATAAATACCACGGATAAACTGAATTTCCCATCATTCACCTGATGACGATAGCAGGTACAAAGCAATTGAAACGTTGTGAGATCAACCTTTTCAAGACGATGGAAGTCCCTGGAAACTTCGAGGTCTTTCCGAGGTTGAAAGCAAACTCACAGCCTCCAGGCACTCCATCATTCTCCGGTAATGCGAGTGAGTTCCTGACGAAGTTGACATTCTACTCAGGAACATATGCTGATTTTAGGAGATTTTGTTTTGCTTTTCTATAAATGGATTAGTTGATCCGTCAAACTGGCAAAACAGTATATCTCTCACCGTATCTAACAACCTGTGGTTCATATACTTTGGGGTTCCACCACCTTATTCCCTACATGTGCGTAAATCTTTAAATAAATTCCTCATCGTTGGATTGATTGGTTGTGGAAGTGAGTTCTCTTGACCACCGAAAAATCCTGATTTCAGTTCTTTGGATTTTTCAATTTGGTTGAAAGATTTTTGAGTAAGCGGATTCTAAAGCGTACTGAAGTAAATGGTGGACACTTGCAACAATTTAGAGCTTAAATTTGTATAAAATGAAATTCTAGAGAATTTTCTAACGCCGCCTATGGAAAAACGCAAGAAATATTACGTCCCCTGAAGCCTGAAAGAACAACTCTTTCACTGCTCTCTTTTTACAACCTCAACATAAGAAGATGATAAAACTATTGTATCAGACGAATGCACCAACGGGTGCCTTATTTTCTTGAGCCACTATCTACCATCTACCAAACCTCGAAAAACACCGTAAATCAAGAGTGCCGTTGCTTTTTAAATTAATTGAAATATCAAGTTACTCATGCTTATCGGCTGTGCTCTCTATTGTTTCATTCGCGGCAATCTTCGATCTACTTCGGTAATAATAGACGTCGGATGAGGGATCCGTTTGGCTTTTTACAAGAACTTGATTTATCTGTTCAAAGAAATTTAATTGGGTACCTTTTTTGGTTTTTGTGGTCGTCGGAAGAATAGAGATTTTGGATAAACATAGATTTCCTAATAAAGTTACTCAACACAAGTTTCGAATTAGTCACCCAGTAATTGCAAGGATCGACTTTAAACATTCGCTTTTCGAGATTTTATAAGACTGTGAACGCAAGACATTATATTGTTTATGAGCTGGATCCATCATTAATTGCGTTACTTAGAAATAACTGAAATTTCAACAACTTGCTTGCGTTTTTAATATGTTTAATTATTTTATCCAAAAGTGCAAGTAAAATAATTTCTAAAAGACATTACGGGTTTAGTAGTACCAAAGTTGCATTAAGTTTCATTTCTAATTATATCTATAAGAGCTTAAATTTAAGTAAACCAGTTATAGTCGCTTTTTTGGATTTTTCAAAGGCATTTGATACAGTTGACCACACAATTCTTTTGGATAAATTGTTTTACTATGGAATTACGGGACAGGCACACAATTTAATGAAAAGCTATTTGTCCAATAGGCAGCAACGGGTTAAAACAAAAGGGGTAGTTAGTGAATTTAGAGAGATAAATTTAGGTGTGCCACAAGGAACAATTCTAGGACCGCTACTCTTTATAATTTATGTTTATGACATGTTAAAAATACTCACTAATGGTTCAATTGTGTCATATGCAGATGATACTGCAGTCATTTCCACTGGTTTTACTTGGTCTGAAGCAATTTCTCACATGAATGTAAGGTTAGATAGAATTGCAATATGGCTCGAGAATAACAAATTAACGCTGAATGCTGAGAAATCAGTATATATTACGTTTGGCTGTTACTGTGACAGTGTGCCTATGAATTGTAACATTAAAATTAAGGATAAGTTTACGAGAATTGAAAACACCAAATACCTTGGTGTTTATTTTGACCAAAATCTAAAATGGGACTTTCATATTAATTACATTATTAATAGGACTAAGTATCTTATATTTGTAATTAGTAAGTTGTCTAAAATTTTGAATACAAAAGCACTATTGCTTATCTATTATGCTTTAATTCATAGCTTAATATCATATGGAAATATTGCATGGGGTGGTGCTTACAACAACAACTTAATGTTGTTACAAAGGATACAAGACAAATTATTATAAGTAATATTTAAGAACAAATCATTGAATAAAAATTGGCCTTTAGGCAGCTGCATTATTATAATGCTATCTTTAACCATTTTTCTGGGCTCAAGATTAAATAGTTCAACTAGAAATAAGAATATTCTACTGCCCATTGTAAAGAGGTCTATACTGACTAAAAGGAGTACCTTTGTATCAGTAAAGATTTTTAATCAGTTACCTAACAGTATCAAAAGTTTCAATGTGAAATCGAAATCCTGGAAACGAAGAATGAAAGAGTGGATAAAGTATAATATATAACTGGCTGTGCAAATCATGAAGGTTTTGGTGTTTATATTGGTATATTTGTTATATGTTGTTTTGTATTTTTATGTACATATATATTTTTGAATAATAATGGTTTTTCAGTTTTTAACTTTTCATTTTTTTTTCTCTTTCACTATTTATAATTTTTTTTTTGGAAATTTTCTAAATATGTTAGCTTCTAAGTACACCAAACCTATGTACAGGTATAACATACATCTAAAGGATATAATTGCATTATTTTCCTTTGTGTTTAATCAATTACTTTTTTCGGTTTAATAAATAAATAAATAAAATGAATATACACACATTTCTAAATAATAAAAATATATCTTGGAAAGTTTTGTTTAGATCGCATTGGTCAGAAAATTTGGAGAATGATTATCTTAAATGAAATGCCTAATTTGAATTATTTTAAACATACGAATTAAATATATTTATATTTATAAATTATTGTTAGAATTTATTTTTTAATTTTCTTGGGTCGAATTTTGTAGATTTTCAATAACTTTTTAACAAAGTATTTTAAAAATATGAAAAAATACTGTTTTTTTTTTTTTCATTTTTCCACTTGACATATTATATGATAACTAATTTTTTACTTTTTATTTAATTCTGTAATTTGTACATCAAACTTAATACCAATTTCCTCCTAATTTCTTTTTCTGTTCAAATGAGGCCTTAAATTTCATATGTTTTCACAATTTTAGGTCGCCTAATTTCTGAGATATTAAAAATATATATTTGTATTTCTCATAATGAATTTTGTTTGATATATTACATGATGGGTTTATAAAAAATAATTAATTATTTTCCATCTAATTCTATATTTGCCTCCCCCCAAATTATTTTTAGGGATTTCTACTTATTTATGCTATTAAGTTGAAGTGTCGCCCTATATCCCTACTTTACTTGAACATTTTAGGTTACAGTTTCGGAAATAAAGGGGGGAATGGACATTTTTTGAATATTTTTGTTTATATCTTTTAAAGAATTTATTTAAAAAATATGAAATAAAATATATGTGTATTCCACATACGGGACCTTTCATTTGATTTATTGCATGATCAGTTAAAAAAAAGTTTTTTCCGTTTAATTCTGCAAATTGCTCCGCAAAATTAATATTAGGGCTTTTCCCTAAATTTTCCTGAAAAGTTCAGGTCAGGTCATGTACGCTTTTTTCAAAATTTTTGGGGTTTATAGCTTTGGAACAAAAGGGGGAGAATGGGTAAATTTTTTTATATTTTTGCTAATATCTTTTAAATAATTTATTTTAAAAATATGAAAAAAAAAATATATATCCTTATTGGTAATAATAAGTCCTTTTTTGATATATTACATGATGAGTTAAAAATAATTTTAATTTTATATTTTCTATTTAAATCTGTTATTTGGGCCCTAAAATTAATTCTAGGTTCCCCAACATAAAAATTACGGGTTTCTCAATATTTTTCGTGTAAACTTCGGGTAATGTTCAACATTCCCTATCTATTTTTTCAAATGTTTAGGCTTAGTAATTTCTGAGAAAAGTGGGGAGGTATTGTAAATTTTTCAATTTTGTACTCTAAAAGTTTTGTCATCGAGCAATCATGGTTAAGACGGTACCTTCCACAAAATATTGCTGATATTATTTAAATTAGTTATAGGTTTTATTACAACGGTATTATGGATTTTAGAGAAAAGTTCTGGTTTTACCGTTTTTTTTTTGGCTTTTCACTATGAGAAATATTACAATCAAGTTTTATACACAAAATTTTTGAAGATTTTCTAATTCACTAAAACTTTTTGGTTGGTAGCAAGAAACCAAACAAATTTGTATTTTTTGATATTTTAGTATTCAAATAATTGAATTCCACGAGTTTACTCTTGAAATATATTAGTTATGGTTTTGTTATATTTTTATATCTAAAATTATCCATTGACTGGTGAAAGACGATTTTACAAGTGTTTAATACCAAAAATCCATAAAAACAGTAAAAATGGCAAAATTATCACTCAAAAAATAGCAAAAAAAGCACACAAAGTTTATTTTTATTTTTATTGCCAATATTCTACATTCTTAGTAACTAATTGATTAACTGGTTCAATTTTACATTTAAAACTTAAGAGTTCAAATACTTTGGCCATACCTGCGTTCAAAAATTTCGTTCGAACGTCAATTGTCATTGTAAAAGTCAATGTCAATTCCCTCGAAGCCCCGTAAACGTGATCCTTAGCATATCAAAGATAAATTGTTTTATAAAACAAAAACGAGATTGCTTTCTTATCTGTGGTTAAAACTGGTCATCAGACTCCTCAACCTCGACTTGTTTTCGACCACATCACACACACACACACATACACAAGAAGAAGAAGATATTCGAAACCACTTAGGGCGTACCCACGAAACAATCTCGTGAAGACATCGTTGTTGATATTCCTGAAATTTATGATTTTAATTACGACCAAAGAGAGATTACGACACACAAAAAACAATAAATTATCCTTAGGCCACTCTTCTCTTCGGTTTAAAATAAACAGAGATTAAGGCAGCGATGGCATTAAAAAAACAGCTCCGATATATTTACAACAGCGGGGCACTGGTTGGCTGGGGCATCTTCTTGTTGCGCGAGTATAAGAGAAAAAGGAAAACACGCAAAAAAATCGAGAAAAAGGTATTGCTTTCGAAGCACACCTGGTAGATGACGAACAGACGACCAGGCACCATTGGTATTTCTGATGGAAAACGTTTCAGGGGCCCAGTGGTGGAGTCAGGACATGCGAATTTATTTTTAGAAACAAGTTATCTAACAAATGTCTTAATTGTACGATTTTGTCTCGTCCTGTACAAGCTAGACAGTTGTCGGTAAACTTATTAGCCAAAGAGTCAAATATAAATTAATTAAAAGCTAAATCTGCTTGTTAAGTAAACTTTTATTACACAAAATAAGTAGCACACTAAATAAAATATTCTCATTGAAAACTACCTATCTATTTTTTAACTTAAACAAAAAAATTATACATGTTCTCGATTTATAGAAGATTTTTAATTTATCATAATAAGATGCAATTTTTTTCATACCATGTTTTTTGTTAAATCAAAATATTATTGCGTCTTGTGTGGATATTTGTGCCAGAGCTGCACTTAAGGAGCCATAGAGCCACATGTGGCTCTGGAGCCGCACTTTGCCGACCACTGAGCTACCAGTTCCGATATATTTACAACAGCGGGGGACTGGTTGGCTGGGGCATCTTCTGGTTGCGCGAGTATAAGAGAAAAAGGAAAACACGCAAAAGAATCGAGAAAAAGGTATTGCTTTCGAAGCAAACCTGGTAGATGACGAACAGACGACCAGGCACCATTGGTATTTCTGAAAAAAAACGTTTCAGGGGCCCAGTGGTGGAGTCAGGATATGCGAATTTATTTTTAGAAACAAGTTATCTAACAAATGTCTTAATTGTACGATTTTGTCTCGTCCTGTACAAGCTAGACAGTTGTCGGTAAACTTATTAGCCAAAGAGCAAAATGTGAATATTACAACAATTAAAAGCTAAATCTGCTTGTTAAGTAAACTTTTATTACACAAAATAAGTAGCACACTAAATAAAATAGATTCTCATTGAAAACTACCTATCTATTTTTTAACTTAAACAAAAAAATTATACATGTTCTCGACTTATAGAAGAATTTTAATTTATCAAGATGCTAGATTAGGTTTTTTTCTTATCTTACCACGTTTTTTTAATGAAAATATTATTGCGCCTTTCGTGTATATTTGTGCCAGAGCCGCACTTAAGAAGCCAAAGAGCCACATGCAGCTCGGGAGCCACACTTTGCTGACCACTGAGCTAGAAGAACAAATTTCAAAAAAGATAGAAGTGTAATGATTTTAGACATGCAGTTCGTTATTGTATTTGTCAAAACAATTACGAAGCAACAATCAAGTTTGATGAATTAGTACGCAATGAAGGATTTTAGATTTGCTAGGCACCGACTTCAAAAATATACTAGATTGGTAGGTAATTAATTTGTACAGAATGAGCACCTTTTAATGTTTACATTTTTTACTTCCTGGGTAGGTACCTAACAACATTGAATGTGTTATTTATTTGCTAGAGTTGTATTTTGTCATAATTAATTTTAGCTTTTTAGTTATAGGTAGAAGTCGGTTATATTTTTTAAAAAATGTTTTATTTTCCTTCCATTTTGGTGCCTCACATTTGTTTGGGGAATTAAAAACTTCTAGAAAGGGCTTAAAAATTTACTTTCAATCTGAATATTTTTTAAAAATGTTTTATTGCTTGTGTTCTGGAGACTTATGAAGGATTCGTGAATACTCTCAATGGAAAACTTGTAAGGAATCGGAAAATCAGAAAAACCGATAAAAAATTTCATATTTTACAGAAATTATAACTTTGTTGTAATAAAAACTGCAAGGTTAATTTTCCGCTCAATGATAGACTACAATCTCAGAATTAATTAAGCTCAATATGGATTTTGCTTGCGGTACTCTATTAACTGCGTCCGCCTGATAGGTACATAGCTAATACATTTTAAAAGCTCGTATCATGTACTTCAATTTGTAGATCTTGGATATTTGTTTAAATTCTGTAAAAATTGTTAATATTGCCTTTTACGTGAGAGTTCGTAACAGAGGGAGAAAGAAGAAAATGTAATGGGTATTGAAGCTAATTTAGGGGAAGCGGTACGACGGGTTGCTGACTATTGGGCGCAAGTGAATTTACGTAAATGCCGCAAGTAAAACTTTTTCGGTGCAGCACTGGAAAATTCTTATTCAGTATTTTATTATCATATATGTCTTACACATTTAAATATATTGTTGCTAAGATATTAACATCGAGTGTCATGAATGTCATGTCCAAATGAGTAGAGTCAGATATGTGGATATTAATTTAATTATAATTTATCGACTGACTGAAGTAAAAGGGAAAATGATACAACATAATGACAAAACTTACAGAATAAACTTAAGAATTCGTACATAAATAACCATATTCATATACTAAAGAATAAACATAAAATATTGAATCAAAAAGAAATGAAACATTAAAAAAAACCCGAATTCAACGGAGAACCTCGAAAATAACAAAACATAAAGCTAGACAATAATAGCACATTGACTGTTCTTAAGTACCTACATACAAAGTAAAGAATTGAACAAGAAAAGATGCACAAATTAATTACCTACCTATCTAGTATATTTTTGGAGTCCGTGTTTGGTTACAAGTCATAGAAAATATATAAGAACACTTGGGGATCTTCTTTAATAGAATGCAATTGAAAAAACTTTAGAAATCGGCAAGGAGGTTTGGAGAAATCGACTATGTAAATCTACAAATATAACAACAAAATTTTAATTAGAATTTTAAATTCAAAATTTTATTATTTGTGCATACAAATATGTTTGGATATAAAAAAGCACAAAGACAAAAGAATTGCTATACAGTTTATTATTGTCGAGTAAATTTAAAATAGAAGGCAATAATTTTGGATTCAAAACATCTGTAAAAAATCAAAGCACTCAAATCAGAAATAAATTTTGTAATAATCTCAACTTTTAAACCAAAACCTCTGCCAAAGGGCTTTAAAACAAATTGTGCCTTTTAAACTCAAAATTACCCAAAGGATTAGCAAGGGATTTCCGTTTTTGACAGGAAGTAACAGATTACCTGAAATCATTTTAGGTGAATAGAAATTTGTAATGTTTATGTAAATAGCGGTTTTTAGTTCCACTTTATTGTGGGGAATTCCAATACAGTTTCATTATCCATCCCTATGAAAGGATAGCCCTATTGTATTTCTGAACAGGTAATTCTAAATTATTATTCTTTGGAGTTCCCATTTTATGAATGGGTTCATTGTTAGTTTTTAAAAAAACTACAATAAAAACAAACCTCTTGAAGGTGTGAAATATTAACTGTGATTTCACTATTGCCAGATTTGAAGATCAATAGTACTAGTCCAGATTTATTAAATTTAAATAAGTTTATTCTTTTTATGACAATAGAACGTTTATATTTGTTCTCTATTAACAAAAAATAATAGTGCTATAAATTATCTTTATATAAATAAATCTTGATGTCTATGTCAAACATTGCCACTATTTTGATAGAGTGGTTAATTTTTAGGAGCATATAAAGGAAATAAGCATAATTAGTTTAACAGCCTAAAATAAATAAAATAACGAATATAAGAGAATTTATGAAGACTATACAAATAACATAATTCTTAAAAAAGTGGGTTAAACTGGACTTGAAGAAACAAGAGTTAACCTCTAAAATAGATGAAAGTAGAATTAACAAAAATTGAGTTAACATTAACTTTGAAACAGGAGATACAAAAAGTAAGAAAAGAGATTGCACAGGCTGATGAAAATTTTAACTAAGAATTAGAAATTGAAAGAACGGAGAGGTATTCTCAAATTGAGCAAGTTGAATAAAATTTGAGTAAAAAGGTCAATGATATACAGGAAAAAGTTGATGAGACTAACTAAAAGACAAATTGAAAATATGGATATGCAATGATATGATCTCAGTAGTAAATTATGAAGAAATCATTGAAAAGAAAATAACACAGAAAATGAAGAAACAATGGGAACAATAAGTCTAAAACTGGGAGAAAGAATATTTACAGTCATGATGGATAGACCGCTGGTTATAGATCCTAGTTTGAAATTTAACGGAAACATAGGAAGAATGCATCTATGCGTTTTTACAAAAACTGTCAGAAATCAAGTACAAGGACTGAGCAATTTAGAAGATGTTAACATGAGAATAAGACACAGTATGACTGAAATTGTGGATTATAGAAGGACATGACGTCTTTTCCTAGAATTTGAGGATACATATCTTGAATATTATTCGAATACGAATATGCGGAATGCCGTAAACCCGAATTGATGTGCAGGCCTGGTACCATTCTAGGTAAACCGTTTAGACAACTTGGTTTGTTGATTCTATGTAACTCTCTAATGGTTTCACAGTTTCTGAAGATGCTGCGTTTGGTAAATATTTTCCTAACTGTGCGTGATGTGTATCGGAAACGATTACGGGGGACTAACAGCAATACTCCAGAAGAGGAAGTGAATATTTTAAATAATCACATTAAACCCAAAGTGGTGCGAATTTTGCAAACACGAATTTGCGGAATGCCTTTAACTCGATGTGAGAGAAGGCATGATAATAATACGAGGAAACAATTTGGACAACTAGGTTTGTTGATTCTACTTGACACACCAAATGTTCCACAGTTTATTTAGTTGCGGTATTTAGTGAAGATTTGCTTATTTGGGAAGATGATGACCTAAATTCAAGTATGAACCACCAAGGCTGCTAGATTATTGTTAACCTCAAAGTACCAAGGGCACTTGTGTATAAGGTCAGCAAACATGACCGAAGGCCTAAATATTAGCTGAAAAACAAGCAAGCATCACTACTAACAGCCCAGTTAGTAAAATTTTTGATCTGCAAGCTAGCGAATTTCACGAATACGAATTTTGCGGAATACCGTTTACCCATTGTGACAAAAAGGCAGTATGAGTAACAAGTTTAGACAACTGGTTTGCTGATTCTATGTGATACATCAACAGTGTTTGAAGTTGTAGCATTCAGTGCTGAAACAGATTACTAGAAATACTGTTGCTTACCACCCATGATGGGAAAATATGGGGAACGAACGAGAACCCTAAATACAAGTATGAACCTCCAAGGCTGCTAGATTATTGTGAACCTCAAAGTACCAAGGGCATTTGAAGATAACGTCACCAAACATGACCAAAGACCTAAACATTACCTGAAAAACAAGCAAGCATCACTACTAAAGCCCAGTTAGTAAAATTTTTGATCTGCAAGCTAGCGAATTTCACGAATACGAATTTTGCGGAATACCGTTTACCCATTGTGACAAAAAGGCAGTATGAGTAACAAGTTTAGACAACTGGTTTGCTGATTCTATGTGATACATCAACAGTGTTTGAAGTTGTAGCATTCAGTGCTGAAACAGATTACTAGAAATACTGTTGCTTACCACCCATGATGGGAAAATATGGGGAACGAACGAGAACCCTAAATACAAGTATGAACCTCCAAGGCTGCTAGATTATTGTGAACCTCAAAGTACCAAGGGCATTTGAAGATAACGTCACCAAACATGACCAAAGACCTAAACATTACCTGAAAAACAAGCAAGCATCACTACTAAAGCCCAGTTAGTTAAATTTTTGATCTGCAAGCTAGCCAATTTCACGAATACGAATTTTGCGGAATACCGTGTACGCGATATGACGAAAAGGCATAACAACAGTATGAGTAAAAAGTTTAGATAACTGGTTTGTTGATTCTATGTGACACACCAACGGTGTTTCAAGTTGCAGCATTCAGTGCTGAAACGGATTACTAGAAATCCTCAGGCAAACCGTGGAAGTGATAGTACATGCTTTAAATGACATAATACTGTTGCCTACCACCCATGATGAGAAAATAAGAAGGAAAGAACGAGAAGCCTAAATTCACGTATGAACCACCAAGGCTGCTAGATTATTGTTAACCACAAAGTACCAAGAGCATTTGTAGATAACGCCAGCAAACATGACCAAAGACCTAAATATTAGCTGAAAAACAAGCAAGCATCACTACTAACAGCCCAGTTAGTGAAATTTTTGATCTGCAAGCTAGCCAATTTCACGAATACGAATTTTGCGGAATACCGTGTACGCGATATGACGAAAAGGCATAACAACATTATGAGTAAAAAGTTTAGACAACTAACTGGTTTGTTGATTCTATGTGACACACAAAAGATGTTTCAAGTTGCAGCATTCAGTGCTGAAACCGATTAGTAGAAATTCTCAGGCAAACCGTGGTGTGATAGTCCATGCTTTAAATGACATAACACTGTTGCTTACCACCCGCGATGGGAAAATATGAGGGAAGGAACGAGAAGCCTAAATTCACGTATGAACCACCAAAGCTGCTAGATTACTGTTAACCAGAAAGTACCAAGGACATGATGGATAACACTATCAAACATTTGAACACGACTAAAGACCTAAATATTATCAGAAAAACCAGCAAGCATCACTATTAATAGACCAGTTAGTGAAATTTTTGATCTGCTAGCTGGCGAATTTCGCGAATACGATTTTGCGGAATGCCGTTAACCCGAATTATGAGTAAACCGGTGAAAATATCCATATGTATATACGACACATTATACATAATATATATTTCGTGTCGTAAAAAAATTTACAACTCCTCGAAAACAACTTACGTAAGTCTCGGCAAATTTAAATACCCATTTACGTGCGGAACGCTTGAAAAATGTCGAAGAAAGAGAGAATTCGACCCATGTAAGTAATGGGAAAATTATGTCATTACGTTGGCCGTTGTTGGATGGAGTGTATATTGTGGATGTGGATGACCTCTACGTACAAAATTTCTCTTCACTCACTAGACAGCATGACGCTTTTGCTGTACGCGCAGCGGCGGCACGAAAGGATGCTCTAATGGGTGCGTTGGTTGGTGTTGTCGTAGTCAATTACGTTACTCTATAGTTTAATTCGCGAATTTTTGCTATTCCTAGATTTAAAGTGAAGAATTTAGATACTTCAGCGAACTAAATATATGGTGTTCCAATTTGAGGTTAATTTTTAAATTAAAAAAAATACACAACTTTTTTGAGAATTGTCTTCTCTCACCAGCATTAAGTAACATATTTATGGAAAATTTTGAACAACAAGTAATTTTATCAAAAGAAAATAAAGCTTTAGTTTGATGGCGTTACGTTGACGACATTTTCGTAATTTGGGAACACAATATTGAAGAACTAGATAAATTATTAATTGACATAAATAACAAAGAGCCAACAATAAAATTTATACTAGAAATTGAAGAAAATAACAAACTATCTTTCCTAGACATATTAATAACAAAAACAGAATCTTCATTCGAAACAGAAGATTATAGGAAACCAAGTCATACAAACAGATACCTAAATTTTAATTCAAATCATCCGAATACATTAAAGAAAGGTGTCATTAAGTCATTATATGATAGAGCAAAGACCAACTGTTCTAATGATAGCAAAGAAAAAATAATTATAAAAAATGTTCTAACTGGAAACAATTACCCCACAAAATTTATCAACAAAGAGTTAAACAGACTTGACAGAAAACAAACCTTCCGAATCAACCCAGAACTTCTCTTATTAACACTACTACTACTGAGGACAACTACATTACAGTTACAACTATACCATATATACAGGATCTGTCAGAAAGATTGAAAAGAGTGGGCAACAGATTTAATGTTAAAACAACATTCCAAACAAGAAATACACTGAAATCTCTAATATCGAAAACAAAAACAACCAACAAAACCCAGAAATCAAAAAACTGCAAATACAAGATTCCTTGCAAATGCAATAAATTTTATATTGGAGAAACATCGAGACCATTAAACGTACGAATAAATGAACACAAGAATTACATAAAGAAACGACAATTTGAAAAATCGAAAATTTGTGAACATGCTTGGGACCTAGGCCATAAAATACAATTTGACAATTCAGCTATACTTCACAAAGAGCAACATAACACAAAACGAAAAATAAAAGAGTCTGCCTTAATTCTTTTGAATGAAGACGATTGTATCGCTTTTACTTCTGTAGAATTTAATCGTATCTGGTTACCGACAATTAAGGAAGAAATTATTAATGGTAAGTTTTTCCTTATGACGATAATGGAATCACTGAAACAATAGAATCTTATAACAAAGTCGTACCTAGGAACGTCATTTATAAATTCTAAAGACAACTCTTTCAAATTCTTCTAATTTGAAAGCTGTTTAACTATAATACATCATCTTTAGAACTTTTTGTGCTATCTGTATATCTAAAAACAACAATTTTCTAATGTCAATTTAAATGTCATAAATCAAATTTTCATTTTGCAATTTACATCAATAAATATAAAGCCATTGTCAACGAAGTCAGAATAGACTTTGAAACGTTTGGTTTTCCTTCAATATATGTCGTTTTATTTCGATTGTGGTGTTATGGCCCAAAAAAACCTAAATGTAATTATTTGAGAATGATCAAATCTTTTATTTCAAATGATAGTACAATTGTTTCGGTTTAGTAATGGAAAAAAATATCTTGTGAGTCACCACCTGCTGCAGTATGACAAGCTTCTAATCTTTTGCCAAAATTTTCGATAATTTTCTGGCATAACTGCGGTTCAATTACTTGAAAACAGTCAATAATGTTCTCCTTTAGGTATTCAATTGTTTGTGGATCGTTGGCATAGACCTTTTCTTTCAAATAGCTCCATAGGAAAAAATCTAGAGGTGTCAGATGGCAAGATCTAGCTGTGAATTAATGTTTCCTGTTCGAGCAATTATTCGATTACCAAATTTCTGTTTCAAAATATTAATTGCTTCCGCTGCTGAATGAGATGTTGCATCGTCCTGTTGTAGCCACATATTCTGCACATCAATATGCTTTAATTCATCCCACAAAAAGTTAGTAATCGTCGTTCGATATTGATCACCATTCACAGTAACAGCATTTCCATTGTCATCTTCATAAAATTATGGACCAGTCAGTTCACCAGCCCAAAAACCACACCAAACTGTTACTTTTTGTGGATGCATCGGTCTTTCCATTATTTTTCGTGGATTTGCTTCACCCCAGATTCGACAATTTTGCTTGTTAACAAATGCACCCAATTCAAAATGTGCTTCTTCGCTGAAGATGATTTTGTTGAAAAAAATCACATTTTTCAAGTTTCTGTTGTATGGCCTAATTTACGAATTGACGACGTAAACCAAAATCTGTTGGCTTTATTTCTTGCGTTATCTGAATCTTATAAACCTTTAAATGAAGTTCTTTGTGCAAAATTTTGAATAAAGTGGTTTTTGGAATGTTCAGTTGCTGTGCACTATGACGAATTGATGTTTTCGGTTGTTCAACAACTAGCTGTAACAGGTGCAATATCCTCTTCTGAACGTCAACTACGATGATACTTTTTGCTTTTTTCATTTTTAACTAAACCAGTTTCCATAAATTTTTGAACAATTTTTCCAATGATAACCTTTGAAGGACAATTTTCTCTTCCATATTCTGTACGAAATTTTCTTCCAACTTCTGCACAACTTTCACCAAATTTAAAATATTTTTTAATAATAAACACGCGTTGCTCAATCGTATATCTCTCCATATTTAATAACCGGAATATTCCTACTTGTCATCTGTCAAATAACATATAATATTCTAGTACAAAAAATATCACTAATATGTTGGAATTGGAGCGGAATATATTATGTTTTATTTTCATTTTATATAGTAACTTGTCAAGAATTGTTGCACTACGATTTAAATCTTTTTAGTTAATACCCATGTAGAAACAAACCCAACGAATTACTTCAAAATAACCAGTACCCGTTGCTGCGATGTCGGCGGTAAAAAGCTACCGTTGAAGTCGACGTCACTGTGTACCGGCATAACGGTTTGATTAAGTCTTGACGTCGTACGTTCTCGGGTTTATTCGCCACTTTTCCGGTATTGGTTTAAAATATTGATTTTCCAATTGAAATAACTTTTTAATTACATCGAAAACAAAAAAGAAACTTAGTTTTGTTATCTTTTCATTTATTGCAAAAAAAAATTGTTCAAAACCCCAATTCTCTTATTAATCCTTGAGTTTTTGGGAACATGTGAATTGGATCATCTGCATCACCATCAATAACGGATCTGGTTATCAGCTTATAGGATACTCTTATTGGTATCTCCATTTTATTATATTTATTATTTATAATTATATACGTTTCCGTTTTTAGGGTTCCGTATATACAATATATGGATACCCTTATAATATCACTCCGGATTTCTGCCTCTGTCACATCACAGCAATTTTCTCCTAAACTACTGGACGGAAGAGGTTGAAATTTATTTAAAAAAATATTTAAAAAAATTATCCATTCCCCCTTTATTCCCCAAACTATAAGACCTTTTTTTTTGTTTACAGGAAAAATACGAATAAATCCCTAATATTAATATTGAGGGCCAAATTATAGAATTAAACGGAAAATAAAAAAATATTTTTTTAACGCATCATGCAATACATCAAATGAAAGGTCTCATTATGAGGAATACAAAAATATATTTTTCATATTTTTAGAATTAACTGTTTACAAGATATTAACATAAAGATATAAAAAATTCTCATTTCTCGCTTTATTTCCGAAACCATACTACCTAAAATTTTGAAAATATTTAGGGGCAATGGGGCTCACTTGAAATTTATAAGAAAAATTATTAGAAAACCCCAAAAGTAATTTGAGTGACAAATTATACAATTAAATGGAAAATAAAAATTTTCAAATGTATCATGTAATTTATCAGATAAAAGGCTCATTATGTGAATTCCAAATATATCATATTTTTAAATCCTTTGTTTAAAAAAAAATTAACAAAAATATTAAACATCGATTTATTTCCCACTATAGAAACTACACTATTTAAATTTTGAAAAATATATTTTATTTGTATTTTTAAATAATTTGAATAACAGATTTAATAATTTATAATTTAAAACTTGACCTGTTTTGCCCTTTATCTTCCAATCTACAGAGCCTCAAACTTCAGACAGTCGATTATAAAAGGCTTCCCTGAATGTTTATTTTTAAAATAAAACTCTAATGTTAATTTTTGGGGGCCAAATTAGAAAATTGAATACATATGTATACTTATAAAAATCAAGCGAATTCTGAAGCAGATAAAATAAAAAGTCTATGTTTCAAAAATGAAATTGTATATTCTTTATAAATTTAAAACGCTTCCTTTAAAAGATATCTATATATAAATAGGCAAAGACAAAACGATTAGGTACCATTTTCTCCTGTTTCTCAACCGATTTTCTTCATTTTTGTTTTGTTTAGTAGCTATTAACGACCTTCAGTGCAGAATGCTAATCTTAATTTATAATATTGGTTCATTCATTAAATAAAATATAATAAAAATTCATTATTTACGTCAATAATGGCAATGCCAAACAACTGAATGTGCCGCCGCCGTCAGACTCAAAACATTGAGTAATTATATATAGACAGACCAATGCTGTTATATTCTTAGAGCATGTAGTTCTGGAAGTGGCATGCAAGCGTTGTTATTGTTTGGTGGTAAAGTAATCGGTGTATATTATAATTATACAGGGCGATTCCAGATATGTTAGAAATTTTTTTTTTCGTGGGTGGCACATAAGCAGTTGCATATATAGGGTGTCTAAAATATAGAGTAGAGTGCAATTATAACTAATAAAATAATTATATAGGGAAGCCCATTAGCGGTTGAATTTACAGGGTTATTGGAATAGAAGGTACAGCAGAATTACAGTTATACAGGGAGTTGCAAAAAATGTTATACATAGATGCATATACAGGGTGGCGGAAATGGAAATGCAACATTTCGTAACCAATAAGCAGTTGTATATATAATTAAGATGAAATATAGGGTGAGAGGAATTATAGATATACAGGGTGGTGATAAAAAATGTTAGAAAAGGAAATGATTTATAGAGTAGCCCACGAAAAGTTCCATATATATAATGATTGATATATAGGTCGGAATAGAATTATAGTTACAGAAGATAGTTAAAAATTTCATAAACAAAAAGAGTAAATATGGTGGGTCATAGGCAGTGGCATATACACAATGGTTTACCCGGTGGTTCAAAAATGTTAAATAATAATGAGAAGTTGCATATACAGGGTGGTGGAAATATATAATTAGATGCAATTATTGTAATGAGGATTTTAATAAATGTTAGAGAATTGAGTGCAATTATAGCTATACAGGGAGGGGGGGTTGGAAAAAATAAAAATGTAGGGTAGCCCATTAGCGGTTGAATTGATGTCATATTAAATTAAGAATTACGAATTTGAACACAAATAAAGTTCTATGAACTATATCTGAAAAAAAAATTGAATTTCGTTACTTATTTGTAGAAGCGAGATGTAAGCCCGACATCTAGGATTTTCGAGGAAACTATCACACAGAGGTTCCGAATCTGGATCCGTTCCGTGTAATTGTTGTTCTCCCTAAAGTCTTAGGATAGAATGTCACGATAAAATTTTCATGTTACTTAACCTGCCAGAGATATTGACACAATTGGTCGAATTTCGACCACTGGGCGACAGCTAGTTAGAGTAAATATAAGAAAATTTACTCATTTCTTGCTTGTCTGAAACTAGAACATTAGAATCTTGAAGGTGGTACGGAACCCTTAGTATGCGAGTCCAACTCGCACTTGACCAAATTATTTTATGCCAATGTTGCTGCTCCCCAATGTCTTTATGTACATCATTTGCTTCAAAACTTTCCAGGTTTCATGTCATTTTCAACATATTCTTCCTATAAATCTTTCAAAGCCTTGTACACTATCTCATATGTGTATATGTTCCAAGATAGTCATTTCAATTAGCTGATTACATTATGTTTAGATTTCAGCGCGATATGTCGACAAATGATATAAAACCAATAAATTTGTCAGTTCCTAAAATCTTTTGCTTTCTCAGTGTAAAATTGTTTGTTGGATACGATTCGTCGTTTCATTTTATTTCATTACTTGCATATGTATGAGACAAGAGACGAAATAACGCAGGAGAAAGAAGTACCACCACGTCACAGTAGCACCGAGCACCGAGTACCAAGTACCTCCAGCATCAGCTATCGATAACAGTAGCCACCTGCAGTTCGGAATTTTTAATATGTTGCTACGAGGAAGTGGAAAGGAATCATGCAGGCAAGAAGAAACACCGTCGAAATCGCATCTCGATAAGAAGTTATCTTCTTCAGGATTCATAAAGAAATATTTGTCATTAGCACGAAAGGTGTCAGGAAAATTCGCTTAAGCTTGTAATACGACTACTTATATACAGGGTGTGGGCTAGAACAGTTAATATTCTAGTCACCATGAAACTATTTTGATGTTTTATCCCAAAATGAACATGAATGTCTAACAGTTTCAGTTGGTAAAACCGCAACTGATGAAGATTCTCTGTTAGAAACAATACAGTTGATGGGCAAATGTGTGGAACCAAGTAAATATCTCAGGAATTATTAGAGATATCAAAATGAAATTTGGAAGGTGGATACTGCAGTAGATTGCCTATTTGTTTCCAAATTTTTTTACAATTTTGAACTTCCTGTTTTACCAGAAGTAATGTCGATTATAAAATTTGCAATGAAACACCCTGTATAGTATTTTAGTTTCTGATTTTATTGCGAATACAAAAATATCGGGTTTGATATTGTTTACTTCAATACCTACCAAGATATTAACAGAAAAGTAACCAAAGGAAAGGAAAAATTCGATAGTAGCTAAACTCGGTTCAGATTTCATTTACGCCCGATATAAACAAACCGCTCGGTAAGGATTTGTATTTCTATTGGCCAATCGCTGGCATTATACACACAGCCAACACCACTGCTTGTTCCATAGTCGAATACACGTGCGTTTGTTTAAATCAGGCGCAAACTAAAACTGAATCAAGTTTAGTAGTCCATGAAATTCATTGCAGAAGTGACAGTAGTTGTCAAAATAAGTTATTACTTTTTTTTTATTTGAACATAAAAAGATTGTATTGTTTTAATTTGATCGTAAAATGGCCGAATTAAGTGAAAGACAAAGAATAGAAATATTAATGATGATTGGGTATGGGGAGAGGAAAAGGACGCATCAAGAAATTTATGTGGCCTTTTTAACATTGTTCATCCGATACACAAATATCCCGTTCAGTAGTGACGAAAAATTTGCGAAGGTACGACACAAGTGGAACAGTTAGCAATTTACCAAATAGTAGACGGTTAAAAAGTACAAGTAATGAAGGTGTAGCTCAAAATGTTGCTATATCTTTGGAAGAAAATCCTCACTTATCCACTACCGACCTCGCCAATATGCATGGAATTAGCCGTAGTTCAGTAGGAAGGATATTAAGGCGAAAAAAATATCATCCATACAAAACTTCGCCTAGTTCAAGAACACGTTTGTGGTGTTTTTAGACGAGGCTACATTTTGTTTAAATGGTACGGTTATCGACATAACTGCCGCTACTGGTCGCAAAGTAATCCTAATTGGGTACAAGAGGCTCATACACAACATCCCCAAAAATTGAACGTTTGGGCCGGCATTTATAACATCAGAATCGTGGGACACTTCTTCCTACAAGAGATGATGTAAATCCATTGACAATGAAGTCAGAATAGACTTTGAAACGTTTGGTTTTCCTTCAATATACGTCGTTTTATTTCGATTGTGGTGTTATTGCCCAAAAAAACATAAAAGTTACTCTATATTGTCTTGTGTTTTTGAAAAAAAAAAAAAAAATTTAAAAGATATATGAAATTTACCAAAAAAAGACGTGAATTGTGCCAATATCTGGAAAACCATTACAGATAGCGGGATGACTACCACTACCAAACAAAATGGCTTAATTTTATTATTAATGAAAGACAATTGTGTTTACTATCCACATGAAAGTGTTTGTTTTGCAGTGTTGCAGTGTGGTCGTTAAATTACAAGTGTATATGGTAAACAGCATGGGTCCTAAAATGATACCCTGTGGCACTTCCAGGATTTCAAGGAAGTCTGTGGAGTTATTATTGAACAGTACCTAATTTCAGGTAATGATCAATTAAAAATGAGTTACTAAGAATAGAGCTGTTTAGGTTAAAGTCACAAAGAGTTATTGAACATGTCAGCAGCTTCGCTGAAATCCTAAAGCACCAGCGCATTGATTTAGTTTTAATCCAAGCTTGGACAGTTTCATAAAAATGATCCAGCCTAAAATCTTAAAGAGAGTAGGGAGACTGTTATTTGGGTGAAGCTGAGTGAGCTCTGTTGTATTATTGACTTTAGGAAGTGGCATATCTAGAGCTTCCTTCAAAAGGAATGCAAGAATTTATAACGCTATTAAAAGTTACATGCATTTGTTTATTTGATATTTTCCCAGCTACCTGGAGAGAGTAGGGCGAATGTTAATTGAGCGAAGCTGAGTGAACTCTGTTGGATTATTGATTTTTGGCAGAGACATTACTAGAGCTTACTTCGAAAAGAATATAAGAGTTTATAAGGCAACCAAAAATTATATTGGATTTCTTTATCTAAACTTTTTTTTAGTACTTTATAGGGAGTAGGGAAAATGTTAATATTGCGTAGCTGAGTGACCTTAATTTTTTTATTATTCACTTTAAGAAGTGGCATAACTAGATCTTCTTTCCAAAGCAATGTAAGAATTTACAACGCAGGTAAAGGTTATATTTGATTTGTTTAACTAAGATTTTTCCAAGTACCTTAGAGGGTAGGAAAAATGATAATTGAATTAAAGTCTGTCGATTGTTTGTAAGATTCATAAAGCGTGCTAACCCTGACTTGTTATAAACGTCATTTAGGTATGGTGATGTTCCTTTTAGAATCTCCTGCTGATCAAGAGGACAAAAGAGATAAGATGGCGTTGGGAGCTTTAATAGATGGACATGTTGCAGTTAGTGGTGATATTGACGTAGCAGTATTGCTTACTGGAATAGGAGCAAATATAGAGGAAGTTAATAATGAAGGATTTACCTACTCCTCTAATAGAAGCTGCTAGAGAAGGGTGTTGAAGAAATGGTAAGTATGCCAAGTTGCAAGGTAACATTTTCCTTTTGAAAGAAGGTGCCTAGGCGCTTCAATACCTTTAGAAGTCGAAGCTGCACCTCGAGCTTGTCCTTGGACGGAAGGAAAATGAAACCAATTGAAATTTATCAAAATTAAAAACTGAGATAAATTAAATCGTGTCAAATGCTTACCGTATAATTTACTCCAGGATTTTCATTTGATTTTTCCAGATGACAAAACTTTGTGTAAATTTTTTTCTCAGTGTTTAAAAACGATCTGTGGTCGATGCACATGAAGCAATGACAGTAATAGCGGCACGCCAACGACAGATGTCCACCAGCTCGCATAGCATTGCAATCCGACCAAACTGGTTGCGCGCTTCGGTTGCTGTTGCCCAGTTGCTGTCAATAAAACCCCAAGGCAAATTATACTTAAACATACCTCGTTACCCGAAGATTATTCTCTTTCCCTTCATCAGCGAGTTCATGTTATTATTTCACAGTTTCTTTTGCTCTTGGCCAGCCAGCGTCCACCTGGTCCACTCGATCATGACCATCGGATAATCTCACGAAAGGCATTTTTCAAATACAGAGTTCAAAAAACGGACAATTTTCTTTATTTTTTCTAAAATCGTCTAAGCAGATCGAACGATTATATTTTACGGTTCTGGTGACGTATCTCAAAAAAAAAGTATTGTTGTTAAAGTGATGACGTCATTGATTTCTTGCCAAATATTAAGCCAAAATTCCGTTTGTTCGATTAGATAGAGGTCATTTTTCGACAAATGTCGATGTACTTGAATCAGATAGAAATAAATTTAACGAAAATACAAGTCTCTTCCGTAAACAATGTGTAAACAGCCTGTTTGTTTATTTCAAGAATTTGTTTTTATCAATTCCTTGGTCTAATAAGACGAAAATGATATTAGGTTTTTATTCATATATTTCTACACGGTGTCCCAAAAGTAAGAAAACAGCACAATAGCTTTCAAAAAATACATTTTGAGGAAAAATGATTCAGACAAAAGTTTTTAGATTTGTTTCCTGGCTATTCAATAATGACCCTAGATCTGACCTTAAACTTGACTTTCATGGTCCTTTTGACTTCTGATGCAGGGTTGCAAAAAAATGACCATAACATAACTTAGGTTGTAGAAATATATGGATTCGCATCCGCCATTTTGGGTCCGCCATCTTGGACTAAAATTCCTCAAGAACAGAGTTCAGATTCGAAGTCACTGTCCCCAACAAAACTCCAAATTTATTTCAAAATTGAAAAAAAACATCAACATATCAAATTAAATGTTCAAATTGTTGACCATCGATTTCCTAACAATACCTAAGACGGTTTTCAAATTCTCGTAACACTTCATTTAGCGTTTGTGGCATTTTCCGGCTTCTTGAAGTAGACTTTCGATTGCACGTAACTCCAAAGATAAAAATCTAACAGTCTTTTGAAGTAAAATTATAGTACAGTTTCTATGGAAATAAACAAGTGTTAAAAACTCCAGCATTAAAAAAAAGTTTCGATTCATGCGACTAAAATACCGCCAACAACTTAACTTTAGAAAGAAATGTAATTTTTTAATAATTATTAATTTTTGGTATAGGACATTGTATTTACAATTCAATTGCAGAGTTAAAAAATAAAATAAATAACAAATGTTTCCATTTGAAAATTTGAAGTTGATGGTCGCACTTTATTTCTGGCCCACCCTGTATAAATGAGTTTATCATCACATAAACTGCAATAAAAAAAACGACGTATCCGAGCGCTTTTCAAAAAAAACGACACCTGAATTTTAAATGAATTTGTTCCAACCCACGCGTCCTCACTGTATAAAATACAAAAACGAACGTAGTTTGTTGATGTAATTAAATCAGTGGTTAGATTGAAATTTTAATAAAGACTTGGGTCAAGTTCACGTTTGTTTCTACAACCCTCAGAGGAGCAAGGGTAAGTTACCGAAAAAGGATCAATCATATCCTCTACCATTTGGCGAGAACCCAAGGCCTCTATTATGGACAAGACGATATCAATCGGTGCGATGGAAATTAATGAGAGTCAGTGTTACAAAGTTTAATTTTGACGGCGCCTCTTCACCAAGGGGTTCAAAATGTTTTTAAAACACCGCCATTCACCTTTATCATAGAGAGGATGATTTCAGTCGCTACTATAAAAATTAATGGAAGACAGTGATACAAAGTTTAATTTTGCCGCTGCCTCTTCAACAAGGGGTCCACAATGTGATTCAAACAACGGCACAAAATAAGACATTATTATTTGTAAACTAATTAGTCTGTTATGCTTGAAGAATGAAGAGGAATTGCTCAATTGTGTACAAGAAGGAAGATGGGCATATATATAGGTCATATACAGTTCATGAATTAGTTGAAGTCGAGTTAGTTTTACGTTTAAAAGAAGAAGTGGTGAATCGACAATAGTCTTTTGAAGTATTAGATGTTTCTGTAATTGATTGGAAATTTTAACGTGAGTAAATAAAAAGTTAATTTTGAGTTAAAAATAATTTTGAACAAACCTAAAAAAGTAAGTAATAATACAAGTAGTAAAATGAGAACCTCCTACATTCAGAGCATTCTAGAGAGGGGGGAGGGCAAATTGTGGTACCTGCGCAGATAAGCTTTTACAGAGGGCCCCAAATTCATGGGAACACATTTTTCACCACACGTTATTATATCGATTTAATAGGGTGTTTATTTATTCTCCCATCACAAGAAATTATAGACAGTATTGTTTACTTTTGTAAGATTTTTTAGACAAGAAAATAATTTGGTCAAGTGCGACTTGGACTCGCATACTTAGGGTTCCGTACCGCCTTCAAGATTCTAATATTTCAGTTTCAGACAAGCAGGGAATGAGTGCATTTTCTTATATTTACCCTTATATAATTTAAAAAGAAGCGTTTTAAATTTATAAAAAATATACACTTTGATTTTCCACACATAGACGTTTTATTTTATCTGCTTCAGGATTCGCTTGATTTTTACAGAATACATATGTATTTAATTATCTAATTTGGCCCCCAAAAATTAATATTAGAGTTTTATTTTACTAATACACTTTCAGAGAAGTCTTTTATAATCTACTGTCTGAGTTTTGAGGCTCTGTAGATTGGAAGATAAAGGGCAAAATAGGTCAAGTTTTAAATTATAAATTGTTGAATCTGTTATTCAAATTATTAAAAAATACAAATAAAATATAATTTTCAAAATTTAAATAGTGTAGTTTCTAAAGTGGGAATTAAGTCGATGTTTAATATTGTTGTAAAAATGTTTTAAAAAAATGATTTAAAAATATGATATATTTGTAATTCACATAATGAGCCTTTTATCTGATATATGACATGATGCGTTAGACAATTGAATCTTTATTTTCCATTTAATTGTATAGTTAGTCCCTAAAATTACTGTGGGGGAGTTCTAATAATTTATTTTCAGTTTAATTCTATTATTTGGGGGCCACATAATAGAATTAGGGATTTTTTCATATTTTTCCTACAAACAAAAAAAGGTCTTATAGTAGTTTGGGAAATAACGGGGGGAATGGGTATTTTTTCTAAAATATTTTTTAATATATTTTAAAATATTCATTTAAAAAAAATAAAAAAATATATTTGTATTCATCATAATGAGCACTGTGATTTGATAGATTACATGACCCCTTAGAAACAATTATAATTTTAATTCTATAATTTGCCCCCCAAAATGAATATTAGAGGTTTCTCCTTATTTTCCAGTAAATTTCAGATGAGGGGCTATAGTTCCATTTTTTTCAAAATTTTTCAGCTTATGGTTTCGGGCATAGGGGGGGAATGGGTAAAATTTTTTATATTCTTGTTAATATCTTTTAAATAATTTATTTTAAAAATATGAAAAAAATATATTTGTATTCTTCATCATGAGCCCTTTCATTTAATATATAACATGATGGTTTAAAAACAATTTTATTTTATATTTTCCATTTAATTCTATAATTTGCTCCCCAAAATGAATATTAGGGGGTTTTCCTTATTTTTCCAGTAAAGTTCAGGTGAGGGGCTATACCTCCATATTTTTTCAAAATTTTCCAGTATATGGTTTCGGAGATAGGGGGGGATGAGTAAATTTTTTAATATTTTTGTTAATATCTTTTAAATAATGATTTTTAAAAATATGAAAAAAATATATTTGTTTTCGTCATAATGAGTTCTTTCATTTGATATATAACATGATGGGTTAGAAACAATTTTAATTTTATATTTTCCATTTAATTCTATAATTTGCCCCAATGAGCCCTTTGGTTTGATATATTACTTGATCCGTTAGAAACAATTATAATTTTTTATTTTCCATTTAATTCTTTAATTTGCCACCCAAATGAATATAAGGGAGTTCTCCTTATTTTTCCAGTAAAGTTCAGGTGAGGGGCTATACCTCCATTTTTTCAAAATTTTCCATCTCATGGTTTCGGAGATAAGGGGGGAATTTGTAATTTTTTATATTTATGTTAATATCTTTTAATTAAATTATTTTAAACATATGAAAAAAATATATTTGTTTTCGTCATAATGAGCCCTTTTATTTGATATATCACATGATGGGTTAGAAATAATTTTAATTTCATATTTTCCATTTAATTCTGTAATTTGCCCCCCAAAATTAAAAGTAAAGGTTTCTCCTTATTTTTCCAGTAAACTTCAGGTCAGAACCTAAACCTCTATTTTTTTCAAAACTTTACGTTTTATAGTTTTGGAGATAAGGGGGGAAAGGGGTAAATTTTGGTATATTCTCATTAATATCTATTTAAATAATTTTTTTTAATATGAAAAAAATTTTGATATATTATATGATGCGTTTGAAAATTTTTTTACTTTTAAATTTTTATTTAATTCTATAATTTGCCTCCCAAAGTTAATATTAATGGGTTCTCCTTATTTTTCCTCTAAAGTTCGAGAAACGTTCTATATTTCCTATTTTTTTCAAAATTTTAGGCTCAGTTGTTTCGGAGATCAGGGGGGGGACTATCGATTTTTTTAGTTTTTCCCCCCCAGAAGTACCCCTAAAATCAATTTTTTTCTTTTGTGATATGTATTCCTGATCGGGTCACCAAACTAAACATTGATGCCCAAATTTCAACCTCTTCCGTCTAGTAGTTTAGGAGAAAATTGCTGTGATGTGACAGAGGCAGAAATCCGGAGTGATATAAGAAAGGACATCCAGGTTGCTTAATATAATAGTTGCCAATAATTCACATAACTTCTTTCAATTTTGATGCTCTAAATAATTATGATTTAACTTTTATTACATTTGATATGCCCGAAACTTTCATTTGTTATTTTCAATGTTATGAAGATGCGTCTAAAAAAATCGTAGACCAATTAATTAAACGGAAAGCGCTACCAATATTACACCTTATCAAATTTCAACCTTGTCTGTTTTATATCACAATAAAATATTACACGAAGTTTGTTTATGTAAATGAATCAGTGGTTCGATTGAAAATTTAATAAATACCATTAAGTATATTGATTACACAGGTGGGTGAATCCTTCGAAAAACAAATCCGTTTTGCTTTCCGCCAATATCAATAATCTTTCGGCCAGATGTATTCGATTTATTTGATCAAAACGTTGTGTTAATTGAAGTGTTTATATTCACTGCTGGACAACACTCGGTTGCGCTATTTCGCATATAAATTGAGACGCATTTAAATAATATATGCATTTACTTGAGAGTCTGTTAAAACTTACTATACGCTCACTATTTTATTGCGACGGGTTTTTTTATTGTTATTATATCGTACTGTATCGCAGTGTATTGGGTACAAATGGTATGATAAGCGGTATACCATATCGGAAAATTTAACGAACGTGTTTAAAATGTTTCTTTGGAAAAAATTTCCTCATAGTTAGGTATATGTTTATAGTGTTCTGGACAATTTTATGAAATGATGTTATTTAATGTAGTATCAGATCCTCTTTTGTCTGCATCATGATGTATCTTAATCCTATAATCATCATCATTAACTAGCCTAAGCGTCTATAGACTATACTCAACAAGTCTCTTTGTATATGTTCTCTCTTGCTGCATAGTCAGCCCAATTACATTTTAAGGTTGTCATTTTTAGGAATCATACAGACCAGGTATAGACACCATCTCTTATCAGGTATCTGTTTCCTTAAAGAGACACTGAGCACTGCCCTGTCCTTCATTTTTTGAGTCTCTCATATATTTTCAGCAAATTTTCTTTTCAAAATTGTTGCTCTATGGATAAGAACGCTAAGATTAAACACTGCTTTTTAGGCAAATTAGTAATTTCTTTGAGCTACTCGTATTTTTTGATAAAATTTTCTTCCGAGCTTCAAAGTTTCTGCTCTATAAGTAAGAACTCTAAAATTAAACACTTTCCTTTTGATGCAGATTGGTACCCGTTTTTGGCTGTTTCGCACTCTCCTTTATTCTTTGAGGTACTCGTATGTTTTCAGCAAATTTTCTTTAGAGCTTCAAAGTTTCTGATCTATAAATAAGAATACTAAGATAAACCACTTTCCTTTTGATGCAGAATGTTTACATTTTTTACTAATTTTGGCATTCTCCTTCATTCCTAGTGCTACTTGTATCTTTTGAGAAAATTTTCTTCCGAGCTTGAAAATTTCTGCTCTATAAGTAAGAACTCTACAATTAAACACTTTCTTTTTGATGCAGATTGGTATACGTGGCTATTCTTTGAGCTACTAGTTGTTTTCAGGCTTCAATTTCTGCTCTATAAATAAGAACGATAAGATAAAACACTTTCCTTTTCATGCAGATTGGTACCATTTGTTTACTAAGTTTGGCATTCTCCTTCATTCCTAGAGCTACTTGTATCTTCTGAGAAAATTGTCTTCCGAGCTTCAAAATTTCTGCTCTATAAGTATGAGCTCTAAAATTAAACACTTTCTTTTTTAAGCAGATTGGTACCCGTTTTTGGCGCTTTCGCACTCTCCTTTATTCTTTGAGCTACTCGTATGTTTTCAGCAAATTTTCTTCAGAGCTTCAAAGTTTCTGCTCTATAAATAAGAACGATAAGATAAAACACTTTCCTTTTCATGCAGATTGTTACCATTTTTTTACTAAGTTTTGGCATTCTCCTTCATTCTTTGAGCTTCTTGGATCTTTTGAGGAAATTTTCTTCCGAGATTGAAAATTTCTACTCTATAAGTAAGAACTCTAAAATTAAACACTTTCTTTTTGATGCAGATTGGTAAGCTTTTTATTCTTTGAGCTTCCGATCTTTGCCCAAGGAATCTTTCCTCTACATGATGGTGACCTTGGATTTGAACCTTCAAAATTTCTGCTCTATAAGTAAGAACATTTTTGGGGTTATTCTGACGTCAAGCTTCAAAGTTTCTGCTCTATAAATTACCTCATGCAGAATGTTTACATTTTTAAAACGAGAGACCCCTAATTTCTGCTCTATAAGTGCGGAATCGAAAGAGTGGGAAATTTTAAGAACGATAAGATAAAACACTTTCCTTTTCATGCAGATTGTTACCATTTTTTTGCTAAGTTTGGCATTCTTCTCATTCTTTGAGTTACTTGTATCTCTTGAGAAAACTTTCTTCCGAGCTTAAAAATGTCGGCTCTATAAGAACGCTAAAATTAAACACTTTCCTTTTGATGCAGATTGGTATTTGTGTTTGGCAAAGTTTCACACCCTACTTTATTCTTTGAACTACTCGCATATATTCAGCAACTTTTCTTCAGAGCTTCAAAGTTTCAGCTCTTTCATCTAGATAAATAAGAGCGCTAAGATTGAACTCTTTCCTTTTGATGCAGATTGTTAAGCTAATTTTTTTCAGAGTGTCAAAATTTCTGCACTATAAGTCCATCTCCACCGACTAATCAAAATCTACTATACTTTCCCAAGCACTTATAAATACTACTGCTCCCCTCCAGAAAATAAACTAGAACCACAGAAACCAGGTGTCTGGAATCTGCAAAAACTCCTAAGAACGGGCCGGCATCCAGTACCTGTACTTCATGGTGAGCAGGGTATAGTCTACTGCGACCCTGAAAAGCCAGAAGCACTCGCTGACAGCCGAGAGAGAAAAAGTAAACTGCACATCGCACCGATTTGGGCAACGACCCCGGAAGAGGTACGGGACCAGATCAGACGACTAAAGCAACGAAAACTCACCTGGACACGACTGTATATCGAACAGTTTAGTCAATCGGTTCTCCAGGAAAGCTGTCGTCTCCCTGACTAACATCATCAATAGAATGCTGAGATTTAGATACTACCTGTAGAGATTTGACCTTACACTCAAGCTCTCTTCGTCAACAGGGGAAGCCGCAAAATCTTTCCGATAGAAACCTAACCGTCAACGGCAGGCAAATTCCATAGAAGAGCGAAGTTAAACCTTGGAATAATCATACACAGCACGTTGACCTTGAAGAGGCGTGTCCACGAGACTCGTAACAAAGGCCGGGCTGCTAGTTCTAGGAAGAGAGAGCAAGTCAGCCTTTCATCATTTTTGCCTATGCTGAGGTATGCTTCAAAAGTAAGGGAACACACCAATAAGAGCAAAATGCAGACCATCCAAGAGCATGAGAACCTATGCCTGCTAAGTGCAGTCGATGCACCCGTTGTGATACCGGATTCGCTTATCGACTATGACCACAGAAGCGGAAAATTTTAGACCAAATGTATCGATAGAAGAGGGGCTCGATCTCAGTATGATATCCATTGACCCAAAAAATAAGTCGCGAAACACAAAAGACAATTCTTGGGCTACCTTTAAGGTAAAGTAACGAACCAACCCAAAGCCAAGCTATCCCAAACAGAAGACAGCGATTTCCTATAAGAAGACAACTAGTGCTCTGGGCTTTTGTCTAAAAACTCTGAAAGGTATCCAAACCTATTTATCAGATCTTTAATTGTTTTTTGTCACGTGAGTATGTAGGTACCAACGAAAGTCCATAGTGATGCCTATGTACCTCATAGATGTTGCTTCTGGTATAGAGGGGTTGGGATCAATATTTGAGTGCACCTGTTCGCTAAATTGAAATTATTTTTTTAACTACCAAAAAGTTTGTTTCAATTTCTAGATTCAGTAGTTTCCTGGATTGGGACCGAAAAACCGATGGTTGATCCCCGTAATATAATATTCTTTAAACTATTAATACATGTTCTGAACAGAAAAGGCCCCAACAGAGTTCCCTGTGGAACTCCATATGATACAACTGTAGTTTCACTTTTGGCGCTTTCGATAAACCGGATGAAATTTCGTTATTTGCTAGTTGACGCGAACTGGTGACAGATCCTCATGACCAACCTCATTTTTTTAGTGAGAATACCTCGAAAGGGCAAAATCCACTGGAAACAAAGGTCATACCCTAGGTGGGTCTTAACGAGGACCTCAACAGTGAACTTGAAATCTCAAGAAGGTCAGCCTCATTTTTTCATGTGAAAACCCTTATTTGTGATACCGGATTCGAAAGAAGCGGAAAAATTTACGTATCGATTCGATCTCAGCGACCCCCAAAACACTCCGGGTAACAAATTTCCAGGAAAAAATGTGCTATTTCTATGATTTTCATCCGCCATCCTGAATTCGCCATCTTGAATTGGAAAAATGGAAATTTCTTCTAGGGTCTCAAGTCAGAAGAAATTATTATTTGACCTTTATTTGACTTCTAGGGTCCAGACGTAAAATTTCCGGCTCTTTCCGGCTCCGCAATAAAAATAGGGGTTCTTATTTAAAAAAAATGAGGTTGACCTCAAAATAACCTTAAAAATGAGGTTCCTTGGTCAAAGTTACTAAAGGATAAAACCTTGAACTTTTCCAGAAATGAAAGCAAATATTCAGCCGACCCAGGGCTTAAGTGACATCCGGTATACTATCGGTTCATGATACCTTAAATACTTTGAGGCAGTTTATGAGTGAGCCTCTGATTCCTTTAGCATATAATTTATTTAATAATTTTTGACGTGACAAAGTATCAAAAGTTGTTTTCTGAATGATACTTGTGGCATATTTTTCAATGTTTAAGTGCTTCTTGGGAAATAATACCACAGTTTAAAGAAAATTGCTGTATGTTCCAAACGTTTCGGGGTCTAGATCAGACCCCGTTGTCAATGGTTAAGAAACTACGGATTAAAAGGCACAACTCTAAGATGTAAATTAAAATATTTGACAATGTGTATTATTTGATTTTTGACGTAACTAAAAGAATTTTATTTGTAATATACAGGGTAGCACAGAAATTTCTAAAGATCATATAATCATAAAGTTCCTTTCAAGTTGAAAGAATTTGAAAGGGATATTTTCAGAATTTTATGTGGCGCTCCTAGGTTATATTACATAAAGAAGAACACAACACCAAAAGAAAACTAAAAGAGTCTGCTTTAATTTTGTTAAATGAAAACGATTGTATCGCCACTACCTCCGTAGAATTCAGTCGTTCCTGGTTGCCGATGATTAAGGAAGAAATTGCTACTGCTAATGTCATGTCCTTTTCAACAACCCAATATCGGGATAGTTCATAAGGTTTTTCCTAGGTTTTCCCTTATGATTTTAATGGGATCACTGAATCAACAAAGTTCTTTTGTCGCATTTTTGGCGAATGCACTATCTTATAACAAAGTCGCACCTAGGAGCGCCACATAAAATTCTGAAGATCTCCCTTTCAAATTCTTCCAACTTGAATGGAACTTTATGATTATATGATCTTTAGAAATTTCTGTGCTACCCTGTATATTACAAATAAAATTCTCTTAGTAACTTCAAAAATCAAATAATACACATTGTCAAATATTTTAATTTACATCTTAGAATTGTGCCTTTTTAATCCGGAGTTTCTTAACCATTGACAACGGGGTCTGATCTAGACCCCGAAACGTTTGGAATATACAGCAATTTTCTTTAAACTGTGGTGTTATTTCCCAAGAAGCACTTAGACATTAAAGTATCAAAAGTCTTAGAGGGATCTTTAAACATGCATATTTTTGTGTCATTTGCTGTTATGTCATAAATAGCGTCCTCAGATTTGCTATTAAAATTAATAGTCCAGTATTCCAATTAGAGAGACTCAAAAACTCGACGCATTTTACTGCTAACAAAGTTGCAGCACAACTCTTTACAAAAAAAAAAACAAACAAACAACCGTTTCAATGTACCAATATCCAATTTCAAACCGACAACCAATCTATCATCCTTCAACTTTGGCTGCACGCTTCTGGCTACCGAACAACAAAAAAAATTCCCACAGCGCTAAATACGCCTCAAAATTTGAGGGCGTAAGTTGAAATCTGTTTGACAAGTCCATGTTTGTTTATACACTTTACTAAAAATCGTATTTTTAGCAGCTTAAATAAACCGTAGATCAAAGTCGAATTACCAACGGCCTTCGTCAAATATTTATGTATTTAAGGAAATTAATGAAGAAACACATATATACAATAACTTTTCCGAGTACTCTCGATATTTAACTCGGTTAGCATTCACTGTTGTAATAATAAATAATCTTCCAAACGAAATCCTATCGGGCGAAGATGGATTGATCGAAGTAGGTTGCCGCTGCCGCATAATATTAATTGCGTTTTCGACTTTATATAATCTATTATATGTAGTTTTACAGAAAACACTTCATTAACACGTAGAACGTGGAAAATAAGCACCTGGGAAATCAATTTTCCAACAATGTTGATAATATGAGTTTGTTTTTAGACAGGATTTGTGTAAACATCGCACTGACGATTCTTTTTTTTTTCGTATACTTATTAATAATTTTTTTAACATGAGATTAAATATACAGAAATTAATTTTGTGATTGAGTACTTAGAATTGAATGATAGATATGTAGGCGAGAGGAAACTTGGCAAAAAAGCTCTTAGCAACAGAATTTTGTACTGCTGACGAACTAGCCACTAATTTTTTTATTTCACATGGGATATATGTAAAGTGAAAAATACTTTCACCAGAGTTCTGACGCATATACAGGGTGATTTATATTGAAATTGCACTTTGTGTACAGGAACACCCTGTATATTTTTACATATTTGGATTCCCCAGTCAATTTTAGTATGACTCTTTGTATCACACCTGGTATATAAAATGCACAGTTTGGGCATTATTTGATATTTTGTAAAAATGTAGATATCTACAAACAGTTAAATTTCAGAAAATTTCCAAAATTTCCCTATAACGGGCTACTGTAGTTCGTTGACACTATGAACCACCCTTCATACTACCAAGAGCGAGAACAACATTAACCTTGGGTAACATGATATTATAAAAGGGAACATCTAATTTTTTTCACATTCCCTAATAATTTCCTTTCGTACAATATTAGGTGATGTTTAATTATTTTTAAAGTTTCTCAAGAAATAAAACTGATTTATGCTTTTTGTTGGATTTTCGTTTCATTTCCAACGATATTCTAATCCTCAATTATTTTATACTATGGAGTTTTTTTCCAACACTCAGAAGTAAAGTTGGCCATGGAAAATAAATAGTAGACTTTACTATATTTCATTGTTAAACAAATAGCCAAACAAATGAACAATACTTGCCAACAACAACGTAGCACATAATAAAAAGGGTTAAGTAATAAATACTACATAATATATCTTTAAAGTAAGACAACAATCATTGTATTGAACCTAAAAGATGTCGGTGACATCTACCGTCTAGTGAGTAATTTAAGTATATGAAGGCATACTATGCTATAACATATACCATACTCTTGACAGATGGTTCGAGTGTTTTATATAAAAACACATAAGTAAATATATATACAGATATCTATCCACATATTTAGAACTATATCATTCAACGTATGACAGCCGTTTACGTTGAATGATATAGTGGATATATATCTTATATGCTTATAGCATTCTTTTATTTTTCTAGCATTATATTTTTACAGTTCAACCTTCCAAGATTTTAAAGTAAAAAAGCAGGTTAGGCGATTTTTGGATGGGTAAAAAGTTAAGTGTTCTCATGATACGGACAATAAAGTTTATGCACATATAAATTGACTGAGATATAAGGCGCACTAGATTATAATTATAAGGGTGATTCCAGATATGTTAGAAACCAAATGTTTTATTGGGTGGCCCATAAGCAATTGCTTACCCAGAGTGTATAATAAAGTGATGGGCAAATGTGTGGAACCAAGCAAATATCTCTGGAATTATTAGAGATATCTAAATGAAACTGGGAAGGGGATACTGAGTAGATTGCCTATTTGTTTCCAAATATTTTTACAATTTTGAACTTCCTGTTTTACCGGAAGTAATGTCGATTTTAAAATTTGCAATGAAACACCCTGTATAGTATTTTAGTTTCTGATGAATATTTTATTGCGAATACAAAAATATCGGGTTTGATATTGTTTACTTCAATACCTACCGAGATATTAACAGAAAAATAATTAAGGAAAGGAAAAATCTAATATCCATTAAAGAAATACATAATCATAATTATTAACTAAATCTAAGTGATTTTCAAAACATTGAAACTTAACTTAACTAAACTTAATGTATTACATGTTCAAACTGAGCACCGTTTACTTCTTGACAATAAGCAAGTCGGTTTTTGAATTCTCTAGTAACATTAGCTATTACTTCTGGTGTAATTCTCTGGATGTCTTGAGTTATTCTTGCAGCTAATTCTTGTAAATTATTTGGTTTATCAACATAAACCTTAAACATTAAGTAACCCCACAGAAAATAGTCTAGTGGATTAAGGTCGGGACTTCGTGCAGGCCATTCATAAGTACCCCTTCTTCCAATCCATCTGTGATGAAATGTCCTATCTAAATGATCTTGAACAATGCGAGCGTAATGTGGTGGTGCTCCATCCTGCTGAAACCAGATATTATTTGGTAATTGTCCATTTACCTCCAATGCCGGAATAACTTGTATCTCCAAGAGCTGTAAATACCTATCTCCGTTTAAAGTTTCTTGTAGGAAGATTCTGTTGTTATAAATGCCGGCCCAAACGTTCAGTTTTTGGAGATGTTGTGTATGAGCCTCTTGTACCCAATTAGGATTACTTTGCGACCAGTAGCGGCAGTTATGTCGATTAACCGTACCATTTAAACAAAATGTAGCCTCGTCTGAAAACACCACATTTCTTATAAAATTATTATCACGGTTACAAATATCCATCATCGTTTCACAAAATTGCAAACGTCTGTCGAAATCGTCTTCGGAGAGTTCTTGAAAGATGTGAATTTTGTATCGTTGATATTTTTCTCGCCTTAATATCCTTCCTACTGAAGACCGGCTAATTCCATGCATATTGGCGAGGTCGGTAGTGGATAAGTAAGGATTTTCTTCCAAAGGTATAGCAACATTTTGAGCTACACCTTCATTACTTGCACTTTTCAAGCGTCCACTTTTTGGTAAATTGCTAACTGTTCCACTTGTATCGCACCTTCGCAGTTTGTTGTGAGTTGAACTTTGGACCTTCAGGAAACATTTGAAAACCAAATTAAAAATTTTGTTAACTAATCGAGCCAGGACGACAAAAACTATTACAACTGTTTTTGGGGATGTTTGCCTCAAACGTGAAGAATTTTAACAATTCGATTAATAATTCTTTAGTCAGCCATTCCCAACAATTCATATCCGTATAGTTACGAAATTTGGGCCACCCTATACGCACTTTCACTTGACCACGCGTTATAACGTAACGCGATCTTCGATTCGGCCGTGTCAAAAAATGCCTCGATAATTAAAATCCATTCCTCCTCTCAAAGAACAACAATAACCGTCGATTGAATAAATTTTTTCTTTCGTTCTGTTCTTCTCGCTCATGCATCCTTGTAACACTTATTCAAATTTTAGGTTAGTAGTTTAAATCGTGTGTGTTTTGTGTGGCAGGCAAGCAAAAGCGTTCGAGAATTCGCGTTGAACGCTGACTCTTCACAGAGGAGCATATGTTGGTATCGAGCGATGATGATGATGGTCTTTTAAATGAAAGTTTGACGAAAACATTCCTTCAATGTTTAATAATTTATTGCACGAACTGTGTCGTAAAAAATTGTTTTTATCTTGACACGAGAGAGAGGGGAGTGAGTCGAAAGTGTTTGAGTTTGGAATGCCATAAAAATTCGGTTGATTGGTATTACGAAGAAAATCCTGCATCTATGGAATGAAGTCCGAGTTTCATGTACAGAGTGACCAACTTCAATTGTACATATAGACAAGAATAGTTTTCTGTTCCTCTATTGTAAACAATGATGGTTTCTAGATGCTAAATGCGAACCAATATGTCAGTTGTTTTGCTGACATTGTGCTACGGGGTTAGTTTTTTTTTGATGATCAGTTTGGGGATCTCGGAAATTAGCGGAGATAGAGCAATGGTTAAATTGGGAAAGATTTGCAGTTTTACTGGCCCAATTTAATGACACTTTCGGATTTTTGTAAAAAGTCATGGCTTACTAGATATTTTGAAAAAACGAAATTCTGCCGATTTAGTCAAATCCCTCTAGCTCCTTTGTTTTTGATTTTATAAAAAAGTGTAAATACCAAAATTGAAGGGAATTATATCCCGAATATGACAGCTCTCCTTTTCGAGATATGACACAAAATTATCTTTTTTTTAATGGAAACCATAGTTGGCTATGACCTCAAAAAATCGGACATTTTTAGAGCTTTTCAACTAAATAATACTCGATATCGTTATTCATAAAAATAACGGGGTTATGGACTCTTTTCTCTCTTATTTTCACTTTTAACGTAGTTATCCATGAAATATATTGATTTATTAATAACTATTCCAAAAAACATTGAACGATTTTTTTATTAGGTATAACAGATATAACGAAAAAACTAAATAAGTAGGTACTTACTAAAAACTTAAGAAATTAAAGTACATAATAATGGTTACAATTTATGTTCAATAAGTCCACCATTGATATTTAGACAAAAATTGCATCTTTTTCAGATTGACATTAACGCTTTCCTCACAGACCACCTATGAATTTCTTCACCTGCTTTTAATAGCGCCTCCCTTAGGTTACCAATTGTATCATACTGCCAAGTCGGGAGACCGGGGTGGCCATTCGCGGGGGCCATTTTTTCCTATCCAAGAGTTTGGATAGATATTATCTAAGTGTTGTCTTACTAATGACGAGTTATGAGCAGGTGCTCCATCATGTTGGAACCACTCAATTTCTAAAGAGTTTTCAAATTCAAATTATGCAACATGTCTTGAAAAGTGTTTTGCAAGAAATGCAAGTAGCGCCCCCAGTAAGTGATTTGTCATAGATAAAAGGCCCCAGAATAGTAAACCCTAACTTTAAAACCAAATTTTATTTGGGGTCGTCTTTGTTCTACATGGAAAGGGTTTTCTTTAGCCCAGATATGCTCATTGTGTCTATTAAACATACCGCAGTTAGTAAATCTAGTTTCCTCTGTTCATAACAGCTTTAATGGAAACTGTGGACTGTCAAGGCACATGTCTCTAAACCATGTACAAAACAAAATACGTCAATGTTCGTCACCAGCATGCAAAGTTTGAGAAACTGATAGTTTGAACGGGTGGAACTTGTGCGCTTTCAGTACCTTAACTACAGTTCGTTGAGATGTGCCAGCTTCTGCCGCAATCTCATGAGTTGATGTAGATGTATTTTGATTTACCATTGCCAAAACATTTATTTGTGCTGCTTCGTTAATTTGATTACATTCCTTTGGTGGTTTAGTAAAAGATCCATATATGCGTATACTATCGTAAAGTCTCTTAAATGTACATAGAGCAAGTTGACGACCATTAAAATATCTATGAAAGTATTCCTCAGCTGCACGAACTGAATTTTTATGGCATATGATATAATATTCCACCATATTTAGTTTTTCTTCGTTAGAATATTCCATTTTATCACGAAAACTTGTCAATATCGACTGTCAGTTCAGCACTACTAATGGAATTACTCTCAAATAAGGAAACGTCAAAGTGAAAACAATCTTTTTCAGGGCTACCTACGTTAAAAGTGAAAATAAGAGAGAAAAGCATCCATAACTCCGTTATTTTTATGAATAACTATACCGAGTATTATATTGTTAAAAAACTCTAAAAATGTCCGATTTTTTGAGGTCATAGCCAACTATGGTTTCTATTCAAAAAAAGATAAGTTTGTGTCATATCTCGAAAACGAGAGCTGTCACTCAAACGAGCAAACGACAATCATATTCGGGATACAATTCCCTTCAATTTTGCTATTTACACTTTTTATATAAAATCAAAAACAAAGGAGCTAGAGGGATTTGACTAAATCGACAGAATTACGTTTTTTCAAAATATCTAGTACGCCATGACTTTTTACAAAAATCCGAAAGTGTCATTAAATTGGGCCAGTAAAACTGCAAATCTTTCGCAATTTAATTATTGCTCTATCTACGCTAGTTTCTCAGATCCCCATATTGATCATCAAAAAAAACTCACCCTGATAGCAAGCGGTTCTGGTGAAAATTTTGTGCAGGTATTGTATTTTAATTGGATGTTAAATTAGTTAATTGCCTAAATATTACCGATTTTCTATAAGAGAAGAGACTGTTAATATATTACACTCTTTCTTACACACGTAACTATATCGTATGGGTATTTTAAGATCAATGTATTATGTGGTGTCGGTTCTGGTGTCGGTTGTGGTGTCAGTCATCATGTCGGGAGTGGTGTCGGTCATGTTGTCAGTCGTAGTGTCACTAGTGGTGTCGGGCCCAATGTGTCGAAACAAATGAAATTTCAAGTTATGCATTTCATTCCCTTGTTCATCTATTTTCATCTATTGGGTCTCGTTTAAGAAGCATTCGCTTCAAATATCTAGGGACTGTGACTTATTATAAAATAAAATGATAAAATAATACCACATGTATGTATATGTATCTGACAGTTGCAATGGCATTGAAATTATAAACCAAAACCTGTAACTTACATTTAACCAAATTTATAAATATCTTTCTTGGTATCGCGACAATTTATTAGTAGAGTAATCTATCGATCATTTTAAAGTTATATAAATGTGCATTACCACCTGATAATGTAATATTGTATAATTAATTCTATTATTATTACTACTCTGTTATTTCTATCGACAGAATTGAAAGGTTATATTTAATACTTAGCAGTTCTAGTTCATCCGAAATTATGTGAAAATATACACAACCTTGTAGTACATAAAAATACACAAAAAGTCCTTGACCAAGACACACTTTGCATATGATAGAATTTCTAATTTACAAGCCATAAAGTTGTTGCCAAAATGTCTTAAGTATACTGCGGTAAAAGCTGTTTGTTTTTACTATGAACATAAATTAATAATATTTTAACTATTAAGCGCATTTATGTAAACATGAACAAGAAAAGAACGCTGCTCCCTTACCTTTCAGATTTCCCACTATTTATTGGCATGCATTTTCCAGCACTATGCGCAAGACTGTAGCTGAAATCGGGAACTATATCTTGAATTCTCGAGTCAAAAATACATTCGGTATCAAAAACGCATAACCCATAAATCCAGAGAATCGCAACGCACTGTATCACTTGCACTTAAACGGCACACAACACCTCAAAAGCTCGGAAAATCCGACATCAAGAAGGAGAATAGCAAGCCGTGACTTCGACAGCTAAGAAACAAAACGAACTTAAATTAGGAAACGACCGCCTACGATCTGAGACGCTTTTATTAGTAATATGTGTATAGTCACTACAATTTACACGGTTTTTTTGTTCTTCAAAGTTGGTAATTATGCATCTTACAAGTGTGTATGAGAGTGAAAGAATGTGACAGATAAAGTGTAACCGGACATTTGTAATGGCCGTTTGCGAGATTGTATCGAGACTGCCAGCAACTCTGGTGTACTGGTAGACTTAATGTCGTCTTTTACTTCTCTGCGGACTTGTTGTTGGAAATGATTTCACAATTTCTTGTTGACTTTTTCGCTGTATGGATGGAGAAGAGTAGTAGAGTAGGTTGGAATTAGATGTGAACGCTGCACACACCATCACTGATCACTGACGTAAAGGTGACGTCCTCGCGATTGCCAGTGACACTAGAAGAGTCGAAGAGATCTGGTCATGGTCGGAGATAGTGATTGGCAACAATTTGTGAATTATAAGTTCGACTATGATTTATACGGGGACTTTTAAGAATGTAATTTGTTTAAATATTCTCTTTACAAAGAGCGAAAGCTTCATAACGTAGGCACATACTTATGTATTTAAAATAGATGAAGATGGTAGTGAAATGCAAAATTTGCATTTTTTTCGACACTTGATTCCAACCGACACCTCACTTTCTAGATCTTGAAATACCCATAAAACTTATTTACTTAATTCTTTATATGTTAATAATAAATTTAGGTATGAAATAAATGTAGTCTGTTTTTAGATGTCCTTGTACTAAAAAAGCTAATAACCGTTTAGAATTTGATATGTAGGAAGGATACCAGCACAGTCAGATATTTACCTAATAATTCTTTTCACTGTCAACAACACAAAATGGCAAGGAACAATTTCTTTGTACATCGTTTGTTGACATTTCCTCTTACCAAAGAGAGGTTTGAGAGAGAAAATAAATCAATTTCGTTGTCAACGAAGTCAGAATAGACTTTGAAACGTTTGGTATTCCTGCAATATACGTCGTTTTATTTCTATTGTGGTGTTATTGCCCAAAAAACATAAAAGTAATCAAGAATATGCCACAAACTTCATCTATTTTTCATGCCACTAACCAAGTTTATTTTCAGTTTAAGATTTGAGTGATCCAATTCATATATCTTCCTCGAACCTAGGTTTCCTATACCAATCTAATTTTAGAATATTGTCAGTGTCCCTAAATATTCGTGTGTCCAAAATAATTTTCATGTAAATAATATTAACCAAGAAGTTTCTAACGTAAATTACTGCTGTGCCTCTATACCATATATCAACGAACTAACTCCAAAAGTATTGAAGATCTTCAAAACGAAACATTAAAAGTTGCTCATAAATCTATTAAAACAGTTAATCATCTATTTAGCAGAACAAAAGATAAAATTCCTAATGATCTTAAATCCAACGTTATATATAAAATCGACTGTAGCAACTGCCCTGCCCTATATTGGTCAGACGTCAAGAAATTTGAAACACCGAATACTTACTACAACAGTGATCATAAAACTTGATTGTGCTTTAGCCACCCACTGTTTACAACAAACCATTCTCCTTCCTTTGAAAATCCGCAAGTTCTGGCCATTGAATGTAACAGTTTTAAACGTAGCTTCTTGGAGATGGTCTTCATTAACGGTCAGTCTAATACCATCAATAAAAAGACAGATTTACAAAATTTAAATGTGATTTATTGTAACTTACTGGAAATGGAGAATAAGTTTTCAAACACTCATAATCAATCTGAATATAATACAGATTTCTCAGATTGATTAAATAAAATTCAACATTTTTGCTACCCTATGAATTTTTGTTTCCTTAATAATATTTCAATTTATCAGTAAGTTACAAAGAAGAAATATAGTTTACCCGTACTTTAAAAAAATATATACATCACATGTCTTCAAATCAAATATGCCAACGTGGCAATTTTGTTAATTGAATTTCCAAAAAAAATTTGTAAGAATATTCTAAACTTTATAGATGTTTTTCTGCTTACACAACCTCGACTAACGTAAGTGATTAGTTTTTTATTTGTGTTGTTTGTAGTATATTGACTGACGATGAAATAAAATAATTTCGAAAGCTCTCAAAAATAAGTTAAAAGAGTATTTCCTTGTAACCCAAGAAGTTTGGCTGCGTCCCGATATTTTCTTGTAATATATATATATATATATATATATATATATATATATATATATATATATATAAACAAAATCTTCAAGCTGGTTTGAGGGCTGAAAGATTACGAGTACCTACGACAAGAAAAATTTACATCTTCAGGCGAAATACACTCGTATATATAAGAAAAAAAACAAATTAACTTTATTCCTTATATATAATTTATTGGTAGATTTCATTGACGATGAAGTTTTAATGGATCAAGATAAAAGTTTTGAAGTTGGAACAAGGATAACAAAGCAACAAAAGATGTAAATATAGATGTTAATTTACAAAGAAATGAACAATGATTATATATTATTTATAGCTTTTGTAATAACTAACAATAAAGAAACGCTCATAAAAAATAAAAATAAAGAGAATAAAAAGTGTTATTTATTTAAAGGAGTATAAATATTGATATATTACAGGAAAGATAGTTGAATTGTAAACTTTGTTATGTATCTACATTGTTTGATTTTTCTGCTCCATTGAAATGAGCAGTTTCTGGTTGCCATGGCTTTTTATCCCTCCTGTAACTGAAAAGTTACTTTTTTTCTTTATTCCTAAAAGAAAATATTATTAATTAAAAAATTTAATATTACTTTAATCTTAAATTTCAATTTATTGTGAAAAGAAAATTATTTACATGATTAACTTTTCTTATTACAAGAGTTACTGAATCTTATTAGAACAACAATTGTGATTAATTTTATGTATTTAGTAATGACTAAAAACGTGGAAATTTAATTTAGTTGCCCTTGACGAAGAACTGCTGTAATCCATTTTTTTCTTCCTCTCCGATTGCTATAGAAATCCAAGAAAACGGTAGAATTGTAATTTTTGATTTTTCCTTTATGTATTTTCAAAATCAACTACACCGCACTTTCGGTTTTTCTTTCCATTTTATGGGATAATTAAATTTTCATCTATAACACAGCAAACATAAATTACGGCCTTGACAGAATCAGCAAATAAAACACGAGATGGCGCATATGCCTATTGTCAAAGATACTTTACTAGCGTATACTTAAGAATGGTCATACATTGATATAAAATTTTTACATTAAATTATATAAGAAACTATAATGTTATTTTTTTAGCGTATTACCACTGAAAAACCGCGAAAAATTTTTACAAGTGCGTCGTCTGCCTTTCTCTTACTCATTTTATACATGATGAGGGTGAGATAAAGATACTCCTCTCTCAAAAGTGCATGCACGTATGAAGCATATTGTTATAATCTAAAAAAAACATAGAACTAAACAAAATTTTTAAAATCTATTTAGACTATTTTGTTTAATATAGATGAAATTTTTAATAAAAAATTAAAAATTATAGCATTTCAATTTTTAAGGTATATTATTTAATTCAAGAAAATTATGAATTTCGGTGATTTCCAATTTTAAAAAATTCATAACAATTAATGGGTTGAAGATACTATGATGGGTGTCAGGCGTTATTCATTCGAAAAAATGTAAAGACTATAAAAAAAATTAATTAATTGCAAAAATGCGTTTTTTCTAAGCTATATAGTTTTTCGTTGTTTAAATAGTACCATCAAAAGATATCAAGTGTCATCCTAGACTTTTATAATCAAAAGACCTCCCCGTAACTCGCATTATCTGTTCTTCTGAAGATTATTTGTAGCACCTTCTAGTTTATGTTTACGAATTTTTTTTGGAAGTAGTGTCAAAAAAAACGTTTCAGAGGTTGAATTTAACTATGTATGTATATATAAACATTCACTTTCAAATTTACTTTTTATTATAATTACAATCAATATGGGGACAGAGTCAGACCTTGAAACTTTTGGATATTTTTAAATATACAGTTTTTGATTTCAAGAGTATTTTTATCTTATTAACCGACTTCCAGAAAGGAGGAGGTTTTCAATTCGTCGCTTATTTTTCTTTCGCTTTTTTTTGTACGTATGTTACCTGATTTCTTCTCCTGTGGTGCACCGTTTTGAACGAATATGGTCTTGTTTAATAGAGTATACCTATATCTAGATTGGTGAAACTTCAAATTTTGAAAAGGAATTCTATTGGTAGTGATAAAATTTGTGAATGAACACATGCGTGCATGGAAATCGACCAATATCCCTAATATTTTAGTCGATTTTTCGACAACTCCTTATGGATGTTTTAACGTTTAATCTATTAAGAAAGATCCTTAGGTGATCTCATATACTTTTCTGCGACGTGCAACTTGCAGTTTTGCAGAAAATCGCCGAAAATTCCAAAATTCTTATCAAAAATTTCATCGAAATAACATAACGGACATTTCCTCATAAATATTTTAATTCCAAAGTAATAGTGCGGGAATTTTAGGCACTGGAAGTTTTAATTGCGAATTTGAAAATTTTCTATGTACATCTCAAGCATTTAGGTAGTAAAGCATAGTATTTTCGACTCCTTAAATCAATGAGGACCAAGCTCGTTTTTGTTGTATACCAGGCAAATACCTATTTAAATGCAAATTTTTCCATTTTGCGAAGACGGTGCTTTGGTTGTCACATTCTCCCGGCCTAATAGAAAATTCAGTGACAACACTATAAAACTGCTATTTGGTGCGTTTATAGATAGGGTGTTTAGTTATAGCAAAGAAAATCACAAAGTAAAGTGATAGAAGGAGTTGCATTTATATGAAGATTGAAATATAGGACGGACTACAATAATGGTGGTCCGTAGGAAGCTGTATATACAGGATGGTTGGAATATAGGTTGGACTGGATGTTTGATGGTATAAAAATGTTGGAAAAAATGTGAAATTAAAATTATATAGGGTGATTAAAAAATTGTTATATGATGTGGACATAAGCGAATCATATACAGGATGGTTGAAATATATGTTGGAGTTGAATTATATTTATACAATGTGATTAAAAAATTATTTCTTTTATAGCCCATAAGAAGTTGGATAAAGTGTGGAGAGGAATTAATGTTACACAGGGTGATAATATAAAATGTTAAAAATGAAATAATTTATGGGGTAGCCCAAAAGGAGTTATATACTATGGTTAAAATATTGGACGGATTTGACTCCGTAAATATGGGATGGATTCTACTCCGTCCTATAGTTTACAGAAGGCAGCTAACAAATTTATGCTTGTTCGTGGGCAGTCGTATGTACAGGATGGTTGGTACATAGGTTGGAGTGGAATTATCTATAGTTATACAGGGTTGTCAAAAAAGTTGAGAAAAGGTTACATGGCGTAGTCCGTAAGACATAAATATATTTTGGGCTTATTAAGTCAACGCGTACTAGTACATTTTGTTCATAAAGATTTATCTCTCAATTTAAATGAGAAAGTATCATTGTGTAATGTTGATTCTTTCGATGTTACCTGGTTCTGTAATATTAAGGTTATACATACAAAGTAAAAAATAAAAAATGAAAACTACCTGAGTTCAAAAAAACTAAAAAGTTGAAAATTAAACATTTAAAAAAATATAACCGACTTCTACCTATAACTGAAAAGTTAAAAATAATTATAACAAAATACAACTCTAGCAAATAAATAACACATTCAATGTTGTTAGGTACCTACCCAGGAAGTAAAAAATATAAAACATTAAAAGGTGCTCATTCTGTACAAATTACCTATCAATCTAGTATAGTTTTGAAGTCGGTGCCAAGCAACAATCAAGTTTGATGAATTAGTAGACAAGTACGCAATGAAGGATTTTAGATTTGCTTTTCACCGGCTTCAAAATATACTAGATTGGTAGGTAATTAATTTGTACAGAATGAGCACCTTTTAATGTTTACATTTTTTACTTCCTGGGTAGGTACCTAACAACATTGAGTATGTTATTTATTTGCTAGAGTTGTATTTTGTTATAATTATTTTTTTGTTTTATTTTCCTTCCATTTTGGTGCCTCATGTTTGTTTGGGGAATTAAAAACTTACAGGAAGCGCTTATAAATTTACTTTCAATCTGAAAAAAAGTTTGAATTTCAAAAAGTTGTATTGAATTAAAGCTAAAACACATACACAAATACCAGAACCAACCCCACGTCTTTTAAAAACCCAAATTTCCCCACCTCTAAAAATTAAACCCCTATCAAAGACATATATTTAAACCAATTTACTTCAAATTTTTGATCACCGGTTTATCCAAAAAGATTGCCTATAATACGACCAAATAAAACCAAAAAATAGGACCAGAGAAACAATTCGGTCATTCCAGAATGAAAAACAACATCAATTCCACAGTACATCAACCTATACTTAAGAAGTGCGACTACCCGACCTAACAGCCATTGAGCGAACAGCAACGACAGCAAAAAAGCAACGAAAAAAAAATTAATACACAAAAAGAGAGCCATCGTTTTAATTCCACTCTAGTTTCACAACAAAAAATCGGACCCGAAAATTATACGGTGCGTTCGCGTTAGCCCGTATTTTACTGGTCGTAAAAAAGGACCAAATTATATTTTGTGTATGTGAAAGATGTCTCTTAAGTATCGTCATCAATCATTGTTTCGTTATTATTTGTATGTGAATTGTTGGTGGCCCAGGGTGGCATTCTTCTTCGGAACGGCCTTTTTGGGTTTCCGAAATTAGATTGAGAAGTGGCTAGTTTACGTCTCAATGAAACGACCAAAGTGACGGTTTAATTTGAATAACAATAGTGTGGATTAGTGGGAGCTGTTTCGGTACACTGATATTCATAAGGTTTCTCTGCAACACCAACAGATCTTTATGATTAAAATTGTTCATTTACGTTACCTTTTATAATTATTCTAAATGTACATTGGTTTGCAAAAATGTTCTTCATGAACGTTTATCTTCGGAAGTGTTTACTCTATAAATTGTCCTAAAATTATGGAGCAATGAGAGTCATGACCAATAAGAGGAAATAATTAAAAAAAGATATTCCAGGGTGGCTCTTTGTTTTACTTGTTATTCTACTTGTCCTTAATACCTTTGACAAGCAAACAAGTTGAATAGAGAAGCATTTTGATTTGATAATGATAATAATGCGCGAAAAATTCGATTGGATGCAAAGAACAACTGATAATTGATTCAGTTGTTTGCAATCAAGCCCACGCCAAACGTCGAAATCTCTACATGACATATGTGGACTATATAAAATGGTCTTTGATTCTGAAATTCAATAAAGAATATGCCATGTTCACCTAGCAAACCAAAATCTCACTGAATGAAGCGGGCTGTTAGATACAAACTGACCCCATTCCAATCAGAAGAGGTATATTCCAGGGACACTAACTTATCCCGCTGTGGTTCTGCTTTGCCATGAACCCTCTATCAAATAAACTAATTGCAGGATTGCTAACAATAATAATATAAATATTAAGCAGACTGAGAAAATAACCAAATATAGGGATTTGGAATTTCAAATAAAGACTCAGTGGGACATGAACAACACACGAACTGTACCAATTGTTATGTCAACGACAGCAATAGTCCCAAAACATCTATTAAACAATTTAAAATACCTCATTCTAAACGAACATCTTTACCAACAAATAGGAACAGCCCGGACAGTCAGAAAATTCGTGGGATACTGCCCCCACGGGCCTGAAAACCTGGCAAGGGCTCCAACAGAGCTAAACCCTTTTGATATCTAGTTTATCTGAGGTTTAGTGAATTTAGAGTGTGACTAAATCAGAAACTGAAACTCTATAAAGTAAATAACTGTATTGTTAACTTTTTAGGACGTCTAATATCCCCAGTGTTAGAACTTCTGCATTGCATTCCTGTGAATCACCAAGGCAACTTCGACAAGATCACTGCAGTCCTAGATAAAAGATCTGACATCCAATCCTTGAGTCAAATATACAAGGTGTAACTGAGTGAAAAAACACAAAAATCTTGAGGAAGTCTACAAAGATTCGAAATCTACATTGAAATTTAACACCGGTGGCGCACCTAGACCTACCAGAAGATGTTAAAGACCAATAAGCTACACAAAGTTTTACAAATGGTATTCGACATGTGAGGTTGAACCATTTCTGAACCTTAGTTGTATAATAGAACTGAAGCTCTGCGGCCTGTTTTGGAAGTAGAACCAAACCAAAGGTACAAGGAGTTTCCGTCAGGCAGAAAAAATCAGAGTCGTTCCTTTAGGATTTACTGTCGAAAAATCATACAATCATTGATACACATCAGAAACGAAGAACCAGTGACGTGTGGTATCGCGGTAAACTACAGTTATTTCCAACGTGACTGCAGCGTGAGGTTACTAGACAGATCACCAGTTGGGCAAGCCACTATACCACAACCGGGAAAAGTCAGTCAATCACTATAAGAGATCAACCGCTGAGTAGTCTATCACCAAGATAGTAGACATCCGACAGGTTCGTGTGTAGAAGAATGGCGATTGTCTGGTCGAATTCCCAAAGAAAAAGGTAGTCGCCGTCGTAACCGAAGTACATAATGGAAATCCCGGAAGTCATCGGGGCGTGAATAAAACTTCCGATAAAACTCGCCAACGACTTGACTGAGTAAATTAGATCGAAGTTTTTGTAAATGGCTTGATGCATACATCATACCCAATCAGGAGTCAATCACAGTGGCAAAGGTGTTGGTAGAACAGCTATTCAGCAGGTTTGGTGGCCCGTTCAAATTACATTCGGACCAAGGGCGTAACTTTGAATTCAACGTCCAAAGTCTGTATGATGCTTGGTATCAAGAAACCGAGAACCACACCCTTGGATCCACAATCAGACGGGATGGTGGAAGGATTCAACAGGATCTGGATACAACATCTATCCAAGGTCGTTAGCAGCGTTATTGGGATGATCATATTCCACTATTCCTATTGACTCATCTGTGCAGAAAAACGCATGACTGGCTCCAGCTAGAATCTTATTCGGAAAAGATCTGAGACTTCCACCTGATTTGGCCCTTCGCTCACCGGAAAAACCGTCCCATGCCAACCAACTTGGATAAAGCATGCTAATTACACAAATAGTACTTAGATGTTGGCCACTAGCGATCGGATAAAGACCCGCTACGATCTTAGGGCAAATTCAGTCGTGATTAAAGAGAGATATAAAGTTTGAATATAAAACCTCCAGGGAAGTAAAAGCAAGTCGCTAAAGCATTCGCCAGAATCCCAGGGCAAGATGAAGGTCCATTTGGATCGACTCGCTCCCTATCATGGAGATGACAATTCTGATGGGGACGATCAGAATTAAAAGGGCCAGTTTTAAGTTGACATTACTATTAGAGGAATAGTATTCTTTTTACGCCGTTTGTGGCCTGCGATTCAATACAACGACTTTCTGTTTCTTCAGTTTCTTCAATGGCATAAATTGGCATACTGCAAAAGTCACAACTAAAATGGCATCAGCATCTCAGATACGCCCAAATATTTTGTTTTGGTAAATTGCATTGGCTGTCAAGATCACCTGATTTAGATGTTCCAGATTTTTTTGTGGGGTTTCTTGAAGTCAAAAGTCTGTCAACAAGTCTTAGACTCTTGAGCCCTCGAAAGAAAATATCTATGAAGAATGAGAGAACCTATACCCAGAAGTTCTTGTGAGCATGATGAAAAATGGCATAAATTGGGCCCTTCTGGTCAATATTAGCTTAATGGCAAAAATATAATGACATCAAATAAACACAATCCAGAAACAGAAATTTTTCATTAAAAAAATATACATCCAAATGAACATTTGTTTCAAAACGTTGTTGCAAAAAATATTGAGCTATAAATATGAAAACTGGGAAAAATAAACTCCTGACGTAGATGTCCACTTCTTAAATATTGTCTCTTTGTTGTGATCCTTGCCTTTTTCAATATCACAATCCTCCGACCATGCCTTTATTAACTATTAAATAATGGCGTTCGGTAGTCTAGTCTACTTTTTTTCTCCTACAAACATATTATTATTTATTTGCATACATAATAAATGCCAGTGATAAATCAGCTGGCAGGCTCCTATTGGTATCGGAGATCGAGCTGTCTTCAACCGGGACGATTGGTCAGAATAACAAATGCACAACTATGGCGATCAAGGTCCGCCATTTTTGTTTCATTTGAATGCCAGGAATTTTTCACGAAACTCTTCTTCGGCTCGAAAGCATAGCCTAGGCCTTCCGGATATAGGAGAAGAGTGAAGAAGAGCAAGGGAATCAATGTGGAGGACCACCCAAGTTTGGGGGATCGTGTAATCTTCATTTCGTTTGTGTTTTTTTCTCTATCATGTTCATCGGCGATTATGTGGAGGAAAGAAGCAAGGGCCAGTTCGTATGTGAATTGTGAGATGCTAGTAATTTGTTGAAAGGACGGATGAAAGGTATGATATATATACGAATATTTCATGGGTTAAATTGATTAAGCAGTGGAATTTTGATGGGAACGAAGCAGAGCTTTGGTTTTCGTTGAAATACTAATTAAATATTGTGAAATTTTTCGATTTATGATAGTTTGGTCAGTAGATTTATTTAAAGACATTAACGATTCTGTCAAACTTCAGAAATTAATAATTTTTCTACCTAAAAATATTACAAAGTTTGTCTTACATAATTTTAGTTAATGAAAAGTATCGTAACTAAATGTTTCACGAACTTAGCATACTTGTATTAATAAAATTTTAACTAAAAAATTACTGATAAAACAGAACACTAGATAATTATATTCTTTATTGACATAAATCAATAACAGACATAGCAACCTCAAATTACAGCAGCGATATTATCTAAAGTTACAGTATGTACACAAAAGAGAAAGACAAATAAATTATGAGGCTGCCTTTTATATTTCGGGATTGGACAACCCTAGTATTGCAATCTGACAACTGACAGCTCTATCGTAAAGTTTGACATTTTTGAGGTTATACGTACTCAGAACGTTTTGACATACGAGCGCTATGTGTTGTTTACAGTAACTTAAGGATTCATCTCGGCCAAAAAATGGAATTATATCGTGAACATTTTCCTGTGATTATTTTTTACAACTTTCGACGTGGATTAAGTCAGCAAGAGTGCATGGATGAACTTAATTTAATTTTTGGCGATGAAACTCCATCAAGGACTACTGTTTATCGATGGTATGGTGAATTCAATCGAGATCGTAGTTCATTCCAAGACGAATGTCGTGAATGTCGTCCAAAAACCATTGATGCTGTGAGCGAACTGATATTGCAAGATCGTCATGTGACCTATCGTGAGATTGAGTCAACCTTACACATTAGTGGGACCAGCATACATTCAATATTGCATAAACATTTGAACGTCAAAAAAATTTGTTCGCGTTGGATCCCACACAATTTGTCAATCGTTCAAAAAATGTCTCGTGTCGATTGGTCGAAAGAAAAGCTCAAAAATACGATCGCAGTGCTTCAAAACACGTTTATGACATAGTGACAGGTGATGAATCGTGGATTTACGCGTATGAGCCCGAAGTAAACAGCAGTCGATTATATGGGTGTTTCAAGATGAGCCGAATCCAAAAAAAGTTGTTCGCTAACGAAGCAATTCCAAAGAAATGATCGCCTGTTTTTCGGAAAAACTGGACATGTCGCAACCGTACCACTAGAACAACGCAGAACAGTCAATTCTGAGTGGTACACAAATGGTTGTTTGCCAGTTGTCTTCCAAGAAATGAGGAAAACCAACTGCCGAAGACGGATCACTCTTCA